>BSBN01000562.1:1250000-2500000 GCA_027924645.1 Cunninghamia lanceolata | reverse complement strand
ATGCAACCGAATTGATGACTAAACCATTTTTAGTCATTTATTGGTTGTTCTGATTAATCGATTTGGTAGTATAATTAGTCATTAATTTAGTCATTAATTGTTGTAAACTGGTCACGTATTTAGTCATTAATTTAGTCATTGATTATTGTTAACTGGTCACTTATTTAGTCATTTTTATTCACTGATTTCTGTCCATTGGTAGTGTATTTAGTCATTAATTTTAATCATCATTTTGATCAATTTGGTAGTTTATTTAATTGTTTTTGTTCACTGATTTTTGTCAACTGGTAGTATATTGCTATTGTTACTGAATTTTGTTCACACTAAATTTAGTTAGACCTAAGTGTAGTTATTTCAGGAGGAATAAAATAAAGCTTTGAAGTTATTGCATTTATTGAACAGTTGATGTCTTAATAAAATAGAGATAGAGATTAGTTGTCATGATAACCCATCAGTCCAATCAGGACTGATGAATCATCATGCCAAGTGATTAGAATATCAAGAAATCAAACATTCAAGAAATACAGTTGATCTAAAATAGTTTTATCTTTCAGGAGTTATAAGAAAAATTGATTATTCAGTTGATCATATTTGAAAGAAAGAAAGAAAGAAATTTATTTGAACTATTATTTCATGTCATATTTAGAACATACAATTCAATATTTGTTACTTTTTCTTGTGCATTGATTGAAAATGAAGCATACATACATCAAGTGCATAAGATAAATTAACTAATCATGTTTAAAAGAAGTGTTCAAATGTGTCCCACACAAGCCATGGGAGTAACTAAATTGAGCAATGCAGACATATACAAGCTATACATTTGATGATAATAGGAAATGATGAACACATGATAAAATTAAATATCCATCATTGCCTGAGCAAGTTGGTTGTTGAACTTGTTGATAGTTGATCTTCAGTCCTCATCTTCAGCTCTAGATGTATCAGTTGTTCCTACAAAAAATTGGGGAAAGTCTTTAAGAGCTCTGGATATTTAATGTTATCATATGCTTTTATCAAGTAGACATATCAACTTGTTGCATCATACATTTCATATGAAAGATCAAATCAGAAATGTGCCATAAATCAAAATATCATGAAGAAGATCAATCAATAGCATCTTGTATGTTTTTTATGCTAACTTTTTTGTTCACTATGCAGGTATAGGAAAAGTAATGTTGCTGATTTGAAGACATTAAAATATGTGGAGAAAATGTGGCTCCCACAAGGGTTGAGCCCAACATGTTCCCTTTTCTGTTCATTTGGAAAGGATACCAAAATAAAGATAGGATGCATCATTCAAAGATATATCATGCATCATAGAATCAACTTGTAGAGAAAATGTGTCATCATGTTCATGAAAAGGAGAAGTTGCTCCTATAAACTATGTTCACATTGATTGTAGTTGATTAAAACAAATCAGATAGGTTCAGAGCGCCTGAGTCAACTTGACAAATTGTACAAAATAAAAATGCAGCCATGAAAGATAAACCAAGTATAGGAGACTAGTATAGGTATGATCAATTGATTACATCAAATAAGGACATATGCCAATCAAGTCTCATGTGCATATCAAACAAAATATACAGGCTATAGGAGCCATCTAAAATACAAAAAACTTTTTGAATGCATGTATTTATTTCATCTCATATGATCAAATTGATACAGAGCAAGGGATGACTACTGAAGCTTCAAAAACATGAGTGATTGATCCTTCTTGAGGTGTACGGTAAACTTGTACAACATGGCATCTACAACCTTCATTTATGAGCCCAAATTGGTTTGGGTATGTGAGATAATTGTCAACACTTGAGGAGGGCATGAGACATGTTCATTTGACATAGGGAAACTCATCAAACTCACCAAGTAACCTAGTAGACTATCCTACCTAATGTTTCTTCACAAACTGCCTATTTTCCTTGTAGAAATGAGGTTCTGAGGGCATAACTCCCAAACTTCCCAAACAACTTAACAAAATATTTAGCTTTTTAGGTACCCATTAAGGCCCTCTATAACATACTTGACATGTAGGGTACCTTGTTTTGGAACACATGCCTTGAAAGAAGGAATGTACCTGTCGTTCCAAGGGGCAATTAACCTTGTTTTACAAAGGAAGTACCCCACCAATGTTGTCCAAAACTTCCTAACCAACTCTGGGACTTGAGATGGATTTCAAATAGAAGGATTCAATAGGTTTTGGACCTCCTTGGGCATTTCAAGTCATTTACCAACACTAACTCACTCTAGCTATCTCAAATGGCTTAATACATGGTGATATCAAGCCAAATCCTCTTCAAATCTTGTCTTAAACTACTCCCCTACACCTGTACACAAAACCCATTGTAAAAGACACCTAAAAAGACCTAAAAAATGCATTTTGGGGCTCTAAAACAAAGATTTGAGTTAGAACCCCATCGTTCTCCTTAAACCCTACCAAACCCTCCTTAAAACAACAAAATTGGGACATTGAATTGTTATCTCTCCTATAATGTCAAACCACCTAATTTGATTTAAATGGAAGGTAATACATGCATCTACAACATTCAAAACATGAGAGCCCTTGAAATGACTATGCGGGCGAGTACTACACACAAGAGCAACGGATTACATAGGAAAAAGCAGCAAAAATAGTCTTCAATCTTATTTTCTCTTTTCAAACTTCAATGTCCCTCTTTCCATGAGCTCAAAGGGATAAATACAATATAAAATCATCTCTTCTTGCATCATGCAAGATTCCTCTTTCATTACAATAGGCAAAAGATGGCTAAAATTAGCCTTGCCACTCCTCTTCCAAACATAGAAACAACAAACAAGAAGTTCCACTAGAAAAAAGATTCTAAAAATAGGGAGAGTGGTTTGACTCAGACCTTATTACAAATATAAACTCACACATGACTCCACCTAGGCTCATAATGAGCATAAAATCCAAAATTGAAAGCTCCTAGTGAGCATACAAGTCAAAATTACAAAATTAACTATGGTGGTGTCTGCACCATACAACCAGGGTGAAAAGATTTCAATCTCCTGATGAAATGAGCTCTTGGATAGAGGCTCCATGGTGCTTGATATCTTCTTCTATCATCCATGTAGTATCTTCAATTGGCAAACCATGCCATTTCACCAAATGTTCATTGTAGACTTTGTTTCTTGTCCTCTTAACCTCTCTTGTGTCCAAGATAGTTTCAAGCTTCACTGGCTAACTAGGTGGAAGATCCCTTATCCAATCCTCATCAACAACTTCTTCAGCTTCTTCATCTACAACATTAGAACATTTGAAAGGATACAGGTCTGAAACATTTAAAATGGGGGAGATAGCAACTCTAGGAGGGAGTTCTATCTCATAAGGCATTCTGACCAAACTTGTGGACCACCTTGCAGGATCCTATCTTCTTCATCATCAATTTTGTATAGCTGCCCTTGGGCAGTCTTTCCTTCCTCAAATGAGCCAACACCATGTCACCTACTTTGTATTGAAAATCTCTTCTTCTTAGATCATCCTTCTCCTGGTACTTGGCAACACTCTTTTCAAGAGTTTCTCTTACTTGGTGATGTATCTCCTTCATGGCTATGGCAGAATCTTCTCCTTGTGCACTCCTATTGTCTACTCCTCTTACGTTCCTCAGCTCATAAATGCCTCTTGAATTCATACCATACACCACTTCAAAAGGTGTTCTTCCAATGCTCCTATTAATAGAGTTATTGTAGGCATATTCTGCTTGGGACAATAGGAGATCCCATGACTAATTATGCTCCTTTGTTAGACATCTCAATAGGTTTCCCAAGGACCTATTGACAACCTTAGTTTACCCATCTTTTTGGGGATGGTAGGCAGAACTGAAGGTTAGATTTGTTCCCAACTTCTTCCACAAGGTTCTTTAAAAGTGACCAATGAACTTGGAATCTCTGTCAGACACTATTGTCAAAGGCAATCCATGGATTCTTACAATTTCTTTGAAGAATAGACCAGCAATGTGAGAGGCATCATTAGTGGAATTACAAGCAATGAAATGTGCCATCTTATTAAATCTATCTACAACAACAAAAATGCTGTCATAACCTCTTTGTGTCTTGGGTAAACCTTGAACAAAGTCCATGTTGATTGACTCCCATGGTTGAATGGGTATTGGCAAAGGCTGATATAAACTTGCATTGGAATTTGATCCTTTAGCCCTCTGGCATATCGCACAACTCTCCACAAACTTCTTCACTTCATTAGGTAGCCTAGGCTAGTGATAAAACCTCTTGACCTACTCCAAAGTTTTGTCATAACCAAAATGACCACTCATGCTGCCACAATGTTTTTCTTTGATAAGATTTGTTCTTGTGGAGCATCTTGGCACACACAACTAAGCTCCCTTAAATAGTAAACCATCTTGTATTACAAAATCAAAAAATTCATTGTGAAAAACATCTTGGGACTGATTGCAAACAACAAAAACATCATTGAAATCTTCATCATTCTCATACATACCTTTAAGTGCATCAATACCTACACTTTGTATCTTGATCTCCTGCACCATCATGGACCTTCTACTCAGAGCATCAGAAACTTTGTTTGCTTGTCCTTTCTTATGTTTAATGGTGAATGTGTAGGCCTGCATATACTCCATCCACTTCAGGTGTCTGTGACTCAACTTATCTTGGCTATTCAAGAAAGTCAAAGCATGATTATCTGTGAAGATAATAAACTCCTTAGGCAATAGATAGTGCCTGCACTTCTTGAGTGACTATACCATAGCATAGAGTTCAAGGTCATAGGAAGAGTACTTCCACTTAGCTTCATTGAGTTTTTCACTGAAGAATGCAACCGATCTTCCATCTTCGCTTAGGACTGCACCTATGGCATATCCACTGGCATCACATTCAATTATGAACACCTTGTTGAAATCAAGGAGTGCAAGAATAGGTTGTTGAGCCACCCTTGTCTTCAAGTATTCAAAGCTCTTCTCAGCTTCCTCAATCCATTGAAAATTTCTCTTCTTATCTCGTTTGATAGTATCAAATATAGGAGAACAAATATGACTAAAATTCTTGATAAACTTTCTATAAAATGTGACCAAACCATGGAAACTTCTTAACTCTACTGCTGTTCTAGGAGTTGGCCAGCTGAGTATGGCTTCTACCTTGGATGGATCCAGCTTTAGTGTGCCCTTGGAGATCACAAACCCAAGATAGACAAGCTCCTCTTTTATAAATTCACACTTCTTGAGGTTGATCATCAGTTTCTCCTCATTCAATCTCTTCAACACCATATCTAAGTGTTCCAAGTGTTCTTATTTGGTTCTGCTATACACAAGAATGTCATCTAGATAGACTACCACAAACTTGCCTATGAAATGCTTGAGGACTTCATTCATAAGTCTCATGAATGTACTTGGGGCATTTGATAACCCAAATGGCATTACCAGCCACTCATAAAAACCTTCATTAGTCTTGAATGTTGTCTTCCATTCATCACCATCTCTTATTCTTATATGGTGGTAACCACTCTTTAAATCTACATTTGAAAAGTAACATGCCTCACCCAAACTATCCATTAGATCTTCTATCCAGGGTATGGGAAATCTATACCTGATTGTTATCCTATTGATGGATCTGGAATCAGTGTAAAGTCTCCATTCTCCACCCTTCTTAGGTGTTAGGATAGTTGTAATAGCATAGGGGCTTAAACTCTCCTTGATCAACCCTTTGTCCAATAGCTCTTAGATCTAATTTTTGAACTCTTTATTTTGTTGTGGTGTCATCTTGTATGCTACCTTGTTTGGAAAACTTGCACCAGGGATGAGATCAATATGACGGATCATATCTTTGACTGGAGGCAATGAACTTGGTAGGTCTTTAACCACTATGTCTTCATACTTGTCTAATAGGACCTGCACCTCCTCTAGTATCTTTTCTACCTCTGTTTCTGCCTTGGCTGATATAGGCTTGCCAATGACGACATATCCAATCTCTTCTTCTTTTAGTGTCTTCAAAAACTCTTTCTCTTTTACCATCATCACGCTTGGTCCTTCATGGACTGCTGCACCATCTTCTTTTAGTGGAGTAAGTTGGTATGCCACTCCATCCTTCACAATCATGTAGGTATTCTCTTCTCCATCATTCTTGGTCTTCCTGTCATATTGCCATGGCCTATCTAGAAGCAGATGGCATACATCCATGGGAATGATATCACATAGGATCTTGTCCTTGTAGGCACCAATGTTGAACTCCACCCAAGCTTGTTCATTCACAAGTACTTGCTGACCCTTATTGAGCCATGATACCTTGTAGGGTGTAGAGTGAGGAATCCTCTTGATCTTCAACTTTTCTACCATTTCTAGAGACACATGATTGTTAGTAGAACCAGAATCAATAATCACCTTACATACCTTCCCTTGTGCTTTGCAAGTTGTCCTAAATAAAGCCTTCCTTTGTGGGGGCTCCTTGGCTGTTGGTACCTTCAGTAATGTCCTTCTTATCATCAAGGATTTTCCTCCTTCTAGGGTTGCATGTACAAAAGATGAGTTCACACTCTCTTGGTCCTCCTCTTGTATTATTTGGATTCTTCTATCACCTTCATATGAACTTGATGCTTGTTTGTCTAGGCACTTGAATGTAGGATGCCAACTTGGTTACAGTTGTAGCATTTTCCTATACCTTGGCCTCCAAACCTGCCTCTACTATTTAATCTTCTCCCTCTAAAGCTACCTCTTTCACTTGAGTCCCCTCTTGGCTCTTGATTCTCTTTGTTGCTGCTATTTGTTTCTCCTTGCTGCTTCTGTCTTCTTCCACCAAAATTTCCTCTTCCTCTGAAGGTCCTTCCTCTACCCTTTCCATTTTGTTCTTGTTTCCTTTTGATCTTCTCCTCAGCTCTTACTGCCAACTGAAAGCATTCTTCCACATTCCTAGGTGTAGTAAGACTTAGTTCATCTTGGATATTGAACCTAAGCCCATTCATGTATCTAGCAATCTTTTCAACTTCATCTTCATTATGGCCAGTTCTCAAACTGAGCTTATGAAACTCCTCTGTGTAGGTCATTACATCCATCTCTTTCTATTTCAAGTTCTGCAACCTTTTGAAGGTTTGAATGGCATAATCTTTTGGAAGGAATTGACCCTTCACCTTGGACACCATCCGATCCCATGAACTAATTTTGGCTTTTCCTTTTCTTATTCTCTCTGATTGAACATAGTTCCACCATGTCAGTGCTGCTCCCTTCAACTTGGTCTTTGTTGGTTTGACTTTCTTCTCTTCAGGCATCTCTTTGTACACAAAGTAGTATCTAAGGAGTCAATCCAGTCTAGTCCCTCCTCAATGTTCATCTTCCCTTCATACATGGGCAACTCCATCTTGACATCAGTGTTTTCTCCTTTCATTGTCTGTAGCATCTTCATAAACCTTTTATCATCTGGATCCATCTCTGTCTCATTGGATCCATCTTGAGGGTCTACATTTTCACCCTCATACTCTTGGTCACTATCTTCCTCAATGAACACACCTCTCCTTAGGTTTGCTTCAATGGCTGCAAGTTTGGTTAGAACTCCATCTTGAGATTCCTTCATCAATGTCACTTCTCTAGTGAGGATTGGACTATTCTTAGGAGGCATTTTGTTCTCCTTATTCTTCACACTTTCCAAATCAGAACTTGTTCTCTAATACCACTTGATGTAGAGCAGGGGATGACTACTAAAGCTTCACAAACATGAGTGATTGATCCTTCTTCAGGTGAATAGCAAACTTGTACAACATGGCATTTAAAACCTTCTTTTATGAGCCCAAATTGGTTTGGGTATGTGAGTTGATTATCAACACTTGAGGAGGGCACAAGAAATGTTCATTTGACCTAGGGAAACTCATCAAACTCACCAAGTGACCTAGCAGACTGTCCTACCCAATGTTTCTTCACAAACTACCTATTTTCCTTATAGCCCTAGAAATGAGGTTCTGAGGGCATAAATCCCAAACTTACCAAAATATTTGTCATTTTAGATACCCATTAAGGCCCTCTTTAACATACTTGACATGCAGGGTACCTTGTTTTGGAACACATGCCTTGAAAAAAGGACTGTACCTATTGTTCCAAGGGGCAATTGGCCTTGTTTTACAAAGGAAGTACCCCACCAATGTTGTCCAGAACTTCCTAACCAACTCCAAGACTTGAGATGGATTACAAATATAAGGATTCAATAGGTTTTCAATCTCCTTGGGCTTTTTAAGTCATTTACCAACACCAACTCACTCTATCTATCTCAAAAAGCTTAATAGATGGTGATATCAAGCCAAATCCTCTTCAAATCTTGTCTTAGACTGCTCCCCTGCACCTGCACACAAAACCCATTGTAAAAGACACCTAAACAGACCTAACAAATGCATTTTGGGGCTCTAACACAAATATTTGGGTCAGAACCCCATCATTCTCCTTAAACCCTACCAAACCCTCCTCAAAACAACAAAATTGGGACAACGAATTGTTCTCTCTCCTCCTGCAATGTCAAAACACCTAATTTGATCTAAATGGAAGGTAATACATGCATATACACCATTCAAAACATGAGAGCCCTTGAAATTTTATACAATAAGGGTGTGGTTGTGATGTACTTAACTCAATCATATAGGCTTGGTTCACCAATTTCAACGTTTTCATGTACTTGTTTTAGAAACAGACCTTTAGCCTTAGAGGGTTTTTTCCACTTATATTTCACAAATTTAGCCCAATTAGAAAACTAAGAGTTGTTTAGGATACCTATTTCTATGTTTCTTAACATAGCTCAAGATGAGGATAGTCTGTTTCAAGATGTGTGTCTCAAAAATTGAAAATACAGTCTACAAAAATGACTAATTAGGCCTAATTAAGCCACCTAAATGAAGGAACTTGTAGAAAAACTAAATTTATGCCTCCAAAACCACTTGGGAACCCTAGTAATATCCAATTTGACTCAACGTGGCCAACCACATCCTCTAAATGTACTTCTACCTATGAAATTTTATGACTGTCTTCTTTAGAGGCCTAATACATGGGCTTATTAGACCAAAACTTGGTCAAATGTGGTCAAAACTCCATTTTATATCATAAAAATAATTAAAAAATATATATATACCCTAATTCAACTCATTTAATCAGTTTGGAGGTACTTGGGGGTGGATTTGGTCAAAAATCACATTCTAGCACTTCTAGAAACCCTAATTCAGGTTTTTGGCAGGTTTTAGTAAAACGGATGGTTCTCCCTCAGAAATGATTGAAAAGACCTCAAACCAATTGAATTTGGAAGGTAGTTCACTCCTATATCTAATAAACATGGTTTCAGGTCATTGGAGTTCCGTACAAGCACGTGGTATGGCTGGGAACAGCAATGTTTGCAGGAAAAAATAGTTTTAGGATAGTTTTTAAGTAAAAATGTGATATTTCACTCAATATTTAATGAATCTGCATCAAACCAACGGTAAAAGAAAGGTGAATCACTCCTATATCATTTAAAATAGGTTTCAGACCATTAAAATTCCATACAAAACCGTGGTATGGACTGGAACAGGCAGATTTGCAGAAAAAATTAGAAAATAGAACTTTTTATTAATAAAATGTGTTATTTACAATGCTATGTTTTAAATCTCAATGCTATTTCTCTCCTCCTTCCTTTTGGCTAGAATGAAGGTTCTTAAATACAATTAGACTTGTCCCCATTGGTTATGCCTTGTCTTTTCACAAGGTGGCCTTTGGGAACTAACATTTGTTAAGAGTTTTCTAATATTACAAGTATTATGCAAATGTTTTCACCTTGATTTAACTAATACCACACTAATATGATTCTAGACTTAAGGATTTTTTTTTTTTGAACCTTATCACTTGGATCTAAGACTAAATTACTTCCTAAGACATTCATATTTGACTAATTGTTAAACCAAGATTGGCTTGGGTGCTCATGCACCATACTCCCGGCCAAATGAAGACTCCAAGTCCACTTAGAGTGAAAGTAGTAACAAGTCTTCATCATTAAATTCTCCTCTTTGTTGTCTTCTATTCTTTTCTTGTTGAAACAGCTCCATTTGATCTTCATCTTCACCTTTGGCTTTATTTTGTCCATGCAAATCAGTTTTCTCCTTGGCTTGCCACTTGATATTAGTTTCTTCATGCTTTGATGCACTTCAATTTTCATCTCAGTAACTTGTCCTTCTTCCTGCACTTGGTACCTTGGCTTATATCCCATCAAGACTACAATCATGAAAGGATAGATACTCTCTTTAATTCTTTGCTTTTGCCATGTAGCAATGGTTTCTTCATTCTCAATGTCCTTCAAGTTCCTTGCCCCCTCAAGGAGTTCTTCCTTAGTTATCTCTGTTTGATTAGGTTTACAAACCTCTAGAATGGTAGAGTGTAACTGTCCTTTATCCTCTCTTGAAAACAATGAACAAAGTATTGCCTCAACCACCATACTATCATACATCTTCAACTCATCTTGAGTCTTGATAAGGAACTCTTTCTTCCACTCTGCTCTGATACCAATTTGATGCAATAAGGGTGTGGTTGTGATGTAATTAACTCAATCATATAGGCTTGGTTCACCAATTTCAAGGTTTTCATGTACTTGTTTTAGAAATAGACCTTGAGCCTTGTAGCCCTGCTTAGAGGGTTTTTTCCACTCATCTTTCACAAATTTAGCCCACTTAGAAAAATAAGAGTTGTTTAGGATACCCATTTCTATGTTGCTTAACATAGCTCAAGATGAAGATAGTCTGTTTCAAGATGTGTGTCTCAAAAATTGAAAATACAATCTACAAAAAGGACTAATTAGGCCTAATTAAGCCACCTAAATGAAGGAACTTGTAGAAAAATTAAATTTCTGCTTCCAAAACCACTTGGGAAACTTGGTCATATCCAATTTGACTCAACGTGGCCAACCACATCCTCTAAATGTACTTCTACCTATGAAATTTTTTGACTGTCTTCTTTAGAGGCCTAATACATGGGCTTATTAGACCAAAACTTGGTCAAATGTGGTCAAAACTCCATTTTCTATCATAAAAAAATTGAAACATGTGTATCTACCATAATTCAACTCATTTAATCAGTTTGGAGGTACTTGGGGGTGGATTTGGTCAAAAATCACATTCTAGCACTTCTAGAAACCCTAGTTCAGGTTTTTGATAGTTTTTAGTAAAATGGATGTTCTCCCTCAAAAATGAATGAAAATACCTCAATCCAATTGAACTTGGAAGGTAGTTCACCCCTCTATCTAATAAAAGTGGTTTCAGGTCATGGGAGTTCCGTACAAGCACATGGTATGGCTGGGAACAGCAATGTTTGCAGGAATAAAATAGTTTTAGGATAGTTTTCAGTAAAAATGTGATATTTCACTCAATATTTAATAAATCTGCATCAAACCAACTGCAAAAGAAAGGTGATTCACTCCTATATCATTTCCAATAGGTTTTAGACCATGAAAATTCCATACAAAACTGTGGTACGGACTGGAACAGGCAGATTTGCAGAAAAAATTAGAAAATAGAACTTTTTATTAATAAAATGTGTTATTTACAATGTTATGTTTTAAATCTCAATGCTTTTTCTCTCCTCCTTCCTTTTGGCTAGAATGAAGGTTCTTAAATACAATTAGAATTGTCCCCATTGGTTATGCCTTGTCTTTTCACAAGGTGACCTTTGGGAACTAACATTTGTTAAGAGTTTTCTAATATTACAAGTATTATGCATATGTTTTCACCTTGATTTAACTAATACCACACTAATATGATTCTAGACTTAAGGATTTATTTTTTTGAACCTTATAACTTGGATCTAAGACTAAATTACTTCCTAAAAACTCTTTGGACATTCATATTTGACTAAGTATTAAGCCAAGATTGGCTTGGGTGCTCATGCACCAAAATGACTATACGGGTGAGTACTACACAAGAGTAGCGGATTACATAAGAAAAAGCAGCAAAAACAATATTCAATCTTATTTTCTCTTATCAAACTTCAATGTCCCTCTTTCCATGAGCTCAAAGGGATAAATACAATGTAAAATAATTTCTTCTTGCATCGTGCAAGATTCCTCTTTCATTAAAAAAGGCAAAAGATGGCTAAAATTAGCCTTGCCACTCCTCTTACAAACATAGAAACAACAAACAAGAAGTTCCACTACAAAAAAAAATCTAAAAATACAAAGAGTGGTCTGACTCAAACCTTATTACAGATATAAACCCACACATGACCCCACCTAGGCTCATAATGAGCATAAAATCCAAAATTGAAAGCTCCTAGTGAGATAAAGAGTCAAAATTACAAAATTAACTATGGTGGTCTCTACACCACAAATGGCATAAAGAGCTGACAAAGTGCATTCATAGTATAAATACATGTTACAGGTATTTAGATTATTATGCCTCATGAAGATAGAAGAAACAAAATAATGCTTCCAAGACACATAGTTTTTGTATCATTTGAACAAAGTTACAGGTTACATCATGTAGAAGATCAAATGAATGCTACAGGTTTAGATTATAACAATTACAGGTGTATCAGTCCTACATGACAAATGAAGATCATCTGACAGTTGACCGGTTTTAGGCTAAAGAAGAGTAAATGACAAACTAGATTCCATGCTCAGGAAAGTGAAATAGTATAACAAGCTCTAGGATCCTTTTTGAAGAAAAAGAATGCATAGTATGTTACAGAAAATAACATTTATTATCACTCATAAATGTCTAGATATAGTTGAAGAAGCTTGTAGAGTTAAGAAGCAAATTACTAGAAAAGCAAAAGTGAAAGAAATAAATACAAAAAAAAATTTCTCCCATGGCCATGACAAAAAGAAGCTATATCAAAGATACCCATCATTCAAAAAGAAACCCTAACACATTGTTGCAGTTATAGCAAAAGAACAATGCTACATGTGTCTCTATCAAGGACATGCTAGAAAATGGCAATTATATACATTCTTGTAGTAACCCTTATCAAGTTTCAAAACCCTCTTTCATTTTGCAAATATAGTCAAAAGAGAAAAATATTAAGTATTTTCTGCCATAGCTGTGACACTGAATGCATTTCCTATGCAAGATTTAGTGAAATCCTCATTTCAAAGTTAAGAATGCTTCAAATAAAGCAACAAAGATACAAGTGTTGAATGCAAAGAAGCCATGAAAAGAGCCTACAACCACAGCTAGGAGCCTTTTTCCTTCATATTACAAAGAATACAAAAGGAGTGTTGACAGACTTCTTTAAAGCATTGTGTCTCCATTGTCAAAACATAGAAGCAAAGAGAAAGCACAAAGAAATAAGTTTAGAAGAAAAGATTATAGCTTACCTTTATGGCTGTTGAAGAAGCTGCAGCTTCTGAGTTCTTTTTTCTTCACAAAGTCGTGATAATGCTCATATACCATAGTGCAGATAACAAGGAAAAAAGAGCAGAGAAAGATATCAATATCAAAGCCAAAAATACAGTGACACATAGCCAAACATGGCGGCCACAATATACCAAATAAAGCAACAAAAAATACCAAAAGATGCCATGAAAGCCTTAGAACTTGCTCACCTTCTTAGACTCTATGGAGAATGCCAAGCAAAAACTCAAGGATGACCATTGACACAGCAAAAAACCAGAGAAACCAAGCAAACCCTCACTAGCATGGTGGCCACATTGAGGCACGAAATGAAAGAGGCAAATGATGATTTTTTTAGGGTTCTAAATCTTTTTTCTAAAGAGCTCGATGGTATTCTTTTCCCATCTTTTTGACTTTATTTTATCAAACATCATTGTAAACATATCCAAACCCGTGGTAAAGTCTTAAGACCTAGCAATGATTCTACATGGGGCCCGTGAGGCCATGATCACCTTTTGCCTTTTCCTTAAAACTTTACAAAGTCAAAAAATTATAATCATTCGAAAGCAAGGAAGAAGTAAGGTGCCTTTTTTGGCATAGGTGTGAATGTTCATAAGGAGTCATAAGGTGAAAAATATATTTTGATGCATGTTGATTAAATGTATTAAGGAGAAATAAGGAGTTTTGATGTGTCTTGATTATGATAAATAGGAGATATGCATGTAATCCTTTTTGCATGAGGGAGATATATGGTAGTAAGGCCAAATTTTTGCATTATAAATGGAGTAATAAGGTAGAGGGTTATTTATTTTCTCCTTGTGCATGTGGGGTGAGAAGGGTATATTTTTTGCCTTTAAATGCATATGTCATGCAACTAGGTGTTTTTTCTCACAAGGAGATATAAGGGAGTTTTATTTTCTCCTAAGTCCTAATTTTGGCTCAAATCATGCAAATTAGGCAAATGTAATTGGAGAAATAAGGAGTCTTATTTTTTCTCATCATGCATGATTTTACAAAATAAACCAATGTAAATAAATAGTAAAGTAATATTCATCAAATTACTTTATTATTTTTTCACAAATTGTAAAATCAGAAATAGTACAAGTTGTAACTAACAATATAGTAATTATCCTAATTACTTTATTATTTACTCACATCAATTTTGCAAAAGCAAAATCATGCAAATTGATGAGTTGAGTTAACTAAAGCTATTTGGAGCCTTTTTGTATGATTTGAGGAGCGATTTGAGGAATTTTGGTCAACTTCTTGGTCAAACACATGGAGAGGGTCAACTTGGAACTATTTTTGCTCAATTTGTGGTAGTTTGGGCCCTTATTTTTAGGGATTTCTTGGTTTTCTCGTGGATCACTTTGGAGTACTTATTTTTAGAGGCAGTTAATTGCAGTTTCATTTTCCATGCCTCTTGGAGAAGTAAACTATATAGTGTAAAGCAAAACTTAATTTTTACTAGTTCTTGCATTCTTTTTCTCTTCTACACATTGAAAGACAAGAGGTTTTGTAACTCATTTTTTTTTAGTTCTTGCCTTTTTTCTCTTTACACTTTGAGAGAGAAGGAGGTTTTGTAGCTCATTTTTGACAGTTTTATAGAGATCACAGCAGATTACATGTCCAATTTCTTTGTTTTCATGCAATATTTCCTTTATTTTTTGGAATCAAGTAGTTGCCTTTCCATTTGATGTTGATTGTATGAAGTGATTTGATGAAGTTTTACTGTGTTTAATTATCAAAACCTTTAAAATTATTATCTCACTCTTACTTGTAGTGTTAAGCATTGTGATATTACAGGTCTTAGGTTGTGTTACAGAAAATAGTTCTTTTATGTTGTGAAAAGTCATTTTCCTTCATAAAGAGTTTATTTTCCAGCCTTCCATAGAAATACTTTTGTGATATTTATGCCAAGATTGGATTGTGTGGGTCAGATTTTTGAATTCTATTGTGAACTAGATTGTAATTTTTTTCCATCCTTATTAGGTGCATCACCAAATTTTATAGTTTTATTTCCATTATAGTTTCTTTCTTACCCTTTTCCAAAATAGAAAATCATAGATCCAAATAGAATATTTTAAGGGAACCAACCCATAATCTAGAGTTTCAAACTCATTATAGGTCACCCATAGCCTGAGTTTGTCCCCATATTTCAAAGGATTGCACAGTGTCACAACTTTGCATAAGGGTGCAATCCTCATCGATAATAGTTTTTGGCAGGCTCGATGGGACTTTAAACTAATTTTTAGCTCAAAAAGAACTTATTTTTTTCTGCTGTTTTGGTGTGATTAGCAGATTTTATAGCCTTTCAGAGGTTTATTTTTCAAGTACCTAGTGACTCTAACTTTCTGGTTTGATAGATCAGACTTTGCAGCCTATGAGAATAATTTTATAGATCAGGTTCCAGTTGTTTCCAACTTTCTGAATGAGTAAACATGTCTACTTTTCATGGAAACATGTCATATCATCCATCATATCATGAAAATGCTACTAATCCTTCATCTTATCAGCCATATCAGATTAGCCATGCTGCTGATTTCAACCCAAATTCTATGGTTTCTCAAGGAAACTAGCATGTTCAATATGTTTACCACCCGCCCACCCCTGCTTAACCTTCATATCAGCATGCATATGTCCAAAATCAGCCTCAAGAAATATCTCTAATATCAAATCAACCCAAACACTATCACCTCCAATGGGTTGAAGATATAAAAAATTAGTTCAAGAACAACATGAATGATATGAAAGTTATAGTGCTACAAATCAATAAGCAGATAGAAGAGATCAAGAGGTAGCAAGAGTATAACATGTAGTAGGAGGAACTAGATTATCAAGCGTATCTTCATGAGCAGGAGTTGGAGGCACAAAGGTTACAGTTTCAAGAAAGTCTTAGAAGGGAGATAGTAGCAAAAGAGGAGCTGATGAAGTTTTTGCTTTCACAAATACAAAGGCAAAAGATCTAGATAGCTGCATTCATTTCAGATCAACCTATTCAAAATGAGGTTAGTATGTATCAAATTCCAAGTTTTAAGCACAGTGAGCTTCCTAATCCTCTTGAGGTCAAGATCCCAAATTTTAGAGACCCTTCGCCATTGCCAAAGCCTATGTTGACACAATTTAAATCTATTATTCCTCATGACCAGCCACTTCAAGAGCCTTTTATCATCCAGGAAACTCAAGAAAATCTCTAATTTTCCCTATCAGATGAATCTAATTATCCTATCACTATTTGCCTTTATAAGGAGATACTTATTATCTTTTAAGAAAACCCACTCATCATGAAGAAAGCTGGGAATGTAAATTTATTACATGTAGCCATGGAGCATTACCGATTAGAACAACAAAGGATTGAACAAGATCAAAAAGTTTTAGAGCCCAAGCCAATCAAAATTCTGAGTTTCAACCTAGCAGCTGGAGTTTCTTGCAATCCTTCTTGTCCCACCAAATCAGAAAAATTAGATGTGGAACAAGAGGTTGTTGTTTTTTCTATGTCCCCAGCTGAAAATGAGCATAATGCCTATAAAGAGGATGCTGGTTTAGATTTGGCACTCAATCCTTTGGATTTTGATTCATTTGGGAAGTTCTCTAATGGTGTTTACAAGATAAATGAAAGCAAGATGTAGATATTGGAAGGACATAATCTTCAAATGCAAAGACATGATGCCCATGTTCTAATAAACCTGACAAGGAAGAGGAGTTGATTTCTTTATTTGATCAGCTATCTAGTTTCATTGAATCAGATTTAGAATTAGCAGAACATCAGGGAGATATAGGTAATGATGACAGTTTACTGATTCATCAAAGACAGAATAAGGATAGTCTTGATCTCGATAATGAGGAAAGTCATAAAAACATTAGGTGTTTGGAGCTTGAATTAGATATTCTATCAATTGTTCCCAGAAGCCTTCAAAGATCTAATAGTTTTGATGAGTTATTAGTTGTCCTAATGGAAGAGGGTGATTCATTAACAATGGAGGAGGAATTGATATGGCAAGACATCATGCAGGATGAAAATTATGAGCAACATAGTGAAGGAAACTCAAATAATTTCAGTACAGGAATGTCAGTTGGATGAAAGCATGTTTTCAGATATTATAGAGGTTTTTTGTTCTAACATAGATAATGATTTGATACCATGTGAAATAGTAGTATCTAATCAATAGGATCAGGCTAAAGAGACATGCTTTTATTCATTTCATTCATATGAGCTAACTGTTTCAAATCAAAATGAAATTGCAAGTGAAAACACAACAACAGATTCTAATAAGGACATCAAGAGCATCATCCAAGTATACATCATTGCAAGAGGATGCCCAATCAGAGATATGGTTGTCAAAGAGCTAAAAAGGAAAGTGCAGATTGCTGTGGTACCCATAGAGCAAAATTCAACCTTAGAATAGCAAAATCAGATCATCTTTTTACCCCATGACAGAGGTTTACATGATCAGGTTTAGCTAGTGAGTGAATTCATCTATATTTTTAATGAAGCACTACAGAAATTTGTGGAATACTTTCTAGTACTTCATCTAATTTTAGACATCCATAAGCATGTGAATCAGTGTCCCTTGTTGAGAAAGGGAAGTTATTTTAACCAAACATTTAATGGATTTGTTTGACCAACATCTTTTGACTGGTTAGAATAGGGTAGATTATAATTTCAATTTAGTATTTCATTTTCCAAGAAGTGATTTTTGCACATGTTGCTGGCTTTGTCCTAAGCAAGCCAGTCTAGTTTTAGTTTTAGTTTTGTTTCTGCTGTAGTTTTCTATCAGTTTGAGTTACAAAGGTTTTCAAAGTTTCAGGCAGAAAATGACTCTATGCCCAATGGAAATGCAAGGCTACTGGTTCTAAGTTGTTTAGTAGGTAAACACCCCTGAGAGGTTGCTAGAAATGTTACTAAATTTTATTCACACTAAATTTAGTTAGACCTAAGTGTAGTTGTTTTAAGAGGAATAAAAGAAAACTTTGAAGTTATTGCATTTATTGAACAGTTGATGTCTTGATAAAACAAAGATAGAGATCCATTGTCCTGATAACCCATCAGTCCAATCAGGACTGATGAATCATCATGACAAGTGATTAGAATATCAAGAAATCAAACATTCAAGAAATACAGTTGATCTAAAATAGTTTTATCTTTTAGGAGTTATGAGATAAATTGATTATTCAGTTGATGATATTTGAAAGAAAGAAAGAAAGATATTTATTTGAACTGTTATTTCATGTCATATTTAGAAAATACAATTCAGTATCTGTTACTTTATCCTATGTATTGATTGAAAATGAAACATACATACATCAAGTGCATAAGATAAATTAACTAATCATGTTTAAAAGAAGTGTTCAAATGTGTCCCACACAAGCCGTGGGAGTAACTAAACTGAGCAATCTAGACATATGTAAGATATACATCTGATGATAATAGGAAATGAAGAACACATGATAAAATTAAATATCTATCATTGTCTGAGCAAGTTGGTTGTTGAACTAGTTGACAGTTGATCTTTAGTCCTCATCTTCAACTTTAGATGTATCAGTTGCTCCAGCAGAAAGATGGGGAAAGTCCTATAAAAGCTTTGGATATTTAATGTTATCATATGCTTTTATCAAGAAGACATATCAACTTGTCACATCATACATTTCATATGAAATATGAAATCAGACATGTGCCATAAATTAGAATTGTTAGATTTAGGGCAGACAACTGAGAGGGGGGTGAATCAGTTGTACAAAACTTTCTTCCAAATTAAACACTTAACTCCACATTGTTAATTAGCAGCATAATAGTAAATCAATCATGAAAGCACTATACAAAAATCAAGAGCAAAAACACATCAACCAATGAGACACCAAGATTTTGATGTGGAAAACCTAGTTAAGGGAAAAACCACGGGGTGATTAACCCAAGAATGTATTCTCTGTTAGAAGAATAGAAAGAACAAAATGGCACATGCAAATTAGGGCTCACTGCGTGAGCACACTGCTCACAAGAGGCTCACTGCCTACAAGAGACACACTGCCTACAAGGAAATATGTATCACCTACTTGAACTGGAAAGTAGCATCTTCACCATGCTTGAATCAGTTCCATTTAAGCCCAATACTTCTACTCTGCCTTTCACTCTCCTCCTCACTACCACACTCTCATCTCCACAAGGACACACTTGAAATGACTTCGCAATCCCTTATTTATATAAGACATCAACTTAGGAATGATTGTCTAAGTTGGCAAACATCAACAAGAACATCTGCAGGATGTGTAACTCATCCGTTAGGCCAGTCTCAGAAAGAACACCATCATCTGAAAGTTATTCTTCAATTCTGAGTTCTAACTCCAATGTGGACCACCAACATGAACTAGAAACGATCCAAAGACCTCCACAAGCTTGCCTAAATCTCCAAGAACATCCACACTTCATCTGCTTACTAAAATCCTTCTCCCCTTCATCTAGAACCTCAAGAACACAGTCTGTCATTACTATCACAAAGGAATAGATGCTTGTGGACCTTCAAACCAAGAATCAATCAAGTTGAGACATCATAAGGACTTCCCAACACTCCTTCAAATCTACAGAATAGGACAATACATTTCTAGATCTCATTGGACCTTTCTGTAGCACTCTGTCACCTCTGAACACCTACCAGAATCAGTTTTACTTGAGTGACCAAAAATTCTTCAGATCTTCATGCGGACCTCTAAAATCTCATTTGGACCACCTTGAGACACATATCTACTAACCCTTTAAACCACATCCTTTGATCCTCAACCTATCTTGGACTTTTACCTTGTTGTCATCACTGTTCTTCACTGTTCCTAATTGAGACTAATTTTCTCAATATCCTCAACACACAACTCATCCAATCCTTATCATTAATGCCATAGGAGTGTGTTGACATCAATGACAACACTGGTTAGGCCCATACTTGTAACAATCTCCCCCTTTATCATTGATGGTAACATATGATGTAAAAAACTATTTTAACCATAAAGACAAGAACTTCTCCTCACTATCACAACTCCCCCTATCAGCAACAACCATTCACATGTCTTCTCTCCCCCTTTGACATCAATGGAAAAGGGCACATACTTGCAATTCTACTACTTCAGAATCATATCTACTGTTCCCCTTGAGTAGTAGCTCCCCATCATCATTCCAGACCACAAGATGTGACTGTGATATCCACCAGACTGATGCACCTTAGTGCACCTTAGTTCATTATCGGAGGGGCAATAGCCCCTAACTTCTCCCTGAGATACTCAAAAGAGTCCTTAGGTAGAGGTTTAGTAAAGATGTCTGTAATCTAATCCTTGGAAGGCACAGACTCCAATCTAACTTCATTCTTGTTCACTTGCTCTCTCAAAAAGTGAAACTTGATGGATATGTGTTTGGCCTTTGAATGCAACACCGAATTCTTAGATATATTTATTGCACTTGAATTATCATAGAGGATTGTGATAGGTTCCTCATACTCCACTTTGATATCTCTTAGCATCTGCTTCATCACAAAACTTGAGTGCAACTACTTGCTACTGCAATATATTCTGCTTCTGTAGTGGACAAAGATATTGACTCTTGTTTCTTGCTCAGCCAAGAAACCAAAATCTTCCCCAAAAAGAATGCTCCACCACTGGTACTCTTCTGATCATCCACATCTCCTACCCAATCAGCATCTGTATATGCATGAAGAGAGAAATCATGATCTCTAGGATACCATAGACCATACTCAACTATCCCTTTTAGATATCTAAAAATCCTCTTGATTGCCATGACATGAGATTCTCTAGGATCGGCTTGGAATCTAGAAACAAGACCAACCGCTTGCATAATGTCTGGTCTAGTTTGAGTGAGATACAACAATCCTCCAATCATTGACCTATACTTTGTCTGATTTGCCTTAGGAGAGTCATCATCTTTGCTCAACTTACATCCAGTTGCCATGGGAGTATTCATTGGCTTTGAATCTTCCATCCCAAATTTCTTCAACAATTCTTTTGCATATTTGGTCTAAGAAATGAAGATACCTTTCTTTGTTTGAGTGATTTATAGACCCAAGAAGAAATTCATTTCTCCAAGCATGGACATTTCAAATTCACTTTTCATTTGACTTGCAAAAGTTTTGCACAAACTATCTCTTCCTCCAAAAATGATATCATCAACAAACACTTCAAGTATCGAGAAATTTTCATGGTCAATTTTGAAATATAAATTGTTGTCAGCAGTACCTTTGTTGAAAACAATCTTCAAAAGATGCTTTTCTAGTCTTTCATACCAGGCTCTTGGGGCTTGCTTGAGTCCATATAGTGCTTTCTTTAACTTGCAGACCATATTACCATGATTAGACAATTGAAATCCATCTGGTTTCTCAATGTATACTTCTTCCAAGTCACCATTCAAGAAGGTAGACTTGACATCCATCTGATATACCTTGAAATCCTTGAAGGCAGCAAAAGCAAGAAATAATTTAACTGCTTCAATTCTTGCCACTGAAGCAAAAGTTTCTGCATAGTCAACTCCTTCTATTTGAGAGTAACCCTTGCAAACCAATCTTGCTTTATTTCTGATTACATTTCTAACTTCATTCAGTTTGTTCTAGAAGACTCATTTGGTTCCAATCACATTCTTGTTTCTAGGTCTAGGAACAAGATCCTAGGTGTGATTTTTCTCAATTTGCATCAATTCTTCCTCCATTGCTTTAGTCCAATTTTCATCATTGTAAGCTTTATTCACTGTCTTAGGTTCAATCTTTGAAATCAAACAATACTCTTCTGAATCTTGAGCAATTCTCCTTCTTGTTTGTACCTCTTTGCTTTTATCACCTATGATCTAATCTTTAGAGTGGTTTAGTCTTTCATACCTAGGAACTTTGGGATTTTCTTGCATTTCTGATTCTTGATCAGGCTCATTGAAACTCATCTCTTCTTCCTGGTTTGCTGGATTGGTTTGAGCAAAGGAAGCTTGGGCTCCTTGAGTTGGAACATCATTCTGATCATCTTCATCATATTCATAAAACCTTGAGGGTTTCTCAATTCCCTCATCAACCTTCACATTTGTACTTTCTATCATCTTTCTCAATCTCTTGTTATAACATTGGTAGGCTTTGCTTTGAGTAGAGTAACCCAAGAATATTCCTTCATCAATTCTAGCATCAAACTTTCATAGATCTTCATCTCTTTTAATGTAACATTTACTACCAAAAACTCTGAAGTACCTCACAATAGGAGTGATACCAAACCAAAGTTCATAAGGAGTCTTACTGGTATTGCTTCTGATTTGAACTCGATTGAGAGTATAGACTGTAGTGCTGACAGCTTCTCTCCAATAGATCCGAGGAACATTTACTTCCATCATCATGGTCCTAGATGCTTCCTAGATGGTCCGGTTCTTTCTTTCCACTACTCCATTCTACTGTGGGGTCCTAGGAGTAGACAACTGTCTCTTTATTCCATGTTTCTCATAGAACTCTATCAACTCATCGAATGTGAATTCTCCACCTCAATTAGACCTCAGACACTTCAATTTTAATCTGGTTTCATTCTCTACCATAGCCTTGAATATTTTGAATTTCTCAAGAGCCTCTGATTTCTATTTTAGAAAGGTTACCCATATAATCTGGGAATAGTCATCAATTAGTAACATGAAGTATCTATCACCTTGCATACTCCTGATTCTTGTCGGACCACAAAGATTAGTATGAACTAAGTCTAATAATCCGGTAGAAGATTGTTCCTTGCTTTTAAATGAGACTCTACTTTGTTTTCCCAACTGACATTCTTTGTGTAAACTATTTGTAGGTTTCACCAATTTTGGAAGATCTCTTACAACCTTAGTATTGCTTATCTTGATGATATTATCAAAATTCACATGACACATCCTCCTATGCCATAACCAACTCTGGTCAACTTGAACAAATAAGCAAATTCTACCAGTACCAACTAAATGGAAGATATTACCTTTTGTTTGGGTACCAGATGCAATCTCTGTTCTGGAACTCTCCAAGATCTTGCATTTTCCATTCTTGAATCTAAGATCATAACCTTTGTCCACCAATTGTCCAACACTGAGAAGATTGTGCTTCAATCCTTCAACATACAGTACATTTCTAGTTTTATTCCTTCCATCAAAAGAAATAGTTCCTCTACCTCTGATTCTACCAACAGAATTATCACCAAACTTTACCACTCCTCCTTCATACCTTTCCAAATCTATGAACTTATTTTTGTCACTTGTCATATGGTGAGAGCATCCACTATCAATGATGCAATCATCCTTTTCTTCAACTTGGGCAGCCAGAGCTCTTTCTACAACTTTATGATTGACAGATTCAGAGGGCATTAGATCTTCTTCCTTAATGGCAATGAACACCTAGTCATTTCCAGATTTATCTCATCTCTGATTCATCATTTGTTACTCCATCATCTCCTTCATGAGCATAGTAACAATTCTTTTGGAATCTTGATCTGTTAGAATTTGGCCTTGAAAATCTTTCCGAACACCTTGAGGCAAAATGACCAATCTTATTGCAGTTAAAACACTTAAAAGACAATTTCCCTTCATACTTACTAGATCCTCTTGGCAGTCTTTTTGCAATAAGAGCTTCAAGGTGAGTAGTTTCAACTTCTTCTTCTTCCAGGTCTTTTCTTGCTTTTTCAAACCATGAAAGTATCCTTGAGGAGTTCTCTCCTGGATCAACCCTTTGTTTACCTTTTACAGATGCACTAGCTTTGAATGCAGATTTAGTCTTTGGGGATTCATCTCCAAAATTGGCCATTTCAAATGTATCCAATTTACCAACCAGTTGATCTCTTGTGACGGTTGTGTGGGCTCTGAATTCTTCAATTGCAGTAGCCTTGATTTTATAAGAAGCAGGAAGGGATCTAATAATTTTTCCAACAATCTCATTTTCATTCAAGACTCCACCAGTATTTCTAATTCCACAAACAATCTCATTTACTCTTGGCATAAAAGATGTGGTATTTTCATCTTCTCTCATCTTTAGATTTTTAAATTTCCCTTTTAGACTCTGTAAAATTGCACATTTAACATACTTGTCTCCTTCATGCAAAAGTTCTAGTTTTTGCCAAATTTCATAAGCTATTGGTAGGTCAATAACATTTGAGAGCTCTGAATCTAATAATGTGCTTAGAAGAGCCTCTATAGTCCATAGATTGTTTTTAGAATATGTGATTTCAGTTTGGCTTTTTGGACTACCTTGTGGAGGTACATACTATGTTGTAGCCATGGTCTAGTACACCATTCCCATACATTGCAGGTGACATTTCATGCGACCTTTCCAAAGATTAAAATTGGTTCCATCAAACTTCAGACTACCCTTCTTGTAAGATGACATCTTGGATCTCCTCAAGCGGTTAAGCTCCTTTTAGAGGAACTTGGCTCTAATACTAATTGTTAGATTTATGGCAGACAACTGAGAGGGGGGGTGAATCAATTGTACAAAACTTTCTTCCAAATTAAACATTTAACTCCACATTGTTAATTACCAACATACTAGTAAATCAATCATGAAAGCACTATGCAAGAAATCAAGAGTAGAAACACATCAACACATGAGACACCAAAATTTTGACGTGGAAAACCCAGTTAAGGGAAAAACCATGGGGTGATTAACCCAAGAATGTATTCTCTATTAGAAGAATGGAAATAACAAAATGGTAATGCCAATTAGGGCTCACTGCTTGAGCACACTGCTCACAAGAGGCTCACTGCCTACAAGAGACACACTGTCTACAAGGAAAAATGTATCACCTACTTGAACTAGAAAGTAGCATCTTCACTATGCTTGAATCAATTCCATTTAAGCCCAATACTTTTGCTCTACCTTTTACTCTCCCCCTCACTACCACACTCTCATCTCCACAAGGACACACTTGAAATGACTTCGCAATCCCTTATTTATATAAGACATCAACTTAGGAATGATCGTCTAAGTCGGCAAACATCAACAAGAACATCCGCAGGATGTGTAACTCATCCGGTTGGCCAATCTCAGAAAGAACACCATCATCCAGAATTTATTCTTCAATTCCAAGCTCCAACTCTAATGTGGACCACCAACACAAACTAGACATGATCCAAAGACCTCCACAAGCTTGCTTGAATCTCCAAGAACATCCACACTTCATCTGCTTACTAAAATTATTCTCCCCTTCATCTGGAACCTCAAGAACACAGTCTATCATTACTATCACAAAGGAATAGATGCTTGTGGACCTTCAAACCATGAATCAATCGAGTTGAAACATCATAAGGACTTCCCCAACACTCCTTCAAATCCACAGAATAGGACAATGCATTTCTGGATCTCACCGGACCTTTCTGTAACACTCTGTCACCTCTGAACACCTACCGGAACTGGTTTTACTTAAGCAACCACAAATTCTTCAGATCTTCATCTGGACCTCTAAAATCTCATCTGGACCACCTTCAGACACATATCTACAAACCCTTTAAACCGTATGCTCTGATCCTCAACCTATCTTGGACTTTTACCTTACTGTCATCACTGTTCTTCACTGTTCCTGATTGAGACTAATTTTCTCAATATTCTCAGCACACAGCTCATCCAATCCTTATCATTAATGCAATAGGAGTATGTTGACATCAATGACAACACTGGTTAGGCCCATACTTGCAACAAGAATATCATGAAGAAGATCAATCAATACCATCAGATATGTTTTTATGCTAACTTTTTTGTTCACTATGCAGGTATAGGAAAAGTAATGTTGCTGATTTGAAGACATTAAAACATGTGGAGAAAATGTGGCTCCAAGGGTTGAGCCCAAAATGTTCCCTTTTCTATTCAATTGGAAAGGATACCAGAATAAAGATAGGCTACATCATTAAAAGATATATCATGCGTTATAGAATCAACTTGCAGAGAAAGTGTGTTATCATGTTCATGAAAAGGAGCAGTTACTCCAATAAACTATGTTCACATTGATTGTAGTTGATTAAAACAAATCAGATAAGTTGAGAATGCCTGAGTCAACTTGATAGAGTACAAAAAATAGAAATGTAGCCATGAAAGATAAACCTAGTACAGGAGACTAGTACAGGTATGATCAATTAATTACATCAAATAAGGACATATGCCAATCAAGTCTCTTGTGCATATCAAATAGAATATACAGGCTACAGGAGCCATCTGAAATATAGAATTCTTTTTGAATGCATGTATTTATTTCATCTCATATGATCAAATGACATAAACAACTAACAACTTGTGCATTCATAGTACAAAGACATGTTACAGGTATTTAGATTACTTTGCTTGATGAAGATAAAAGAAACAAAATAATGCTTCCAAGACACATAGTTTTTGTATCATTTGAACAAATTTACAGGTTACATCATGTAGAAGATCAAATGATTGCTATACGTTCAGATTATATCAATTACAGGTGTATTAGTCATACATGACAAATGAAGTGCATCTAACAGTTGATCGGTTTTAGGCCAAAGAAGAGTAAATGACAAACTAGATTCCATGCTCACAAAAGTGAAATAGTATAACAAGCTATAGGATCCCTTTTGAAGAAAAAGAATGCATAGTATTTTACAGAAAATAACATTTTTTATAGCTCAGAAATGTCCAGATATAGTTGAAGAAGCTTACAGAGTTAAGAATCAAATTACCAAAAAAGCAAAAGTGAAAGAAACAAATACAAAAATGTTTTTCTACCATGGCCATGATAGAAAGAAGCTATATCAAAGATACCCATTATTCAAAAATAAACCCTAACACATTGTTGTAGTTACAAAAAAGAATGGTGCTATAGTGTGTCTTTGTCAAGGCCGTGCCAGAAAATGGCAATTATATACATTCTTGTAGTAACCCTTATCAATTTTTGAAACCCTCTTTCATTTTGTAAATATAGTCAAAAAAGAAAATATTAAGTATTTTCTGCCATAGCCGTGACACTGAATGCATTTCCTGTGCAAGATTTAGTGAAACCCTCATTTCAAAGTTAAGAATGCTTCAAACAAAGCAACAGAGATAAAAGTGTTCAATGCAAGGAAGCCATGAAAAGAGACTACAGACTGTGGCCAGGAGCCTTTTTCCTTCATATTACAAACAATACAAAAGGAGTGTTGATAGACTTCTTTAAAGCATTGTGTCTCCATTGTCAAAACACAGAAGCAAAGAGAAAGCACAAAGAAACAAGTTTAGAAGCAAAGATTATAGCTTACCTTTATGGTCATTGAAGAAGCTGTAACTTCCAAGTTCTTTTTTCCTCATGAAGTCGTGATAATGCTCATATACTAGAGAGAAAATAACAAGGAAAAAAGAGTAGAGAAAGGTGTCAATATCAAAGCCAAAAACACAGTGACACAGCCAAACATGGTGGCCATAGTATACCAAATAAAGTAGCAAAAAATACCAAAAGATGTGATGAAAGCCTCAGAACTTGCTCACCTTCTCAAACTCTATGGAAAATGCCAATCAACAACTCAAGGATGACCGCTGACACAGCAAAAAACTAGAGAAACCAAGCAAACCCTCGATTGACATGGTGGCCAGATTGAGGCACAAAATGAAAGAGGTAAATGATGAGTTTTTTAGGGTTCAAAATCTTTTTTCCAAAGAGCCTGATGGTAGTCTTTTCCCATCTTTTTGACTTTATTTTATCAAACATCATTGTAAACATATCCACACCTATGGTCAAGTCTTAAGACCAGCAATGATTCTACATGGGGCCCGTGAGGCCATGATCACCTTTTTCCTTTTTCTTAAAACTTTACAAAGTCAAAAAATGATAATCATTCGAAAGCAAGGAAGAAGTAAGGTGCCTTTTTCAGCATAGGTGTGAATGTTCATAAGGAGTCATAAGGTGAAAAATATATTTTGATGCATGTTGTTTAAATGTATTAAGGAGAAATAAGGAGTTTTGATGCATCTTGATTATGATAAATAGGAGATATGCATGTAATCCTTTTTGCATGAGGGAGATATATGGCAATAAGGCCAAATTTTTGCATTATAAATGGAGTAATAAGGTAGAGGGTTATTTATTTTCTCCTTGTGCATGTGGGGTGAGAAGGGTATATTTTTTTCCTTTAAATGCATATGTCATGCAACTAGGTGTTTTTACTCACAAGGAGATATAAGGGAGTTTTATTTGCTCCTAAGTCCTAATTTTGGCTCAAATCATGCAAATTAGGCAAATGTAATTGGAGAGATAAGGAGTTTTATTTTTTCTCATCATGCATGATTTTACAAAATAAACCAATGTAAATAAATAGTAAAGTAATATTCTTCAAATTACTTTATTATTTTTTCACAAATTGTAAAATCAGAAATAGTACAAGTTGTAACTAACAATATAGTAATTATCCTAATTACTTTATTATTTACTCATCAATTTTGTAAAAGAAAAATCATGTAAATTGATGAGTTGAGTTAACTGAGGCTATTTGGAGCCTTTTGCATGATTTGAAGAGCAATTTGAGGAATTTTGGTCAACTTCTTGGTCAAACACACGGAGAGGGTCAACTTGGAGCTATTTTTGCTCAATTTGTGGTAGTTTGGGCCCTTATTTTTAAGGATTTCTTAGTTTTCTCATGGATCACTTTGGAGGACTTATTTTTAGAGGCAGTTAACTGCAGTTTCATTTTGCATGCCTCTTGGAGAGAGCAAACTATATATTGTAAAGCAAAACTTGGTTTTTGCTAGATCTTGCATTCTTTTCTCTTCTACACATTGAAAGACAAGAGGTTTTGTAACCCATTTTTTTTCAAGTTCTTGCCTTTTTGCTCTTTACAATTTGAGAGAGAAGGAGGTTTTGTAGCCCATTTTTGATAGTTTTATAGAGATCACAGTGGATTGCAGGTCCAATTTCTTTGTTTTCGTGTAATATTTCCTTTATTTTTTGGAATCAAGTAGTTGCCTTTCCATTTGATGCTAATTGTATGAAGTGATTTGATGAAGTTTTACTATGTTTAATTATCAAAACCTTTAAAATTATTGTCTCACTCTTACTTGCAGTGTTAAGCATAGTGATATTATAGGTATTAGGTTGTGTTATAGAAAATAGTTCTTTTATGTTGTGAAAAGTCATTTTCCTTCGTAAAGAGTTTATTTTCTAGCCTTCCTCAGAAATACTTTTGTGATATTTATGCCAAGATTGGATTGTGTGGGTCAGATTACTAAATTCTATTGTGAACCAGATTGCAAATTTTTTCCATCCTTGTTAGGTGCATCACCAAATTTTATAGTTTTATTTCCATTATAGTTTCTTTCTTACCCTTTTCCAAAAGAGAAAATCATAGATCCAAATAGAATATTTTAAGGGAACCAGCCTAGAATTTAGAGGTTCAAACTCATTATAGATCACCCACAGCCTAAGTTTGTCCCCATGTTTCGAAGGATTGCAGAGTGTCACAGCTTTGCATAAGGATGTAATCCTCATCGAGAACAAATACATTGTTTGCTAATTGCATAATCATTATATTTAGTCATATACTTAGTCATATTTATTCAATGATTTCTATCAATTGGTAGTATATTTAGTCAATTGGTAGTTTATTTAATTTTTTCTGTTCACTAATTTCTGCCTGAAAGTGCTAGAAATGTGACAATGTTTTTGAGGTTTAAACATAAAAAATAGAAAAACATAATCAATCATTCATTTGCACATAATGAAACAACTATTAAGAAGGCAAAATATTTAAATTTTATTGAGAAAAGGTGTCCTTACAGCAGATACAAGACAAATATATGTGTGTTTGCTTTGAAAAATGTGTTACAAAGTGTGTTTCTCAGTGCTATGACTAAGAAAACTGCATTACAATACCTTTTTTTGTTTATACAGCTCTAAAATAGATAAAAAACACTAAGATCCCTTAACAACACATTCAAACTATTGCATAAAGTAGTGGGCCAAGATGTCTAATAGCTAGTACATGATAAACATCAACTATGTCTTTTTTTTCAAATATTTTAACTAGGCCACCATGTGAAGGTCCCTTCTTTCTCTTTTAGATAGACAACTCCATCTATTTTGTCTTCAAAAGCAAGGGGTGTGTTACTTGTGACATTTAAAATATTTACATTTACATCTCCTGATCCTTTCAATTTGACTTCATGTACAATAGATAGTGAGTGAATCCGCCCAATGCCCACAGCAGCACCATCAAACGGATCCAACACCCCAACTTTATCCCCTTCTTGGAGTTTATCAATAAATGTATACAAAAACAAAAAAAAATACACATTATATTGAGATATAAAACACACATTATATTATTTTTGACAGTTGTATGTAATGTCTTATGTCTTGGAACAAATCAATTTTAGTATGCTTTTTTTGATTCTGTTGAATAACAAAGAAGGAACTTTTTACTTTGAAAAAAAACTAACCCATTGGAAGGTACAAACAAATGGAGGGAAAGACTACAATAGTGCTAGACTGTACGAGTACTCCAGAAAGAGACATGGATTGATAATGAAGTCCCCCCAACTAAAAACTATGACATCCCTGAACACAATGCACTAATGCATTGTCAAAATCTATGTATGCACTCTATTACAAATAAGCTCTAAGCTTCTATATATAAGTTATATGTTCTCCCTTATTTTCATAATCTATGTATACTAGCTAATTACAGTTCACTACTATTCTAACTAGCTTCTATCAAATAGGTAATGATTACCCTTATTTACATAATAAAACAACCATTACTTACTTGATTAGTACTTACTTGCATGTGGTTTCATAGCACTCACCTCAAGTTCAGCACGACTACTACTATGAATATCATGTGCATGCTTGTTGAGTTCATCATCATAATCACTATCAACATTGGCATGAAGTTGTACAGTTTTGCAGAGAGCTCTATTGGCATGGCCTTTTTCTTTTCATTCTGGTTTCATATAATTGCTCTGCATGTGGTTTAATCATCATGTAAAAATTAATATAAGTCAAGTAAAGAATGAAAGAGCTATAAATTTTTGTCCAAAAGAATATTTTAAGCATGAAGAATGACAAAACATTTGGATAGATTAACTTACAACTTAAAGAATGCAAAAGCTATAATTTTTTGTCCAAAAGAACATTTTAAGCATGAAGAATGACAAAACATTGGGATAGATAACTGGCAACTATTATATTACCTCAACTAATTCAACACAACTATGACAACTGTGATGCACATTCTTGTCTAGTTCATCATGATCACTATCAATATCGACAACTCTGTTGACATCATGAAGGTGTTTTTATTTTCCTGCTGCTTTGATAAAATTGTTTTGCATGTGGTTTAACCATCATGCAAAAAATATACAAAGCATTCAATAGTCAAGTAAAGAATGCAAGCTATAAATTTGTCCAAAAGAACATTAGAGAAAAAGAGAAAAGAGCAAAAGAGAGAAGAGCAAAAGAACATTGTCGATGTCGTTATGAATATTGATTCAAACTTAGATAGGCATCGATGATGGTGGGAGGAGATGAGACAATTTTATTCAGATGGTCTCTCCTACAAAGATATTTTGGACCTAAAAATAACAAAATCTCATCTTGCACCTTATTTTACCGACCTTGTCACTAATCAACCTATTCGTGTAAATAAACCTAGGATATCGATGAGGTGGTGCAAGCATTCACAAATGTCTGCACATTTTTGGAAGCAATGGTGGATGGTATTTGACTATCCACCACATGCTAATTTGGAGGTCCCTCTTTATTTTTTGAGGAAATTATATGCATAGTTTGTTTTGGGGCAAAAGCCCAATTATTTTGATTTTAAATCATTTCAGGGTGTTGGTGGTGACATGTTGCAATAGAGGTTAGGGGCACGGGTTGATCCCTAATGCCCTATGCATGTCCAACCTCTTGTAGATCCTCCTTCTCCTACCATTCTTACACCTGTGCATCATCGTGTGGTAGTATTCGTATTAGGATCTTTGAGTACGCTCGCAAGCAACCTTAATGAGCACAATTTACTGATGATGGTTGCAACTAGAGACCATGACCATGGAGGAGTAATGTATGCAGCTGGTCCTTGTACCACTCCACAAGTATCAACACCACACATATGTACCAGTCGTCATCAGGTATGCTATGGACCTAATCAGGCTACACCCTATTGTTCGATTCAAGATAGACAACTGAGAGGGGGAAGTGAATCAGTTGTCCAAAAATTTCTTCCAATTAAACACTTAAATCCACTTTGTAATTCAGTAGCATAATAATAAATCAATCATGGAAACATAATGCATTAAATAAAGAGCAAAAACACATTAACACATAAGACACCAAGATTTTGATGTGGAAAGCCCGGTTAAGGGAAAAACCACAGGGTGACTAACCCAAGAATGTATTCTCTGTTAGAAGAATAGAAAGAACGAAATGATACATGCCAATTCGAGCTCACTACTCGAGCACACTACTCACAAGAGGCTCACTGCCTATAGGGGACACACTATCTATAGAATAATAAGTATTACTTACTCAGACTAAAGAATAGCATCTTCACCATGCTTGAGTTAGTTCCATTTAAGCCCAATACTTCTTCTCTATCTTTTGCTCTCCTCCTTGCTACCGCACTCTCATCTCTACAAGATACCTTTGAAATGACTTTGCAACTCCTTATTTATACAAGACATCGACTTAGGGATAATCATCCAAGTTGGCATATATTATAGAGCAAATACATAAATACAACATGACTAATTACAAAAAGACTTCACGTGGATCAACACACTGTCGGCCACACAGATCTGAGACTTCAATCTTCATTTAGGAACATGCCAATCCTCACATAACATCTTCAAGATCATCCATAGGGTGTGTAACTCATCCAGTCAGCCAGAGTTAGGAAGAACATCATCATCTAGAAGTTATTCTTCAATTACAAGCTTAAACTCCAATATGGACCACTGACATGAACTAGACATGATCCAAAGACCTCCACAAGCTTGCCTAAATCACCAAGAACATCTACACTACATCTTCTTATTGAAATCCTTATCTCGTTCATCCAGAACCTCAAGAACATAGTTTGTCATCACTGTCACAATGGAATAGATGCTTGTGGACCTCTAGACCATGAACAAATTGAGTTGTCAATTCACATTGACTTCCTAAACACTTCACCAAATCTGCAGAACAAGATATTTCATTTTCGGATCTCACTAGACCTATTTGTGTCACTTTGTCACCTCTAAACATTTGCCAAAACTAGTTTAACATGAGTGGCCACAACTTCAGATCTTCATGTGGACCTCTAAAATCTCTATTAGATGATCTTAAGACACATATCTACAAACCCTTTGATGGACATCCTCTAATCTTCATCTTAGCTAGGATCTTTAGCTCACTATCTTCACTATTCTTCTTTGTTCCTAATTAGGACTAATTTTCTCAATATCCTTAGCACATAGCTCATCCAATCCTTATCATCAATGCAATAGGAGTATGTTGACATCAATGACAACACTAGTTAGGCCCATACTTGCAACAATCTCCCCCTTTGTCATTGATGGAAACGTATGATGTGAAAAAATGTTTTGACCATCAAGACAAGAACTTTTTCTCATAGACACAACTCCCCCTATCAACAACAACCATTCACATGTCTTCTCTTCCTTTACTACTCCCCCTTTGATTAGTAACCACTTATTTTTCACATGTCTTCTCTCCCCCTTTGACATCAATGGCAAAGGGCACATACTTGCACCAATTTAGAATCATACCAGCTACTCCCTATGAGTGGCAGCGTCCCAAACATCAATCCAGACCATAAGATATGATTGTGAGATCCACCAGATTGATGCACATCAGTGCACCTTAATTCAGAATTGGAGGGGTAATAACCCCTAACTTCTCCCTGAGATACTCAAAAGAGTCCTTAGGTAGAGGTTTAGTAAAAATATCTATAATCTGATCTTTGGAAGGCACAAACTCCAATCTAACTTCATTCTTGTTCACTTGATCTCTTAAAAAGTGAAACTTGATGGATATATGTTTGGTCTTGGAATGCAACACCGGATTCTTTGAAATATTTATTGCACTTGAATTATCACAGAAGATTGTGATAGGTTCCTCATACTCCACTCTGATGTCTCTTAGCATTTGCTTCATCCACAAAACATGAGTGCAACTACCTGCTTCCGCAATATATTATGCTTTTGTAGTGTCCAGAGATATTGCCTCTTGTTTCTTGCTCAGCCAAGAAGCCAATCTCTTTCCCAAAAAGAATGCTCCACCACTTGTACTCTTTCGATCATCCACATCTCCTACCCAATCTACATCTGTATATGCATGAAGAGAGAAATCATGATCTCTAGGATACCATAGACCATACTCAACTGTCCCTTTTAGATACCTAACAATCCTCTTGATTGCCATGACATGAGATTCTCTAGGATCAACTTGGAATCTAGCAACAAGACCAACAACATTCATAATATCAGGTCTAGTTTGAGTGAAATACAACAATCCTCCAATCATTGACCTATACTTTTTCTAATTAGCCTTAGAAGAGTCATCATCTTTGCTCAATTTACATCCAGTTTCCATGGGAGTACTCATTGGTTTTGATTCTTCCATCCTAAATTTCTTCAACAATTCTTTCACAAATTTGGTCCAAGAAATGAAGATTCCTTTCTTAGTTTGAATGATTTGCAGACCCAAGAAGAAATTCATTTCTCCAAGCATGGACATCTCAAATTCACTTTTCATTTCATTTGCAAAAGTTTTGCACATACTATCTCTTCCTCCAAAAATGATATCATCAACAAATACTTCAACAATCAAGATATTTTCATGATCAATTTTGAAGTATAAATTACTGTCAACAGTACCTTTGTTGAAACCAATCTTCAAAAGATGCTTATCCAATCTTTCATACCAGGCTCTTGGGGCTTGCTTGAGTCCATACAGTGCTTTCTTCAACTTGTAGACCATACCACCATGATCAGACAATTGAAAGCCATCTGGTTGCTCAATGTATACTTCTTCTTCCAAGTCACCATTCAGAAAGACAGACTTGACATCCATCTGATATACTTTGAAATCCTTAAAGGTAGCAAAAGAAAGAAATAATCTGACTGCTTCAATTCTTGCCACCAGAGCAAAAGTTTCTTCAAAGTCAACTCCTTCTATTTGAGACTAACCCTTGCAGACTAATCTGGCTTTATTTTTAATTACTTTACCAACTTCATTCAGTTTCTTCTAGAAGACCCATTTGGTTTCAATCACATTCTTGTTTCTAGGTCTGGGAACAAGATCCCAAGTGTGATTTTTCTCAATTTGCATCAACTCTTCCTCCATTTCTTTAGTTCAATTTTCATCATTGCAAGCTTCATTCATTGTCTTAGGTTCAATCTTTGAAATTAGACAATATTCTTCTGAATCTTGAGCAATCTTTCTTCTTGTTTGTACACCTTTGCTTTTATCACCTATGATCTAATCTTTAGAGTGGTTCAGTCTTACATACCTGGGAACTTTGGGAGTTTCTTGCACTTCCGATTCTTGAATAGGTTCAATCATACTTATCTCTTCTTCCTGATTTACCAGATTAGTTTGAATCTAAATTTTAGAAGGGGCTTGGACTTCTTTACCAAAAACATCATTTTGATCATCTTCATCAAATTCATAAAACCTTGAGGGTTTTTCAATACCTTCACCAACCTTCACATTTGTACTTTCTATAATCTTTCTCAATCTTTTGTTGTAACACTGGTATGCTTTGCTTTGAGTAGAGTAACCCAAGAATATTCCTTCATCACTTCTAGCATCAAACTTTCCTAGATCTTCATCTCTTTTAATGTAACATTGGCTACCAAAAACTCTAAAATACCTCACAGTGGGAGTGATATCAAACCAAAGTTCATAAGGAGTTTTACTGGTATTACTTCTGGTTTGTACTTAGTTGAGAGTATAGACTACAGTGCTTATAGCTTCTCTCCAATAGATCTGAGGAACATTTGCTTCCATCATCATGGTTCTAGATGCTTCCTAGATGGTCTGGCTCTTCTTCTCCACTACTCTATTTTGTTGTGGAGTCCTAGGAGCAGATGGCTGTCTTTTTATTCCATGTTTCTCACAGAATTCTATGAACTCACCAGATGTGAATTCTCCACCTCTATCAAACCTCAGACATTTTAATTTTAATCTAGTTTCATTCTCTGCCATAGCCTTGAATATTTTGAATTTCTCAAGAGCTTCTAATTTCTCCTTCAGAAATGTTACCCACATCATCCGGGAGTAGTCATCAATTCATAGCATGAAGTATCTATCACCTTGCACACTTTGATTCTTGTCAGACGACATAAGTCAATGTGAACTAAGTCCAACAATATGGTAGAAGACTGTTCCTTACTTTGGAATGTGACTCTGCTCTGCTTACCCAACTGACATTCTTTGCACAAGATATTAGTAGGTTTCACAAGTCTTGGAAGATCTCTTACAACCTAAGTGTTGCTTATCTTGATGATATTATCAAAATTTACATGACACATTCTTCTATGCCACAACCAACTCTGATCAATTTGAACAAATAAACAACTTTTACCAGCACCAACTAAGTGGAAGATATTACCTTTAGTTTAAGTACCAAATGCAATCTCTATTCCAGAACATTCAAAGATCTTGCATTTTCTATTTTTGAATCGAAGATCATAGCCTTTGTCCACCAACTATCCAACACTGAGAAGATTGTGCTTCAATCCTTCAACATATAGTACATTACCGATTTTGTTCTTTCCATCAAAAGAAATAGTTCCTCTACCTCTGATTCTATCAACAGAATTATCACCAAATTTTACCACTCATCCTTCATACCTTTCCAAATTTATGAACTTATTTTTGTCACCTATCATATGGTGGGAGCATCCACTATCAATGACCCAATCATCCTTTTCTTCAACTTGGGCAGCCAGAGTTCTTTCTACAACTTTATGATTGACAGATTTAGAGGACATCGAATCTTCTTCCTTGATGGCAATAAACACCCAGTCACTTTTGGATTTGTTTCTTGTTCCTGATTCATCATCTATTACTCCATTATCATCATCTTCATGAACATAGTAACAATTCTTCTAGAACATTCATTTGTCAGGGTTTGGCCTTGAAAATCTTTCCGAACACTTTGAGGCAAAATGACCAATCTTATTGCAGTTAAAACACTTAAGAGGTAATTTCCCTTCATACTTACCAGATCCTCTTGGCAGTCTTTTTTCAATAAGGGCTTCAAGTTGAGCAGCTTCTGCTTCATCTTCTTCTAGGTCTTTTCTTACTTTTTCATACCACGATAGTTTCCTTGAAGAGTTCTCCCCCTAGTTCAAACCTTTGTTTTCCTTTCACAGAGGCACTAGCTTTGAATGCAAATTCAGTCTTGGGAGGGGCATCTCCAAACTTAGTTAATTCAAATGCAACTAATTTGCCAACCAATTGATCCTTGTAATGCTTGAAATAGATCTAAATTCTTCAATGGCAGCAACCTTGTACTTGTAAGAATTGAGAAGGGATATGAAAACTTTGCCAACAATCTCATCTTCATTCAAGACTCCACCAGCACACCTAATGCCACAAACAAGCTCATTTACTCTTGGCATAAATGTAGTGATATTTTCATCTTCTCTCATCTTTAGATTTTTGAATTTTCCTTTCAGACTCTAGAGCTTGGTACATTTAACATACTTGTCTCCTTCATGTAGAAGTTCTAGTTTTTCCCAAATCTCAAAAGCAGTTTGTAGGCCAACAACATTTGTCAACTCTAAATCAGACAAGGCACTTAGAAGAGCTTCTTTAGTCTGCAGATTTTTTTTAGCATCTCTGATTTTATCTACGGATCTTGGACCATTCTGTGGAGGAGTATACTTATTTGAAGCCATGGTCCAATACTGCATTCCCATACATTGCAAGTGACATTCCATGCGACTTTTCCAAAGAGTGAAATTGGTTCCATCAAACCTCGGACTATCCTTCTTGTAGGACGACATCCTGGATCTCCTCAAGCAGTTAATCTCTTTTAGAGGAACTTAGCTCTGATAACAATTGTTAAATTCAGGATAGACAACTGAGAGGGGGGGTGAATTAGTTGTCCAAAACTTTCTTCCAATTGAACACTTAAATCCACTTTGTAATTCAGCAGCATAATAATAAATCAATCATGGAAACATAATGCATTAAATCAAGAGTAGAAACACATTAACACATAAGACACCAAGATTTTGATGTGGAAAACCTGGTTAATGGAAAAACCATAGGGCGACTAACCCAAGAATGTATTCTCTGTTAGAAAAATAAAAATAACAAAATGGCACATGCCAATTAGGGCTCACTACCTGAGCACACTGCTCACAAGAGGCTCACTGCCTACAGGAGACACATTGTCTACAGAATAATAAGTATTACATACTCAAACTAAAGAATAGCATCTTCATCATGCTTGAGTCAGTTCCATTTAAGCCCAATACTTCTTCTCTGCCTTTCGCTCTCCTCCTCGCTACCACACTCTCATCTCTACAAGATACCTTTGAAATGACTTTGTAACTCCTTATTTATACAAGACATTGACTTAGGGATAATCATCTAAGTCGGCATACATTACAGAGCAAATGCATAAATACAACATGACTAATTACAAAAAGACTTCACGTGGATCAACACACTATCGGCCACACAGATCTGAGACTTCAATCTTCATTTAGGAACACGCCAATCCTCACACAACATCTTCAAGATCATCTGTAGGATGTGTAACTCATCTGGTTGGCCAGAGTTAGGAAGAACATCATTATTTGGAAGTTATTCTTCAATTGTGAGCTCAAACTCCAATGTGGACCACAAACACGAACTGGACACAATCCAAAGACCTCCACAAGCTTGCCTGAATCAACAAGAACATCCACACTACATCTGCTTACTGAAATCCTTATCTCCTTCATCTGGAACCTCAAGAACATAGTCTGTCATCACTGTCACAATGGAATAGATGCTTGCGGACCTCCAGACCATGAACCAATTGATTTATCAATTCACATTGACTTCCTAAACACTTGACCAAATCTGTAGAACAAGATATTTCATTTCCAAATCTCACCGGACCTATCTATGTCACTCTGTCACCTCTTAACATCTGCCAGAACTAGTTTAACTTGAGTGGCCACAACTTCTTTAGATCTTCATGCGGACCTCTAAAATATTTATTAGATAATATTAAGACACATATCTACAAACCCTTTGATGCGTATCCTCTGATCTTCATCTTAGCTAGGATCTTTACCTCACTGTCTTCACTGTTCTTCTTTATTCCTAATTAGGACTAATTTTATCAATATCCTTAGTACACAACTCATCCAATCCTTATCATCAATGCAATAGGAGTATGTTGACATCAATGAAAACACCAGTTAGGCCCATACTTGCAACACCTATTCAGGTGGACATGGAGATTCTAGTGGAGAATCTAGTGGCATCGGTTCATATGTTGATTTTCTTACTACAGAGCATCACCCTGCAAATATTTTGACACATGTATAAATATGCATGTACGTGTTTTTCATGAACATATATATTAGAAAAAATTGCAATATTTTAACAATCAAATTTTTTGGTGTAGATGACACCAACCCTAGGGGAATCATCTGCTCCTTGATTTTATATGTCGACACCAGTGCAAGTCGGCAACCCTCACAGGGTATTTTGATTTCAATTTTTTAAGTAATATGAAATAATTTTTTAACTTGACTTTTTAAATTTGTAATTCAATCATGAACATATGTTTTAAATATTTATGTTGGTTCAGGGGAGTCAATCGACTTCCACGTCGGTTCCACCTAAGGGGTTGTCACTCAGTGCTCCTCCATTGTCGGGTGTCTCACATGAGGTGCACATACATGTATATTATAAATTAAATTTAAAGTTACTATATACTTACAATTTTGTATTTTGAATTCACTATATGTCAATCATGCATGTACAAGTAAATATTATAAGCGTTATGCCTATGTATGTAGGTTGACACAACAATGAGAATGGGGATCGAACACACAATTGATGTGGAGGCAACTCAGGAGACATCTAACTTTTAGGTTGTTTAAAAAAAATTCTACACAATGTGTGCACACATGAATATATATATTTTAACCTAATTCAAGTACACATGTGCTTTAAATTTGACCTTATAGGACTTTGTTAGTGCCACTTTTTGCCCTCAGAAGGTCACACCACCTCAACTAGGACATGCAGAGTAGCCTCATATGGTAATTTAAATTTTTGATTATATTTAAAGTCAATTACAAATTATATATTGTGAATAACTTAAATTAAATTTAAAATTGAATATGTGTGTGTGTGTGTGTGTGTGTGTGTGTGTGTGTGTGTGTGCTCATACATGTTAAATTCTTTTTCTTTTATAGCATGAGACATGTCCTGTAGCTAAGCATGTAGAGACAGGTCCTGGAATAGAGGATGCACAACAACCTCTTACGGTACAATTTAAATATGATAAATTATAAATTAAATTGAATTAAATCATTTTTAATCATCTTACATCTAATTTCAACTTTCTTTCTCTTGTATGTAGATTGATTCAGAGCATGTAGAGACGGGTCTAGGTGCACTAGAGCATGCAGAGCAGCCTCACACGGCAATTTAATTTTATGATACATTATAAATTAAATTGTCATTAAATCATTTTTAATTATCTTACATCTAATTTCATCTTTCTTTCTCTTGTACAAAGTGATTCGGGTCATCTGGGTAGTCTGCGTGGTGTGAAGAGGTCTCTTGATTATAGAGATGATATGAGTTTGATTATTTCATGGGCTGTATTTGATTATTTCATGGACCACGTATATTGTTTCTCATGGACTTAATATATTGTTTCATGGACTTTATATTTCATGGGTTGTATTGTCATGGACTTAATATATTGTTTCATGGACTTTATTTCATTTCAGTATTTTATGGTCTATTATTGTTAAATAGCAATTTACACATGTGCATTTATGCATTTTATGTGAAATTAATTTGAAATTGATAGGACATATTTATACTTTACAAAAAATTCATAGTCAAGACATTAATAGGACATTAATGTGAAATTAAATACAAATATGAAATTAAAGTTGAAATTAATAGGACATTTAAATATTTGTACTTTACAAATTTAGTGAGTCATAGTCAAGGCATTAACTTATCAAAGAAGTTCTAAAACAATTACTTAAGGGGATCATATTTACTTCAAAGTACATGTCTCATATTTAATCACTACAATTGCTTAAGGGGATCAAATAAGTTCTCAAAAAATTGCTTAAGGGGATCAAATACTTCAAAGTACATGTCTCATATTTAATCACAATTGATATAATTAAGTATTAGACTTTAGGGAGACTCATCATATAACAAATGCTATAGTAAAGTAGTAGAAATTAGGATGACTCATCATTTAACATTCACAAAAGTTATACAAAAATAATGTTAAGGTTAATATAATTTATGTCATAATAGGATGTCTTAAGGGGTCCTAATAGGACTTCTTAAGGGGATCAAAGAATTCAAACTAAATGTATCATGTTGGATCACAGTTGATATAATTAAGTATTAGACTTTAGGGTGACTCATCATAACAAATGATATAATTAAGTATAAATATTTAAAATATGTCCTAATAGGATGTCTTAAGGGGATCAAATACTTCAAAGTAAATGTCTCATATTTAATCGCAATTGATGTAATTTAGGATGACTCATCATAACAATCACATTCAATACAAAATAGTGTCAATTTTAATTTAATTCATGTCATAATAGGATGTATTAAAGGGTCCTAATACGATGTCTTAAGGGGATCAAAGAAGTTCTCAAAATTTGGTGAAGTTGTCCAAGGCAACCAAATTTAACAATAATAAAGTCAAATTTAAAGTAAATTCAAAATAACAAAACATGCACATTTAACAAACAAAATATATAGAATAATGATTTTGATATATAAAAGTGTAGAGTATAATTGTGTATGTACATGTATACAAATTTGTACAAAATGTGTAATTGTGTATGTACATATATGCCAACTCAAAACAATGTTTACAAAATGTATTGGCTATGCCATCTCAAGAAAACCCGAAACTTGTGGGGAATGTAGCAGGTCTTCACGCCACTTGATATCAAAATGATATAAGAAATATCAATATATCATCAAAACATGTATTTTAATTTATATAAAACTATCTACATACACAACTTGTACCTATATTTACAAGTGCCTCACATATGTGTATAGGTTTAATCTGCATCCTCTCCTTTTTGTTTCAAAGTATGAGATCAATGTGATGATGGCTTAAGGATACACAAAAGGATAATAAATCAATTTTAACTATTAATATCCAAGCAATATTAATATACAATCAAAACATGTATTTAAATATATTTTAACTTTAATTACCTATTTTTACCAAGTATTCCATATTGTCTAGGTTGAATAGATACATGGACTCTCCTTTTTGTCTCAAAGTATGTGATGAATTTGTGATGATGGCCTAAGGATATAAAAGGACAATTTAAATCAATTTCAAATAATGATGCACAAGCAATATCAAAATATGTATTTAATGCATTTAAACAGACAATATAAAACTAAAACTATATTTACCTATATTTACTTATTCCATTGTACCATCTGCATCCTTTCTTTTTTGCAACACATCTATGATTGTCTCATGCTCTTCCATAGAAATTGTCCATAGCTCTTTATTTACAGGTCTTCCATGATACCTCACTAGTTTTATATTTATTGCCACCACCAAATGTGAGTAGTGTATTATCTTCTTATGTGTTTCATAATCTTCAAATACAGGCAAACCATTCTTCCTTATTAGGTATTTTTGTCTAGCCAAGTGCCAACAACCACCACTGAACCTATTGGATAATGATAACCATCATCAAAGAAGTTCTCAAATTTTGATTAAGGGGATCAAATAAGTTCTTAAAATTTACTTAAGGGGACCAAAGACTTGTTATCAAAATTTGCTTAAGGGGATGTCTTAAGGGGATCACTGAACCTGTTGTATAATGATACCATCATCATCTTCTCAAGGTGCTATTAACTTATGTTTAGTCTCCACACAATGAGCCAACCAATATTCTATTTCCTCTTCATTCTCCTTAGGTGCAACAACAACATACATATGTCCTACAAACAAAATTTGATTCAATAACTTGCACATGTCCATATAATTTGACCAATCTACATATATGCATTCATATGTATATAAATAAATAAAAGCACTACAAAATAGTAATAAAGTAAAATAAAATGAAATAAATTGAATTAAATTACCTTCTTGTACAAGGTCTAAAACATGGTCATAATCATCTGATGCAAACAATTGATCATTGTCTTTAATTATTGTTTCATATTGATCATGTGCTTGTGCAGGTGTCAATGATCTTTTCTTCCACTCTTCAACCCATTCTATATTCTCACATGCTTCCCAATCTCTTGAAATACAAAACTGACAAAAACATGCAAGCTCCCTTGTCCAAATAGTCCATGTGCTTGCATTCAAACTCTTAAATGAATTCCATTTAGTAGATCCACTGATTGTCTCACAATCAAGTCTAGGTATAATGTTATCTTCTTCAACCAACCAAAAGAATTAGTGAACTGTAGAGTACTCACTTGATCTAGGTGTAGATAATCTTGTATTGCATCAATCCACCATCCCACATGCATCTTTAGATTTTACTACATCCTTAAATTTCAATTCCTCTTTAGTAAGAATTCTTTTAACACATGTACCAGCTCCATCATGTTCTCCTTTACCATGTTTAGCTTAAAAAAAACTCTACATATGTTGGACATTATGTTCCTTGTGAACCCTACTTAACCAATAGAACATTTGAGCATTCTTGAATTGCTCCGTATAATTATCTGACCATATGAGATGTTATGTCATCTAGATTCCTCTTTCTCTTAAATTTGTATAAAATATATTAATATAGTATTAAACAAACTCTGATGAGTGTAACCAGTTGTCACTCAAATAGAAATGGTACTCCCTCAAAAAATTTCTATCATCCTCTGTGCTATCATTTGCATGTCTATAAACAATGTGAACAAACATAGCCACCTGCACTAAATTGTAATATTGTGATTGGATTTCCTCTTGTGGAGCTAGAGTATATTTTTTTACAAAATCAACCACTGATAGTATAGTACCAATTGGAAATGTGTTTCTACATGCTCAAAATTGTCCCTCAAGCCATCGAGCATGTTGAGAGTACTTGACATATTTTGGTACAATCTTACTCTTAAATTATGATATGATTACATGTACACTAACTTTTTTTCTAATTAAATCACAATGCTTTCCAATTTTTCCATATTTTAAAGAATAGTCAACATTCTTAAATCTTTTAACATCCACTAATTGTTGTCCAAAATTATTTTCAACACTTTCATGCATACAAACTCTTAAGAAAGAAAGATTGCCATAACTAGCACACATTGTCCAGAAATACATGAACTTAAATAAAATAATTGAATCCCATTAGATCTTTCACAAAACAAACTTGATATAAACTCCTTTATTATTTTAGGTGACAGATTAATACCACATTCCTGTATAATCATGTTAGTAGGTAAAGTACAACGTATATATCGAAACACATCATAATAATAATGAAATTGAACATGTGTTTTACAACAACAAGATATTCATTGCTTATTAATTTTTACATACCAAAGTTTACATTTTTCAAAAGATCTTTGACTTATTCTAATATTACTAGGTAACACTAAATCACCACAATTTTTTTTATAAAATTCAATTTGCATTGTATCTAATAGGTGTTTTGGATGAGGATCACAAATTTTGGACCCCACTCTTAATTTTAAAACATCTATAGCATTAGATGATACCCTAGTATTATCATGCCAATATTTTTCAATCAAAGATTTGATTTTAAAATTCAATTTCATGTCAGATCTTGGGAGTCAACCACTAAAACTCTAACATTGGTTCATTGGATCATTTTCTATAATTTCTCTTCTCTTTTCCACTCTTACCAATGTTTTAGGATGTATTTTAGAATTTCACTAATATTGCTTACCATTCTTTTATTCAAAGTTGTTTTATTAACTATAGTAGTTGTTATATCTCATCTTGCTGCATTCTTATTTTTAGATCAACTATTCTTTCCAATAGACTCAATGGCACTAGCAACAGTAGACATATCATGTTTTAGTGATTGATCTTTTCTTCTTGGTTTAACAAAAATGCCTAACTTTTTCATTACTTTTCTCATTTTCCACATTCTCATTAATTGCATCATTAGTTGACATTGAAATGATAGTTTTTTAGGGAAAAAAAATCTTTGTATAATCTATTGGCATGTGTTCTTATTTGTCTCCAAGAAATCTTAGTAGGAAGATTATCCAAAACATCTCTTTCAATTTAAAAAAAAAAAAATTCATTTTCAACATCACATCCTGGATTTTCATTTTCAACTTCAACTTCAAAACGACTTTCATTTTCATCAACAAAATGGTTTTCATTTTCATTTTCATTTTCAATAAAAGGATTTTCATTTTCATTTTCAACAACAAAACGGTTTTCATTTTTATTTTCAATAAAAAAATTTTCATTTTCATTTTCAACAACAATTTGACTCAAATCTTGATCTCTACGAATATTATCGATGTCAACATTGTTATATCCAACTTCTTTTAAATCTCCTAGAAACACCATTTCCATTTCATTCAAAGGCGGATTTGAAGATGTACTTGGATTTGTGCCCATTGAAACATTTTCCATAGCATTGAAAGGGGGATTTGAAGATATACTAGGAGTAGTTTGTATAATCGTATTAGTTTCCACATTCACCTATTGCAAATTTCCATCGTCTACATCCATGGTCTCCTCAATGTTTTTATCTTCAATAGTTGTGGAATTGGATGCTTCAGCATTATTCATTGATCGAATCCTCATTCTTCTATCTCTTTGTCTTTGCCTCCTCTCTCTTTGCTTCAGTTTCTTTAGGGGTCAATACCTTCCTATCATTTCTCTTGTTATGACATTGTGATCCCATGATTAAAAAATTCTAAAGTATGCACAAATGAATGTCAAAAAATTGAAAGTCTTCCTTCTTTGTTCCTCCTCCAAACAAGTAGTAATTGAACAAAATTCCAATCAAACACTATCCCAATGATGCCTCCTTTCAAAATTGAAATAAAATCCCAAGTTGAAGAGCCTCTACAAGACAAAAGTTGATAGAAAATAGTGAATATGTCGCTGTCGGTCGTATAGAACAAGTTGCAGGACCAATAGTGTACTTGTTTGACAATTGTTTAATGTAAAATTGGATTTGTTTTGTTTTAGTTTAAAATAGTGTTTAAATCCTCCTTTCACCCTTAACATTCAAGGACCTTCAAATCAAGTGGCGGAGCACTATTAGGTCCTTGGTCACTTACAAATGTAGGGAAATTTGGATTAGGGTATTTGATTATCAATTTTCCTTCTCTTATACTTAATTATCCATCAAAACCCTAATTATGCAAATACGGCAATAAACTAACAAATAATGGGAAATGCTTCTATAGAAAGATGTAAAATTACAAATTACTGTGCACCTATTTTTAGAGTTCCAAGGTGGAAAAGTTGGGGACATAGGAGTAGGTGCCCAAGTCCAAGGCCCTACTTTTTGCTAGGATCTGGAAGCTCAGTCTACAACTTGTTTCTGCTACTTCAAAGATTTTCCCATCACAGAACTTCAGGGACTAGGGAGCAGGCGCCCAAGTCTAGGGTGTCCTTTTCTTCACTGATCTACAATTCTAATACTCCAATATGCCATCTTGCAACTTCACTTTGTCTGCATCATCATCCTATAACCCACAATCATTAAACTTTGGGAGGGGGTTGTGGTGTTTAGGAGCTTGCCTAAGTCAAGCCCCAAAAGGAAACTTAAGTCTTACAAACACCTTTGTCAGATAGAGAGTGTATGCCTAGGGAGGTAGAGGCAAAAACTAAATGAATAATGATCACAAACACAATATAATGTCACCTTGTAGTGAAGATCTCATGGGAGGAAGATGCTCTTCATTCCATGATGAAATAGATGCTCAAATCTGCAAACACAAACACATAGATCACACAAATCTGCTCTTGTAACACAATGAAAGTCTTGAATCACCTTGAGAATGCCTAAAGTTCACAATGATCATCTAGTTTACAAATGAATGCCTAAACATGCTTTTATAAGAAACTACAAACACTCCCGCCAAGGTTTTCATAATTCAAACTTACCGTGTCGGCATAGGACCCAAATAATGGTCACAAGTTGACACCCAAAAATTGGGATTGCCCCAAAATATGGCAGGACTAGGGCGTGGGTACCCAAGTCCTCCCTCTTATTTTAGGCAGGGTTTATCTCAAGCAAGCCCCCTAGGTCCTATTTGTTAAGACACTTAGGGGTTTTCTCATCGGGGTGTTGAAATATGATGTAAAATGTCCTAAATGCATGCAAAAGACCCAAGAGCTAAACCTAAAGAGGGAAAAGCCCCCAAGGGGACATTTTCTAACATTACATTTAGCCCCCACTTTAATGTATGTATAAATGTGAGGCCCATACATGCATTAAAGTACGATCACAAACATAGAAAATAGGCCAAGCATGAAGAAGACATGCCAATCACATAGAAGACAGTAACAGGCATGCAAAATATGGAGAGGATAGTAACAGTCATGTAGAACATGGAGAAGACAACAAATGCATAGAAGACACATTAATGCATAGAAGATAGGCATGATTTATTTTCTTTTCTTTTTCTTATAAAAATGAAATGCAAATTCAAGTACTAGAAAGTAAACAAACCTCCCATAATGCATGAAGCACTCATCATGCTAGTCTTTAAACTACATATATGAGGTAACACACATGCCTCCCAAAATGTAGGATACACTCATCATGCAAGTCTTTAGACTGCATATGGGGAAACAAATAGGCCAAACAAAGCAAGCACGTCAAACACACACACTTGAAGACACAGAGAAAACATGATAGACAAGTAATGGAGTGTTCCTATTTCTAGGTCCAACACCATCTTAGGCAAATTACAGGCACACACCGATGATTGGGCTTTGCCACAACAATCACCGAAAACATGCTTAAGGGTTAAGTTAGTCACAGAACCGCTCCCCGCCTCTGCAAAGGACTTTTGAAAATGCAACCCCACCCGTATCACGGAGACAAATTATAGTGAAAAGAAAGCATGGAATACAAACCCACCCGCATCATGGAGATGCCTTATGGTGAAAAGGAGGTATGAGCTCAAATGTATACAACCCCACTTGCATAATAGACATGCCTTATAGTGAAAAGGAGTTATAGGCAATAGATTTTAAGATTGCAAGATTGTTCAAACACACTTTACTAGCATCTAGAACATACAACTTACCTTATATATGCCCCCAGCTTAAGGTGGTTGATATCATGCATCGATATCAAGCACGTTAAGGTAGGAAGAAAACACACAAGGGAAGATAGAATTTCTCAAAGCCCATGCCCCCCAAAGGTGACATGTACTTCACAATCACCAAATGTTCCCACAAACACATCCCTCCAAGAAACATGTCAGTGTCTACAACATCATGATTAACAACAACATCAATGCATATGATTAACCACACAAAGAGCCAAGGTTATACAATGAATCCAGAGTTCGAGGATAACCGTGGGGCTATATCACGAAGCTCTCTGAATTGAGTACCACCAAGGCTAGATTCAAAGACAAACAAAGGTGCACATAGTAGCAGTATTGTTAAGGTTTGTAAATGAGATAAAAACATCATGAAATTCACTACCCAAGAAGCACGAGTGCTTCCACTAGACAAGCGTCAGATAAAATATACAAACCCATCGTCATATTAGGAACTAGGTCCATTTTTTGATTGCTCTCGAAAGGGACACTAGGTTTGCATCAGTATAAATATCTTTCATCATTTGCCTGCTAGATAAAAACACTAGAGGAAGGGAAACAATAAATAAAAGAGAAACAAGTGCCTTAGGGACAATCACGAAAGAGGGTGCCCCCAAGTCACCAACTGCAATGCTATGTCCATAAGACACAACACACAACGATGAAATAGAGGCAATCTCCTGGTATCCCAGACCTTACAAGAGAATCAGGGGTCATCCCAGGAGGCCTAAACAACACAACACATCATGGGGGAAACACATCACGAGAGAGATAAAGGGTTAGAGATACTTACCTGTATGATCATTGTATTAGATTTTGGAACTTTTGAACCTCTTAGAGAGGTACTCGATCATGTTTAATGCAAAATTTGAGTGGTTCTTATGAAAGTCTTGTTTGTTATCATATGATGCTTGTTTCTTAAATTCTTGTTTAAATGAGACTTTTTGTTGCTTATGAGGAGGGGAACCACTATTTTCTCTAACTATTGATAGTCATCTAACTCTTTTCTGATTTTTATCAAGTTTTCATTGTTGAATCTTTCTAGCATGGCAACAGGAATCATCCTGTACCATCTTACACATTTGTATCGGTTGTTGTTCTTGCTTTTTTGATGCATTTTGATTATCTCCTGATCCATATAAGGATAATGGAGGAGGAACCTCAGCATAAATTCCATTCCTTTGTGGACAAGGTGGATTGTCCACTCAAGGTTTCTTATCTATGTCAATCATTCCCGTGATGTTATCATAGTCCAAGTAATCATCCTCGTCTACTTCCACTAAACCCTATTCCAACATATTGGTTTCAGTATGCTTAGGGAAAGGATTAGTGAAGATTTGTAAGTTCTGATTCGGTAGAGCAACTAACTTGTTTCTGTTATCATTCACACCCAATACCTGGATGACATTTGAATCAATAAGGCTCTGCATCTCATGTTTAAGATGCATACATCGTTTAGTGTCATGTCCTTGCATCCGATGATAATGACAAAAGGCATTAGCATCAAAGTGAGGTCCTTGTTTACTAGGATCAACTGGCTTAATCAGGGGAAGCTTAAGAATGTTATTACTCATAGCTTGGTTCATGATAGAATGATAGGACTTAGATATCAGAGTGAACTTTCTTGGTTGATATGATGTTTTCTTTGGATTAGTGATAGCAGACAAATGCATATTTGGTCCATTGATCTTGATGAAACTCCTATTATTATTATTTGTCTTAAAGTTGTTTTGTGATGATCCACCCATGGATTGACCAACTTGAGCCAATGAGTTTTGGTTTTCATACTGACTAGATGAAAGTTTATAATCGTGAAGGGCGGTGCATAAATGTTGAAAGGAGTTATACTTCATCAAGAGGATCTTATCATGAATGTTAGGCTATAGATTTGTAATAAATATCTTTTGAACATCATCATCTTTCATCTAATACTAAATTTGTGCGTAAAGCCCTTGGTACCAACTAATGAATTCAGTCAACTTCTCTTCCAGACCTTCTTTACATTGGACCAAGTCAGTAAGAGTGACTTGGGGTCTGATATTGCTTGAAAATGTTGTAAAAATTAATCAATCAACTGCGAAAAAGAGTGTATTGAATTCAGAGGCAAAGAGCAAAACCATTCTAAAGTAGTATCTTTGAGATCGCAGGAAATGTTTTGCCAACAAATCCTCCTCAAAATAGAAATCGCTACACATAGCTGTAAATGCTGCCACATGAATATTAGGATCACCTTTTCCACCATATTTTTCAAAGCGAGGAATCTCAAACCTCTCAAGCATAGGAGTTCTCAAGATTGCATAGGAAAGGGGATTACAGGCATGATATGTTGGTAAACTAGGCTGTGAAGAATTTGTCAAGTTTGTTACCTTCTGTTTAATGCAGTCATGTCCTATAAAAGTTGGTTTAGGATGGCATCATTGGGAGATGCAGTTTGCTGTGAGGAATTGGAACCAAAGTGAGGAGGTGATTGAAATTGAGATGTTATAGGTGGAGGCTAGGAATAGGTCAACGGTGGTTGGACATAATGATAGGTGGAAGATGGTTGCGAGTAGGTCATAGGTGGATGGAAATGAATGGAATAGATAGGTGGTTGAGAATAATTATGCATATAAGAGGTCCTCTTAGAAACCAAATTATGATAATCAAATCCCACAACTTTGTAATTGGTGTCATTAGATACTCCAATACCAGTGGTAGCATTACTACAAGCATTTGCATCAGTTGTTAAGATCGTTGATGTAAAAGTAGATATTCCTGTAGTCTGTATAGGTGCTAATACTTGTGTCTGAGATGGTGATAAAGTGTTATTTATCACTTTTGCATATTCAATCACCGGCATGATATTGGTTTGTACAATATGTGCTAGACCGCAAATTGCATTAACACCATCTTGTCCCTCTTTTATCAATTCTCTTATATTTTGAATCGTTATGAATCGTAGGGACATCTCCTTCAGCTATTCTCTCATTTTCCATAAATGATTGAAATTTGGATAGTTCTTTATCCAAATTTTCTATTTTCTCATCAGATACATATCCTGTTGCCTCAATAGTATCATTAACATCACGAAAAGTTTGCTCTTCCATTGTTCTTGTAATATATTGTACTCTTTGTGTCTCTCCTTTTGTAAAGAAGGTGTTCAATGCACCAATTTATTCAAGAGAACTAGATCCCATGTGTCTTATTCTTCTTCTTAAAGGGATATTTCTTTTAGGGTAGTGAGTTATTAGACTCCTATAGCAATATGCTCAAATTTTAGCTGTGAGCTATGTTGTAAATGTACTTTTTCAATGCCAATGAATGAAACAAAAGGCATTGTAAGGATTTTGATCAAGGGAAGAAAATTATATGTCTGATATCATTCCAAAACAGCAATAATATCCTTCACAACACACTCTTGATGTGAATCTAAGATGATGATAAGTGAAAATATAGTGAAAATATGTCAAAATATGTAATTTTTTCACCAAATCTCGATGCAAAAGAGCATGACAAAGGGTGTTGTGAGGAAAATGATGATGAAAAGAAAAATATATCAGAAATAATAGCCACTTAGTGTCAAAATCTCTATCACAACATGCATTTAGTGCCACTTAAGGTCAAACCCTACTGAAAATATAGCAAAAATAGGCTATTTTTAATGGTTTTTCAACTCCAAGACCTAGAAAAAGGTGAATTGTAATGAATTTTAGGAGGTGAAACAAATAAAAGGAATGGTATCAGTCTCCTCAATCCATAAAATTTGTCACAACACACTTGGAGTGCAAACTAGGTCAAACCCTAGGGCAAAAATAGCCAAAATGTGTAATTTTTCACCAAATTTTCAATACAAGAGCCCGATAAAAGGGTGTTGTGAAGCTTTTTAGGAGGAGAATAAAATAATTACCCTAATGACAATCAATTAATGCAAAAATACCCTTCACAATACACCTATGGTGCGAATTTAGAGAGTTGATAAGGCCAAATCTAGTGCAAATTGATGTTTTTCAAGCCCTAGGTTTGAGATCTTGACATAAAATGCTATATGAATGTTTTGAAGTCTGATTTATGATGAAAATAAAGAGTACTCAGATTTGAAAATAAATTCCAAGCTTTAAGATACAAAATTCAAGTGCAAATTTAATGATAATGCATAAAAATTTCTAGTTTTTGTTGAAATTTTATATGCAAAAATGCAAATATTTGAAATCTAAATGCAAATTTACACTAAAATGAAAGACTACATCCAAATGCAAATTTTAACGAGTCTCTAAGATTAGTAGAAAAATCTAAAAGAAGATTTTGCCTACTAACCCTAGATTTTAGAATTACTAGGATATATGAAAATTGTCAAAATTTCTACAAAACCCTAGCAATTATATGATAAAAATGCAATGCAAATTATTGAATTTTCGTAATTTTCTATAGTTTATATCAGATCTGACGCAAAAATCATAAATTAGGAAAAATTAGAATGAATTGATGCAAATTAGTAACCCTAAAATACAATTTTTTTTCAAAATTTTTAATTTTTACAATTTTTTGTAATTTTCTTAATGCAATGAGATGAATGACTATATGAATGAATGAAATCAACCCAACTATAAAGACAAACACAAATAAATTTGAAATTAAGTCCAAAAACATGGTTTCACCAAAATGTTTAGGGTAAAATTAGACTTGTTTTGTTTTAGTTTATTGTTTAAATCCTCTTTTCACCCTTAACATTCAAGGACCTTCAGATCAAGGGGTAGAGCACTATCAGGTCCTTGTTCACTTACAAATGTAGGGAAATTTGGATTAGGGTATTTGATTATCAATTTTCCTTCTCTTATGCTCAATTATCCATCAAAACCCTGATTATGCAAATATGACAATAAACTGATGAATAATGGAAAATGCTTTTGTAGAAAGATGTAAAATTACAAATTACTGTGCACCTATTTTTAGGGTTCCATGGAGGAAAACTTGAGGAAACAGGAGTAGCCACCCAAGTCCAAGGCCCTACTTTTTGTCAGGATCTGGAAGCTCAGTTTGTAGCCTATTTCTGTTGCTTCAAAGATTTTCCCATCACAGAACTTCAGGGACTAGGGAGCAGGTGCCCAAGTCCAGGGTGTCCTTTTCTTCACTGATCTATAATTCTGACACTCTAATATGCCATCCCAGAACTTCACTTTGTCTACATCATCATCCTATAACCTACAATCATAAAACTTTGGGAGGGGGTTGTGGTGTTTAGGAGCTTACCTCAGTCAAGCCCCAAAAGGACACTTAAGTCTTCCAAACACCTTTGTCAGATAGAGAGTGTGTTCCTAGGGAGGCAGAGGCAAAAACCAAATGAATAATGATCACAAACATAATATAATGTCACCTTGTAGTGAATATCTCATGGGATGAAGATGCTCTTCATTCCATGATGAAATGGATGCTCAAATCTACAAACACAAACACATAGACCACACAAATATGCTCTTGCAATACAATAAAAGCCTTGAATCACCTTGAGAATGCCTAAAGTTCACAATGATAATCTAGTTTACAAATGAATTCCTAAACATGCTTTTATATGCAACTACAAACACTCCCACCAAGATTTTCATAATTCAAACTTACTGTGTCGGCATAGGACCCAAATAATGCTCACAAGTGGACACCCAAAAATTAGGACTGCCCCAAAATAGGGCAAGACTAGGGCGTGGACACCTAAGTCCTCCCACCTATTTTGGGTAGGATCTATCTCAAGCAAGCCCCCTAGGTCCTATTTGTCAAGAGACTTAGGGGTTTTCTCATCGGGGTGTTGAAATATGATGTAAAATGTCCTAAATGCACGTAAAGACCCAGGAGCTAAACCTAAAGAGGAAAAAACCCCCAAGGGGACATTTTCCAACATTACAATAGTAAAAATAAAAAACGGTAAAAAATAACTCAGGATGCCGTTTAGTAAATAGGATCCCGCTCTACAAATTGGGATCTCATAGTAAATGGGATCCTAATCCCTTTTCAATAGACAAAATAAGAAATGGGATCTCGTTTGCTAAACAGTATCCCGTTTATAAACAAAATGGGATCCCATTTAGTAAAGAGGATCCCGATTTGTAAAATTTGAATTTCAGGCCAGGTTTTTTCTCTGTTAACTAGTTCGGGAAAAGGGTTGGGGACTTGAACCTAGGCTTTGGACCTGATTTGATCTGCTAGTTGAAGGTCCTGTCAATGTCACAAGAAAATAGTGACTTTCGGCATATGTCTGAAGACCTTTTTTTAAGAACTTTTTGACGAAATTAAAACCCATTATAGATAAGACAATATAGATTCCAAATATGTAATTTTTTTACAATTGGATTATTTTTTCTATTTTTCAATTAATTTCTGATGACACAGGTCCATAAACTTGAATTATCAGGGTTTTTTAATATTTTAATAACTTTTTATTAAATAATTTTTTTGAAAAACAAATTGTACAAAACTGTACTTTAGACAATTCTTTTCAATTTGAAAAAAAAATCAAAAAATGATAAGTTTAGGTCATCTTATGCATGACATACATGATGATTTTTCAGAACACCAAATATGGCCAATAAAAAATTAACAAAAAAAATTCAATAAAAAATTACAAGAAAATATGGAAAGCATGCTTAAGTGATTTACAAATCTTTTCCCAAAAGGATTTAGAAAAATATGATTATTTAGGTCAAAATATGGATGACGTACATGTGCATGGTATAGTAAAAAAAGTGACTTTTAAACCGTGGTTTTTAGAAATGCCTATTGAAAATCAATTTGTATCATCTAGGTATTAAAATACATTACATATTTGGAAACTAGACTCTGAGTAATACATTTTATGATTAGTGATTTTTTTTAAGATTGCATCTCTAAGTGCTTCAAATTTTAAGGTCAAATGTGACAAATTCTAAAAATTAGGGAAAACACTTCCACTTTTTGGCCAAAAAGTGGACTCAACTTCTTGCCAGCACCCAATGGAAGGATTTCTGGATAGCTTAATAGAAGCACTGAGGGGAAGGAGAAATAATGCACTCCAATTGGAGGAAGAAATAAGGAAAAATGTGATTAATATGCTCAGTGACACATTGTCACCGAAAGAAAAAAACAAATTGATACAACAAGCCATCGAGTTGAGGAGAAAACAAAGGGTAGACACCCTCATGAGTGGAAATAAGAAGGAAGAAGAGGAAATACAAAAAGAGATAGAATAAGTAACAACAAAGATATATCAGGCTATCAAAGAGCAAGAACAACAACAACCGGCACCATCACCTCCACACAACACTAAGATATCGGCAAGAGGAGAGAACAAAACAAAGAAAAGTTTGCTAGAAGCTTCAACACAAGGGATACCTCCTCTAGAGAACACAAGGATGGAGGAGAGGAACATAGAACAGTAAAAAGAGAATCTGGAGGATAAAGAGAAAGGAAAACAGGAGAACACAGAGGAATAAAGGGAATAAGAATAAACTAATATTCCAGAGGCCTCATCATCTTCAATTGAGTCAATCAAAGAATTTTTGGAGCAACAAAAACACATAACGTCCATTTTGACCCTACAGTTTCTATAGTTACCAGTAGTAGAAGGCCAAATAAACCTTGCTAGAATATCCCCACTACATAAGCTACAATTGGGAGATGTGTTTGATTCATCTACTAGAGCAGAAATTTTGAAGCAACATGTGGAAGGGAGTGAACTCCTGCAGGATACAGTGGATACATTGGCTAAGGAGATGCAGGAGATACCTAGAGATACTACCTTACCCTTGTTGGAACAACTAAAACAATTAACACTCGGATTTAAGGAGTACTCTAGCCAGCTGTAGAGGAAGGTAAATGAACAATTAAATAAGAAAAGACTAGTAGAAATGATGAATAAGTGTGCCAAGGAACACACGTAGCTAGAAATATAAATCAAGAACATACAACAAAGCAATGCAGAGGCCAATATCCTCTACCAATTTTGTTTAAAATGGCCATAGTCAACAAAAGCAATAAAAGATCAAATGGATGCTCTATAACTTCAAATCACAAATGTGGCAGTCCAATATGACCCTCTGGTGGATAAGGATGGAGTAATAAGGGCACAAGTGGATACATTGCATAACCAACACCAACAACTCCATGATTAAAGGGATTAGATAAAGGGCCAAATAAAATAATTGAGGGAAATGTTCAACCTGAGACTGGCTAACTTAACCGATAGTTTTTTAGACCATAAAAATACTGGCAAATATAGAAGAAACAAAGGAGACATGCATAAAAGTAGAAGGGAAAATAGGTATGGTGGCTAAATCCAAGAAGAAGTGGGACACCAGTCTAACACAACTCAAGCAAATCTATAAGACTGTCCTACCTAGTAGTCTTGAGGACAAGACATAATTTTGAGGGCAGATGATGTTAACAGGGTATAGAGCATAAAGGAGAGCCAACTGGAGGAGACTACACACTATGTGGAGGCCAAAGCTGACTGGAAACACATCCCTATATGTAATAGATATAGATATCTAGGATATGATGATAAGATAGAGGATAATAGGAGTATGATAGATAATATATTCTTATGTAAGAATGACATAGAAGTCATGATTGTAACTCTTGAGGCCCAGAGACTTAGAGCTGTTAGAGGATGGATAGATGATGTATACATTTGATGATTGTCAATATATATATGGATCTATCTATCGGTACCAGGTAATTTTGTATTGTCTTACTTTGATGGGTATGTGATGCTTTGTTTTGTTATTCTTTATGTTTTGTTGTCAATGTCTAGCTACTTGATCAGGGTATAAACTGAATACAAATACTTGATCGAGGACTGGATAGATCCAGACCGGTATCTCCTCTACATTTCTTTCTAACAGTTCCAACTTCTTTTCCTTCATTTTTCATTACACTATTTAGCTCATCATATTTATCTATCCAATCTCCTACTAATAACTTGTCTATTTTCTCCGTCTCTTCTTTCCATAGAAGATCATTCTCCTCTTCACCCACTTGCTTGTTAAATCTAGGGACTTCTAACTTTGTCATTTTTGATTCTCTATCTACTGTAACTTTCTGCTCTTCATACTTAGCTGCAAGCTTGTTACCTTCTTCTTCTATCTTATTATCCTCCAAAGAATATGTAGTCACTACTACTACATCAATTCCAATTTATTCATCCATGTCTTTCAAAAGACATGCCTCTTTTGCAATCTCCAATGCTTCCACTCTTCTCATTTTTTTATGAATTGCCTCTTCTTCACACCACTGTCCCACATATTCCATGTCTTTCCATGGATCATTCTCTGCTGCAACTTCATGTTCTACCTCTTTTCTACCTTCAAGAGGACACACTACAGCTAGTAACTCTTTTCTCTTCCATCATTTTCTCTCCTTGCTTCCCTTATTTTCTAATTTGCTTTCTTTTAGGACTATATGGGTTGTTCCCACATACTTCTCCTTCCATGTCCCTTCTATCAAAGGGCTGTAACTCTTCTTCTCATCCTTTGTAACCTCAGTTGCAATATCTTCTCTTCCCTCTTGATCCTTTTGCATAAGGATCTCCTCTTCTTCTTTTTAATTCTTCTTATCCACTGCCATCTCTTCTTTCTTATCTTCATCCTTCAAAGGATTCTTAGCCACTTCTTCATTTTCCTTACTCTCTTTCTCAATCACTGTTGTATGTAATTATTCATCTTCCTTGTCCTTTTCTTTAATGCTTTCTTCATGGTATGTCTTTGCTGCAAACTCATCCCTTGCAACCTCTCCACACTGCATAGCTTCCAATTTATCACATCTCTCAAACAATCTATCAATCCTCTCAATCTTTTCAGTCATCTCTCTAAGGAATCCATTCCTTTTATATCATCTCTAACCTTCCCAAATTACTAGTTTCCACACACATATCTTTATCTCATCTACTGCTGCAATATTCTACCTTTACTTTCACTTACCCTACAACCTGCAAGGACAACCTTTCCGTGGTTACTAGGACTTCACAAACTTGCAATAGTTCTCACACAAGCTCTTCTCTACTGATGCCTCTATCCACACGTCTTGGTGTGTCCTCTACACTCTTGGGACCTTCTCGCTCTAATACCACTTAGTGCAAGAGGGTACTCCCCTCTTGCAAAGACAACAAACAAATGAACAAACTTTCACAAGTTCTAATAGATAGTCTTTGCCAACAATCTGTGTACTCACAGTTGACACAAAGATTGCAACACAAAACAAGATTCAAACTTTTATTGACATTCAATAATACTCATAGAATACATTCATTATCAAATTTAACAATCTGATACAACACTACATTTCATCCATCAATGGCCTCCCTTATTCACATAGGACAATCTTCTTACATAACGTCTATGGCTTCCTCTACCTTTAGTCAATTACTCCTCTCTACCCTCCTACTATGCACCTTTATATTTTCTCCTCAACCTACACACAACCTCTCAATCTTATTTGAATATCACTTCAAGACATACAAATGCTTCCACAATATCTTTCCCTACCTTCAATGAAGGTATTACCTTTCCATTCAAGCGCATCTCTTTTCTTATTTCCTGGAAGCCACATTCATATTCTATCTTCTATTTTACTTTCTCTATTCAACCTTCAAAGAGGTGTCACCTTCCTCTCACAACCTATGTTTTTGCAGCTCCCAACATTATGCCCTTCATTCCTTTTCCAAGGGCCACACCCCTTCAATGTTCCCTCTACTCTCACGTTGTGGTTTATTTTTTTAACTTCTATAGCAAAGACCTAGATTAAGGTGTCTCCTTCCTTCGCCTTCCTATGCCCTCTCCTTTGCTTAGATTTCTACCTTTTGAATTTGTAAATGTACAGCCTCCAAAGAGGCATTTCCTCTTCCCAATTGGTGCCTCCTCCATTTTCAAATGACAATAATTTATTTTTAAAACTTTTTGTGCCCTTTCCTTCCCTAATGTTGGCCCTAAGATCTGCAAATGGTTCACATTCTCCAAACTCGTGCTTTTCCAACCAATCCAATGCCTTATTTCTAGTTTCAATTGCTTACAGAATTTAAGGCGTTTAGTTTTTCAAATGAATTTGAATTTACAATCTAGTCTAACCTCCAATGAGGTGTGAGAATAAATGTTGCCTTCTATTTGATATTGTAGATTGAAGCCTTTACATAGGTGTTGAAATCTACACCTTTAAACTGGCATTAAAATACGTTCTTTTTGCCACGCCTTGCTCAGTTACTCCCATCTTTTGATTTAGCCACAAATGAAAATGTTTAATCTATCAGCCCTATGAGGTAAGGTAAATCAAACTTGCATAATAAAAATGTCTGGATCAACCTTATGAATGGAACCCCTCCAAACGAGCAACACTTCTCTTTCAGTGTCAAATGATATGACATCAACACTTGGATAACATGATCATGGCTAGGCTCTGAAAATGTTCTTTTCAACTTTAAACCAATCCCCTCTACTGTGATTCATTCAATGAAGAGCAATATTGGAGAAGAGAGTTGAAAAAAATTACTTCATGCAATTTCAACATGATGTGTCGAAAGCTGAAAACCATCATCCTTTATAACTTTCTGCCAGGAGCTTGAAATCCCACAAAAACTTGTAGATATGTGTAACTCAACATTCTGAAGCTTTCTTCCAAGTCATTAGCATGCCAAACCTCATGGAGCTCAAGATATTAAATTTTTGCCAATTTTCCAGCACAAGTCGTGAAATGATTACTTCTCCAAAACCATAAGGCATATGACCACGAAACCTTCATCATCAATTCCAAGATATAATCAACAATCTTTCTGTAAGAGGATTCAATGTGAAACCTCAACAATTTCTAAAAACAATTATTTTGGTGAAATCTACTCGTTGTGCGTCGAAACCATAGTGGCGAAAACTTGAATTTGTCAAATCTAATCATACAATGGGTCTTTTAAAGCTGAGGTATACCAAAAAAGACCAAACAAACCAAAACACAAAGAAAATAAACCAAATATTTTTTGGTTGATGTTGATCGCCAGTCTGCACGGATGCTCCTGCATCAAATTTGAAGGCTTGTCTGAAGACATACTAGCCATTTTTGGTCTAAGTTTGATATGGTTTAATCCTAGTACATTGTCCATATATATGTAGGATGAATGGAGAACTCATATTATTTTAAATAATGAGCTTAACCATACTCTATACCCCAACTAGGGGAATTGCAACTCCCTAACCAAACACACTTTAGTGACCTATCCTCCTAATTGTAGAAACAACTCTAAATTATAAACAACCCTTTGGTCACTAAAATATGGGAATCTCAGATTTTCTTTGGTTTACGTCCATATAAATCTTGACCTTTAGCTTTGCAAGAAAAGATAATTGTATCCACATTTACATAGCGAACTAGATATTGATTTTTTCATGGGACTGTCTTAAAAGGAAACCATAAGAACCTTAGTAATGGAGGGAATACATGATATTCTACCTCATAATGATAGAAGGGGGCATTTTGTCTAATATATAATGGTTGCTTAATTTACACATATTTCAATAGTTGCCTCTAATATCAAGTTCACTTAAACAAGCAAGAAATTCAAAAGCAACCTTTATAATGCCTATTGTGCTCGTCAAGCTAATAAGAAAAAATCCAATAGGAACAAAGCATATTCAAATCTGTGACAAAAATAAGAACTTAATAACAAATCAAAATCTTTAATCCATTCACAATTTTGAAAAAATAGAAACTTGTTTTGGTACAATGAATGTATTAGATGATTAGAATTTCAAGATCAATTCTTGAAGTTAACTATGTAGATAGGATCAGCTCATCTCTATGCAACAAGAAATTATCCTCCTAAAAGAACTATTTTTGATGTTACTCTCTTGCATTATATTGATGGTTAAAAAATGCACAAAAGGATGAACTAAAACTTAAAAACATTCTAAACCATTTACCCATTATTTGCAAGGTACTCTAAAAGCATATTTCTCACTTCAATGGATTCTTAAGCCTAGGCCCTGGAGGCTATAGTTGTATCATCATTATACACATACACATGCACCCACAAAGGCAAAACATCTAGAAACTTCATCTAGACATTGATATATGCCTAAGTGTTTAACCAATCAAATTCAATCATTGATAGTTGCATGCAGTAGGCTCAATGACAATAGGATATTACATAATTTTATCAAGTACCTCAAAAGTTAACCTCAATAAGAATTGAGTCTTAAAATGATTGCATCTCCAACTCACATATTTGAAGCACAACTAAATGACAAACTGCCAAGATATATGGAGCTGACAAAATTCATTAAAAATTTGAGGTTAAGTTTGATAGGCTCATTTTTGGTGACTGTGAAGCTCAAAACATTACTTGTAGTTTATTTTCTCTAATTAATCACAATCATAGTTCTAGTTCAATTTCTTCAAACATTTCTTTTCTTGTTTAAGTTTTTATATAAAACACACTTTAAAATATTTGGTTCCTTTCACAAATTTCAATATATCCAACATTAACATTTCCTGAAAGCTTCAATGTTCATATTGAATGTAAAGTTTCAAGTGTACTTGGATGTATTTAACTGAGGCAATAGTTTGTCATTTTGATGAAGTGACATAGGCAAAGTTTATGAAGTTATAAAGACAAAAATTTTGCACAAGCACATAATATATACCTCACATAAAATACTTGCCTTGGACATCTAAAAAAATTGATTGATAAAACTTGTAATAATCAACCATCAAAAAAAGATAAAGATCGTGCAAACTTATCACTCCTGATGCCCCTAATCCACACATGCATTAACAAACAAAACAAATTTTATTTGGGTCATCCCACAATAGTGGGTTACACTTTTGTGGATGAATAAAAATTGAAGGTGCCAAAAAATCTTTAGCAAGTGCCTTCGTTCGAAGGTTGAATCTTTGAACAAAGGCCTTGTCAGCCAATTCAAAAAGCAAAATGGCAGACCCTTCATTTAAAGGGGGTTTGCAAATGAAGGCTATTGAGTGCCAAATAAAAAATAATAATTTAATGCCTTCAATCAAAGACTGTCTTTAATCGAAGGTATTAATTTTTTTTTATATAAAATAGGTTAAGACTCTCAAATGATAATTTTTTTGTCATTTGAGAGCATAGCAATTGAAGGGAGTTGTGGATGAAGGTGACATGGAATGAGAGGAAGGTGACAGGGTCAAAGATGATAAGTGGGAGCTTTACGATAGGTGAAGACCCCACATCAGCATCCATGTCGAGCTCCCACAGGTGCATAAATTTGTCATTCCATTTCTATACATATATGCACAATGCTTGCCATGAACTTGAATATATTTATGCTTGCCAACATTTTGTACTTGGCCTTGGATATGCTTGCTGACAGGGGCTTCCATGGCTTCCATTACAATCAATTAAATACAAGAAATTTGCTACTATGAAACCCTAGTTTGGCAATAGGGTTTGTCATTACAGTTAATGAAATATAGAAAAATTCAATTAAACACATGAACTTTGATGAATTCAATTAAAGAACTAGATCAAACCCTATTTTGGTAAACTAGGGTTTGTCATTACAAATAATAAAATAGAGAAAAAATTTCATAAAAAATAGAAAATTTTCTTGTGAAAATGAAAGAACTATCAAACCCTAGTTTGCCAAACTAGGGTTTGACAAACCCTAGAGTTTCAAAAGAAATTAGGGTTTGTCAAATTAGGGTGAAAAGATGAATTTAGTTTCACCCTAATTTGACAAACCCTAGTTTGGTAAACTAGGACCGTTTATCTTTTGATTCTTGTTCTCCTACTTCCCATATGGCTTATAATACATATACTAAACCTACTAAATTCATCACACACATGGATATTCTAAGCATAGAGGCATTGCATCGATACATAAAGTTCAGGAAATTATAGACAAATGGAAGATAAACATTACACATACAAAGGACTAAATATAGAAATTATGTCAAATTTATTGGTTTGGTAAAGGGGAATTCAAGATTATGGATTGTCTAGTATACCAAGAAGCATTATTTGGATAGTGACACAAATTTTGTAGTTTACTTGTGTAAATTTATGTATTTTTGTGATGTTTCTTGTACTGGATATGCTATAAATGATATTAATTTACCATGGAAATATATGAATGTATAATTTCATCATTTTTCTATTCTAAACATAAGTATGACAAAAATAGACAACTAACTAAACAAAAAGGGGTCTAGGAAGGAGGGTTATGGCAATATGTCTTTACAAATGATGTAGATAAGATACAAAAATTTGCACTAGAGGTATTAGTCTTTGATTTTCTATCACATACACAAGCCACTTTAGAATCCTTAGTAGTATCTTTCTTCTTTTGTGGCATCTACCCATTTATAGATGGATCCATGTATAAGGTGGATTATGAAAATCATGATCATTTATCTTATACTCTCCCATAAAGGAAGATGCAAAATATAAAGAACCCAAAGCATCTCCATAATTAACATTAATACCATCTTGTGGGGAATCTTCCTCTTTCTTTTCCTCTTTCTATTCTTTTGTATGACTATGTTTTTTATTTTTAGGCATTTCTTGTGTTGACTTCTTCTATGTAAACAATTTTTTCTTCCTCAACCATCTAACAATGTGTAAATGGATGTTCATTTGCATATTTAGTATAAAACTTATTCCCATACTCAAACTTTAGCTTTTGATTTACATTAGATAAAATTTAATTCATTGCATGAATCCATGGATGTCCCAATCAAGAAATTATGTTAGATGCCTTTGAATCACATGAAATAGTGCATCAATGGTACAAACAATCCCACATGATAATAGGAAGAGTAATAGTTCACCCATAAGTTGTTGATGAATAGTATCAAACACTTTGATTATAACTTGAACCATTTTTTCCAATTTTAGCATATCTACTTGAAGGGTTTATATAAACAAGAGACGCATTGCATCATCTTCTTGCCAAATTTTCAAAACTTGCAATTGTGGTTCTAATATGTGCATCTACAATTTTTACCATTTTGCTTCAATTTTGAGCCTTAAATATGGTCTTGATCTTTGTGCTTCTGATATTCAACATGGGGATGAGAAGTCAAATTACTCCCCCCTTGTACCTTAGTCAAACTCTTGGATTGTTATAACAATTTTTGGAACAAGTTTGAAGACATGCCAAGTAGAAATGTAAATGCGTATGTCCATCCTTATGATTAAATGATAATGAAATGCTCCTAGATGTCCAAATGATACAATGATATGATACTCTAATTAATCACATTGGATGTCTAAAATTAACTAGGGAATCAACCTCTAATACAACAACCTAGTGCACAAATTTGAATATTTTGTGTTTCAATCAGTGGGTAACAACTAGTTGGAGGCAAGTTAGCTTGGGCCCATGATTAAATTTAATTTTAGAAAATGGGGAAATACTGCACATGTGGTTTTGAACCAAGTTCAAAATCATAACTACAATTTCAAACTACAACAAGAAATAAAATATATTCAAAGGGTTAGGTTTGGACCACTAGAGAACAAGGACATATATTCAAATAAGGTATAAATTTGATGTCGATTCTCTACACAAAATATGTCATTTAGACATTAGTTATGACATCAAGAACAATAGGTCAAAATAAGTCCAAAATGATTGGGGAAAAGTATTAGGGATGGACTTTTCACCATTACAGGAGTTTAAAAAATCAAAAATAAAATATCTACACTAAAATTATTTCAAACTCATACTAATTTTCCTAAATGTTCTCATTAAATTGTTGGAATTATTACATCTTTAGTATATAGTTAATAAATAAATATATTAGAAATAAAGTCACCTTAGTGACTTGTTAGTATTTAAATAATTAAATGTTAGTTTATTATTGTTAGTTTTGGGAGTTAATTTCCCATAAGTAGTTTGGGTAGTTAGTAAGGGAAATCAAAGGCTTTTAAGACAATTTATTATAATGTAAAAATTATCAAGTTGAGTGCATGATAGTGGTGGCCATTACAGAGCCAAATCTATTTAAAATTAATTGGCATTGGTAGCATTTTGGTAACATAATGGTAGTAGCTTTGCTACATTTATTTTATTTTGTTTTACTAATAAAGGGAGGGACAACCATTAAAAATAATTACACTGCAACTAAGAGGGCCACACCTACCTTAGATAGACCATGCTCCCTCACAAGAAGTTGAACCTCTTTGAGATCTATTGTTGCAAATGTCCAAGTAGCCATGTATGCAAAATTTGGAAGTATAATGTTGTGTAGAGGAGAGGAGAGGACAAAATGGTGAGCAAATCAAGGATCTATGCCAAGATAGTTGTGATGGATGCACATCACCACATGTTTGGATGCCTCATCTCTATTCTAGCCAAGGATCTCCTTAATGGCCAATGAGTGGTGGTTGTGCAATGTGAAGAGATCTATTTGTTAGGTGGACTTGTTTGCCAAAAAATGAAGTACCTCCATTTTTTAAGAAAGAGAATGAATACGAAGCCATCTCATGGCCCCATTCATTTTAGGGCACCTTCCAAAATTCTTTGGAGGACAATTAGAGTCCTAGAAGCTGAATTAAACTATGTGACTTGTTTGCTCTGCAACTGATTGAAAAAATTGAGATAAATTTTGTAAATCATTTGTTTACTTAGTTCAGCTTGATGGGACTTAGTAAATTTATGATTCCAATGTAGTTGAGTATCATGTGAATTATCTATCTTAACTATTTAAACATTTTTTCTACTCATAGTATTTGAACACATAATAGATGCTATTTTAATTTCATAAGATGAACTTCATATTTAATCAGCTTCCTTCAATTATTTTGGAATACTTAGAACTTTATACTATTTTCTACAAAACTGGCAGTGGTGGGGATGTGCCAACTAGATATAGTAGACCTAGTTATCATGTTTTCTATACTTAACTGTATGCTTTCTATACTTAGCACCTGAAAAAAAAAATTAAAAATTTTTCAACTATTTGTGCCAAGTAGATTTAGTAACCTGCAATAGTAACCTACCTATCGGCATGAACTAATAATCCTCACTACATATATTCAATCTATATCCATTATCAACCAAGACATGCTTGATATTCAAACTTCAATGAACCACTATGATACACATAGGTAAATGCTCTTGAATAACACTATCATGTGGAAGTTCCTTAGAGTCAAAGAAAATGTCATGAATATTTCCATTACCAATTGACCCTAATATAGAATCAACTATTTGAGGTGAAGCATTTGAATTAAATTTAATATTTTCCAAAGCATTTTGTAAAATATTGAGCTATATGTCATGTTGATGTGTCTAATAAATGCCAAAGAGAAATCTTAATTTGAGTATTCTAAATTTGAAAAATTAAATCACTTTGTGTATCTTCGTTGTTAACTTAGGTGGAGGAGGAAAATAAAGATTTATAGGTTGTAAATTTAGATGATTTTATAAAATACATAATAATTATATGAAGTAGATGTTGCATGAAGTACTATAGGGTTATTTTTAGGTACATATCAGTTAGTGCATGCAACACATGAGGTTTAAAGGTTGGTGACAAAGAAAGAACAAAACTTCTTAGGTGTGGTAGTGTGAAAGACTAATGGCTTCATAGGAGTGAAAGTATAAGTTGTATTAGCATTAGGTGAAGGAGATGGACAAGTATCTAAAGATGTAGCAAGAAAATATAGACAAATTCATAGCATCCTTAATCAATCAAGGTCAAGAAAAATACTTTAATAAAAACATGTCTAATTTAGTGAATGTACTATAAGTAATACAAGATGAATCAAACCAAATTATAGAATTCCTAATCAATTAAAGTAATGTAATAGTCATATATTTCCATGGTAACTGGATATGTATAGTCATTGGTTGTATCCATGTTCTTAGTGTGTAATGTTCATTATTTTATATCTTTAATTGCTAAACCTATGTGCTATAATGATTTCAAAAGAAATCTCTAAATCTCTTTCTCCCTTGGTAACTGTGTGAACACAAAGAAAGAAAGTGTACATGGAGTTGGAATGACTTAAATGTTTTATTGCAGACATGGCATCATTTTTATGACACTGATACATGTTCAACATTACATGTATGTGTAGATTTGGAAAAAGTTAAAGTTAATCTCTCTCTCTCTCTCTCTCTCTCTCTCTCTCTCTCTCTCTCTCTCTCTCTCTCTCTCTCTCTCTCCGCAAGTTGAAAAGGAAAAGAATCATCCATGCATTTTAGAAATGAAATCTTCCCTCTTGTTCAACTGTTTATTTAATATGTTGGAATTGCATTAGGATCCAGCCATGTTTAACCAATTCTCTACAAGATGACTGATATGCCTCACTAAGACAACTTTTGATCCTCCTCATGGTTAGAGGCAACTCTACCCTCTTGTATGGCCATCATGGTGAGGTCATCACATGACAGGTTGATACTTACACTTGTGTAGTGATGATTTGTTCATTGATGTTGAAAACTTTGATATTAATTTAATTTATAGTGTGACATCTCTAGTGCATATACATGTACATGTAAATTGTAGCATAGTTCAAAGAGCATATATAGCACTAAATAAAAGCATTCAAAAATTATCATATCATGCATGCTTGAATAAGAATCTAGGGCATTCTCTACATGACTTCTAATAGAGAGATCATTTGTACATTAAGAACCTCATGTTGAAAGAACTATTAATTTAACTTGCATAAATTGTAAAATAATTAATACATAAACATACATCTAAATAGTGAATTTAGGTCTTAAAAACATTAAAAATTGTAAGTTCTTCATCCATATTTTTCATACCACATCAAGTGGTTCAGCTCGCTCTTCAATGACATCTAATATTCTCTGATGCTCTTCACTATGTAGTCTCCACTTACAACATCCACGTCTATTTGAAACTATACAAAGAGTTAGGCCGGTAGCAATTACTAGGTGGCTATATTGATATACCTTGTGTAGTGCCCCTCCATTCTCACCTTGGATGAGTAGGTGGTCAGGCTAAAGAGAATGATGAGGAAGGTAAGATACTTAGAATACTCAGGGTATGTTAGACATGTTGATGGCATGTTTACCATTTTGATGTAGTTGATGACACTCATGACATTGTTGATACTTTATGATTAGTACATTATGCTTATGTTGTGATCAGTCATGGATTAATTGATTATGTAGATTTGTTTTACTACGTGAATTATGTGACTATCTGACTGTGTTATCTAGTTGTTTAGTTACTAATAAACTTGTTTAATATGTTATTTGTGATGCTTTTGGTGAAGGGACAGTGTACTATTACTCATTATGAGCACCCTACTACACTATGATTCCCTATCACAGTGTGTTTGATTATATGTATGTATATGCTCGTACACAACCCCTTGGTTTGATGTAGGTTGCAGGTACCAGGCACCAACTACACCTGAATTAGCAGGTCTGAGCATGCCTTTACACCAATGGATAATGTAGATGGGAGATAACATGGGGTTCCCTCTGTCAGCTAATGTCTTCAGTTTGTCATCATCCATGTATTTCCCATCATGGGTGTAGTTGTTCCTCAGTTGGTACTTGTCCTCGGGTGTTGGTCATCCTTTGGTATGTGGTTGTTATTGTTTGTTTATTGTAGTTTAAGGTTAATTTTATTGAACTTAGTGACCAAGGTATTAAGTTGTTGATTATAATCGTTTGGTTTGTTTTATAGAATAAGTGATCTATGTGTATAGATGTGTTGATGTTTGATCATTTTGGTTATATAGTCAATGTGTATTTATTGGAGATTTATTAATTGTTATAATAATAATAATAAGTTTATATATATACATCAATATTAGTTATTTAATTAATGTAGAAAAATGAGAATATTAATTAGTTGATTTTTATATTAAATTAACTTAGTAGCTTTGAAAGCTAGCAATAATAACAATATTGTTAATATTTAGTACTTTATTGAGTTTATCAGACATGTGAGATTTTATTTTATTTTGTCATTAATTTATTGTTGGAGTGGGTTGTCAAAAATTTGAAAATTATTCATATTAGTGGTATTTATAGTTAATAATAATAATGATAATAAAGTTATTGAATTAATTATTAATATTTAATACTTTAGTAATTGATTGAATTTTGGGTTGGAAGATATTATTTTGATATTGTCATTAATTGTTTTGAGAAAGTGTTTGTTGGAAATAATTTTCAAGATTTGAAAATATTCTAGATAGTGGTGGTAGAAATGCATTTAAAATTTTGGATAGTGGATGTCAATAACGGGAGATTGGGGGATTTAGGAATTTATTTTCCTGGTCTATTTTTGGTTTTGGGAAGATTATTTGAGGGGAGAGTTCTTAGAAAAGATGCACAAAAATTTGGGGGAGTTGTGCAGAAGAAGAATTGGGGAAGAAAGGAAATCAACAAGAAGAGGATTCTGAAACTCAAGGATAAATTCCAAGTATGTTTATTTGAATAAGTGAATAAATGTTGTCTATGAAATTGTGTCTCTGTGTAGGAATCTCTCTTCTGTCAATTTAATCATCTCTGCATGCTTGTTAGTTTGAGCATTGTTCCTCAAATATGTCAATTTCATGTCTAGTAGTTGTCCAGTCCTTGGTCTTCTTGTATTTCTTTATCTGTGGCATTCTTTTGAACATTTCTAATCCCTTTGATTACCCTACAAATTTTGCAAATAAGCTAATTGAGTCAGACTCAATTATGGCAATTCTGGCATACAATGATCAAACATTCATTCGATTCTCAAGTAGAATTCAATTACAAATTCCTATAGCTCAATCTGAAGTAGATCTTATGACCCTCCTCTAGTGCCTATATTGGGGAAACCACCTAGTATTCATCACTGTGTCACTGAATGAGTTGCCCTTGTATTTATCATTATTTGTTGAAATCCAGCAATGTTGATATCCTGTAAACAATTCTTTTTCTGAGAACACAACTCTTTGAGTCAGCCCCATTTGAAATGATTGGGCAGACCATTATCAGTTATTCTGTAGAAATATTTCCAACAACACCATGGTTAAAATGATTTCTTTGATTTGTATTCTCACCTCTCAGAGCTTCTCCTTCATTTACCTGTGAATGGATTTCAAAACAAATTTAATTTCCTCTGTGTTTATGCATTGGGTAAGAAAAACAAAATAAAATAAAATTAAAAAAATATAAATAAATATCTCTAACCCTCAAATTATTTTCTATAAGGTTACAGCCTGGTTTTGTTTCCCTTCTCCCTCTATAAAACTTCCAAAAGCTTAAAATCTTAAATGTCAATTAAACTATTTAAGAGCTTTAAAGAAAAAAGAACACTAGTAAAAAAGCACCTTTAGAATATATTTTTAGAAGATTTTAGTTCCTCATTGAATTTATGGTAAATGTTACTTATTGATGAGGAGTGTATATGTGAGAAACTACATGTGGTTTAAAAGTCTTCACCTATTGGCCATAAATAAACCATTGAAAAGACTTTCCTAATTCTCTTCGTGACCAACCTCACGCCGAAATCTCAACCAGTTTTACCTTTGATGAGACTTGTTATGTCGGCAGACCCTTGCAGTCTTTGGCCAACACACTGATCTCTCTGATGACACCTTCGGACCATGACTGTCAGTGTGACTTAGATCATTAGCTTACACTTATGAACATTGGCTGATATGTCGATAATGGTTAAGTCCTCCTCACCTTAGCCGTAACGGCTTCCCACCAGTTAAGAGCAACTGTATTGGTATGACTCACCCTATCGGTAAAGTTTTGGACTTATTCCCCGATGCACCGATAGCATTGTCTTTGGTGAAACTATTCTCATCGGTGAATGCTTTTCAACCTACGCCGATGCACCAATGAACTACCCCCCCCTCAGCGTGACTTGAACTATCGATGGAACCTTCTCTAGAGTTGCCGATATGTTAATTCCTTCTGATGGATCTCCGTCGATGTAAACTATTCCTTCTCACTTTGATACCCTCAATCGGTAAGACCAACACTGTCGATCCAACGTCAAGTTGTCTACCTGATGCGTCGATACTCTTGACTCTGTTTGATTTCAGTGGAAAATCAGTTCTAATTTCTAGTGATATGCCGATGGGGTTTCCCCTCTCACATAGTCTGATCTACAGTCTACGCCTATCACATAGAGATGCTAGGGCATGCTCCTATGCACACTCCTCTGTCTGAAACATCTACCCCTCCAAATAATTAAATGAAAGAAAAAAACAAACAAAAATGTATGTATAGACCAATGCCATTCCACTGATTTCTTTGGAAATCCACCAGTGGAATGGTTATCTACTCATCTTCAACAATTTAGACTAACTATTTCATCTCAGAGGATAGAAAGCTATTATGAATAGTTAGGAAATATTTACAACAACTCAACACAAAAAATGACAGACAGAAATTATTATTTCTCAAATGATTTCCAAAACACAATCCTCAAAATCTACTGAACCCTTCTCGATTGCTCCTCTGTGCTTTTATCAAGCTAGAGTTGGAAGATCAACGGATGCTCAATGGTTAGGGAAGGCCAACTACCCTGAATCCCAACTGACTCATGTTGATCTTTTCAGATTCTATTAGTTACAAAATGTGTCCATTACTTGCCAAATAGAAATACAAAGACTTCTAGGTTTTAGAAAACAAAACATGAACAAGATGACATGGCCAAATAAGGCTTATTTCAAAATAGTAGATTTTACTATGGTACCCCTGCACCATACTCCCTAGAAGAAAAATGTATTAAGTCCTCTTAGAGACCAATTCTTGTACATCTCCATCTTGCTTTAAAATGTCTTCCTCCAACATCCATGTAGCTTTTGAATCTAGAAGCCCTTGCCACTTAACCAAATGTTCAAAGTATGTTTTGTGCCTTGTCTTCTAGTCTTCTCTGCTTTCCAAAATGTACTCCATTTTTCGCGGCTCCCTAGAAGGTAAGTGCTTCAGCCAGTCTTCATTTTCCTGGACAGGGTCTTCTGCATTCTCCCCTATATGAGGACTTATGTACAATGTCAAATCCACAATGTTGAATATGGGTGAAATGGAAATATCATTAGGAAGCTTAATCTTGTAAGCATTTGGACCGTACTTCTCTAGAATCTAACAGGGTCCAATCTTCCTCATCATTAGTTTGTTGTGGCCTCCTTTTGGCAACCTATTTTTGTTCAGATGAACCATGACCAAGTCGCCTACCTAATACTGCACATCCCTCCTCCTTTGATCCATTCGAGCCTTTGTCTTCTGACTATTCTGGCGTAAAGTATCTCTTACCTATTGGTGTATTTCTTTCATGGCTATTGCAAATGCATTAGCATGACCACTCCTTTTGTCCAACTCCTGGATGTCTCTCAATTCAAAAATACCCCTGGGGTGACTGCCATATACAATTTCAAAGGGACTCAGACATGTGCTCCTGTTTGTCTAGTCATTATAGGCATATTCTACTTGTAGGAGTATCACCTCCCAACTACTGCCATGTTCTTTTGTTAAGCATCTAAGTAGATTTCCCAAAGATCTATTGACCACCTCGGTTTGCCCATCAATCCAAGGATGATAAGCTGAACTAAAAGACAAATTTGTTCCCAATCTTTTCCACAAAGTTCTCCAAAAATGTCCTACAAATTTGCTATCCCTATTAGACACAATGCTCAAGGGTAGCCCATGAATCCTGAAAATTTCCTTAAAGAACAAGCCTACAATGTAACTAGCATCATTAGTGGTCTTGCAAGGAATGAAATGAGCCATCTTGCTGAATCGGTCTACCACTACAAGCACACTGTCACAACCTGTCCTTGTTTTGGGTAACCCCATCACAAAATCCATACTCAGACATTCCCAAGGCCTGTTGGGTATAGGTAAAGGTTGATACAATCTTGCATTGATCGAGACTACTTTTGCTCTTTGGCATACTATGCAACTTTCAACAAATTTTCTGATGTCAGACTGCATTCTTGGCCAAAAAATAAAATCTCCTTACCAGATCTAAAGTCTTATTCAACCCAAAATGTCCACCTAAACCACCAATATGTTTTTCCTTCACAATATTATCCCTCATTGAGCATTTAGGGATACACAACTGACATCCTTTGAACAATAGTCCATTCTACAATGTAAAATCTAAAAACTCACTATGAAAAGTATTAGCAAATTCATTGCATACCTTGTAGATTTCTCTGAAATCCTGATCTTCTTCATACAATTCCTTGAGTGACTCAACACCCATGCCTTGCAACTACACTTCTTGGACTATCAACACCCTCCTGTTGAGGGCATCTGCTGCCTTATTTGTGACTCCTTTCTTATGCTTAATGGTGAAAGTGTATGCTTGCAGACTTTCCACCCATTTCATGTGTCTGTGGCTAAGTTTGTCCTACCCATTCAAAAAACTGAGAGCATAGTTATTTGTATACACAATAAATTCCTTGGGAAGCAAGTAATGTCTCCACTTTTTTAGAGCTTGTACCAAGGCACACAAATCTAAATCATAAGAGGAGTACTTCCTCTTAGTTTCATTTAATTTCTCACTGAAAAAGGCTATTAGTCTACCTTCTTGGCTCAACACTGCTCCAATGGCCAGTCCACTTGCATCACATTCAATTGTGAAAACCTTATTGAAATCAGGTAACACTAAAATAGGGAATTTAGCAACTTTCTATTTTAGACTCTCAAAGCTCCTATCTGCTTCTCTCGTCCACATAAACTTCACCTTGCAACCACCCTTGATGGTTTCCAACGTAGGTGCACAGATGTCACTATAGTTCTTAATGAATTTCCTATAGAATGTGGCCAAACCATGGAAACTCCTTACCTCCCCTGTTGTCTTAGGTGTGGGCCAATTTAGAATAGCCTCTACCTTGGAAGGATCCATCTTCATAGCACCTTTGGAAATGACAAAACCCAAGTAGATCAACTCTTGTTTCATGAAATCACATTTGTCCAATTTTATCAATAGCTTCTAGTCTTTCAGCCTCTTCAAGACTATTTCTAAATGTTTCAAGTGTTATTCCTTGCTCTTGTTGAACACCGAGATATCATCAAGGTAGACTACCACAAACTTCCCTATGAACTCCTGCAACACCTCATTCATTAGTCTCATAAAAGTGCTAGGGGCATTTGAAAGACCAAAAGGCATCACAAGCCACTCATACAACCCTTCATTGGTTTTAAATGTTGTCTTCCACTCATCCCCTTATCTTATCCTTATCTGATGGTACCCACTCTTCAAGTCTATCTTAGAGAAATAGATAGCACCCCCCAAATAGTCCATCAGGTCTTCAATTCTAGGAATAGGAAACCTGTATCTGATGGTTATCCTATTTATAGCCCTAGAATCAGTACACAGTCTCCATTTCCCATTTTTCTTTGGTACCAAAATAGTGGGGATTGCACATGGACTCAAACTCCTTATTAACCCCTTGTCTAAAAGTTCTTGAACCTGCCTGGCTATCTCCTCATTCTGTTGAGGGGTCAACTTACAGGCTTCTTTATTGGGAAGTACATCTCCTAGAATGAGATCAATTTGATGGCTGATATCTCTAATAGGTGGTAGTGAGTCTGGTATATCTGCTGCAATTACTTCCTTATAACTCTCAAGTAGTTCTCTGACCTCCTTAGGTCCTACCTCTCTCATGTTTTCTCTTTTCTTCTCCTTAGGTTTCATAACCAGAGCAAAACCTACTCCACTTGATTCTTCTAGTGTTTCAAGGAATTCCTTTTCTCCTACCAACATTACACTAGACCCTACATGTTGTGGAGGATCCCCTTCTACCAGTGACTGTATCCTATAAGTTACACCATCCTTTTGGAATGAGTAAGCATTCTTTTCCCCATCATGATGAGCCTTTCTGTCATATTGCCATGGTCTACCTAGCAGAAGATGGCAAGCATCCATTGGAAGGATGTGACAAAATTTTGTCTCTATACCCCCCAATGCTGAATTCTACCCATGCTTGTTCATTTATGATTATATGATGTCCCTTGTTTAACCAACTTACCCTATATGGACAGCTATGGGGTATCTTATCTAATTTCAATTTATCTACTACTTCCAAAGATATAATATTGTCAGTAGAACTAGAGTCAAGATAACTTTACAAACCTTACCTTGGATCTTGCAGTTGACTCTAAACAAAGCTCTTCTTTGTGATGGTCCAGTCTGCACTGGTTCTTTAAGCAGCGTCCTCTTGATCATCAGATTTTCTCCCATCTCTAATGTCAAATTCACTTCAGGAGATATCACACTCCCTACATCCTCTTGAATCAAAGTGGTTCTCTTCTCATTACCATGAGAAGTTGAGGCCTTCTTTGGACACTTGTATGCCAGGTGTCCTATTTGATTGTAGTTATAACATCTCATATTGGAGAACTTGGATCCTCTACCTGATCCATTTGTCCCACCTCTTCCATTAGGCCTTCTTCCTCGGTAGCCTCCTCTGCTACTTGAGTACCCAACTTTCTCTTCTTGGCTAGACTCACCATTAGGCCTCTGGTTAGGACTTCTTCCTCCAAAACTGCCTCTGCCTCTGCCTTGTTGTTCACCTTTTCTCTTCAACTTCTCTTCAGCTCTTAATGCTACTTGAAAGTATTTCTCCACTATTTTAGGTGTCAATAAACTTATTTCATCTTGAATATTGAACCTCAGACCATTTAGATACCTTGCTACCTTGGCTTTTTCATCCTTCATGTATCCACAATGAAGAGTGTATTTGTGAAACTCCTCGGTGTAAGTAGCTACATCCATATCTTTTTGCTTGAGGTTCTGCATTTGCCTGTAAATCTACACCTCATAGTCAGATGGAAGGAACTGGGACTTGATCATCTCCAACATTCTGCTCCATGAAGAGATCATACTCTTGCCATTCTTCACCCTCTCTCCTTGGGCATAATTCCACCATGTAAGGGCAACACCTTTGAGTTTAGTTTTTGCAAACTTAACTCTCTTACTTTCAAGAACTTCCTTGTATTCGAAGTAGTTGTTCAGAGCCTCAATCCATTCCATGACTTCATCGGCATTCATCTTTCCACTAAACATGGGGACATCTATCTGAGTCTCTGAAGAGTCCTTGCCAATAGCCTTAATGGCTTCTAGGAATTGCTTTTGTTCAGCCGGTATCTCTGCCTCTTCTTGTTCCTCCTCTTCTTCCTCTCCATCAAATTCATCATCTGATTTCTTTCCTATCTTCAGTGCCTTCAACTCAACCTGGCGTGTTTCCTTGACTCTAATCTTGATCATCTCTTCCATCTCTTGGAACCTTTTCAGCACCTCTACTGTCATCCCCTTTGGAGGCATGACGCTAGCCTCTCCTTCACTCCCCTCTACTGACATATACTAGAACAACCACATAACCTTTTATGGCTCTGATACCAATATGATGAGGAGTGTATATGTGAGAATCTACATGTGGTTCAAAAGTCTTTGCCTATTGGCCATAAATAAACCATTGAAAAGACTTTCCTAAGTCTCTCCATGACCAACCTCACGCCGTAAGCTCAACCAGTTTTACCTTCGGTGAGACTTGTTCTGTTGGCAGATCCTTGCACTCTTTGGCTGACACACTAATCTCTCTGATGACACCTTTGGACCATGATCGACGGTGTGACTTAGATCATCTACGAACACTTATGAACATTGGCCGATATGCTGATAACAGTTAAGTCCTCCTTGCCTTAGCCATAACGACTTCCCACCAATTAAGCACAACTGTATTGGCATGACTCACCCTATCTACAAAGTTTTGGACTTGTTCCCCAATGCACCATTAGCATTGTCTTCAGTGAGACTATTCTCAATGGTGAATACTTTTCAACCTACACTGATGCACCGATGGACTAACCCCCCCCTCGGTGTGACTTGAACTGTCGATGGAACCTTCTTCAAAGTTGCCGATATCTCAATTCCTTCTAATGGATCTCTGTTGATGTAAACTATTCCTTCTCACTTTGATACCCTTGATCAGTAAGACCAACACTGTTGATCCAACATCAAGTTGTCTACCCGATGCGTCGATACTCTTGACTCTGTTTGACTTCAATGGAAACTCAGTTCTAAGTCCTAGCGATACGTTGATGGGGTTGCTTCTCTCACACAGTCTGATCTACAGTCTACGCCTATCACACAGAGATGCTAGGGCATGCTATTGTGCACACTCCTCTGTTTGAAACACCTGCCCCTCCAAAAAATTAAATGAAAGAAAAAAACAAAAAAAAGGTATGTATAGACTGATGCCATTCCACTGATTTCTTTGGAAATCCACCAGTGGAATGGTTATCTACTCATCTTCGACAATTTAGACTAACTATTTCAGCTCAGAGAATAGAAAGCTGTTATGAATAGTTATGAAACATTTACAACAGATCAACATAGAAAATGACGGACATAAGTTATTATTTCTCAGATGATTTCCAAAACACAATCCTCAAAATCTACTGAACCCTTCTCAGTTGCTCATCTCTGCTTTTATCAAGCCAGAGTTAGAAGATCAACGGTTGCTCAACGGTTAGGGAAGGCCAACTACCCTGAATCCCAACCGACTCCTATTGATCTTTTCAGATTTATTAGTTACAAAATGTGTCCATTACTTGCCAAATGGAAATACAAAGACTCCTAGGTTTTAGAAAACAAAACATGAACAAGATGACATGGCCAAATAGGCCTTATTTCAAAATAGTAGATTTTACTATGGTGCCCCTACACCACTTATCTCTAGTTTTTTTTTATAAAGAAAATCATGAACGAATCTTATTCTCTTATAATGCCTTTTTTTTTTTAAGTTTCTAAAATGATAAAAAAAAATTAAAATCTATTCTTCCCTCTAAAACAGATAGGAAGAACATGGATATAAAGATATGCTATAAATTTTATATATAAAATGAAAATACTTTTCTTTAAATAGAAATTATGAAATAATTAAGAGAAAGAATAGGATTTTTTGTTTTGTTAATTATCTTGAAGATAAGAATTTATTTTGTTAAATAGAAAGATTATATATATATATATGATTTAAATTTCTATAAAAAGAATTTATCTCTTTTATATCCATATGAAGATGCATCAGGGTTTAAATTTGACAGTTGTATAGTTGTATTTAGCTATTTTTGCTATAAAATACAATCAAAATTTTAAAAACACAGTATCATATGAAAGGAAAGATTTTGGATAAACTGTCAAAATTTACATAGGATTATACTGATATATATATTTGGTTTTTATATAATCTACTTATAGTAAGTTATGTCATAATATTTTAAAGGCAACATTGAATACATAACTGTCATAAAAAAAATTGCTTGATAGGCAAGGTCGACTGTCAAATTTAAGCCCTGATATGCATATACATTTTTTTTAATTTATACATGGGTGAGAAGATTATATGGGGTATTAATTATGTTAATGTATATGGGAAGATATGGATGGTTAAAGCGTAATTATTCTATTTTTATTTATTTATAAATAATTATAGGGTTGTTTAAGTATTATTATATTTCATTTATGAGAAATCAAATCCCTATTATTAGAGATGTGTTATATTTAACTATTATTATATTTTATTTATGAGAAATCAAATCCCTATTATTAGGGATGTGTTATATTTATGTATTATTATATTTTATTTATGAGAAATTAAATCCCTATTATTGAGGGATGTGTTATATTTAAGTATTATTTTATTTCATCCCTATTATTTAGATACGTTATATTTAAGCATTACTTTATTAATAAAAAGTCAAATCCTTTTAAAATAATTTATTGATTTATTATTTTATCTTGTATATTTAAAAATATTAGTAGTTTTATCTATTTTAAGAGAGTAGGATATGGATAATAAATAAGGCTTCTTAATATATATTTGTCTTAGCCAAATTGATGTAAATTATCATATTATAAATGTTGAATTACTATTTTAGATCTAGTTATAAGGTGTCTATGATGACCTTAGTTAAGTCTTTAATTATAGTATGAATTAGAATATTTTAAGTAGTGTGCACAGAGTTAGTCTATGAATTTAATTTATGATTGTTATATGTCTAGATATCTTTGATAATTTTTTGGTGGAAGATAACATTTAGTTTAGATTTAGTAAGACTTGTCAAGTGTGTGTGTGTGTGTGTGTGTGTGTGTGTGTGTGTGTGTGTATATCTTGCTTCCCCTTCACCTTAAGGAACTTTGTGGTCATATAATGGAGTCTAATCTTATTTATGACTTAAATTAAAGATTGTGCTTAGTTATGAAATTGGGCGAGTAAGTGGAGGTTAGGTTTGATATGATATAAAACGTTTAACATTTACCTCATATACTTTCTAAAGATTTAAATGGATGATCAGTTTTAATCTACTTTATGATCCTTTATGTTTTGCTTATACAATTATTTTGAATAGAAATCATAAAGTTGTCTAGAATTTTAATAAGATCCACATCAGTGTAGAAAGTGGTTTAGTCTAATAACGGTTAGTATCTTGTTTGACTAAATTTTTTGTTATAGAATAATTGGTACCCTTTCAAGTTATTATTGTTTTGCATTGTTGGGATAGAGTTACCTTACGTTGTTAGATGATTGATCATGCTTGGAATAATGTTACATTCTTTAAGACCACTATTAGTGCATCAAATCATATATTACATATGTGGTTTAGTTATTGAAGTATTGATGAGGGATTTTAGTTTATGATGTGTTTTGGAAGTGATTGTGATGTATGACAATTGCAGTTTAATGGTGTCATGCATTGTGTTATTTGGGGAAAGTGGTTTCTAGCGGCCTAGGAGGGTGTGATTGTGTGGGGGTTGGCTATGTGTGCCTCTTGTGAGTTGAATGAAATGTATTCTTGAAATATGGTTTCTAATTCATGTTGGAATGTTACATGTGCAAGACGGTTGTGCCTTGCTTAGTGTACCTATACATCTAATTATATTGGTTATGCAAGAAGGTAAATACCTTGCATTGTATTTGAGAACTTGTAGTTAAGTTGGTAAAAGTCTTGCTTGATGGATAAGGTTTTCTAGATGCAGATAGGGGAGTGGCTTTCAATGTGGGGCCGGTGCCCAAAGTGGCTGCCAGGATAACCCATTGGAAGTTGGTAATCAAGTGATAACCTAATTAATAAATTTAGGGGTTGGGTAGTTAATCACATTAAGAAAGATAATGTATGACTCACTCATGGCTCAAGTGCTCATTTAGGCTTGAGATGAGATGAGAAGGCTTGGAATGAAAAATCAATTGCCTTGTCCTCATGAAAGGTATGTTGGTTTTGCATGAGTTTGTATGGGGGCTGGTGGTCGGGACAGGCTTCCAGGATAACCCAGGATGGGGGCTGGTACTTAGGAAGACCTGCCAGGATAACCCATGACAAGCTATGTGATGACACTCCTCCTCATTGGAGTCTAGCACTCCCAAGTTGTATTTTTCCTCCTTTGGTTGTGTGAGTGCCTTTGGAATTGCATGTTAAGTGTGTAAGTGTTGTTTGAGTTGCTTGTGATGTTCATATTGACCAAGGTTGTATTGAAGTCATGTGTAGTCCTTGTATTTGTTAGCCTTTTGTCTTTTGATGGTTGTCTTTGTGGGACCTCATTATTATCTCCTAGCATGGGGGGTGGACCTCAGTATTCCACATGGTTGGGTGGTTGTGTTTTAGTCCATTAGTTTTTTGGCATCGTGGCTCGTGTGCAAAGAAGATGTATCTCTATTGATTCTAGTTTTGTACTTGTATCAAAGACAGACATTTGTACTATTTACATTTAGATCTTTTGTATTAGAAAAAATCCTTATATAATTGATGTATCCAAAAAGAGAACTTTTGTATCATTAAAATAATGTAATTATTCTTGTAAGATAAACTATTCTTCACTTGTAATCTTGGTTGCAAAAATGTTGATATATTCAGATAATGTTGTAACCTAAAATGTTAGTTTGATTCATTTGATCGATCAAATCATGTATGTTGTTGATTATTGTTAAGTTGTAATAATGCAACTATGTAATCCCTAGAGATAATAGTTTGACTTGATGCTATTAGTCTATGTTATGTTTTGTTATCATTTCTTCTTTAGAAAAAAAAAATCTGCCTTTTATTGCTTTAGTTGAACTTATCTCTAGGGTTGCATGGCGGGGCATTACACCTTGTTATTAGGTTGATAATCAATAAAGTGAATCCCATGTTGAACAATCTTGACTTGTTTGAGATATGTCCCTTGCACTACAACTGAACCTGTGGGAAACAACATTCCATGGTAAGACATAACATTTTCAAGGTAAATGTAAACTACACATATCTATGAACATGTATAGCATTATCATTGCTTGGTAAAACATGATATAAATTATAATATAAAAATTGAACACATTTTTTAAATCACTCTTGAGGTACTTGACATGTACATATGTAACAAATTGAAAATTATTTAAAAATATATTAAAATAAAGTTAAACCTATGGGAAACACCATTCCATCACTTATTTCTAGATTTAATAGCTTTTACCTCTCTTCTATGCAACATAATAAATAATAACTAACTTGTCTTATATTTCTAGCCTATGCTATGACTGCAAAAACATCTCTTGCACCAAATTTACATGTCCAAAATTTGTAACTTAAAAAATTTAGAGATACCTTATATAATTTATATATATGTGTACACGCATACCTTTTTTAATCAATCCTAAAATATGGTTATAATAAGTTGAAATCAAAGGAATGTCTTCAAATTTTTCATCCTCATCTTCATTGTATGTGTTGGTAACAACTAGTGGCACATTTTACCATTCACTGACATATGCACATTGTTGGTTCTTACAATTCTCAAAATCTCCCAACATGCACTCATTAAAAAAAAAGAGTAATCCCTAGTGCACAATGTCCATGTAGGGCTATCTGTACTCATGACACAATGCCAAGATCTTGTTTTCTCTACCCTCTTGCATCCATACATTGATCTTCTATCCACAACTACAAATTTATTATATATCAAGTACCTTATGAATATAATATATCTAAATAATTAAATTAAAACTAAAATAAACAAACTTGTGTGTACACATATATCATATACATGAATATATATTTAAAGTACATGTACATTAAATAAATTCAAACAATACATACCTGATATCTCCCAAAACACTCTATGTGGAATGTATTTGTTTATTCTTGAAGATGTGCCGGCCTCATTTGGTGCAAAGTGTAACATAAACCATTCAATGACATCATGTGCATCATTTATATAGTCTCCATCATAATTTATTTGATGTTTCCTTAAAGCATGTTTGATGCAAGATTTTGTGCCATCATATTCACCCTTTCCATGCCCACTCTCAAAGAAACTACAAACATGTGGTATATTGTCATTTTGATGATATCTCATAGTACATAAAATAGCCTTGATGATTTGAATTGTGACACACATCCATCTAACAATACAAAATGCCTTTCAAAATTTACACCCCTACTTGCCAAATATCTAGAAAACTTCTTAAAGCAATGTTGTACAAAAAGTGTGTCATGCTCTTTATCATCACTAATATAAAAGTGATAGTCTTTCTTGATGACTCGTGCTTGAAATGTACTTTCAACACCATCCAAATCCAATTGTACATGTCGATAACACACATGCACCATAATAGTGATCTACTCTGAAAAGTAATATTGTGATTGAATCTCTTTTTGATGTACAAAAGAGTAATTTTCTACAAAGTCGACCACTGATAAAATTGTTCTAGCTGGGAAAGTATCTCTTAATGTTTGAAATTGTTGTGCTTGCCACTTAGGAAAAAAAGCATGATGTGTGTATGGTTGAATCAATTTACGAAAATTTTCTATAAATGTTCCAATAGGTATCTCCTCTTCTACATAATCTAACCTTGTGGATTCTTTCCCATTATCTAACTTTATGTACTTGTACCTCTTGTAATTTACCACTTCATTGGGTCAATATCTTCATTTCTCAAAGGCATTTTAGCCAAATTTCCACATGTTTCATAGACCTTTTATGTAGTTTATTTGACCATTTCCATTATCATCATCTGATTTATCACATAAGCTAGATTCTATGAACTGACTTGCTTGTTTAGGAGGCACATTTACAAAACCATCACTATCTTCACAAATCTTTCAAAACACCTAATAGTAGAGATCAAATTCAATATGATAATGACAACAACAAGTTTCAAAAACCTTGTTTGTCTTCACATAATATGACCTTAACCTTTCAAACATTGTTTGTCCAATCTTTATATTTGGATTTGAATTACAAAAATTCACATACATCTCATGTTGTGTTATGTCTAGCCAATGTTTTGTATGTAGTTCATAACTATTGGGCCCAATTATGTGTTTGATAACATCTCTACTATTTGATGAAGCACGAATATTATCATTCCAAAAGTTTGAGATCAAGTTGCTAACAACATCTTGAATCATGTCAGATCGAGGAGCTCTACACACAATTGCCCAATTGCCTTCCGAGGTACTATCATCCAATAATTTTCTCCTTTTCACATATTTTGTTACTATCTTTCTACTGAAACCAAGCTCAAATGAAATTGAAGATGATTGTCTTTTTTTGGAATTTCTTTCACTTACAATACCTATGAACATCACTCTTCTTGTAATGGATTTATTTGCAGATCAAGATTGTTTCCCGATGGAAGCCAACCCTTCTTTAACATTTTCAACAATATCTTTTTCTAGGTGTGAACCTTTCCCCTTTTTCAATGATAAATTGACACCCAACAATTGTAATGGCTCATGTAGCTCCTTACTAAGAAGTACAATTGATAACAATTGGGTTCAGCCAAGTGTATCAAGATTATCAAAATGAACAATTATTTCCTTTGCAATTTTATTCATTGACCTCCTATCAGTACATCTAGGTTGTCCAACATAATGTTTCAATTTCTTAATATCTATTTTAAGTAAATGATCTAAATTTCTATAAGAAATTTTTCTCTTCATCTCTTCAGCTAGATTAATATGCTCATCCATCCAGTCAAAGGAAGTGATCCTGGCCCCTCTCCAACATCCATTGTTTGCACTTGGGCCTCCTCTTAGCTAACATCAACTATGTGTTATTCAGCAACATTTGCTCCACTTTCTGTATCACAAATGAAGGAAATACATATTAAAATAATTAAAAAAATTTATTTATTTTATAAAATAAAACTTTCTAAATAATAAACATTCTTTTTTTTAATTTATACTCTTAAGTTCTATTGTAGAAATTATTATGTTTTCTAAAAAATACTTTCACTCTTTAGGAAAAAGAAAATCTAAAAAGCATTCTAAAAATATTTCAACAAATCGTTTCTTAAAAATTTTCATTTATTCCCTAATTTAGCATTAAAAATCATAAAAACACAAAAATAAAAAAGCTAAAAAACATTCATGATAAAAATTTATTGGATAAAAAAAGCTAACAATTATTATAAATATATTTTAGATAAAGGAAAAAAAAAAAACAACTATAAGAGTTTGTTTTAAAATTAGGAAGTGTGGCTTTTTAAATATAACTTTTAGATAAAAGAATTTTTAAATAAAAATAAATAATCAACAAAAGAAATAATCTAAAATGAAAAGTGAACTTGATTTTTTTAATAAATTATAATAGAAATATATGTTACCACTTTAGAAAGAACAATGAAGTTGAGTTGGAGATAGGGAGTGGGATATGGAGAGTTAGAGAGGGAGAGAGATAGCTACAAAGGCCCCAGTGAGGGAGAGGTAGAGGTAAAGAGAGTGGGCAACTTGAGAGAGAGAGAGAGAGAGAGAGAGAGAAAGAGTTGTGGATAGAGAGAGAGAGGTAGGTAGTTATCTCTAGGTAGAGAGGTGTGGATTATAGCCAAGAATGGGAATGACTTAAACTAAATGACATCGAAGCTACATGAAATCAATGTGTATATATTTAAGCATAAATCAAGTCACCTAGATTAAATGACATCCTGCTACATGATTCATCAATACATTTATATATTTAAGCATAAATAAAATGACCTAGATTAAAAATAGAAAAGAAAATATATGCATACCTTATTTTTGTTTATGATATTTTTCCAATCTTTCTTCATTCTATCTTGCTATAGTTTCTACAGAATACTTTCATGTAATCTTATTTTGTCTTGTCTTTTTGTTTCCCATCTCCTTCTTTGTAAAATATGACTTAAAAATTCTTCTCTTAAAGATTTCTTAGACTCCCTTGCAGAAGAAAAATGTGAATTTATCTTGTTTGTAATTGATTCATAATGAAAAAAAAGCAATCTTATTTATATGCAATATGAATAATTAAAACATTAAAAAAAAACATGTCGGACTGCCTTCGAACAAAGGTCAACTGTTAAACAAATTTTTTTTTTTTTAAATGTACGGTAACTTCGAATGAAGGTGGTTGTTACGTGGATTAAGCCACCATACCTGGACCTTCATTTGAAGGAGGTCTGACTTCGAACGAATGATGTCACCCACCTTCGTTCACTTCCCTACCTTCCCTTCCCCTTTCTTCTGTAAAATTTTGGCTTCTAAAGCCCAGTTGAAGGTCCAAATGGATTCATCTTTGCCAAACTAAATTGGAGGATTGCAGTTCTCAAAACGAGCTTTCCAACGAGTATAGTTTTGATATATTTTGATTTTATTATGATTTTTTTTAGATTTATTAAACATAGGTTTTTCACTAAACATCAAGTTCTTTGTTCTACACACATGGAAAAATAGTAAATTAGTGATTTTTTTTTTTGAAAAATATGTATGCCCTAGGTATTGATGTCCTTGTTGTAGCCAAAAAAAAATTGAATTTCGATACATACAAAAAAATTTATGTTCTATGGAATATGCGTATGTCTAAATTGTAATTGGTTTGACTTCAAAACTAAATAAAAAATATTTAACAAAACATTATGAAAACAAATGCATGCCCTAGATATCAGTGTTACCAATCTAAATTCAAAAGAATTAGAATTTTATCCTTTGTAGAAAAAAAGTTATGCGTTATGGAATACACATCACTTTAAAAAAATGTTGTTTACTATTAAAAACTAGTTATCAAAGGAGATGCAAAAAAATTACAATTTAACTCTAATTTTTTTAAAAAAATATTTTTAGAATCTACAGACAAAATCTCACAAATCACTAGTTTGCATCATCTTCAAATTCCTAACGATTTAGCAGCTATAGGTGTCAGAAAGTGAAAATTTAATTCAAAATGTTGATTTCAATGTCAAGTTTGGCAAAAACGTGTAACCCACTATTGTGGGATGACCCATTTGAATTTATTAACAAAAATGTACAAACATATTTGTCTTTATAAATACTCACACACCTTTGCATGAATTCTTCTCTTTGAAGGCTAGTAGTTATGTACAATCTATATTAAGCATTATAGGAGCTACATGTAAGAAGCAACTGTAGTACTAGAAGGTACATTCAAAGAAAAGCACACCTAGATAAAGTATTAATCTTATTGTGAAAAAGAACATAGGTTAAAGATTTTAATTGTAGACCTTAAAATGCATAGCTAGCCATCCTATTGAGCACATTCTCAAATTGGTTCCATCTCTAATCAAGAGTGTCAGTGTAAGGTCTATAGACATTCTAACCAAGCCTATTTAAATCCCTACAAAATCTTGCTCCTCCTTGCTCATTTCACTGCTAGTGTTGCTATCAAAGCACTTCAAGCTAGGCAAGAGAATTAGTATTTTCTGAATGCTATTCAAAGTCACATGTAGATAACCATCAATATTGTGAACATTCAAGACCATATGTAAAACCATTAATTCAAGTGGTACAAATACTCTGGTAACACATCTTCTCATAATCAAGTTAAGAATATGAGAACATAAGCAAAAAGTTGTTACTATAAAGTACGGGAATTTCACATGTACACATAACTGAAGTAAAACATAATTACTGCTAGTAAATTAAAGTAAAGTAAATTAACTTCTAATACATCATTCAGTAGAAAAGTTATTTGTAATTTCTAGTTCCAAAGCAAGTTTTACATTCATAAGTTTTATATGCAATCATGATTTTAATATATCCATCTGAAGTCGATTACAGAGTATATCAAGTCAACAATATTACAAGTTTCAAATAATGGCATAAAGCCTTACAATTCTTTTAAATTAGTAAAGAGTACAAGGAGGTCAACATCAAGTGAATCCAATGATTGGTCCTCAATTGCCATCGACTATCTGGTCATCTACTGCATCAAAGGACAAGAACATGGTTCAGGTGCTTTTCCACCCAACCATGAAGCTTGCACTTCCCTGGAATCTCTCAAACTAAGGAATACCCAACCCTACTTGAAGGGCCTAGCAACCTATAAACAAGTGCAGGGTGGAATCTAGTGTGTGTCTATCAATCTACATGCAATTCTACATGAATGCAACATCTCATCAATAGGATATGATAGGGAAACATATATCATAAAGAACTAGGCAATTAACCATCTATTTCAATGGTGAATATGTCTATTTCAACATTCATTCGCTTTGGCCAAAGCATTTAACTGAAATAACGGCATGTAAGTTTTGAAAAATAAAACTCACTTCCCTGATAACCCATACTCGACACCCATCCTGAGAGGCAATCTTTCCTCTAAATACAATATATAGATACAGAGAAAAAAACTATTACATTGCAAGCATAAATTTATGAAGACTAGGAAAAGAAAAAAAATAATTAAATAACTCAAGGACAAATAACTCATTAGAGTATTCATACATGGTTTAGTTTGTATCTTTTCGAATTACCAAGTGAAATTTGAGTTACCTTTAATCCATGAGGTTTAAGTCTTCATTCTCTACTAATCACCTAGGCACTAATTTGCATAAACAATTAGGTTTCCACTATCTTTATAAGATTTTATCAAAGGCAAACCCAAAAGATTACATCATTATAGATTTAAGTATGCTTATGTTCATTTAAAGATATTTATTGATCTAAAGTATGATAATACTTAAGAATACTAGAGTAATTTAATATTTGAGTAATTTATACATGTATCTTTCATTATAAATTTGAGTGTTGCTAATTCCCTTGTTATGCAATAATTTGTAATTTCATTTGTTCTCGAAAGTTTGTCTAGTTTCAAATAAAACTAAAGGTTTTCTGGATATGCAACACTCATTAATTAAATAGATCTATGGTATTGAAAAGAATGTCTTCCCGTAAGACTCACAGAGGCAGTACACGTAAACTAGACAATTAATTACTCATAACGAAAACTGTGCAAGACCATCTCATAATGAAAACCATGCAAGACCATCTCATGGCTTTTTTAGGTCGGTTTCAAATCTAAGAAAAATCATTTCAAGAATACAATTTTTGGAGGTGCATATGTTGCCAGTCCAATGAAGATGATTTATAATTCATTAAATTAGAAGAAAATAAAAATAGATCACAAGGTTTCTATAGGCAAACTAATTCATGAATCTGGAATTAAGACTCGGGCTGTTTTGAAGATAGAAGTGTTTGAGGGAGGCAAGCCTCATGTCAGCTCACCTTGGGCCTATCATTGAGCTAACACAAGGTCTCGAAGGTTCGTGGCTTGAATACCTGAGCTCGATGCAGTACTAATGCCAAGAGTAAGGAAGAATACAAAAGTCTTAAATAGAGATAAAAAAATTTATGCCATCCATTCAATAGATCAACCAATTTAACAGGTAAGAAACTCAGTTAATTATTCCGAATCAAGTTGACCATCATGGATCATGATGAGGCTACTGGCGAAGGATAGGCCACTAAGTATTTCAAAGTAAAACTTTTCTGTTGGCAAGATGGTTGGAGGGCCTTGGATCGATGTCTCTCTCAATAGGGTCGCTCTAGTGAAATCAAGTTGTGCCTCAGCATCAAGAGTGCTTTTGCTAGTGAATCAAATGGCTAGTAAATGTCTCAAGTTTACAAGGAAACAATTAGATTACAAATTTATTTAATAGAAGCCGATCCATCAAAATGAAAAGAAAGATCAAACTAAAGGAAAGAATCAAGACCTAGTTTATTAAGAAGAAGGTAAAGAAAGGCCAGCCCAAGGGAGTATCAATTCTAACTGCTAATTTTCTTAGAAGGATGATATAAAGAAAAGATGAGGCCGTATGGGTTAAATTGCTGGCGTAAATGAAACGTAGTTTCCAATACGTAGAAGGTACCAATAGATAAAGATTTCAATTGTTGATCCAATTGGAGAAAGTCAAAATGTTTTTGCAATCCTCAAGCAGAGTGCTAAAAGATAAAAAAGAATACATGTGATCCACGCTAGGACTATAGATGACCTCTCTGTGGCTCTGCTATTCATGCCAATTCTCTCCTTCTTTCTATCATTCTCCCCAATTCTTGAGTGTGTGTGTGTTCCTATATCTCCCAGAAGCTTTCTTTTTATCTCCCCTTTCTTAAGGGAAAACCTAATTTTTCTTTTTCTGGAGGGCCTTCAATCATGCCACTGGTAGTTTCCTCCCATTACATACATGCAAGATTTTCTTTATTTTGAAATTCTTAACCTTTTGATGCATGTGTAACATGCTTTCTATCCTATTAAAAAACAAGGCTCTCCCTTCCCAACAAACTAAATATATCTTAATATATATAGATTTTTAGTTGATAAGAAGTTCTTTTATTTTCTTTTAGAATTTTAATTCTCTTTATTAAAATAATTGCAAAGATAGGCACCAAGATAATTGCCATTAATATATATATATATATATATATATATATATATATATATATATATATATATATATATATATATATATGTATGTATATATATATACATATATACATATATATATATATGTACATATATACATATATATATATATGTACATATATACATATATATATATATGTACATATATACATATATATGTATATATATATGTATATATGTATATATATATGTATATATGTATATATATATGTATATGTATATATATATATATACACACATATATATTATATTTCTCTAAGAAATAATATTCAATACCATATTTATCTAGAGCCATGAAACAAGACTAATTTATTTTCTCTTTTATTTTCTAGCTAGGCAACGATTATCAAGTAAAGTAGAAAAGTTTGAAGAAAACAATCAATAAGCAAGGAAAATTTGGCAACATCAGTCAACTTACTATAATGCAAAAACTCATACATCGAATCAAAATGAAAACAATTTTCCATCAATTTAAGATACTAAAAGCAACATTTGTCAAAAAAAAATGAAATGCATCATCCATCAAAACAACATGGAATCTATGTGAATATGTTTGTGAGAACACCAGATAAAACCTGACGCATGTTGCCATGAAGCTAGGACCCCCTACCTAAACCATATCCTTGTCTTCGACAAGACTTGCAAAATTCACACTCATAGCACCATCAATAAGTTAGTCCCAGATATAGCCAAAGCAAATTGAATTTAAACCAATCAATATAATTATTGCATTTTAGCCTCGACTAAAGTTCAATAGTTTATGATTTAATCAATTAACAAATTGTGAGAGTTTGAGACATGGCATCCTTCCCCAGTTGGAAGAGACATCATCTCAATGTCTTATTACATCAACCAAAACAATAATATATCAATTAATAATGTATCATCATTTGAGTATCAAAGTATTTATTATGCATATAAATGAAACATCTATTCTATTTTCTCAAATGTGAAAAAGATCTATCAATATCAGAGGCATCCTCCCAAGTGGTACTATCCATTGAATACTGGTCCCATTGGACCTTATACTATACTATGTCTCGATTACCTAACTTAACTTTGCGCTTCTCCAAGACTCGAATGGGCTCCACTAGCACCACTCCTAGATCCTGTACCTGCAGAGCACGCCAATCAAGAATATGCAAAACATCAGGATGATAAGGTTTGAACAATGACACATGAAAAACATTATGGATCTTGGTGAGAGATGGTGGTAGAGCAAGTCTATATATATATATATATATATATATATATATATATATATATATATATATATATATATATATATATATATATATATATATATGTATATATATATATGTATGTATATATATATACATATGTGTATATATATACATATATATATATATATATGTGTATATATATACATATATACATATATATATATGTACATATATACATATATATATATATATATGTATATATATACATATATATGTATATATATATATACATATATATGTATATATATATGTATATATGTATATATATATGTATATATATATGTATATATATATATATACACACATATATATTATATTTCTCTAAGAAATAATATTCAATACCATATTTATCTAGAGCCATGAAACAAGACTAATTTATTTTCTCTTTTATTTTCTAGCTAGGCAACGATTATCAAGTAAAGTAGAAAAGTTTGAAGAAAACAATCAATAAGCAAGGAAAATTTGGCAACATCAGTCAACTTACTATAATGCAAAAACTCATACATCGAATCAAAATGAAAACAATTTTCCATCAATTTAAGATACTAAAAGCAACATTTGTCAAAAAAAAATGAAATGCATCATCCATCAAAACAACATGGAATCTAGTGAATATGTTTGTGAGAACACCAGATAAAACCTGACGCATGTTGCCATGAAGCTAGGACCCCCTACCTAAACCATATCCTTGTCTTCGACAAGACTTGCAAAATTCACACTCATAGCACCATCAATAAGTTAGTCCCAGATATAGCCGAAGCAAATTGAATTTAAACCAATCAATATAATTATTGCATTTTAGCCTCGACTAAAGTTTGATAGTTTATGATTTAATCAATTAACAAATTGTGAGAGTTTGAGACACGGCATCCTTCCCCAGTTGGAAGAGACATCGTCTCAATGTCTTATTACATGAACCAAAACAATAATATATCAATTAATAATGTATCATCATCTGAGTATCAAAGTATTTATTATGCATATAAATGAAACATCTATTCTATTTTCTCAAATGTGAAAAAGATCTATCAATATCAGAGGCATCCTCCCAAGTGGTACTATCCATTGAATACTAGTCCCATTGGACCTTATACTATACTATGTCTCGATTACCTAACTTAACTTTGCGCTTCTCCAAGACTCGAATGGGCTCCACTAGCACCACTCCTAGATCCTGTACCTGCAGAGCACGCCAATCAAGAATATGCAAAACATCAGGATGATAAGGTTTGAACAATGACACATGAAAAACATTATGGATCTTGGTGAGAGATGGTGGTAGAGCAAGTCTATATGCAACTGGATTAATCACTTCCAATACATTGAAGGGAGCTACAAATCTTGGAGCTAGTTTGGACACCTTACCAAACAAAATCAAACTTTTATGTGGCCTAACCTTTAAAAACACTTTGTCACCCACTAAGAATTACCTAAAAGTCATGTTCTTATTTGCATAAATTTTCTGTCTATCTGAGGCTTGTTTCAATTTCTCTATAATTAGCCTCATCTGATCTTCCATTTCCTTTAACATGTTAGGTCCAACTACTATTCGATCTTTAATCATGTCCCAACTGATTGGAGTTCTACACCTATAACTATAAAGAGTCTCAAATGGTGTCATACCCAATGATGCATGGTAGGAATTATTATATGCAAACTCTACCAAAGGTAGCTATTCCTCCATTGTACTGTTGGTCCATACAATACATCCTCAAAAGATCCTCCACTACTTGGTTGACTCTCTCCATCTGACCATTTGTTTCAAGATGATAAGATGTACTAAAGTTCAACTTAGTTTCCAAAGCTGCATTAAGTGTGGTCGAAAACCTAGAGGTCATGTGAGTGTCACGATCTGAGATGATCATCTCTGGCACTCCATGTAGTCAAAATTTCTCTTGGACAAACTTCTTTACTAACATTAGTGACCCATCTGAGAGATTTCTAGGAATGAAATGAGCCACTTTAGTCAATTTGTCCACTACCACTAAGATAACATCATGCATGTTCTTTGACATGGCAATCCCTAGATAAAATCCATGCTAATCACCTACCACTTGTACTTAGGTACATTGTGTGGATAAAGTAGTCCTGCAGGATGGACAAATTTTGCCTTGACGTGTTGACACTCTAAACATTGAGTGACAAACTCTATCATGTGTAGTGCCCCTCCGTTCTCACCTTGGATGTACAGGTGAACTGATCAAGGCACATGAGGATGAAGGTAAAATAACAGGAATAATTATTGGTAAGGTATACAATTGATGTTGTACAATATAGATAGATGTTTCATCCATGTGAGGTTTCATATGATAGTTAATGTGTTTTATTGACAACCTCTATTGCGACACTGATAATGCAGGCTTTGACATTATTTTGCATTCGAATGATCAAGATGTCGATCTTACTACAATTGTTATGGATCTCATGGACTGATTCTATTAGATTTATTTGTTATGATGATGCTTCTGGGACTTATTCAATGTTATGCACCTATATGTTAGTGTATGGTTCTGTTCAGATAATGAGGTAGATTCGAGCGATTATGATTACGTGTTATCTAATCTAGATTGATATGATGTGGAGAGGACGATGTCGCATCACTTGCTTGCGAGTGCCCTGTGATATTGTGATTCCTTTTTCACCTAGTGATAGCCTTTGTGCATTTATATATATGCTTAACTGTGTCATTTGCTACAGGATGTAGGTATCTGGCATCGACTCCACCTGAAATAACAGGTCTGAGCGTGCCTTGAACCCAATGGATAAGTTGTTCCAGAGATAACTTAAGGTCCCACATCCCAAGTCATCATCCTCAATCAGGATGCATGACATGTCTAGTTAAATTGTCAATTCTGTCAGTATGTCAGGTCTTGCAATTGAGGTATATTTGATGGAGCTTGTTTGGTTAAGTGTGTTTTGGCCTGGCTTGTGAACATGTTTGATTCGGCTTTTTACGGCTGTCCTACTCAGTGGGTTATGTTGTATGCCTAGATTGCGTTTTATAGTCATGCTATTATTTGATCCACTATAATACTTAACAGGATTACATCAATTATCATTATTAATATTAAATAAGGTTAAAATGATAACTGATAATTACCTAGCTCAAGGTAATTATCCTAAGTTGTTTGAATGTGAATTACTGTTATTAAATTGAGTTATTTGGGGGTAATTATAGATGTAAATAAGTTTTAGTATCTTAATATTTTATTATGATTTCGCAATATTTATTTTAGTTTAGGGAACAATATTTCTCATAGTTATGTTTGTAAAAAGGTTTAGATTATTACTCAGGTTATACTAAATAAAATACATAAATTAATTTGTGTCACGGTTCAAAGGTTATACAAATAAGGTATAAATAATTATAACATATATGATAAATATATATCTATAGTATAATACTAAAATAAAACATTATAGTGTTTAGTTGAAAATTAAACTATGAGCTGTAAGGAGATAAATTTAATTAATAGTTGTTATAGTTGGCATTGGATCATGTGCCAAACCTTCTACAAAGGTGGGAAAAATTTGGAAATAAGGGCAGATCTCTCTCTCTCGCTCTCGGGGGAGAAATGGAGGAGAAGGAACAATAAGCAGGGGAGATTGGTTTAGGTTGCAGCCGGAGAGGTTTCGGCATCAAATCCAGGTTGCATCTTTTCTATTTTGGCCGCAGCAAAGGAAGCACATTTTTCCCCATTGTTTGCAAGCAAATCAGCGATTTTATAAATTCAAACGTCAGTGTTCACTTCGCATCGATCGCTATTGCCGTGTGATTATTTCAGAGGGTTTGGGCAATCGCAGGAAGAGGAATAATATCAAACCAGGTATGCGTTCTGATTATTTATTGCAGTAGAAGACAGATTTATATTTATTTGCTCCTGATTTTGCTCTTGTTTTGGTTTTGTGATAACTGTCTTTAGAGCTCTTGACATTGCAACCGTGTGATTAAAATATGATTTGGTCGCCCGTGTTCCCAAGATCTTGAAGATTTATTTACATCGAATTCGATAAGGGCAAGGGCGCGGGGTTTTCATTATGCATATGTGTGTGCGCAACCTAGTTATTGGATTTGTAGGTCAAGATGGAAATGTTATAATGGGAAATTTTGATAAAGAGTCGGAAGGTCTAGCTCAGAAAACAATTTATTTAAATCTGTTATTGTAGAAATGAAAATTTATTTTAATTTTGATTAGCAGAGTAAATCGCTTGGTTTGTTTAAACCCGGGTCAGTCGAGATCTGAGGAAGATCTTTTACGGAAAGGCAAAGGTTGTGATTTTATGTTGTGTTTACAAATAAGAGCTTAGCTCCCTTTACGCAACTCAAGGTTTTTTAATTGATCCCACCTAGTAGGATTTGGGAACAGTAACATAATTGTTACGGCCTAGGTTAGGGTACGGCCAAGTTAAATGCCATATTTGTATGCGAGACATTAACTTCATGGGATTAGATTTGTCTCCTATCAGATCTGGCAGGAACTGCTTAGTATCATATAAAGGTGAAATTGAAGGCTGAGATGTTTTGTTTGTAGCCGTCAAACTTACATGGGGAAACCTTATTTGCCGATGAGGGAGAATACAAAGGGTTGCGGTTTTAGGTTTTTGTCAAGGCTGTGATTTTAGACTAAGAAGATCCCTGCACACGGTTCTGAACCCCCTAGACCAAGTTCATAGTAAATCATAGGAAAACTACCAATTCCAGGGTTTAAAGATCAAGCCTTGGATCTGTTTCACATTATCATGACTGGAGGTATTATTCTACCAAAATAGAGTACCTTATGAGCGGCAGGAACCCAGATTTCATAGTAAGAAATGGGCAAACTGTACAGCTGCGTTTATATCATATCTTTTGATCCTGCATGGTAAACAATATATCGTTTCCCGTCATCAGCGTGGTGGATAATAATAGATAGTTTTAGGGTTCCAAATCAGCGAAGGAAGGCGGTTAAATATGAAGTTCAGTGTATGAAATTAAAATAGCATCTATTATGTATTCGAGTTAGATAATTCACACGATTTCATCTGCTTTGGAATCATATGTTTCCTAGTTCCATCTGGCTGAGCTTAGCAAACGATTTGTCAACATCATAGTTCCGTGTATAATCATTTTATATGCCTGCTGTAAAAGTTGACAGGTGGCTTTCAACCGTAGGTTTGTTTTAAACATTTGTATTAGCTGCAATTATAGATCTTGACATTTTTAGTTGTAGTAGAAATGCCTATAAATGATGCACTAAAGGCTGTTCTAACAATTATCACACAGCTTATCTAAATGCCTGTAAATGATGAACTAAAAACTGTTCTATCAATTATTGCTCGGCTTATCTTTTTATACTAAAGCATCTCCATGTAACCATCACAGGTGTAGTTGGCCTCTTAATAATTAAGTTAAGTGTGTTCCCATAATAGCCTCCATTGTTATGAATGTCAGCCATGTACTCATATGAATTGTTTAAAGCTGAAGTGCAATAGGGATGCTCAGGTGAATGTCCAGCTCTTTTTGTCTGTAAACCATCTTCTTTACCCCTCGATGGATGTCTATACGATGTTCCAAAGCTCCCATTTTGACGCATGTGGAATGGACGCAGGCATGGGGCAGGGAATATGATTCACCTTGCCCATTTCAAAAGCTTTCAAAATCTTTTTCTTTCCTCAGTATAGTTTCCGGGTGCCTAAAAATTTGTAAGTCTGCCCATAAAGGACACCTAGGGCAGGCCAGGTTGGTGATTGATCTTCATTAAAATTTATGGTTGCATTTTCCCATAAATTAGAACTAGATCTGCATATATTTTTAGGTCTGTCATATATTGGCAATAGGTATATATATATCTTAATGCTTATGTCTGCTATATATTGGCGATAGATATTCCTGTATCCTTGAGCTAGTGCATGCCATATAATGGCGGTATTTATTCTCAAACCCTAAGTTTTGTCAGCCGTAAATCGGCATTAATTATTCTCATAACTGAATGTTTGTGTCTACCATATTTATATTAATTTCTATTTGCCTTTGATAAGTATTATACCCTGAGATGCCAGAAACTATAACCTCTTTTCTGATTAATTTATCTCAACAGGTTAGTCTGAGTATATCGAGTTTGCATGAGTAATTCTTTAACCTATATCTAGATTTAGAATAGTTTGATGTATATAAGTTTAATATTTTTTTTATGAATGTATTATAGTCATTGGTGAATTGACTTCAAGGCATAGCCATATGGTTACATTGTGGATCTGAAGTCTATTACGTAATGTGCATATTTAATTCATTTAGGAAGAACGAAAATTGCCTTAGGTTATACTGTGATACGTGAGGAAGAGAAGTAGGTTGCTGAAGGGATGCCATTGATGATCATTAGTATCTTCAAACACTTTTCAATAGTCGATTTTTCTGCTAAATCATTCACATGACTTACAGTTCAAATCTGTGCACCAAGTTTAGTGTCACACTGTGGGAAATTAGTTCTGCATGCATGTAGGTATGCCAAAACCATGTGTCCCATCAGTTTAGGGTTTGATATCATGATCTTTCCGATTAAAGAGCTATATAATGATTGTTTTTATTACATTGGAATAATTTATTAAGTTAAATGCATATGCTCGAGATAGATAAATTATGTATGATGCATGTAATATTCAGTTGTTAATAAATTTAATACTAAAATTGAGTTTATTATGATTTCTTGATAATGGTTTGTTAAGATTGGGAATTGGATTGGTAGGTTGGAATTAGAGGTATAATCATTGTAAGAAGTAATTGATTTATAAGAATTTTGTAACTAATATTACCTATGCATTTGTTTAGCTTGAAGGTTATGTTTATATGTAATTGATGACTGATTTATTATATCAGATAGAATTAATATTTATTAAACTAGATTGAAGATATATGAATTCTTGTGGAGATATTACTTGTATTTGGTTGTTAATATGATTAAATGTAAATTGATATGATTAAATAATTAGTGTGGATGAGATTTAATCTAGGTTGATTGGTTTGGTAAAGATCATTTCATAAGGCTTTTGTTAAGTTGAAGTTGGATTGAAAGCTTGGAGTTAGGTGAAACAACAATGGGCTTGAAAATTTTAGCCTTATAAGTGAAACCTATAGGTAACTGAATAACTAAGAGATTGAATTGCTTTTGTAAGAAAATTTATGTTGTCAATGAGTTGATTAGTTGAAATCTCTTATTGCAAGCAAAATTTTCATGAGAGTGGGTCTATGTGTAAATTGTCAAGTTTAGGTTCCAGAGGCTTAAGGTAATAGGATTTGTTCATATGTATTCTATTCATAGTTGTCTTGAAATGAAGATGTTGTAAGAACATGATGTCTCTTGTCGATATATGTGGGTCTTGGTAAACAATAATGTAAGATGATGTACATATTGTGTCATGAATTTATTTCAATGGGTTTAAATTTCCTTCATGTATGTGTTGATATCAAGCTTGTGATTAGTATGGAAATGGGGAGATCTTGTAATTGTAATGAGAAACTATTTTGGTTCATATCTGTGATTGGAAGAGCAAGATGACCCATACCTTGCTCTGGATGTGTTATGATTATTGCGATTGATGACTGGAAGTTTTGGACAATGATCTAAAGGTTGGTGTTCGTGACTATGTTTTGTATGCAAGAAGGGAAATGCCTTGCATTGTTTACGTATTCTTATCAGTATGAAAGTGATTGTCTTGCTTGATGGTTCAGGGTTCTAGATGCAGGTAGGGGAGTGGCTTTCAATGTGGGGCCGGCGCCCAAAGTGGCTGTCAGGATAACCCATTGAAAGTTGTTAATTAAGTGAAAACCTAAAATAAACTGGGGGGAAAAAGGGTAAAATACACATTAACAAGATAATTGGATTTCCTCTCCCATGCCTGTAGTGCTCGTTTAGACTAAGGATGGGTAGAGAAGGCCTGGTCGGCAAGATCAACTTCCTTGTCCTCACGAAAGGAAGGTTGATACCGCATGAGTCACCCTATGGGGCCAGCGCCTAGTGAGAGGCTGTTAGGATAACCATAGATGGGGGCCGGCGCCTAGTGAGAGGCTGTCAGGATAACCCATGTTAGGACCGTGCGATGACACTCTCCCTACTGCAGCCTAGCATTCCCTAGTCGTATTCTCCCCATTTGTCGTGTGTTGCCTCTGGAAGTGATATTGAGTTGTTTGTGATGTGGTCATGTGTTGTGATGGTGTTAGGCTTAGTCCTTGTTCCTATTAGGCACTTGCCTACCTAACTGTATGATGTTGTGGGACCTTATGTTATCTCCTAGCATGGGGGGTGGACCTCAGGGTTCCACATGGTTAGGTGGATGTGCTTTATCTCCATTGGTTTTTTCTGTTAGGGTTAGCCGGCAGAAGATATCAATTAAATGCAAATAAAGATTAAACAGAGAAATGGAAATACACAGAATTAATAACAGCGAGAGACAAGATTTAACGTGGTTCACCCAAACTCGGGCTACATCCACCAAACAGAGAGTCCAATATTATTATCCAGTAAATCAAACTGATTACAATCAGCAATCCCTGCAACTCAATACCGCTGCAAATGCTACAATACTATCCTCAAACCCTAACCCATGGCCGCTTTTTATCAAGCCTTTTTGTCGGTTACAAAAAAAATTAGGGTTTTCTTATGTCGGTCATAAAAATAGGATTATTTTAAGTCGGCCCTAAAAAAATTTTCTCGGGGGCTACTGCCCTCGAACCCCGGCGAGGATACATGGCTAGTGTACAGTACTTTCCTGATCAGTCGCCACCTACCAACAATCTCCCACTTGGAGACTGATCAGGCTCCACACCAAACAATCTCCCACTTGGAGACTGATCCTGGACGACATCGCTGCGCATGCAACTCCCACTGGAAATAAGCACCCTGGACTCTACTGTTCAATTTTTATTGTTTTCAGTCTAGAAGACCAATCGAAGCTAAAGAGGAGCTCAGCTTCTCCCTTGTCACTGCCTTTGTAAACATATCTGCTGGATTTTCATCTGTATGTATCTTTTCCAGCCTTAAATGTCCATTATCCAACACCGACCGAATAAAGTGATACCTCAACTGTATGTGTTTGGTCTTTGAATGCAAGGCAGAATTCTTTGCAAGATGTATGGCACTCTGACTGTCTGTATACAAAGAACTGTTAGCCTATTGTTTACCCAATTCTTCCATGAAAGATTGTAGCCATATCATCTCCTTGCTTGCCTCTGTTGCAGCGACATATTCTGCCTCTGTGGTGGATAAAGCAACCACCTTTTGCAACCTAGAAATCCAACTCACTGATGTTCCACCTACAGTAAAGACATAACCTGTAGTACTCCGCCTGGTATCAATATCCCCTGCCAAATCTAAGTCTACATAACCTGCTAAATCAGTATTAGAGCCCCCAAAACATAAGTGTTTATTAGATGTACCTCTCAAATATCTGAGAATCCATTTGACCGCATTCCAATGCTCAAATCCAGGATGACTCATATACCTACTAACGACTCCGACAGCATGTGCAATATCCGGTCTTGTGCATACCATGGCATACATTAAACTTCCTACAGCTGAAGCATAGGGTATCTTGGACATTTTCTCTTCCTCCTCTTGTGTCTTTGGACACATCTCCTTAGTCAATTTCAAATGACTAGGCAAAGGTGTACTGACAGCTTTGGCATTCTCCATATGGAATCTCTGCAACACCTTTTCAACATAAGCAGCCTGAGATAGAGTCAATTTTCTGTTCTTCCTATCTCTGCAAATTTTCATACCAAGGATTTGTTTTGTTGCCCCCAAATCCTTCATATCAAATGACTGTGATAACTGATGTTTTAACTCTCTGATGTGATCCATGTTAGACCCAGCTACAAGCATGTCATCAACATATAAACATAAAATGATGTAGCTGTCATTATCCAACCTCTTAAAATAAACACAATGGTCAGAATTACACCTACTGTAGCCTTGCTCAGCCATAAAACTATCAAATTTCAAATACCATTGCCGAGGTGCTTGTTTCAGGCCATACAAGCTTTTCTTCAATCTGCACACTTGTTTCTCCTTACCTTTGACCTCAAATCCCTGTGGTTGTGCCATGTATATCTCCTCCTCCAAATCACCATGGAGAAAGGTAGTTTTCACATCTAGCTGTTCCAAATGCAAATCTTCAGCAGCCACAATACTTAAAACAGTACGAATAGAAGTCGTCTTGACAACCGGAGAAAATATCTCATCAAAATCAATGCCCTGTTTCTGTGCAAATCCTTTTACAACTAACCTGGCCTTAAATCGTTTCTTACCTCCATCTTCCTCTTTCAGCCTGTAAACCCATTTGTTTGGTAAAGCCTTTTTACCTACAGGTAACTTACATAATTCCCAAGTCTAATTTTTCAGCAAGGAGTCCATTTCTTCTTGCATGGCAAGCTCCCACTGAACTTGTGTATTCACCTGCATAGCTTCATCATACCCTTCTGGTTCACCAGCATCTATGAACAAAATAGAATACAAAGAGGGAGAAAACCTTTCAGGAGGTCTACTTATCCTTGTTGACCGTCTAACATTCACTGGAGTTTGTGGTATTTCTGGTTGCTGTTGCGGAGCATGAGGAGCCACTGGAACATCACTATTTGGAGTATCATCTAGCAGCACATAATCCTTTTCTTTCTTCTTATGCTGCTGCAACTGATCTTTGTACAACACCTTCTGATTGAATATAACATCCCTGCTTCTCACAATTTTCTGATTTTCAAAATCTCAAAGCCTATAACCAAATTCATCAATGCCATATCCAACGAAGGTCCATTTTTTTGATTTCGCATCCAACTTGGTTCTATTTTAAGAATCTATATGTGCAAATGCTTCACAGCCAAAGGTTTTCAGAAAAGAATAACTCACCTTCTTGCCAGTCCATGCTTCCTCTAGAATACCACAGCCCAAAGGAACTGAAGAACCTCTGTTAATTAAATATAAAGCAGTGTTGATAGCCTCTGCCCACATGTTTAAAGGCAGTCTAGCATGCAATCTCATGGTCCTTGCATGCTCCATTATTGTCCTATTCATGCGTTCAGCCACTCCATTTTCCTGTGGAGTCCCTGGAACTGTTTTCTATCTACGAATTCCATTAAAGGAACAATAGTCTTCAAATTCTTTGCTGCAATACTCACCGCCATTATCAGATCTGAGACATTTTAATCTTTTACCTGTCTCATTTTCAACCAAGCTTTTCCATTTCTTAAATGTTTCAAATACATCAGATTTCTGTCTAAGGAAATAAATCCAGACCTTCCTAGTTGCATCATCTATGAATGTAACATAATAACGAGAGCCACCAAAAGAAGATACCTGAGCTGGTCCCCATACATCTGTATGCACAAGCTCCAACTTTTCATTTTTCTTTTGCTTCCCATCTCTGAGAAAACTGACTCTCTTTTGTTTTCCATATACACAACTTTCACAGAAATCCATATTAATACATTTTAGACCTGGTAAAAATTTCTTAGAATGAAGTACCTTCATACCTTTTTCACTCATATGCCCAAGTCTGTTATGCCACAGTGTTGTTTCAGAACCTACAGCAACTTTTCCAGTCTCTTCCTGCAAACCTGCAGCAACTGTTCCTAAACCTGTTTATTTTTCCTCTATAACATCTAAAGTAGAAGGAACAGTATGACCTATACAAAGATATAAGGTGCCTACTTTCACACCTTTTGCTACTACTAAGGCACCTTTTGAAACCTTCAAATTTTTATTAGTAAATATAACAGTGCAACCTTGTTCAGTTAGTTGCCCTGCTGAAATTAAATTCCTACTGAGCCTTGGAACATGCCTTACCTCTTGTAGTAGCCAATGATTCCCATTCTGCAACTTAATCTTGATTCTTCCTTTTCCAACAATCTGACAGGGTTCGTTATCTCCCAAATAAACCAGCCCGAAATCCCCTTGGACATAATCAAGAAAATAACTTCTATGGGGTGTAGCATGAAATGAGGCCCCTGAATCTAAAACCCATGAATCATCAGCATTATCCAGGGAAAGAATCAAAGCGTCATCTTTAGATTTATTACTTACCACATTTGCTTCCTTATTGCCTTCTTGTTTGTCTCCTTCTTTATTTTTCTGAGACCAGCAATCTTTCTTCAGATGACCTGGTTTTCCACAGTACCAGCAATCCTTCTGTCCTCTGGTTTGGGATCTTTTGTCCTTTGATTTTCCTCGTGACTTCCCATGACCTCCAAAACCTTTTCCTCTCTCCTTTGATCTGCCCCTGCTTTCTGCATTCAAAACATTGCCTGATTTGGATCCACCTGAGCTTTTCTTACGAATTTCCTCACTCAGAATAACACCAACAACATCATCAAATTTTAGGGTATTTGAACCAGAAACAGAGTTACTAACCGCCATTACCAAACTATCCTAGCTTTCAGGTAATGAACATAATATCAAGAGAGCTCTAACTTCTTCATCAAATTTTACATTTACAGAAGTCAATTGACTGACAATCGTATTAAATTCATTTAAATGACCTCTCACAGATCCACCTTCAACCATTTTCAAATTAAACAACTGCTTCATGAGAAATACCTTATTTGAGGCTGAGGGTTTTTCATACAATTTAGCCAAAGCTTTCATCAGACCATCTGTTGTCTTCGCTTCCGTTATATTGAATGCCACCGACGGTGCCAGGCACAACCGAATGGTTCCCAGTGCCTTTCTGTCAAGAAGATTCCAATCCTCATCAGACATTGTTGCCGGTTTCTTGGCTACTCCTTCCAACGGCCTCCATAAATCCTTTTGATAGAGGTAATCTTCCATCTGCATCTTCCATAACTGATAGTTCTGCCCATTGAATTTATCAACCTTCATTTTACCCTCGTCCGCCATTGCTCCCACTCAACCGTGAGACTTTCCTGCAGACGATAATCGAACACAACCCGCTCTGATACCACTTGTTAGGGTTAGCCGGCAGAAGATATCAATTAAATGCAAATAAAGATTAAATAGAGAAATGGAAATACACAGAATTAATAACAGCGAGAGACAAGATTTAATGTGGTTCACCCAAACTCGGGCTACATCCACCAAATAGAGAGTCCAATATTATTATCCAGTAAATCAAACCGATTACAATCAGCAATCCCTGCAACTCAATACCATTGCAAATGCTACAATACTGTCCTCAAACCCTAACCCTTGGCCACTTTTTATCAAGCCTTTTTGTCAGTTTCAAAAAAATTAGGGTTTTCTTATGTCGGTCATAAAAATAGGATTTTTTAAGTCGGCCCCTCGGGGGCTGCCGCCCCCGAACCTCGACAAGGATACATGGCTAGTGTACAGTACTTTCCTAATCAGTCGCCACCTACCAACATTTTTCCTTGCCTTTATTCATGTGCAAGAAGGTTGTAACTCCTGTAGTAGATTCAGATCATGTACCAGTTTATGAAGATAGTTATTTATGCTCATGTACCATCCTATGTAACAGGTTATTAATAATGTTTGTAATCCAATGTAAACGAAAGTTGGTGATGTAAACTATATTATGTTGTATCCTCATATGTATGAAAAAACTGTAGTTGTATTTGTTATGGATGATTATTTATTTGATGTCATGGAAATGTATAAGGTTATTCAATTAATGTAATAAATTTAGAATGAATTATTGTTGTCAAGTTAATGTGTGATGTGTGAGAGAACATGATAGTAGTTATGTCAGTAATGCAGCCATGGAACCCTGGGAGAATGTTACTTAGTATAGATAAGTTAAATGTTACCTTGTTATTCCTTGTATTTAAAAAAAAATTGTCCAATTTGTTTAGTGTAATTGTGTTGTTCTCTAGTGTTTCATGGTGGGGCGTTACATCATGTCCTTCTTAAGCTTAGGCCAAAAGTATAATGGTCTCACTCCTTCCATTGTCTTAGTCACTCCTGGGTGTCCAAAATATGGAGCACTATGAATCTCCTCGAGAACTAACTTCCTAAATTCACCTAAATCTGGTATATACATTCTCCCCTGATATCTCAGAAGCCCATCTAATTCCATCACATACCCATCAAATCGATGATTTGTGGGGTCTGCTTCCAATGTTTGTTTAACCCGTTCATAGTGCTCATCCCCTTGTAAGTTTTGGATTACCTGATGTCTCAAATTGGTTCTAGTAGTCACCATAGTAGCCAGATGTCAACTCCAGCTAAGAGCATTTGCTACCCTATTCTCGTTTCCTTTTATGTACTCGATTCCAAAATCATATTTGCTAAGGAATTCTAGCCACCTTCTCTGTCATGCATTGAGATTAGGTTGGGTGAAGATATATTTGAGTCCCAAATGATATGTCTTAAGCTCAAATGGCTTACCCAAAAGGTAATGCCTCCACATTTGTAGTGCGTGAACAATGACAAATAATTAGAGATCATGAAGTGCATAATTTAACTCATGTTGTTTCAGTTTCCTTGATTCATATGCCACTACTTTCCAATTCTGCATCAACACTCCTCCCACACCTTCACCAAAAGCATTTGTAATCACTGTGAAATGACCATTTGGATCAGGTATGGTTAGAATAGGTGTTGATGTGAGTTTTTCTTTCAACAACTAAAAACCTTGTTCACATTTATCCTTCTAATTGAACTTCTTACTCTTCTTCTGCAACAAGGTTATGGGTGCTGCAATTGTCAACAATCCTTCTACAAATTTTCTGTAATATCTTGTTAACCCCATAAAACTTCTAACCTTAGTCACAATCTATGGTGTGGGCCATTCCATTATTGCTTTGATCTTTTAAGGGTCTACTGCTATCCCATCTGCTGAAATTACATGGCCAAGACAGTGCACTTTACTCTAGTAGAATATGCACTTAGATAACTTGCCAAAAAGTTTTCTCTTGCTCAAATGCTACAAAACTATTCTTAAGTGTTTTTCATGCTCCTCCACTGACTTTAAATAAATCAGAATGTCATCTAGGAAGACCAACACAAATTCATCTAGACAATCCCTGAACACACTGTTCATCAAGTTCATAAAAGTAACTGGTGCATTTGTTAACTCGAATGGTACTATTGTGAACTCGTAGTGGCCATATCAAGTTCTAAATGTTGTTTTAGAGATATCCCTATCCTTAATCCGTAACTGATAGTAACCAGATCTAAGGTCTATTTTGGAGAATACCTTTGTGCCCTTCATTTGATCAAACAACTCATCTATCCTTGGAAGTAGATACTTGTTCTTGATAGTTGCTTTGTTGAGCATTCTATAATCGATGCACAACCTCAATGTTCCATCCTTCTTCTTTACGAAGATGACTGTTGCATCCCAAGGTGACACACTAGGTCTGATAAACCCCTATTTTAACAATTCTTCTAATTGTGCCTTGAGTTCATAAAAATTTGTTGTTGTCATTCGTGCTTTAGACTATGGTTCTATTCCTGGCATTAGATCTATAGAGAAATCAAATTCTCTTTTAGGTGGCAGTTCTGTCAATCATTAGGAAAGACATCTTTAAATTCTCTAAGAATATGATACTTGTCAAAAGATGGTTCCTGATTATCTAGATCTCTTATCTTTACTGCATAGATGGAACATCCCTTTCTTTGAGCCTTTTTCAATTGCATAGTTGATATCTATCTTAGCTTAAGGGGTGTTCTTCATCCATGAATCTCTACCCAATTCCCAAAGTCATCAAGGAATTTTACTACTTTCTCTTCACAATCTACTAAGGACTTATGTTCATCCAGCCAATTGATTCCAAGAATCACATCACAAGATCCTAGAGGGGCAACATAAAGATTAACTTGTGTTTATAAAGTAGGAAGATCTAATTCACTACACACTAGACATGAATCTACTCTTTTCTTTGCATTGTTACCATACTACACCATCTAAGAATTTTCCATGTGTCTAGGTTTTATAAACAACTTAGCTACAATTTTTGATCAAAAAAACATTCCGTAGCTCCTATATCAATTAAAATAGAAACTGGAAGGCCAAAGAGCTTACCAGACATCTGAATGGGTGTAGCTTGGAAATATGCCTGACGATGATCTATAGCTGCATGAATCTGGTGTTGAGGAGTTCCCTGTCAATTTTCGTCTCTCTAATTTTCTGTTCAACGAGGACATGCACTAGCATAGTGCTCTCCTCCGCATGTGTAACATCCATCTCTAGGTCCTTGGTGTCTAGCTGGCTATCCCTCTTGTTATTATTACCATTGTTGCCATAGTTACCTCTCTTATTGTTATTTCCACCTTGGTTCCCATTATTCTTTTCCTGGTAGTTATTGCCTCTTTTAAGATTCCTTATTTGGCACTTATTATTTCCTTGATTACTACTACTACCCTAATTGCGACTATCATACTGATACCTTTTATTCCCATTCTTCACATCCTGACTCTTACCATAATTTTAAATCTATTGTAATTTTTGCTCCTATTTAGTAGCCTTTTCAAACATTTCATCCATGGTCAATGGATTATGAATATCAACATCTGATCCAATCTGTGGCCTTAACCCCAAGATGAACTTATGAATCCTGAAGCTTTCATCAAGCTGATACTATGGAACATACTTCAACAAGTGAGAGAATTTCTCCCAATATTGCATCACTGTCATACCTCCTTGAGTGAGGTTTTGGAATTATGTCATTTTCTTATCAAAATAGAGCTATGGCAACCACCTCTTCCTGAAGAGCTCAAGGAAACGATCCCATGTGACTTCTCCTGGTAACAGTTTCTTTTCAGCCTTTTTGTTGTCCCACCAAATCGCAGCTTCCCTAGTAAGTTGGTAGGATCCCCATATAGCTTTAGTTTCATTAGACAAATCATGGAAGTCAAAATATTTTTCCATATCAATGATCCATGCTTCAGCTCCATCACCTATAGTCTTTCCATCAAACTTAGGAGGGGTAACCTTTTTGAGATCCTTTCCTAACTCCTCAGCAATTCTGGTTCGGTGGTTCCCATTCACTTCACCCTCAGGATTTCTATTTTCTTCTCTCCTTTCCTCATTATTATTTCCCCTTATTCCTTTGATTTCCTATTTCATAGTGTTCATTTTGGTTCCCTGCTGAGTTAAAAAGTTCCTTACTGAGTCAAGAGAGCTAGGATTTAAGTCACTTGGTTATTCTATCCCTCATTATTTTGTCCAACATTGTTATTATTGTTTGCCTCATTGTTTCCAGCATTAACCCCTCCTGCATTAGTGCCAACATTGTTCCCAATATTGGCTTCTTCATTATTTCTAGTGTCAGGGTTACTACCAGATCCTAGGGTTGCTCCCCTATGCCCAAAGTTTCTAGTGTTCATGATGACTTATTTGCAAAGAGTTTACAACTTTAGCATAATGGTTCCAAAAGTCCTAGAGCAGAACCATCACTCTGACACCAAATGTAAAGTACAAAAATTTTACATGCACACATAACTAAAGTAAAACATAATTACTGCAAGTAAATTAAAGTAAAGTAAATTAACTTCTAATAGATCATTCAGTAGAAAAGGTATTTGTAATTTCTAGTGCCAAAGCAAGTTTTACATTCATAAGTTTTATATGCAATCATGATTTCAATATATCCATCTAAAGTTGATTACAGAGTATATCAAGTCAATAATATTACAAGTTTCAAATAATGGCATAAAGCCTTACAATTCTTTTAAATCGATAAAGAGTACAAGGAGATCAAGATCAAGTGAATCCAACAATTGGTCCTTGACCACCATCGACCATCTAGTCATCTACTGCGTCAGAGGACAAGAACATGGTTTAGGCACTTTTCCGCCCAACCACAAAGCTTGTGCTTCCCTAGAATCCCTCAAACTAAGGAATACCCAACCCTGCTCAAAGGGCCTAGTGATCTGTAAACAAGTGCAGGGTGGAATCTGGTGTGTGATTATCAATCTACATGCAATTCTACATGAATGCAGCATCTCATCAATAGGATATGGCAGGGAAACATATATCATAAAGAACTAGGCAATTAACCATCTATTTCAATGGTGAATATGTCTATTTCAACATTCATTCGCTTTGGCCAAAGCATTTAACCAAAATAACGGCATGTAAGTTTTGAAAAAGAAAACTCACTTCCTTGATAACCCATACTCGACACCCATCCTGGAAGGCAATCTTTCTTCTAAATACAATATATAGATACAAAGCAAAAAGCTATTTACATTGCAAGCATAAATTCATGAAGACTAGAAAAAGAAAAAAAGTAGTTAAATAACTTAAGGGCAGATAACTCATTGGTCTATTCATACATGGTTTGGTTTGTATCTTTTCAAATTACCAGGTGAAATCTAAGTTAACTGCCACCTTTAATCCATGAGGTTTAAGTCTTCATTCTTTACTAATCACCTAGGCACTAATTTGCATAAACAATTAGGTTTCCACTATCTTTATAATATTTTATCAAAGGCAAACCCAAAAGTTTACATCATTATAGATTTAAGTATGCTTATGTTCATTTAAAGATATTTATTGATCTAAAGTATTATAATACTTAAGAATACTAGAGTAATTTAACATTTAAGTAATTTATACATGTATCTTTTATCATAGATTTGAGTGCTGCTAATTCCCTTGTTATGCAATAATTTGTAATTTCATTTGTTCTCAAAAGTTGGTCTAGTTTCAAATAAAACTAAAGGTTTTCTAGATATGCAAAACTCATTAATTAAATAGATCTATGGTACTAAAAAGAACATCTTCCCGTAAGACTCACAGAGGCAGTATACGTAAACCAGACAATTAATTACTCATAATGAAAACCGTGCAAGACCATCTCATAACGAAAACTGTGCAAGACCATCTGATGGCTTTTTGAGGTCAGTTTCAGATCTAAGAAAAATCATTTCAAGAATACAATTTTTGGAGGTGCATATGTTACTAGTCCAATGAAGGCAATTTATAATTCATTAAATAAGAAGAAAATAAAAATAGATCGAAAGGTTTCTATAGGAAAACTAATTTACGAATCTAGAATTAAGACACGGTTGATTCAAGTTTGGGCCATTTTGAAGATAGAAGTATTTGAGGGAGGCAAGCCTCATGTCAACTAGCCTTGGGCCTGGCATTGAGCTAACACAAGGTCTCGAAGGTTTGTGGCTTGAATACCTGAGCTCGATGCAGTACTAATGCCGAGAGTAAGGGAGAATACAAAAGTCTTAAATAGAGATAAAGAAAAAAAAATTTGCCATCCATTTAATAGATCGGCCAGTTTAACAAGAAATTCAGTTAATTTTGCCCAATCAAGTCGACCATCATGGATCATGATGAGGCTACTGTCGAAGGTAAGGCCACTGAGTATTCCAGAGTAAAACTTTTTAGGTGACAAGATGGTTTGAGGGCCTTGGATCGACGCCTCTCTCAGCAGGGTTGCTCCATTGAAATCGAGCCATGCATCTACATCAAGAGTGCTTTTGCTAGCGAATCAAATGGCTAGTAAGTGTCTCAATTTTACAAGGAAACAATCAGATTGTACATTTATTTAATGGAAGCCAATCCATCAGAATAAAAAGAAAGATCAAACTGAAGGAAAGAATCAAGAGCTGGTTTATTAAGAAGAAGGTAAAGAAAGGCCGACCCAAGGGACTATCGATTCTAACTGCTAATTTTCTTAGAAGGATGATATAAAGGAAAGATGTGGCTATATGGGTTAAATTGCTGGCATAAATGAAACATAATTTCCAATAGGTAGAAGGTAACAATAGATAAAGATTTCAATTACCGATCCAATTGGAGAAAGTCAAAATGTTTTTGCAATCCTCAGGGAAAGTGCTAAAAGATAAAAAGAATACCTATGATCCATGCTAGGACTGTAGACAGCCTCTCTGTGGCTCTGCTATTCACACCAATTCTCTCATCTTTCTTTCTGCCATTTTCCCTAATTCTTGAGTGTGTGTGTGTTCCTATATCTCCCAGAAGCTTTCTTTTTATCTCCCCTTTCTTAAGGGAAAACCTAATTTTTCTTTTTCTAGAGGGCCTTCAATCATGCCACTGGTAGTTTCCTCCTCCCATTACGTACATGCAAGATTTTCTTTATTTTAAAATTCTTAACCTTTTGATGCATGTGTAGCATGTTTTCTATCCTATTAAAAAACAAGGCTCTCCCTTCCAACAAACTAAATATATCTTAATATATATAGATTATTAGTTGATAAGAAGTTCTTTTATTTTCTTTTATAAATTTAATTCACTTTATTAAAATAATTGCAAAGATAGGCACCAAGATAATTTCCATTATAATATATATATATTAGTATATACACACATATATATTATATTTCTCTAAGAAATAATATTCAATACCATATTTATCTAGAGCCATGAAACAAGACTAATTTATTTTCTCTTTTGTTTTCCAGGCAGACAACAATTATCAAGTAAAGCAGAAAAGTTTGAAGAAAACAATCAATAAGCAAGGAAAATTTGGCAACATCAATCGACTTACTATAATACAAAAACTCGTAAAATCAACATGAAAACAACCTTCCGTCAATTCAAGACACTTAAAGCAACATTTGTCCAAAAAAAAAGAAATGCATCATCTATCGAAACAACATGGAATCTATGTGAATATGTGTGTGAGAACACTAGATAAAATCTGACGCATGTTTCCATGAAGCTAGGACCCCCCTACTTGAACCATATCCTTCTCTTTGACAAGACCTACAAAATTCATACTAATAGGACCATCAATAGGTTAGTCCTAGATATAGCTGAAGCAAATTGAATTTAAACCAATCAATATAATTATTACACTTTAGCCTCGACTAAAGTTTGATAGTTTATGCATTTAATCAATCAACAAATTGTGAGAGTCCGAGACGTGACATTTACAAGAGCTCAGTACAATAGTACCTTAATCAAGTTAAGAATATTAGAATTTATAATTTTCCAAGACCATGAGTAAAACCATTAATTCAAGTGTTACAAATAATCTAGTAACACATCTGCCTAAAATTAGGTTAAGAATGTGAGAATAAGAGCATAAAGTTGTCACAAATAAGTTGAATAGAAAAAGCTATATCCAAGAATAGTGGGAATTCGGTGATAGTTGATAAATTAACAAAGGTATCTCACTTCTTTGCACAAAACATACATGATGTAACAAGATTTTCAACCAATACTATTTAAACATGCAATGTACTTGAAATTATTCCAAAAATGATACAATTTTAAAGTCTTAGATAAACAAAAAGATTTTACATTTTATAATGGAGTTTCTAACATTACATCATCACAAGGATCATCATGATACATGCTTACAAATAAAACAATAATAGGATACAAATTTAGATTAGGACTACTGTCCTTCCAATCCACTAGTGTACATTAATTATATAAAATTGAACATTTATTACAATAAAGTTGGCCATCAGGCATATTCTTCTCATCTGAGTGCAAGAAATATAGTTGTTAGCTATAGGAGGGAGAGCATCATTCAAATACTTTACCTCCAGTCACAGACTGACGGTCCCCCGTACACCTTCTTATTGGATGTGGCCCTACCCTTCAACAAGGGTGGTAGATAGTGATGTCTACAATAGAACCAATATGAGAACCAAGTGCAAATATATGTACACACCTATCACATGCAACCTATCATGAACCTATAGATCCCCTCTAGCTAACATAATATCTGACTAAAATGGACTCAATGGTACAGTGAACTAATGACACGCTATTGCATCACTTTGGCCAAAGCATTCAATTATTAGTCACATAAATGTGGGTCATCTATTCACAACATTACTATCTCTTATTTGACTCATCCCACATGAATATGAAATAATTAATGATAACATAAAGTTCAAAACAACACACAAGATCAAAAATATATTATCACCAAACTCTTGGCATACTCTGCCTCTGAGTGAGCCCTAACATTTAACAACATCCAACTTCTGGTGTATCTTGTCCCTGAGTTAATCTTACTAGTTTTCACTATATATATTACTACCAAATAACATAGAATAGCACATCACATGCATTAATTGTTGATTATCTAACTCCTGGCATACCTTGCCCTTGAGAATCAATTTTCAATTGAATCAAAGTATCAATACTTTTAACAAGTCTTCTCCCTAGGAAACTTAATTCATATTCAGATTAATCCATCTAACCAATTTACTACATTTTATATCCTATAACAAGGTAAATAACTTTTCATCATCTTGGAAGTGCGACAGTAGTTCCTTGTTGCAAATATTCAATTTATACTTAGTACGACATCAATCTATTTACAATATGATTTCAACAAAATATCACAATATGCTTATAAAGACCATACTATCAAACTGGCTAATTGCCAAAATAAATTATCCTCTATATTAAATGGATAATAATAAGGCCAAATTGATATATACATGTACTATCGTGGTCCATTCTCTTGACATACACTATCCTAAGAAGGTCTCACTTATTTTTCATACATAAAAATGGTCAAGTAAATGGGCTATCCTTGGTTCTCCAAACTCTCGAGTGTCCTTTACGTTGAGTTGGTTAAATCAACAAGCCAATCATAGGAGTTGACCTTTTTTTCCAAATCTCTTGGGTATTCTTAATTTTGGAGTAAGTTCTATTTATACAACATATAAGAATAACTATTATTTCCCTATCTCCTGGTAGTTGGTTAAATCAACAAGCCAATCATAGGAGTTGACCTTTGTTTCCAAATCTCTTGGGTATTCTTAATTCTAGAGTAAATTCTATTCATACAACATATAAGAATAACTATTATTTCCCTATCTCCTGGTATGCTCTTACCTTGATGTAGTTTATTAACTTCATTAGTGGTAACCATACTATCTATTCTCCTAGTATACTACTTCCAAATAGAAGGTTAGATAACCCAAGAATGAATTTAATTTATAATTGGGGACTAAACCACCACAATATTATTGACATTAAAAGGATACATAGATACTCACAATTAAATGCTTTCATGGAATAAACTAGGATTTCAATGACTTAATCTATAAACTCTAAACAAATATGTCAAAGGAATAGTTGTATTGTTCTAATAACTAGATTCTTTGATTCGTTTAGGTAAGCAAGATTAACTCTTATATTTACAATGTGTTTAATAGTCTATATAGTTGTTTGTAAGCAGTAACAGTCTCTAAACTGACTGAGTTATAATTCTCAAGAATGGTAATGAAGTTTGCTAAACACAGTGGTGAATAACTGACTATAGGATTATAAACATTGTTGTCCTCAAACAACGTTATCTCATAACCTGAGTATAACTATGGCATTCTGCAGATTCATGTCATACATCATTGTTGGATCTAAGAATTGATTTTTTTTCAAAGGAATGTATGAATATTATTATCTAGATAGACATAATAGAGAACAAGTTTCCCATTTCTCAAATATCATTACCAAGCTTTGTTTGTAGTGCCCCTCACCTTGTCATCTGTTTGTTTGATAGTTTCTTATTAGGATTTGCATTATGACAGTATCCTAGATTATCTGATATTGGATCCCTTGTTGTTTTGTTAATTCATTATGGAACTAATCGTTATGATAGTAGTAGTTGATGTTGGATTCTGTTATTTTATGCTTTACAATTGATAAATAAACTAGATGTTTCTGATGTTTTGATGATAATTGCTATATTTGATGGTGAGATAATTGATTGTTTTATGTTGTTGATAAGAAATCTTGTTGAATGTAGTGATTTGTTTATACAGGAACGTGAATGGAACAGTGTCGTACTACTCGCTCTCGAGTACCCTACCCCACTGCGACTTCCATTCACTATATGACTGCATGTGGATATATATCTTGTTATGTTTAATTGTGCAGTTGTTGCAAGATGCAGGTACTAGGCACCGACTCCACCTGACTGACCAGGTTTGAGCGTGCCTTCACCAATGGAATGGTTGTATGGAGTTAACGTGGGGTCCCCTATCATTGTTGTCTAGTCATCAGTTTACCTTTGTGGTTATTGTTGTCGCTTGATCGTGTCTTGCAAGCAGGTGATGTTACACCCTGATGTCTTACTAGGTCAGAAGGTGTTTTGTGTGTAAGGGAGAATTGTGCATTAAATAGAATTATTTTACGGAAAATATAAGGTTGATAATTAGATACATTGATTAATGTCGATAATTGTTAATAATTGCGATAAATAAATTATAGTTTGTGGGAAGCAAAAATCATGGATTAATAGATATAAGGAGTTTTATATTATTAAATATAATATTATTTGCTTGAATTTTTAAATAAACAAATGAGTTGTAAATTAAATTGTAAGATTTAATTAATAAAATAAAATTATGTTGAGTTGTATAGTGGGTAGTTGCAATGGTTTAAATTAATTAATTAAAAACCCTCATTGTGGAATAACGGGCTAATAATGGATCTGAGAAGAGGAGGGTTTTAAAAAGGGGAAAAAGAAGGATTTTGAGGGGGGGAAAAAGGAAAGGGAGAGGATGCTGGAACTGCAGCAGATTAAATAGGCTTCTCAATTCAAACGTTGCAGCCAGGTTCTTTAGATTGCTTGATTCTTCTTCTGATTTTCTTTCTGAATCTGTGCATGTTCATGATGATTGCTCCTTTTTATTGCAAAACGGATTTGTTTTAGTGAAATATTTCTGCTAGATCATGCTATATTCCTGCATACCTCCCTCTCTCTCAGACGTTAAAATTTCTGCATCATACAACAGTTTCTTTCCTTCTCTACTTTGCAATCTCTTATCTACTTCTGTGTAATTGATTTAATTTGCCATAACATTGTCATGATGAGGAAAAATGCCTGTGGAGTCTCATTGACCTCTTTTGCATAACATTGACAGTGTATTTTCTGCCAAATCCTTGGTTGGCAATCTTGGACCAGCGTACATATGATAGGTGTAGAGCATATAGTTCAGAAGTTTTCTCAAACTGCACTTGTAAATCCCTTACATAGACTTAACTATGTAATTTCTTCTATCTATTGCCTTATTCTCTTTCAGACATTAGCTATTTGCAAAACATCCATTCGGCACTGCCATTTACCCCGGTCATCATTAATCGCTTTGGAAATGGCAGCTATCCTTGAGCGGTGATATGTCATCAACAATATCTGTTTATACATGTTCGGCTTAGGTAGATGATGCTTCCCCACGTTGGTGTTTGTTAATGAATATCATCCTTTGCACTGTTATCCCTATGTTGCCGCTAAGTCTATCACACCTTTCTTTGTACATTTCTGACCTATCCATTTTACCCACGGTGGTTGACTTATACTAATCTCTCCCTTAGCAATGAGTTTTAGCAATCATTCCAATTTCCAGCTCGTTGTGTTCAGCATCTGGTTAGGAAAATTGCATAAGCATATAAAATCTCTGCTTTTAAACTCTATTGTTGTTCACATCACAACATCAACTACTAGCTAACTCTCTGTTCAATAGGTTCACATATGTAGAACTTTGTCAAACTCGTTTAAGAAATTCCTGAGTTCAATATTATATATCAGCATTGTGCCTATGCATATTTTGTTGTCTTTGTTTTATTAGGACCCTAAGACTATGATTATAACGAGCTAATAAGGGAACAATCACCTCCTTAAATGAGTTGCTGTCATGCCATAGAAGGTGGAGAATGGCATTAGAAATAGTTATTTTCATTGGTACCCCTCTGTCTGTTACGTGTTGGTCATTTCTTTCTTTCAATTGATGAATGGAGCTAGGCTACTACAATTCTAGAAAACTAGGCCATGTCCTCTAGAGTTGTCTAGTAATCAAGGCCCCATTCTCTTGAGATGAAGCTATAGAGCTAATTGTACCTTGTCTTCATGATGGTTACGAAGTACTCCGATAGTTGCCTTCTGGTGCTTGCTTCTACATTTTGCACACATGTCTGCGAGGGTGGATGCAACCACAGCATTTGACAAAACTCCTTTATCCCTTGCGCTTGATGAATATCTATAACTTGTCCCTATGCTCCATGCTAGTTGTGGCTGGGAGGACGTTGGAAGAGGTGGAGAATTTGCCTTTAAACCTGCCAATCATATGGCTTGAAAGTTCCTAACGCCTTCTCAACTGATCCACTTTGTGCATACACTGCAATCAATGCAATCTGCCAATCACATTTGCCCAAAAGTTTCTACAGCCTGTCAACGAATTCATTTGTGCATTTCTGCAATCATTGCATCCCATTAGATGACAAAACCATTTTTGTGCAGCAACGTATTCTTCTGCAATTATCATTTTTGGCTCAACCAACCGGATATGTATGTTAAGTAGCAGACTCCAACTCCATAGTATAACCATTGCTTTATTTCGCAACTGTAGCATTAGGTTTAGGGTTCATATTCAAACAATAAGGATAAAATGTTCATATTACAAAATATTTAAATACTTAGATTGTTACAAAGTTAGAATTGTTTTGTGAAATGTCATTCATAATATGTTATTAAGTTAGGGTTTTAATATGTAGGTTTTCCTTTCAGAAAATTATATTAATCACTTTTGTTAGTTATTTTAATGTTTTCAATTTACATGATATTACAAAGGTATTTTTAGTTATTATTAAATGTATTCTTAGTTATTATTAATCATATAGGTAAATCTTGAGTTAGTTTGATTTATTGAACTAAGAAGTTCAAAGGCATAAAAAAAAAATAATAAGATAACGTGAATATTTTTAGTGTTAGTAATTTTTTTTAAAACAAATTTATTTTCTGGGTGTTATTGTCTTTTACTGTAGAGTCGTGTAGGTAAATTTATAATAAGATTCTAGTAAATTCAATTTATTAGAATAAGAAGATGTAATAGGTGTTGAAAGGATTGAGGTAGTAATTGTTTAGAAATGTTCATTTATTTAGAGGGTTCAAGTAAGAAAATTAGTTGATTCATTGCATTGGTTTAATGTGATTAACCTAAATTTAGCTTGATTAAATATTTAATGATGAGGAGTTTAATGTAAGTCTGTCTATGGACATTGTAATTAGTTTTCGACCTAGACAAAGATGAGTGTTTTTCTTGTGGAGGTAGTGGCGTCTGTTTAGTCATACTTGTCTTGTTTTGAGCCTTGATATAAGTCATGGAATGGAGAGACCTGTGAATCCTAAAGGTCCAATAAACCTGTGTTGCTTTGGACAATGAGTTAAGAGGTTGCCTCATGATTATGTTTGGTATACAAGTGGGATACCGCCTTGTTATGATCGTATGTATCTGTAGGATGATGTTATCTGTCTAACTTGATGGTTAAGGCTTACTAGGTGTTAGCAAGGAGAGTGGCTTTCAATGTGGGGCTAGCGCCCAAAGTGGCAGTCAGGGTAACCCGTTGAAAGTAGATTAATCAAGTGATAACCTAAAATGAACTAGGGGGTTAAGGGTAGTTTCACATTAAACAAGATTAATGGATTTCTTCACCTAGGCTTGTAGTGCTCATTTAGACTAGGGATGGGTTGAGAAGGCCTGGTCGGCATGATTGACTTCCTTGTCCTCATGAAAGGAAGGTTGATTCCGCATGTGTCACCCTATGGGGCCGGCACCTAGTGAGAGGCTGCCAGGGTAACCATAGATGGGGGCCGGTGTCTAGTGAGAGACTGCCAGGGTAACCCATATTAGGACCGTGCGATGACACTCTCCCTACTGCAACCTAGCATTCCTTGTATGGTCTCTCCACATATGTTATGTGTCACCTCTGGAAGTTGTGTTGTGTTGTTTATGTTATTTGTCATGTGTTGTATTAGAGTCTGGCCATCCTTCGTTCATGCTTGTATTTTGCCTACCTAACTGTTGTCGTTGTGTGGGACCTCATGTTGACTCCTAGCTCGGGGGGTGGACCTTAAGGTTCCACATGGTCAGGTGGAAGAGCTATCTTATCCATTGGTTATCCCTTGTCAGAGTTCATGTGCAGAAAAGGATTATCTCTGTTTCAGACAACTGTACTTGTACCAGTTGAGGAAGATGATTGTGTACCTGACTTGTGTACCAGATCATTCTTAATGTATGTAATTTGATGTAGGCAGAAGATGTCATTGATGTAATGATGTAACTATGTGTAAAGAAAAACATTGCAGTTGTGTATTTGATCATGAAGATTATATTATTTCATGACATGCAATGAATATGAATAAGTTATTTATGCATTGGTTTAGATCAATTACTAATGTTAGTAATGTATGTTAAATTATGTTAGTTAATTTGTAAGTAATGCAGCCTTGAAACCTTACAGAACATGTTGTAAGTTTAAATGGTTTAATCAGTTATGTTAACGTTACTTTGATATTTTATTCACTTTAAAAAAAAAAAAAAAATTCCTGTATCATTTTAGTGTAAATGTATATTTCTCTAAGGTATTCAGGGCCGAGCATTACATTGTCCTAAATACAGACCATCCTTGTCATGATATCATTGATGTTTTTATTTGCTAACAAATATAAGGATAATAATCTTTCCCTAAAATCTAGTCCACTATATACACAATACCAAGTAGAAACAAATTTTCTAAACCAAATATTATAAATGACAGTGGCATACCCTATATAGATCAAAGAGGCAAAGATGAGTTCTCATCTCTGTTCTCCAATCTCATTGATTACTACCTATTTCACATTAACAAGTTTTCCTTAAACCTTTCCCCACTTCCAAAATAGAATGTTCAAAAGTCTAACAGAGATCATGGATTTAATGGCAATCAAAGCAAAGGTAAAGGTTGCAGTATATACTGTGAGTAGTAGTGACTTTGATATATTTCATTTACAGCTGAGTGTTAAACACAATATTCAAGTTATATGGAATCCCTCTCTTTTCACACATTGAATATAAATATATTACAAACTAGGTAAGTCATGATTCTCTCACAATCAATTTAACTCTTGTATCAACCCTAAACTAGACTCAGAGTTATTTTCAAAATAGAGTTTCTCTATAAACATTCCAGACTGTCGTCAAACGCTTGCAAATATTTCTTGGTGGCTTGTTGAACTTCACCTAGTAAGTAAATTATTTATAGGAATCTTTTTGTTTCTGTGAATTTTGTAGCTTTTCCCCTTGAATTTAGCATCTTATTTTTATTGCCATCTCCATTTCCAATTTATCTTGTACATGTGATAGAAAGTTTGTGCATTATAAACAGAATAAACAAAAAATTTATGAAATTTTCTGGTCTAGAAGAGTAGACCTACGATGGCCAAATGTCAGACAATAACTATAGAAATTAAAGCTCAACATTATATTATACAGGATTCGTGCAAAATAATTTTTTGTGCATTTCCTCTCTTAATCTTTCACAATAAATATTTTAAATAGGGCGAATTGTGTATATTTCTATGAATTTTCTTTTAAATGGGGAGAATTGTATATGTTTCTGTGAATTTTCCTTTCAATTTAACATCCTGTTTTATTGTTGTTGCTTTATCAAGTATTCAAGTTATCTTGTAAATTTGATAGGAAAAACTTTGTTTTTAATAGAAACTTTAGGATTTGTTAGCACAAGTTTTAATGCTATGTCTTATTTTAACTTGTGTTGTTATTTAATATGGAAAAATATTAAATACTTTGTTTTAATATATATATATATATATAACTTTTTTGGTTTAAGTTTTATTGCTCTCTCTTTCATTTCAACTTATCTTGCAAAGGAATGTTAATAGTATGTTTTTAATGGAACTTGTATATTTTCTTAGTTTAAGTTTTATTGTTCTCTTTGATTTCAACTTATCTTGCATATTTGATAGGAACATTGTTGATATGGTGCTTCTAACAAAAGATTTATGATTATTCCAGTCCAAGTTTTATTGCTCTCTTTGATTTCAACTTATTTTGTACATTTGACAGAAAAATGTTAATATTATTTCTTAAATAAAATCTTGTTGTTTTTCATTGGCCTAAGTTTTATTATTCTATGGTTTCGACTTGTACGTTTGAAAGGAAAAATATTAATACTAGGTTGATAAAAGGACCAATGATTTTTTGATCTAGTCTAGGCCAAAAACCAAACATCAAATAGAGGACCAACTTTGACCATGAAAATGAGAATTTTATCTTGTTTTACATTCTTCTTCATTATGTGACTTGATTAGAACTATTTGTATTGTTATAATTATGTTGAAGGCATTCCCTATGGCAAAGAGAGGACTGGGGTGGAAGATCCATGACTCATATTTCACTAGAAGTGTGCAAGACGATGAAAGTCATCTTGACCGTTTAAATTTTCCATTTCTCCGTCGCCATTTATTCAATGTTTTTTACTATACGTGACTGTATATTGCTACAAAAAGTTTCGTGACATGCACTCCAAGTGCTCATCAAACACTTTAGAAATCACATATTAGAGCAAGAATCAAATGCGTATAGACAAATTGGTACTCCTGAATGAGGGTTTCAAAAGCCCTGGGCCTAAAATATTAGGGGAAAAATGAACCGTTATGATTATCCCTTGAAAATGGCGGTAACATCTATGGAGGTTGGTTTGACGCATCATCAACCCGCCTATTTTTTAAAGTGTCAGTCAGTCCAAATCCATCCCTCATTAAAAAAAACTTCTCCATTATTTTTAATCCATGAATTAAGCCATATGAAGAGAATGACACCATTGAATTTTTTTTTGGCTTTCTCCTCATTTACTTTTTCTCTATTTATATTATTTTTTATTATAAAGATTGTTAATTTTGAGGGAATACAAGCCACCATCAAATGCTTTTTAGTAGTTTATTGCTCTTTTCAAATTAAATTTTTAAAAATAAAATATAATTACAATTTTAAAATTATAATAATTTTTTTATCTTTTAAAAATTAATTTAATAATCTATTTTTAATTTTAAAAAAACCTTCTATCGAACCCATGAAAATGGAGTAAAATGCACAAACCACAAACAAAATTTGCGGTGGGGAAGATTTAAACGACATGAGACTTCTTTTGACACAATTTTTCTCGATGTGAGAACAACCAACAAGTTTAGAAAATTTCCCGGCATGAGAACAACCAACGAGTTTAGAAAATTTTCTTGATGTGAGAGCAACCAACGAGATTAGAAAATTTTCTCAGCATGAGAACAACTGATGAATTATATAATTTCTCAACGTAATCTCCTTCGCAATATAAAAACTTATAACTATAGAAATTAAAAGGTGAGACCAAACAACCAACAAATTTTTGATTGTATTAAATACCTATTAATAACTATAGAATAAGGGATCGTATTAAACTTATAACTATAGAAATGAAAGGTATTAATATATTTTAATATAATTATGAATTCTGGTGAAAAAATTTAGGAAGAGGCATAGGATTTTTTGACTAGGCAATCTTCTATCCAATCGCCTTCTTGTCTATAAAAGAAAAAAGAATTCAACTTTCTCAAATATATAATAGGAATGAGGGTGCACATGGAGAGTTGAGAAATTATCTACTCTTTGTACACAAAACTATGTAGTCCAAATAAAAGGCAATCCCTTTAATAAAGGGTTTAAATGACAGATTGAGGCAAGGAATCTCTACCCACATAGGATATTAATATTTGGAGGAAACATTTAGATAGAAATCAAAGTCCCATGCCTAGCAGTAGCTTGCTTCACTTAAAATGTTATGTGCATCATAATGCAAAATTGCTTATGCATGCTTTGCTAGATAAAATGTCATCATAAGCATTCAAGAGTCATAAATTAAGTGTTTCCATCATCATCCATATTCTAGTAGATAATCAGTCACATCCTCAATTACTTCACTTACTTTTCAATCATTCATCCATTACACCTTGTCACAAGCTCCTCTATGGGTGGTGTAACAAAGGGATTAGTGGTGCAACCAAGAAACAACAATAGGATGATGAAATGAGACTAGGCTTTAAATTTTTTGAGTTTGAAAGCATTGCATATTGCAAAGGCGGAAAGGAATCAAGGTCTTGGGGATTCATATATACCAAGGCATAGGTGGACATGATGAGGGACTCTAAGTTTTGGAAATGTTTATCATCGTTTACATGGCAAGGGGGCTAGTGTGTTTTTCATTCCAAGGGTGAGGAAACCAACACAACAGAACATGATCAATGCCATTGAAAGGAAGAGTGTTAGTCCTATATGACTTTGAAGGGTTTAATGAACTAATCAACTCACCAAGCTAAGAATTATCTAAGAAGTTTAGTTGAGTATTTTTAAAAATCTCATGTACATTATTTTTACAAAATGTCATGCAAGTTACCACATAAACATAAAAGTACTTAAACTGGTTAAGGAAACTTGCAACCTTCCTCTCCAACACTAGTTTAAAGTTTATAACTACATATTTGGGACTATTATTTTATATGGAAAGATTCATTTTGATTCTATAGCTATATAGTTTGATCTCTTATTTTATAGGGAAATATTTATTTTAATTTAGTAACTATATATTTAATTCTCTCATTTTATCAGGAAAGATTCATTTTAGTTCTGTACATATATATTTGGGTATACTAGAAAATAGGGGAAGATTCATTTTAATTCTATAGTTTCATTTTTTCAATTCCATGGAATTGTCCTTGGAGTAAAAATAGGAACCAAAGGTCCTTTCATGGGACTGCATCCTTAACTCTCGAAGGTCAAACATCTACCCTTTACTCAGAGTGCTTTAAGCCATTGAGCTTTGAACTCGACAATGTAGCATTTCAACTATTATACCATAGCCTAAGGGAACTTCTATCCATTACGAGCCAAAAGATATTTACATATGGACTAAGCTCATATTTATACAACCATGGGTTCAACCTTGTTCAATGGCAACCAAGGGAATCTAGAAGAACTTACAAAAATAATAAAGAATGAGAAGAGAGGGAGGCACAATTGTCGAAAGTACTACACCCTTTGCTTGATGATCTTCTAAGTGATACCAACTCAATGGTTAAGGAGTGCACATATGGTGGTTAGGAACTTGGTAACTACTCTTTGAAGCCATAATGGCCTTTGTCACATGCATGCAAGATCTTGGTCATCTATGGAAATTGCTAGATGATGGCTTCAATAATGGGTCATTAGAGTGATAGAGGCATATGTTGGACATGGGTATAGAGGAGCCACCTCAACTTAATACCATTTGACTTGGATGATCAAATAAGCTTGGTAAGAAGAAAATTGTGCTAGTGTCTCTAGAGGCAGAAATAACTTCCCCTACAAAGATCACTAAAAGAAATCTTTAGCTAAATTTTATAAATAAGCTTACAATAAAGAGAGGGGGATATATAGAGAGATAAATGGGCACTTAGTGTTAAACCACTCCCCCTGCCTTCTTTAAATAAAGCATGCTTATATACAATTTTTATATTTGACAAGATACAAAATTTGGAACATTGATATTTTTTTAAATACATTTTTTCCTTCTCTATAGGTATTTGTCAGTTTTCAATGACACTTGTTCCTTGGATGAATTTTGCACACAACAGGCTCCCATGACATAGAATGTACACCATTTTTTAGGTCTCAAGATCATTCCCATATTATCTACAAATCAAACAAATCAAAAGTTTTTCCCTTCAAAATATAATTTGAATCCATTTGAGCTCCAAATTATGCAAAGGTGTGAAATTTTAAAAGCAACGAGGATCACTAAGTTTGATCGATCTTTGTATCGTGTAACATACCATGAAAGGATGCGTGATGGAAGGCTAGATGACACATAAAAATGATGTAGGTGATGACCATGCTTATATTTACAAGAGAATTCCTATTAAAAGTAGCTATCAAGATGTCAAATATGAGGCTTATGATAAACAAACATACATGCTTCAAATAATATGCATAGGTGATGACAAATGAAATGCAAGTGAACCCAAGTGTAATGCATGAACAAGAATCTAGAAAGGAAATTCACAAGCACCAGACATGGAAGCTCACACATTTGAAGTAGCTACTAAGAAAAACACAAGGATCTTCAAATTGATTAAGATCGTCAAAAACAATTCATGACAATCAAGAAAATAAAAAATGATAGGGGCCATAGGGATACAAGACAATCATCATTCACTTAAAGGCATATCAATTGAACTTCCACAACTATTCGGTGTACCCATTGCACATTAAGGTGTGATTGCTAGTAATAGAAAATTTACAATATTTTAGTCATACTAGGCATGTTCCAGTCAATAAATAGATATCCTAGTACAATAATGAGGTAACAATATTGACAGGGTAGTGTACAAAAATTTATGTTGTAAGCGAGAAATTCTTACACATTTCGCTGTCAATTGTTTATAGTCTATTAATGACAGAAATTTTACACTATTTTCTATCTACCCTGAATTAGCCAATAACCAGACCTTCAAAAATAGAAAAGTAGGCACAACACTACCACAAAAGGAGTTTTTTCTTCTCTTAATATAATAAAAGCACTTTCCTATCAAGCAGCAACTTGGAAAGTGAAAATCTTAAAATAAATATGTTTAAGATTACATTTCTTGCAACTTATCAATATATGTAATATTTCTTGATCAGATTGCATAGGAAATTTAGGATCAAGAAAAATTACACATGTAAGATAAATTCTCTTACATTTCCACTGTTAATGTTCTGCTTTGACAGAAAAATGTATATCAACAAAAAAATTTGTTGTCTTTTCACTGTTTTCTTTGAATCGGGATCCTCACCATCCCAACATCTATGTAGTATTTCATTTAAAGTAAGGTCCTAGGACCTATATTGCACCTTGAAGTTGCACAACCATGCTTTGAGTCAATAGATTCCATTTAGATGCAGTGTTTGGGTTTTCTCCTACATGTATTTGGATGGATGGAGAAGCTAATATACTTGAGCTTTCAACTTAAAATTTATAAACAAATGCATACATCACCATTGGCCACTACCTTGTAATTTTGCTAATAGACAATACCACTGATATACACTCCATTCCTTAACAAAAAAACCTTTCAAAATTGATAATTGTATAATGCTCCCATTCTTTACCAAGAAATAACATGTCTTGAAGCAATAACCATGCACCGTACATATCAACAAGGATGATGGACCCTTTGGATCTTGGCATTCTTCTTGAGGGAAGCAAAACATCTTAACATAGGAAAATAATAAATCCCTTTAATGTTTTTACCTACCCTCGGTGTCAAAATTTCACAAGTTTGGGATACACAAATAAGTAAGTAGATATAACAAGATGGACTATAATTGTCAGGGCTTGCTAAGGCTACCATCCTATTCACAGTTACAACATTCATTAAAATCACCTTGATCTCCATGCTCCAAACAACATAGATAGGGACATATGGTCCTCTGAAATTATTGTAAAAAGTTGTAATCATTGCCTTTCTTTTGCCACATTTGCATTCTGATATCAAACTTAAGTTGGGATCAAGATTTTGTGTTCTCTGCAGTAGATATTATATTGAGATCAATTTGTGGAGATTAAATTCTACAGGTGAGAGTAAACTGATTCTCAATTAGGTTTATAAAATTATTACATTAAATCTCTGATCTAGGACTCGCACTTCCTCTTCCTCTTCCTCTTGGCAGTTACAGAGATAGTGCAACTAAATTAGAACCCAAAGAAGAAACAAAAGTCAATATAGATTCCAATTACTTTACAGCCAAGCAATTATCAAAAGAAACTTACTTTATAGTTAGCGCAGTCTCTTGATTGAGTATTTTTATCATATTGCTAGCGATTGTCATCTAACTATCAAACTCTCCTCAAATTTGAAGCTACAAGTTATTGAAATGAACTTTGTGTCAAGAACCATCCAAGGTTCTTCATTTAGTAAAATACCATTTAAATAAACTCCACATCCTTTAGTAAAATAATTACACAAAAATTCTGAACCTAATCATTCCACTACCCTGTAGATGATCGATCATTTGTGAAAGACAAGACATAGCTAAAGGAGTTAACAGCTCTATTTCTTGTGTTCTTGGAATAATGGAATCATTCAGTAATTTTCACAAGACATCCATATCCATCTGCTAGATTATTCTGGATGTAGAATTGCTTAATTTGGCCCTTTTGCAAGTAAATTACATATGAAAGAAGTTTGTCTTTTTCCTCCACACCAGCAATTTCCTTGTGACAACTGCTATTGAACTTTCTTCTTGTGTAGGGTCTCTAAATTTATTTTGTGGCAGGTACATTGACCATAGTTTGAGAGGTTGGCTTCGTTTCCAAGTCTGACTTATAGGTTCCTCGCAAACATGGTTTAACATGTGTTTGCAATCTATTTGATGACTGGCATTTAAACTTGAATATCGAGCTAGGGATATTAATTTCATTAAGTAGAATTGACTTTTTGAAGGAGTAATTGGAGTCTCTTGATAGAATTGTTCCTTTGTATTTACCATAGTTGGAATGGTTTATCTTTTTCCCTTTGAGTCACTTTAACAAAGCATGCATTTCTTTAATAATAGATTGTTAGTCCCATACTCCATGATTAACCATACATCCAAACAAAAACAATAAATCAAGATAAATCCCATGAGCACAACATTTTGATCTAAACTTCAAGAGGACTTAGACCAATACTAGCTCTATTTATACCACCAAACTACACAGTAGAATTCTTGCTTGTTTGATCCCTGCTTGTTTGCAACTTTATGGGATCTATCAGAGACTCCATTGCAAACACTAAGATAAGTTAGTTGTGGGAATAGTTAAGGAATAAGAACATAATAAAGGTAACAATAATATTAACATTTTGAAATTTGCATATTCATTTTTCTTTAGGTTTTGGGTTTATGGTAATTAAGTTATTTCATTTGTGGGTAGATGTTGGCTTAGGTAAATTTTAATTGGCAAAAACTTACATTTGACTACTGAACAATTTGATGTTTAAGAATAGCGAATAATTACATTTTTGGACAATGAGTCTTTATATAAAATTAGATTTTCATGCAAAGTTGATCATTAACAAGGAATTTTTAAACACACACCCCACATGAAATGAATCCCTAAATTCACTTTTCTACACACACACACACAATTTACATAAACAAAAAGTGAATATGTCAATGTTCAAACATAATTCATTTACACATGAACACTTAAGTTCAAACATGCCAAACACAATCACACACATAAAGTGAGTGCCAAAGTTATAAAACACGGTAAATACACCACACAAAATGAATGCCAAAATTAAATTTTAGACACACAATTCACACAAAATGAATGTCAAAGTCAAAACACACACTCAACACATAGCAAGTGAACACATGCCAAAGTTCAAACATGCTTCATATACAAAGTTAGTTCAACCACACAGGAACTAAACACTTGAGTTCAAATATGCCAAAATACAAACACACACAAAGTGAACACCAAAGTTAAAACACACTCTTCACACAAAGATATTTCAATCACTTCACACATAGTTTGTTCAAACACGCACTTCATACATATAGAAAGTAAATGATAAAATTCAAACATTCCAAAGTTCAAATAGGCACATAAAGTGAATGCCAATGTCAGTACACTCTTCACACAAAGTGAATGTGAAAGTTCACACACAAAGTAAATGCCAAAGTTAAAAAACACTTTTCACACAAAGTTAGTTCAATCATTTCACACATAGTTTGTTCAAAAACACACACTTCATACATTTATAAGGTAAACACTAAAGTTCAAACATACCAAAGTTCAAGCATGTCATGAATGTTAAAATCAGTACAATCTTTACATAATGAATGTAAAAGTTCACATACACACACAGAATAAGAGGATCAAATCTAAGTGATAGGTAAAATTCAAAGACATTTCATACAAAATGAATGTCAAAGTTAGTTCAAACATTCACACACAAAAAGTGAATGCTAAAGTTCAAACACACACTTCCCACAAACACAAAAGTAAACATAATTCAACATGCCAATTTTTAATTCACACTAAAAGAATGCAAAAATTCAAACTTACCTAAACATAAATAATAAATAGATCAAATAAATGAATTACAAAAGTAGTTCACTCACATTTCACATAGAAAAAGAATCCACAATTAACTCAAACAAATTAAGGGGATGCCAAAGTTCAAACATATTCTTCACATAAGCAAAGTGGATGCCAATACACAAACAATAAGTGGTTCAAATCCAAGTGAATGTCAAAGTTAGTTCACTCTCTCACACACACAAAGTGAATGTGAAAAGTAGTTCATACACATTTCACACACACAAAGTGAATGCCAAAAACTAACTCAAATAATAAAGGAATGTCAAAGTTCAAATGCACGCTTCACACAAATAATAAGTGGATGCCAAAGTGTACATGCTAAATAAAGAGAACTCCAAAGTTCAAATAAATAAGTGCATGCCAAAATTCAAACACACACAAAAAGTGAATATCTAATGCTTAAAGTTCAGTCACACTTCAAACAAACAATTAGTGGATGTCAAAGTGAAACACACAAAACAAAGAAAGTTCAAAGTTACTCCAAACAAATAATCAATGGGTGTCAAAATTTAAACACACACACAAAGTAAATGCAGCACATAATTGATACAAACAATAAATACAAACAAAGTGAATTCAATTTTAAACATACAAAGTGAAACACATGTAAGTCATTGCCAAAGTTTAAACCTTTGTTTCACACAAACAATAAGTATATCAAATTAGAGCAACAAAGTGAATTCAATTTTAAACATACAAAATGAAACAAATATAAGTCAATGCCAAAGTTCAAACCCATGCTTCACACAAACGATAAATATATCAAATTAAAGTAACAAAATGAATTTAATTTTAAACATACGAAGTGAAACATGTATAAGTCAATGCCAAAATTCAAACCGACGCTTCACATAAACAATAAGTATATCAAATTAGAGTGACAAAATGAATTCAGTTTTAAATATACAAAGTGAAACAAATATAAGTCAATGTCAAAGTTCAAACCCACGATTCACACAAACAATAAGTATATCAAATTAGAGTGACACAAACAATAAGTTTATCAAATTAGAGTGACAAGGTGAGTTCAATTTTAAACATACAATGTCAAACAAATATAAGTCAATATCAAAGTTGAAACCCACATTTCACACAATAGGTATACCTTTAAGTACTTTTAAAAGTTCTACTCTTCTTCCCTATTAAAAAAGAGTAAGGACAAAATTTTCTTGTAAATTTGATCTTCTTTGTGTGTGTATTTAGAACACAGCTAAATCTTAGGCTTGATCTTAGCGCCGCCCACCGAAATACGAGTCTTGACGAAGCCATCTACATTTTTCATATTGCACCGAATAACATTTGCCCCTTCAGTTGCATGCACCTCTCCTAAAAAGAATTCCCCTGCCACAAATTCTGTCCAGCCATATTCATCCTGTGAAACAGGAGCCATTCTGAGTCCAGCTTCAACTGGTCTCTCTAAATCGTCCAAAAATCGAGCGGATTCCATGTAAACCCCATCAGGCGTTGTAAGTGAAAAGATGAAGGGATATGGATACCTCTCCCTCCTATTACCCATCATAACAATAAATGAGACAGTGTAGTGTGTATTGGGAGACAAGATTCTGCAATCCAAAACTAACCCCACATCAAACCACCACACCAGACGCAATCTGGCGATTTCCTTGAATCTGAAAAGCAAAAATGAGCAATATCATCAGCAGTCTAATAACCTAATGGCATATCTACTTACAGCTTATAATGTTAAAAGTTGTAGGAATTTACACTGACCTGGTGTCGTTCAGTCTTACCCATTTCCAATACTCTGGTGTATCGCCCCAAACTACCTCTAAACCTCTAGCATATATCATGCACCCAATCTTTCCGGTCAATTCATCCAACCAAACCCTCTGTGTTGTGCAACAGGTTATATGTATAAGGTCCCAAACACCCAAAAAAGAGTAGAGGTAAGGAATTATAAACTATTGTACATGAAGCAAAATAGAAAAAAAACCTTGTGATGGTCTTCGAAAAGATACATATAGAGCTGTTTCTTTGAAGGGAAGGCGAGAGAAGAGATGGCCTGAGTAATCATCTTTTCCCATACCAGATTTGAATCGGCAGCAGATCTCCAAGAGGTAGACACAGAGGTGAATCTGCACACGTCCTTCACAGTTGTGAAGGAAAGAATTGTTGCAATACAGTTCTCTGGCAACTCCGCCAACCCAGCCCCTTCCTTTCCTTCTTCTGACATCTCCATTTTTCACCTGGTTTAAAGATCTGGAGGATTTTCTCATATTGTTTGAGGGATTTGGCCTTAAATAAAATGGCCCTTGCCTGAGAAAATTGTATTGTATTGTTGATCTGAATTTAGTTGAGAATTCAAAGAACAATACCTAAGGCTGAGCTGTGGTATTGTGAAAATTTATAATAGGTCAATGGGCAGAAATGGTGGAGAGTTGCACGCAATCAAAGAGAACTTTATTTGAATCACTATGGGTTTATATACAATGAATCAAGAATTTGAAAAGTCACCTTGTCCATAGAATTTGAAAAGTTGTAGGGAACCAAAGAGAATTTTTTTTGAATCACAATGAGTTTATATACAATGAACTGAGAATTTGAAAAGTCATCTTGTCCATGAAATTTGAAATGGATAGCTGGGAGGTGACAAAAAGCAACTAACCAAAACTAACAACATTTCAAATTTTTAAATTTTCAAAAAGTTATGAAATTCGGAACCCCAACTTGGCAGGGTCATAACTTCTAGCCATTGGTCAGAGTTCAAACTTCTTGGAATCATTGGAAAGATCTCGAAGAGAGCTAGTTTCAGTTGCATTGAGCCTTGCCTATGACTACCGCTCAAAAGCAACTGATGAAAGTCTTGACCTCAAATGCCACTCTGAAGGCCTCTGAAAATGTGATTTAGTGAGATGTAGAAATTTTTTTTAAAAAAATATTGGAAATACTAAAAACTTAGTTGCCTGTGTAGATGCCACCCTAGTGCTTCTGGATCAATGTGGGATCACTTGTTCCCCCTTGAGAGGCAATGGGCCCCATTGCACCTATGTGTTGCAGCAGATGAAGAAATTGCTTCTCAATCTGGTCCTTAGTGAACCATTTGCCCTGATGAGGGAATTGTTCTGCCTATACCAGCTGATAAAGAGGAATCTATTGCTTCTTTAGTGTTTTGACTAGACCATTAGTGATTTGACCACATGAGAGGTATAGTAGTGTTGGGATTCAACTATGTGCTACTAATGCGTTCTGCAACTTCAGAGGTGTCCAATAATGATGGAAAATATGGACGCAACAACTCAACATTGAAAAAAGGATGCAATCCAAGAAAAGATGGCATATTGAATTCAAAGCATTCTCACAAACTTGTTTGAGGATGGTGAATGGCCCATACGGAATGGGACGAAGTTTCCTATGTAGCCCTTGAAATCTTTCTTTTTGGAGGTGAAGCCAAACCTTGTCCCCAACCTGAAATTGATGAGGTGTATGATGCTGGTCATGTATATCCTTGTATTTTTGGTTGTTGTGTTGTAGTATCTCATGAACTTGTTGTTGAATATGGCGTATTTTATTAAAAAACTTGGTTGCTTTATCTACCTCATTCTCTGAATGTGTTGATGGGTCACTCAACATGGTTGGTAATGCCACATTAATTGGAGCCAATGGTTGATACATAAGACACGTCTCAAATCGACTATGTCATGTGGAACCATGCAATATGCAGTTGTAGCTATGTTGTACATATGGCAAACTTTCATCCCAAGTGCGAGGAAGTTTGGAATGATACATCCATAAAATGTGAATGATCATTCGAGTCACTTCTTCAGTTTGCCCATCTGTCTGTAGGTGGAAGGAAGCAGATTTCGTCTAGTTTGTGTTCTTCAAGGCCTAGAGTGTTGATTAGAATTTGCTAAGAAATCTACTATCCCTATCAGAGATGATATTTTGTGGCAACCCAAAGTGTATCCAGACATTCTCAAAGAAAAGCTTAGTAGTTTCTTCTACAGAGACTCCCTTCTTACAAACCACCATGATAACCATTTTGAAAATCTGTCTACCACCACATAAACACAATCATGCCCACATTTTGTAGAAGGGAGGCCAGACTTGAAATCCATAGAAATTGAGTGCCAAGGGTTTATTAGGGACCGGAAGAGGTGTATACAATCCTTGCTTATAATTGGCAGGCTTTGCAATGGCACAAGCAATACAAGCTTGGATGTATAGAGTGACATCATGTCTCAATTTGGGCCAATAAAAATACCTCTGAAGTACAACAATGGTCTTCTCCATCCCAAAGTATCTTGCAACATGACTGTAGTGTGCCTCCCATATCATCTTATGTCGCTCCCCAGTTGGAACACATATGTGCCCTATGTGACATAGAATCCCTTCCTGCAAGTAGAACTTAGGGACTTGTTTACCTTCTGCTAGTATGTTGTAGATGTTAGCAAAATTAGGTTATGTGACATACAACTGAGGCCAATTTTTTGTGTGGTGGCCACAAGAATCCAATACCACTATTAGGGTTGTGATCGAAGGTTTACTCAAGCAGTCTGCAACTTTGTTATTACTTCCCTTCTTGTGGCAGATATTGAGGTGAAATTGTTGCAAGTAGGTAGACCATCTTTGATGCCTATCATTATGTAGCTTTCCTTGTGTCTGTAGGAATTGCCGAGGTTTGTGGTCTGTGTAGATGATAGTCTCTTTTCCTAGAATGTGGTGTTTCCATTGTTTGCAGGCCTAGAAAATGACATACAATTCTTTATCATATGTGGGATACCTGCGCACTGTGTTTGAGAAAGTTTCACCATGGTAGGTGACTAGATGCCCGTGTTGGATGAGCACTGCTTTGAGTGCATACTTTGAAGCATCTGTTTCAATTTGAAAAGATTGTTGTAGATCTGGGAGTGCTCATATTGGGGCAGAGCATAACCTCTTCTTTAGCTCCATGAATGCTTTTTGTTGTGCCTTTGTCTAGCAGATTTTTGTTCTTGCTCTTCCCCTAAGTGTCTGATTCATAGGCCATGCCAAGTGTGAAAAACCAAGCATGAACCTTTGATAGAAATTGGTTAGACCCAAAAAACTATGAAGTTCTATGAGGTTTTTGGGAGATGGCCAATCTTTGAAAACTTGTACCTTTTTAGGGTCCACATGAACACCTATTCCATCCACAATGTATCCCAAATACTAAATGCTCTCTAATCCAAAGGAACACTTATCTCTGTTAGCATAGAGTTTGTGTTGTGACAAGGTTGAGAGTACTTGTTGAACATGCTGCAAATGGTCATTCCATGTTTTTCTGAAAATGAGTATGTCATCCAAATAGACAACAAAAGAACCATTGAATGGTCTGAGGACATCGTCCATCATCCTCATGAAGGTGGCAAGAGCATTGGTCAGGCCAAAAGGCATGACTAGCCACTCAAACAACCCTTCATTTGATTTGAAAGCAGACTTCCACACATCTAATGACTTAATTGGAACTTGGTATCCAGGTTTCAAGTCAATTTTGGTGAAAAATTTAGCCCCCTGAGTTGGTCCTACAAATCATCAATGTGAAGATTTGGATATTGGTTCTTTACAGTGATTTTGTTGAGAACTTGATAATCAATGTAAATTCACCACGTCACATCCTTCTTTCTGGCCAAAACAATTGGACTTCCACACAGTGAGACACTTGGACAAATGTGTCCCCTTTTAATCAATTCTTAAATTTGCCGCTTGATTTCCTCATTCTCCAAAACTGACCGTCTGTATAGTGGCCCATTTGGTAATGGTGTCCTTGGAATTAGATCAATTCAATGCTTGACTTGACAGTACAGTGGTACCCTTGTTGGTGAGTTGAATACATCTCTATATGTTGACAATATCTGATCCATCTAGTTCTATTCAGTGGTAGTAGTGGCTGGACTTTGGTATGATTGTTGGCTACAATTGATCTTTCCTCCTCATGTCAAACCATTAGTAGGACAAATTTTCTAGTGTGAGAAATCAAATGTTTATATTGTTTTACAGTAATCAAAGATATTGGTTCTGCAAGACTTACCTTAGGCATTTGATATTTCTTTTCACCCAGCTTGACAATGATGCTGTGTGGTCTAGACTCATAGACTCCATAGCGCTTGTACATGTATGGTTTCCCCAACAATACATTGGATACATTTAAAGGTACCACATCACATATCACTTCATATTTGAATGGCTTGATGGAATAAGGTAAGTGACATTGTTCATTCACCTGAATGTTTTTCCCTTGACTTGCCCATCCCATATGATATGGTTGTGGATGTTGTGTGGCCTGCAGGTTCAATCTCTTAATAGTCTCAACAAAAATCAAATTCTTTTGGCTTTTGTTGTCAACAATGAAATTAAAAGCCTTTCCATTTTGGCCACATTTGTGAATGGAATAAGTGCTCCTAATCTTTAGGGGGCATGATTTTGGCAATGGAAACTATGGATATGGGTCAACCTCAATTATTTGATCGCCATCCTTTTGCTCAAGAGGATCTGTAGGCAACAAATCAGGTTCAGTCTCTACTTGATATAATTCTGCCATCAAAGTCTCCGTGGCTCGACAATCCTTGGTGTTATGTCTAGGAATTTTATGGAATTCACACATCTTTTTTCTACCCTTGTTTGTTGTTGATGATGCTTCTGACGAGAAGTCCTTGGTTGTCTGTTTTCCATCAAACTTTCTACAATCTTTTCTCTTTGATTTGTTGTTTGAGAAATAATCCTTCTTCCCCTTTTGTTTGAAATTTTCTTCTATCTTCACTGGATATTTGAAGGTAGTTCTCAAGGCCTCAATATGTAGAAAATCCATCTCTATCTAGATATATCGATGAAGCCCACTACAATACTTCAAGACTCGATGTTTTCTATATCAATGATTCCCAACTTTGTTGAAAGTGCATGGAAAGTATTGGTGTAATCTTGAATAGATTAGTCCTTCTTTTGTTAAAGTAATTGCCACTATATCTATTTCTCCTCATATGAATCTTCAGGGTAGTATTCCTCCTTGATGTATTCCATGAATTCTCCCCATGTGGGATTGTCATCCATCACCGCATCGAATTCTTGGTCATTAGGGTTGTTCTTAGGTAGCAATCTATTCTCCCAAGATTGTCTCACATGTTGTTCAGCTTTGAGGAGGGTAAAGGTTATTTTCTCAGCATTTGAGAAGTGATTTATAGAAAAATATTTCTCTAGTTTTGACAACCAATCATCAACAACATTTACATGAATTTTTCCCTTAGAAATTGGGATGTCAAAATTTACTTGTACCTTGAAAGGGGTGTGGCCACCAAATGGTTTTTTTGTTGCGTTTGGACATGGCTTATTTTGATTTTGTCAAAGCATTTGATTGAACTAGTTCATCATCTCCTCATGTTGTCTTCTTAATGCATCTTCAACCAACACTTTGAAGGGGTCTGATGAGTCCCCCTGTTCTTCACCCATCTTTGATCGTGTGCATCTCAAAGGGAGGTAATCTGATGGATCCCTTGTTTCTAATCCAAGCCTTTGATACCCTGACCGCGTGTAATGTGACATACAAGAGAAAACTACTCTGATACCACCAATTTGAATTTAGTTAAGAAATCAGAGAACAATACCTAGCGTTGAGCCTATAGTATCGTGGAAATTTATAATAGCTCAAGGTGAGGGAGTCATGGAGAGTTGCAAGCAACCAAAAAAACATTATTTGAATCACAATGAGTTTATATACAATGAACCAAGAATTTGAAAAGTCACCTTGTCCATGGAATTTGAAATGGATAGCTGGGAGGTGACAAAAAGCAACTAACCCAAATTAACAAATTTTCAAATCAAATTTTCAAAAAAATCATGAAATTTGGAACCCCACCTTGGAAGGGTCATAACTCCTAGCTATTTGGTCAAAATTCAAACTTTTCAGAATTGTTCGAAAGATCTCCAAGAGAGATAGTTTGAGTTGCATTGAGTTGTGCTTGTGGTTACCGCTCAAAGCAACCAATGAAACTCTTGACCTCAAATTTCACTCTGAAGGCCTTTGAAAATGCGATTTAGTGAGATGTAGAAAATTTTGAAAAAAATACTGAAACCTTAGTTACCTGTGCAGATGCCACCCTAGTGCTTCTAGATCTCTATGGGATCAATTGTTTACTTCCAAACAAAGGTATGTAGGGGATAATACCCTAAAATGACTTTTAATGCAATTGTCAAACAACTGTTGGAGATGGAAAATGTGTTGATTTGAATTTATTGTTTCACCATTGATTTGGATAGTGTTGAATAGTTTTTTTTATTAGAGGTAAAATAGGTTTTGAAGGATCTTGAAACTCTTTACAAAAAGTTGTCTAATAGTAAAAATATAGTCAACTGACAACAGAATGTTTGCCTAAGCGAATCCACAACAAAACAAGGACGAAACAACTAAAAAACAAAAGCAACAAAAGAAAGAACAAGAAAACAACATAAGCAAAGGACAACATAGTTACAGGTACTTCAGAGTTTTAGCAACTTCAAATTGATTTGTGTGGATCTATTTATTTGTGATAAATGGATGGGTTTGATGGATGTTAAAAAATTTGAAATTGATAATAAGTTTGAGAGGTGATTGATTTGGTTGAATGCTTTTTTGGTCAGAAGTCTTAAATTTATGTCCTCTTGTCTTGATGACTTGATTGGTGAGCCTAACACCTTTGATTATGTTTCTTGCAGGTATTCAAAAGTTTGAATTTAGAAATAAGTTTGATAGTTGATTGATTTGGATGAATGCTTGTTTGGTTTGAAGTCTTAAATTTATGTCCTCTTGTTTTTACATCTTCATTGGTGAGTCTTACACCTTCGAGTGTGTTGCTTACAGGTATTCATGGAGGAAGTGACTAGCATTTGGTCAAATATCACTTGAAAGTATACACTTAATGAGGAGATATGGGGCGTATCAATTTGTTTGATGGGATACTTGGCCATGGCTTTTGTTTATAAAGGAGTCTATATTTGGAAAACAATATTTTATTATGGGATGTATCTATTTGTATGAAGGGAAATTCCATCTTCTGTATACAAGAGTATTGCACTCTGTTCTAGCTCTTTAGATTTGTCATTTGTTCCATTTGACTACTAGAAACTCTTTGTCAAACCTATGTCCACAACTATATCTATGCCTTCCTTGATAGCAACTGATCCTTTGTTTTCTCTATAGCAGACCTTCTGTAGCATGCATACCTCATAAAGATCACTACAGACTTCCTAAAGCATCTTCTTCAGGTTTCTTGTAGTTGACTTTCGTGGGCCTCTGTTAAGTTTGTTAGGTTATCATGACTTTGTCCATTGGCTTCACTGTGCTCTACAATAGTACATTAGTCTTGCAGACCTAAAACCATACAATGTCTTGTCTCCCTATCTATTGTAGTAGAGATCTCTTTGTCAAAAAGTTTTACCACCATAGGTTGTGCCTCTTACCCCTTGTCAACTTTTCCTTATCTTTAGTCATCAAAAATCTCTTTTCATGAACCCTTTTTTTGCCTTAGCTTTCCTCATTGGTTGACAAAGTCTCCTCCTTGTGAACTTTGCTCTCTCTTTGTCTTCCCCTTTGGCTTTGTCAGCGGATTCCTCTATCCGTGAACCTGTCCGTCAATGAACCAATAGGTTTGCGAACTCTTTATTTCACCGATATAAAGACTTCCCTTTTGTCTTCCTTTTAGCTTCTTTAAAGAAAACCTTCCTTTGTGTCTTAGAAAAACTTTTATTTTCTTTATCTCTCTTGGCACTCATTTATCCCTTGTCGGTGAATTCGCCGGTTGGTGAACTTAAAGTTTGTCAAACAAACATTTTTATGATAAGGCAAAACTTTTCCATTTTTTCCATTGTCTTTCTCCTTTCCTGAACTCTTCCTCTTTCCTTTGTTGGCAATTTCACCGATCGGCAAACCTGAAGTTCACCGAACTAAATATTAGTCAATAAAGGCTTCCTTTTTTCTTACCTTTGCTTTTAACTTGTTCCTTGTCATCGATTTTACCTATCGGCGAACTTGCCGATCAACAAACCATTTGGTTTGTGAACTCCTAAATTTTCTGATAAGGTAGAAAAACTTAAGAGTTGTTTCCCTTTAACCTACAATGCTAGTTCCTTGGTGATTTCATTGATCAGCAAACTTGCCAATCGATGAACTTTGGGTTCACCAAACTAAAAATTTACTGACTAAGGCTGAAAAGACTAAGTCAAAACTTTAGAAATTTTGGGTTTTTGAAAGGGATTTTTTAGGATTTTGGGGATTTTTACAAGGAAAACATTCAAATTTGAAGAACATAATATAGGCACTTAACCAACTTTGACAAGATTTTTCAACATTTTTAAAACTGGGCTATTTGATTCTAGGAAGGGGAAAATAGGTCAATAGTAATAATCTATATTCCATCAATACTCAACTTGAAGCTTCAATGTCAACAAGAGATAATTTCTACCAAACTAGCAAAATCCCCACCCCTTCTCTCCATTTTAGTTTTTTTTCCCTATTAGATGAACTTACTAGAATAAAACATAAATAGCTCCCTAACTTAATACCAATTATTCTACATACCCAAAAGGAAACCTTTCTCAAGGTTGTTGTCCATAATATAAAACTCCTCTTCAACTATTGAAAAGCAATATTTTGTTATGGATCCATACAAGGAGACCAAATGATTAAAGGTTGCTGCATGATTTTCTCTTTCATGGTGCATGGTTGAGCTATTCAAGTCCACCATTGATTACAACATCATGTTCCTTCATTCATCACACCCTAATTTTGCACTTGGCTTATTCTCAATTAAAATGTTACTATGTGATCACACAATTTAGTCAACGCACAACTCATTTTATTAGATAAAACCTTTTACAATAACCATTCACCATGCTAGATAATTCCAAGAGATATTTTTTCTTAGTCATCATATTATGTCAAACAATAATTGATGACTCAAGATACCCTTAACATTATTAAAAAAAATTATATAGTTAAGGGTCGAATTTAGGTCCCCCAAGATATCCAAATATTAACTCAACTTATCAAGCATCATCTGCAAGGTCACAAATAAATTCCACATACTAACATGCACACTAAAGGCTAACACCCATCACAAGTTAGAAATATGCAAGTTCAAACACAAACAACTCTGCAATGAATACATAAACTAAACATGCACAACATTCATCCAAGCATAAATGACTTAATGCATCAAGCAAGTGTGTGTGTGTGTGTATAAAATTTCATCTCTTCATTATAGGTTTGTTTAGTCTACTATTTAACACTAAGGTATCCCTCTTGTATGATACTCTCTCACATACCACTAGGTGTTTCCTAGCACATACTTAGGTAGGAGAAAGTGTATAATTAGTATTCATTGCTAGTAACACAATCAGATAATTGAAAAACCATTAAATGAAATAAAGATCTAGTATATGAAATAACATCATAAGAAAACAAAACATTATAGTTCCAATCTTCATTAAAATCCACAGTTACATTGAAACAATATTTATTTCCATAATATGTAATTATCATCAATGAATAATTCAAATAATAATAATAAATAATCAAAAAGTATTTTGGGACATAATAAAATGTCTACTTGTGAAGCAAGAGAATATCTTAGTCATTATTGTTAGGATTGGGTGTGTTATTTACCTTACAAATCATAAGGGTATATTGTAAATTAATTACTTGTAGATGGTAAATAATTTATGTATCTCCAAATATCATGGAGTGGGCAATTCGGGATGCCCATGTGAGGATGGGAGCATAACTTTTTTAGTATTTATTTTTTGATGACTTAGAAATATTATTGCAAGTGGGCATTGAATAGGGGGTTACATTGAAGATGTCAACTACTAAGGTAGTGATGTATCTTCCTTGTTTGGTGGGTGAGTGGAGCAATTAGTTTCTCATGGTGGAGCACTTGGGAGTTACTTTCATCCATTATGGAGTGTCTTGGTCAAAGAGGCTTGTGAGATTTACATTATAATCTGAGGTGTTGCATCCATGACATATGGGGTGTTGGATTTTTGCATGTGGATTTGGGCATCTAGTTTGGTCCCATGCTTTTGGCCACTTATTTTGAGAAACCATTTGTGGTTTCTAGTTTCCAATTTCTTATATCTCAGAGGCATCAAATAGAGATTGTATGTTCTTATGAAGGTTTGAGGAATGTTATACTACCGTAATACTACCAAACTTTAGGGAAATTTTAACGTATTACCGTACTTATATTTTTGAGATTAATACAGAATTGTGCTCTCTTTAGTGGTGGAGTGTTTCCTTGAAAGTATTTCCATGCGTATATTTTGTGTTATCTTTGTGTTGCGTTATTTTATTACTTCTCTTGTTCTTCCATTTCATGATTTATCATTGCATTATTTTATGAGATTTAAGCACTATGGTTAATGTTTTCATTGTGTTGTTTGCCTGGTTTCTCAATTGTTACCATATCTCTAGAGCATAACTCCTCTTACAATGAATATGTGGCTTTAAAAGTCCTTCAAAGAAATAAAAAATTCCAAATGGAATATAATGGTGGCCAAGGTATTTATACCTTAAGCAAATTAATTGAAGCTACACAAATACCCTCCATATATGCGAAATATTTTGTCCACATTTCAAAGTTTGATTCTAATAAAGATTCATTGAGGCTATTTAGGGTACCTTGCACATCCATAAGACTTAGGAAATATTTATCTCATATACTTTTAATTTTCTCATGTAATTTCAAAATAAATTGGAATGTTTGATTCTCCACCTCACCTAGTTAGTAGCAGTCTTCTAGTTGTACTCTCTTGCATCTCTAAAATCATGTAGCTAATTGTGATCTAATTGGAAATAAATTCTAAGTTAGTGAGTCACCTCAACACTTGTCATGTTTAAGGTGACACTTGTTAGTATGTTTCTTGTTTAGTTTTGTCTATAAATACTCATGCCTTAAAAAGATTATACTAAATTTAATAGATAATTTTTAGAAGTACTTTATAGTAATTTCAAGCAACTTATTTGTATGTGCAATTTCTCTGTTTATTTGCATAGTTTAGCTATGTCTTTCAAATTTGGTAATCAAGATTTGTAGCTTTCATGTTGTAGATATTCTTAGTCTATTTCTTTGTTTGCTACATTATGCTTGGTTTCCATATTAGATTCCTTCCCCTATAGGCCCATACTAATGTGATAACCTCACCACATGCCCCTAACTTGTCTCAAATGACTTTAGTGTTGGGTAAGCTCAAAACTTCGAAGCTAATAGTTGTAAGCCATTTTGTGTTATTGAAGAGTGTGTTTTAAAACCATTTTCTAAGAAAACTAGCAACATCACATGTAGGTACTTTTGGTAGCCATATAATATGTATATATACATTCATACACACTTCTCATTGAAATTGAAGCTTGAAAGAGTGAATAAAAATCTCAATTGTACCCATCTCTATAGTTGAACATATTCTTGCACTTAAAATTATCGTGAAAGAATGTTATGCAAACCAAAAAGGATCTCTTTTCTTGCTAAAGGCTATGCAAGAAATAGAAATTTAAAATGACCTTAGAATAGGCATTATAGAGTAAATGAGTGAGTCTTACCAAACTCAAAAACAACCAAGGTTACTTAATAGAAATCACTGCAAAATTGGAGCTAAACAAGGTTGTCATTTATCTCATGTATGACTTTTGAAATATTTAGAAAATTATATAGAATGTAAAGGATGCAATGGAACAATTTTAGCAATTGGGTCGTAATATTATTACTTTATGGTAAGGATATATTTATGTAGATAATTTTGTTTTTGTGGGATTTTTCTACCTAAGGTATAAGAGTCATCACCATGATGACCATGTTCCATAAGTAGTCATTTATCCCATGTCCAAATTTTTGCATATAATTATAAAATCACAAGACAAAGGGACTCATAAAGCACACAATGACCTATAAGTGATGTTACTACCAAAGGAAGATGGATGTTAACACATCACCTGAAGCTTGCACCCTAAATTCATACTTACAAATTAGAAAATGCTTTGATGCACTTAAGACTCTATAAGTGTGCCTTGAATAACATAAACATAAGAGAAATTAATATTAAACAAAAATTAAAAATACTGCACTTCAACGCAGAAAAAATGAAAAAAATGGCGTATCGGCAAAGCTAGGATTCGAATTTATATTTCACAGGAATCTACTTCCAGTCACTAGATAAGCAAATGTAAGGGGCATTCCGAAAATTGAACTCGGGACCTCTCGTACCCTAAGCGAGAATCATACCACTCAACCAAATGCCCTCGCATTCAATCACGAAGCATATTAAGGACTGATCCTCCAAATGGACTTCATATGTTTGTAGTCAAAGCAAATATAAGATTTTTATAATGCAAAATGTCAGAAGTGGGATTTGAACCCACGCCCTCGTTAGAGGACCAGAACTTGAGTCTGGCGCCTTAGACCACTCGGCCATCCTGACCGTGCATTAAGTGTTGCAAAATCATCTAATATGTTATTTTGAGTGCCTATGCATAGAATTTACCAAGTTGCATTCTACTTCATATTTTTATTATTATATATATATTAATGATGGAAATGGTATACTAGTGTCCATGTCCCTTATGTTTTAGGTTCATTTCGATGAGGTTGTTTTTATGTATTGATTAGTGTACCAGTTGGTGTATATTTTGTGCAAATAACTTTATCCTAGCATGTCTCAGTTATCACTTATCTCTATGATCCAAAGCTAACTTTACATCTAACTATTCGTTACCCTAATTTAGATCTGTAGTTGTAGAATTGACCTAGCTCATTTACACACCTATAGATCTAAGCCTCAAACCTTTACATTTAAATTCCTTAAATCGGTCCCATGTTTCCCTCCTTCACTAGTTGTTATTAGGTTACTAAAATGCAAATTATTTCAAATTGCATACTAGGATGGTGTATTTAAAGACTAACCCTATTTCATTTGAATTAGTCTAGGATCATCGAGGGATATTCATATGAGAGTATCTTACAACATCATATGCTTGCATCATCATGATAGACATTCTGCATGGTTATCTATTGTCTTCAATCTTTGTTCATCATCAACAAATTGACCCTCCTAGGGGTTTGACCAAGAGAATTCCCCTACCTAGAAAAATCCTTAATAGTGGTTCTAAATATTGCCAATCGATTGCTATAAATCACATTTGCAAAGGCAAATAGGTTAATGGAGGCCAAAATAAAAGAATTTCATATTCGTGACCCCAAACTGAGTTCCACATGTAGATTTAGTTTTCAATTCATGGAGATCACTTCACCATTTGTAAAAGTGGACCAAACAATCATACAATCAATTTTTTAGTTCTACAATAGTCATCCAACACGCACTAATTTTCTAACACATTAGTGAACTAGTTTGTAACACCTTGCATAGTCAAAATCTACATTAGATTCAAAGCTAAGTTCACTCGTTTTATTCATTTAATTTCTATATCAATTTTAGTCTTTATTGCATTATCAATTATCAATTCCAACTCAAAATTCTAGGGCTTATAATTGTTTTATTATTATTATAGGTAAATGTAGTAAATGCATTTATTTTCATTAAATTAAAATGGTGAAGCCAACTTGCTTACACACTCTAGGGTTTCATCCTTAGAGTTTATTCCTTCCACATTAGGGTTTTAGATTTGATCATTTTAATTATATCCCTTTCATTGTAGGTCTAATTAGGGTATGGAACCACCATTTATTTGTGCTTCATTGTTATACTATTGATTGGGGTTTTGGAATTCATTGTTGATATTTCTTTGATCCCTACCCACCTATCCTCCCTTGTGCTTCATTATTAGATTGTTCATTATGGGTAGCCTTCCATATTCACTTCCTATCTCATTATGCTTTATGATATCACCATGTTTTTGTTTGAAACATCTAGAGACATTCATTCATGTGATTTTGTTACACTTAGCGAGTTTATTCTTTCTACATCTCATGATATCTCTCATCCATGTGCCTCTCTTGGTGCATCATTCCTTGAAGAGTCTAGTGTTGCGTGCTTGATAGATACACATGTTACACCTTCACTCTGTTGGCAAGAGACACTGCTATGTTGAATAATAGAGTGTTGTCATTGATGGCAACAAGAAAAGGAACAAGGTTGGAATAGAGATTGTGGTTCGATGAAGAAGACTTAGTCACATTGGCTAAGTGTTGGCAAGGTAAAGAAGCAGCGTTAGAAGAATAATTTTTGGACTGGCATTGGTCTGTAGTTGAAGACCAAGTTTTCTAGTTCTGGTATGATGTTCCTAACTCTTAGATGATCTTATATCCAAGGTTTCAGCTTTTGATCAGTTCTAAAAGTATATCTTCAAATGGCCTAAGTCCGGTAGAACATAACACAATTCTATTCAGACCAGTACACCCAGTTGTTTTGGTCCGCATTCCTCCGGTGTTGCATATCTTGATATGCAGTTTTGAGGTGTTGTAAATACTTGTATGAAGTGTCTAAATCCAAAGTTGCAGAGTCTAAAGTCCACCGGAAAGGTAGTTACAAGCTATTGAATATCACTACATTGTTTGTCAGAGTTTGACTGTGACTGAGTCTAAATTCTAATGGTCTGCATTTTGCTGCTAGAGGATATTTTGCTTTGTGGTTGTGAAAGTATGATTGGTGATGTCTGAGGAATCTATGATATGATTTTGAGCAATCCCTGTGGTCCATAGTAAAAGATGTAGTCTGACAGTTGAATTGAATTAGGCATTCTAAGTTAGAGGCTGACATGATAAGTTTGAATTGTATGCGATAAGTTCTATTGTTTAGAACTTAATTCTAAGTTGTTAAATAGTTGAGACCGACATATGTGAATTAAATTCAAGTGTTGTTTGAGTCTGCTGGGAGTTTTGGCAAATGAATTTGGCTAACAAGCTACTTAAGGTATGAGTGTATGTTTCACTTTACCAGACCGACCTATTATGAAGATTCTAAGTGTTGCGGATATATATAAGGGATCAAATTCAATGTTTGGTGGTGTGATGTGAGTGTGATAGATACATATGTGCGACATGCAGGGGGAAGTGATTTTGTAAAGAGCAGAAGAAGAGAGAGATCTTATTCACATGTAAGAGCAGAGCAGTCAGACATGAAGAGTTTTAAATCAGTTTTTTGTGCTTCATTGGAGCTGTAACCATGCATGCATAGATGTAATCTAAGCGGCTTAATTTGGCAGTGAGCCATTCTTCTTTCTTCTTTCTTTCTCCAGACAATGAGCCATTCTTGTAGTGAGCATTTCTCAGGGCAGTGAGCCTTATTGTAATCTGGTATTGTGCTATATTAATATATTGTGAGCTAACACTCACTGTGGTTTTTCCCTTTTTGGGTTTTCCATGTAAAAATCCTGGTGTTCATGTGTTATGTCTTTATGGTTGTTGTTCCTATGCTTATTTTGATTTCATATTATTAGTTTTGGAAATTGGATTAACAAACTTGTTAAGAAGTGGTTTTGCGGAATACTAATTCACCCCCCCTCTCAGTATTCTTTACTATCAACAATTGGTATCAGAGCAAGGTTCCTTAGAAGAGGTCTAATAGCCTAAGGAAGATCTGGTGTAGTGTAATCATGGCAACAACAAGATTTTATGAAAGTAACAAGGAACTTGAAGCAACCCTTATTAATCTTGAAAAATCTGAGGCAAAAATCAGGGATCTAAAAGCTAATATTCAAGAAGTTGATGAATGCATCCTAAAGCTAAGAGAGCAAGTTAGGAAATTCAAAGATAAAAGCAAGGAGCTAAGTGATCAATTAGATGAAGCACATGAAATCCTAAATGGTTTGACACTGGAAGTTGAAAAGAAGGAAGAAATTGAAAGGCATCTGAATCAAGTTGTTAAGGATAAATCAAATGAATGTGAAAAATTGGGCAAAGAAGTGCTACTTTTGAAATTTGATTTGGAAGTAGCCAAGAGTTATAAAGAAAAGTTCAAGATAAGTTATACAAAGCTTGATGAGATGATTTCTAGTCAAAAGAGTCCTGATGATAAGCAAGGTTTGGGATTTGAGAAAAGAGAAAGTTCAAAATTTGGCCAAGCAAACTTTGAGTTAAAGCAAAACAGAAGGAACCAGTTCATAAATAAAAGAAGAAGACCCAGAAGACATCTGGTCAGGCAACCAAATGCTCAAAGGTGTCCATCTTTCAATGGTCACTGTTTTAATTGTAATAAGTTTGGTCATAATGCTAATCAATGCAGAAGTAGAGTAAATCAGAATGTTCCATCATTCTCTAGTCAATGTTTCAATTGCAAGAAAATTGGTCATAAATCAAATGAATGCAGAAATCTAGTAAGGAATGGTTCCTACAATGCAAGGAATAGTCAATCATTCAATGGAAAGTGTTTTGCATGCAATAGATTTAGACATATGGCTTTATCAATGTAGATCAAATCCAATCAATAGAGGGAACCAAAGACAAAGGAATGTGGTGTGCTACAATTGCAACAAGTATGGACATATTGCAAGATTTTGTAGAAGCAAAAATATGAAAAGAAACTACCATATTGAAAATAGGAAAATAGAGCAAAGGAATGACAAATGAAAACAAAAGGTTGATCTGGTTGAAACCAAGAAAGAAATGAGCAACATTTGGATCAAGAAAGATGTAATTGAAGCCAAGGATGAATCCACACCATCATCTGGTGCAAATAGTTCCTCTGGGAAGTAAATTGGGAGCTTTGGCTCAGGGGAACAGTGTTGAAAATCCAAAACCACCAGCTAGACAATTAGTGTTGGAATCCAACATGAAGATGTGTGGTAGAATCCAATATGAATGATCTTATGGAAGAAAATCTAGAATAAAATAAGTCAGTATGGTACATTGCAAAGCAATCTTGATTGACAATATCTATAAAAAAAAAGTCAAGCGTCTTTTGAGAATGAGCATTTATGACGATTAGGTCAAGTGTAGAAGATAAAAGATGATTCATTTGCATTACAACTCACTTTTCATTCAAGCTATTAGATATCCAAGAGAGATTGAAGCAAGATTTCAAGAGTCAATAGAGATTCAAAGAACTCAGAGTGATTCAGACGAAGAAAACCCTAATCTGGCGAAAAAAGTATTTACAACTTGAAAACCCAACTGTGAAAATTAAGTTATTCTGTGAAAATGTTTACTCCTCATGTAATCGAGATAGGGAAAATGCCTCGCCCAAAGTTTATGAAACAATTCTTCAAATCACTAGAAAATGATCCATTAGGGGCATTCTCAATTACACCACATGGGGTTATGCATATGGAAGATGTCAGAGCAATCATTCATATCAGTCTAGAAGAATATGATCACATGAAGTTAGGAAAACTGTATTTAGACAAACTGACTACTATGGATATTGTGTTGAAAGATGAACATAAAGCTTTAGGAGAAAAGAAGTTTGACTCCTGGTTGGATTTTACTGCAATTCTAAATGATGTGTGGTTCAAGCTCATTCTAAGCAGACTTCATGATGAATCTCTATGGCTTGATGAACCTTATATGATAACCAAAGAAGCTATCAAGGCTATAACTGGTATGAGCTCCTCCAGAAGGGTTCCAGGCATAAAGAAAATGAAGAACAATGTGGTAATGCAGCTAACAGGAGCCAAACTTAATAAGAATGCTCTTACAATAAATGATATTAAGGACTCTGTTGTTAGATTTGCATCAATGATCATTGGATAAAAGATATACTTTTCCAACAAGGAAAATTTTGTGTCTACATCAACCATATACACATCATATGACATGATCAAGAACAATACGGATTATGACCTCTGTGAATTTCTCTAGAGTGAACTTATGGAGAACTTGAAAAGATCAAAAGAAACTGATCAACCTTTCAAATATGGAACATTTATTACATGTTTACTCTTTTACTTCCTGGGAGAGCTACCCGGTTTAGGAAATATTGTATGGCTTGATCACATACTTGTAGCTGCTCAAATAAGAAATCACTTATAGAGTTTAGGCAACGCAGATAAGCAGAATGAAATCTTATGGAATTATTTCAAAGACTTTCGAAAGAAAATGTCAAGTAGGTTTCAGATACCTAAAAATGTAGTGATAAAGTATGAAAAGGATATTGTATTCATGGTGGATAAAGAAAAATGCTTCATGGAAGCTATGGAACCAAGAATTGTATGGGTCGCTACACTAGGTTATGAAGTTGCAGAAGATGTCTTGACTGAATTAGTTGATGCACTACTAAGTAAACCTATTGATCCCAAAGAGGACAAATTTGGGACATTCTTAGAATTATCTTCTAGAATGTTGGTGGAATCTGAGCAGTCAGAGAAAATATCAAATGAACAATTACTTAAGACAACAACCAGCTCAGAAGGATCAAAGTCCATAAGTGCTCCGGTAGAATGGACATCAAGCACTCTAGAAAGGAAAGATAAGAGATCTAAAGAAGAGAGACCAGCATCTAGTCCTAGAAGAAGAAAAAAGACCTCATCCATAATAGATACCACAACTGAAGAAAAGGAGAAAGAAAGTTTCATTTTGTGAAGAAAAAGTGGCAAGAGACATTGTTGCAAAACCCTTGGAAAAGCTATAAAGTGCACAAATCCTAGATCTACCCAAGTTTCTTCAAGAACCAATAAATCTAAATTCCCTATCTCCGAAACATAAATTTGAATTAGTATCATTTTCCCAAGCAAAGGCACATGAGGAATTGATGAAAACTCACATGCAAGACAATAATCTCATTACAACAGTATCTAATGTACTTGGAAAGTTGATGCCTGAATACCAAAAAGATACATTGATATCATCTACTGATCAACTAAAAGGTATGATAAGATCAATCAGCAATCATTTTGAATCCTTTGAAAAATCTATAGAAACAAAGGCCAGAAAAGAATTTGATGAGAAAAGATTAGCAGATTTTAAAACCATGTTAATCAATGATAAAATCTCTTTAGACCAAGGAATAAGAGGTATACAAAGTGCCATAAAATAAGCTTGTGACTTGTACAAATTTTGTTTATCTTGACTAGAGGTTACAAATGAATTAGAAGATAAAATCAAGGACATGGAGCTCAAACTGCTTAATATTTCTAAGACATATAATCCAACAGTTGAGTCAATAGTTGCCAAAGAGACACAGATTGTAAATATTCACAATGATTTGATCATTCTGATGAAGAAAAGGGTAGAAATCAAAGATAGGTTGTGCCGGCTAAGGGGGTTGATAAGTCCAAAAATTGATTCCATGACCAATTTGGTAGATGAAGCCTCGAAATCACAAGCATTAATTTTTGGATAAATAGCTACATCCATATTTTGGAGAGTGCAAGGAATAGTTGGAATGGAGAGATAGCTCTTATAAAGACTATCTATAATGATACTCTACCTTCAATTGTAAAATAAAGTTGAAAATTGTACATGTACATATGCGGCAGAGTACAACAAATTTTGCAGTTTTAACATTTTTTTTTACTCCAGAATCTACACCTTTGCCATTGATGTCAAAGGGGGAGAAGAAGATCAGTGAAAAATGGGCAAACATTTCAGGAGGAGAAGAAATATAGAGTGTATATAGAAAGGGGGATCAGTCAAGGCAGTCAAGCATTTTTCACTAAGTGTTGCCAGCAATGCCAAAGGGGGAGATTGTTGGCAAGAGACACTGCTATGTTGAATAATAGAGTGTTGTCATTGATGGCAATAAGAAAAGGAATAAGGTTGGAATAGAGATTGTGGTCTGGTGAAGAAGACTTAGTCACATTGGCTAAGTGTTGGCAAGGTAAAGAAGCAACGTCAGAAGAATAGTGTTTGGACTGGCATTGGCCCGCAGTTGAAGACCAAGTTTTGTGGTTCTAGTATGATATTCCTAACTCCTAGATGATCTTATATCCAAGGTTTCAGATTTTGATTAATTCCAGAAGTATATCTTCAAATGGCCTAAGTCTGGTAGAACAAAACACAGTGTTATTCAGAGCAATACACCCAGTTGTTTTGGTCCGCATTCCTCTGGTGTTGCATATCTTAATATGCGGTTTTGAGGTGTTGTAAAGACTTGTATGAAGTGTTTAAATCGAGAGTTGTAGAGTCTAAAGTCCATCGGAAAGGTAGTTATAATTTGTTGAATATTGCTACATTGTTTGTCAGAGTTTGACTGTGACAGAGTCTGAATTCTGATGGTCCACATTTTACCGCTAAAGGATATTTTGCTTTGTGGTTTTGAAAGTATGATTGGTGATGTCTAAGGAGTCTTTGACATGATTTTGAGCAAGCCCTATGGTCTGTAGTAAAATATGTAGTCTGATAGTTGAACTAAATCATATGCAGTTTGAGTTAGAGGCTGACATGATAAGTTTGAATTGTATGCAGTAAGTTCTACTATTTAGAACTTAATCCTAAGTTGTTAAATAGTTGAGGATGACATATGTGAATTAAATTCAAGTGTTTTTTGAGTCCACTGGGAGTTTTGGCAAATGAATTTAGCTAACAAGCTACTTAAAGTATGAGTGCATGTTTCACTTTACCAAACTGACCTAATATGAAGATTCTAAGTATTGTGGATATATATAAGGGATCAAATTTAGTGTTTGGTGGTGTGATGCGAGTGTGATAGAGACATATGTGTGACATATAGGGGAGCAATTTTGTAAAGAGTAGAAGAAGAGAGAGATCTTATTCACATGTAAGGCAGAGCAGTGAAATAGAGCAGTCAAACATGAAGAGTTTTGAATCAGTTTTATGTGCTTCATTGGAGTTGTAACTATGCATGTGTAGATGCAATCTAAGCAGCTTAATTTGGTAGTGAGCCATTCTTCTTTCTTCTTTCTTTCTCTAGGAAGTGAGCCTAATTTGGCAGTGAGCTATTCTTGCAATGAGCATTTCTCAAGGCAGTGAGCCTTGTTGTAATCAGGTATTGTGCTATATTAATATATTGTGAGCTAACACTCACTGTGGTTTTTCCCCTTTTGGGTTTTCTACATAAAAATCCTGGTGTTCATGTGTTATGTCTTTGTTGTTGTTGTTCCTATTCTTATTTTTCTTTCATATAATTAGTTTTGGAAATTGTATTAACAAACTTGTTAAGAAGTGGTTTTGCAGAATACTGATTCACCCCCCCTCTTAGTATTCCTTACTATCAACACACTCATATTTTATGATGATACATCATCTCCCACGCCTAGTGTGTTTGTTAATAATTATACTAAATACAACTCTTTTATGTATCTTCCTTTTTGGATTACCTATCTATGGTGACTATCCTAGTGTTGAGTTTTATAATGATTGTACCTCCTTTATCACTAGTGATGTGCCTCTATATGATAAACCTTGTTTATATTCACCTTCACAGGAGGTTGTTACTCCCCATTTATCTCATGATAGTCCTATATCTCTTGGCTCAAGTTTTATTGATGATATATTTAGTAAGGATCTTAGTGATAGTTCTTTATCTTCTCATGATACAATCAATGATTCCTTGTTTCTTGATGAAATGGTTTATAATGTACATCCTTTAGAGCAATAATGATCAAGTGATTTAGTGGTAATAAAGATGCAAAGTTACATGTTAGATCATTCTTATCTTCATATTAATCTTATAGACATGATGATAATGCTTTGATGCATGCATTTGGTGATACCTTAGTTGATAAAGCAAAATAATGGTTTGATTCATGTCATAATTATTATACATCATTCAATTCCTTGTCACGTGCCTTCATAGATTAATTTATTATTGGATCTAGATCAATATATTTTTGTTATGGTCCTCATATTTCATATTCTAGTGGCCCTTAGTAGACCCCATTGATTTTTCTATGCATCATAATGATATACCAATTTTTGATGTCCACGACTATTATCCCTTGGATCCTTTTATATTTTCTCATGATGTATCTTTGAGCGATTGTGGAGTACAATCTTTTACACCTTCTATTAAACAAAAAAATGACTTAGCCATACATGAGGATAAAGAACAACATAGGGATATTGGTATATGAGGATAATGTGCCACTAGTTGATGATACAACTTTCCCATCCTTCCCCACTATTATATATGACATGCATATACATATGAATATGGTAAATGTTAAAAATTGCATTTAGCTTCTTTGAGCTTCCTCATCAGTTGAATTGACCATCTAGAAAGGTGTGTTCATGATTATGAGCAAAGATATAATATTAGTGAGATATGGCATAATCCTTTGGCATATAACATTTTGAATTATTCTTCACCAAATAGACTTGTGGCACCTTGTTTTACAAAGTATGATACTAGAGGTGATCCATTAATTCACGTAAGAACTTTCCAAACTATATGCTTCACTTATTTTTGTGAGTATAAGTTACCTGCTAAATAGTTTTCAACAAGCTTAAATGGTCATGATTTACATGGTTTTATTCATTCATCATGCTTATATCACTTCCTTTATAGATTTGGCTCATGCCTTCATGAAATATTTTCATTACAATATTGATCCTAAGACATCTATTGCTTAATTACTACAATGTAAGCAAGAAGAACACGACTCTATAATTCAATACATTAGAGGAGCCTCTACATATTGTAATGGAAGAGCTTTGAAACACAATATTATTACTTTACATATAATTAAACCAATGGACATGTCTAATATTGCACCACATAAGGTTAAATATTTTTGTTCTTATCATCACATATATGGACATTTTACAAATAGATGCATTTCATGATGAAGATTCTTCTACTAATAAGTATATGGATCATAGTGCACTACATGTTAATGTTTCCCATACAAAAAAACAACTACATGATAAGACATCTAGTACATTTCTTTCAGAGCATACATCACACTTGGCTTCATGTAAGAACATAAATCATGCACAACCTCCATGAGGACCCCTATGATGAGTTTTAATCCTTGTCACATACATGTAAGCATGAAATGACATCCTCTCAGTAGCAATTCTCTTGGTGATGTGTCTTTTCTTTCCTCTTGTGTTGTTTCCCCTTTGTCATTTTCTCTCTTTGTTATCGACACTTTTCGACACTTGTCAATTTGTGTTTTCTGAGCTTGTGACCATGTTCCTAAGCCTTGTATGTGTCTTGTAGGTGAGTTTTCAGCTCTCCTTAGTGTTTTTCATCTTCTCCACCCCCTAGAAGCCTTCTAGAGGTCCCCCCTAGCCATCTCCCACTTTTAGTTTTTAGTTTTACTCAACCAATCCAAATCCCCCCTATTATTTCTAGATCCCCCCCAGGATATCCTACTTTGCAAGTGGAGATTTGGAGTTTTGCACATGATTGACCTGTTTCTGGAGGAAGATCCCCTTCTTTTCTCCTCCTCTTCCATTTCCCATCATGCACTTCAACCTAGGTGCCCTCCTCTGAGGGTCTCCCATGGGTTGCCCTCAGGCGACCTGACTGGTGAAAGGCGCAACTGATGGGCAACCCTATCATGTTTTCATCTGCGGAAAGACTCAAGTTTCTAACTCAAAAAATGTCTATTCTTGCCCATTTCCCTTCTTGTTTGCATGGATTTTCAAGCCTAATATGGAGTTAACTATTTCATGCACTCAAACATGCATAATTAGCTCCATTTCATCTTAAATTAACAACTCATGCATTCCCATGCACTCCTTCTTCTTCACTTCTTCTTGAGGGATAAGATTTTACTAGGTAGATCACTTCAAGTTTAGCCCAAATCACTCTTGAATCCTCTATGTTAACTCTCCAATCAAATTGAGTTAAATATTCTTCTTCTTCACCTCTCATCTCTTCTTCTATTCTATAAATACCCCCTCCCTCAAGCACAAATGGAGGCAATTTCATTTGTGCACACAACTCTTGCAAGTTATTGCTCTCCACATTCAGCATTCTCATGCTCATACAAGACATAGGGGAATTTTGTTTTGTTTGTTGCTTCATCTAGCTTTCACACAAAGCTCATCACACATCCATACACTGAGCTCAAATCAAGCCATCATACTCATCAATAGATCTCATTGAGCACTCTTTGCAAAGCTTCAAAAGCTTCTCTTGCTTCCATTGGCATTGTGTCGCCAAGAGGATTCCCCACTACTACAAGAGGATATGAGGTTGCAATCACAAGGATTTCTGAGAATAGTGGAGGCTCACATGTCTCCAGGTTCCTTTATGCTTTCTTTCAATTTGTAGTAATTAGATAACTAAAATTGCTCTTGGGATTAGTAATCTTGTTGCTTTTTCCTTGATAGGATAGATAGATCTTGTATTCTTAGAGTAATTTGCTTTCAAAGTTCATAGTTTGATTCATTCAAAAGCAATTTTCCTTTTCTTAGATTAATTTGTTCCAAATATTTAGAAAACCCCAAAAACATAGCTTAAATTGCATTAGGTAAACTCATTATAGTTTGCATTCATTCTTTGATTCCTAGATTAAAAAAAAATCTTCAATTCCAAAAACATTAAAAAAACACAAAAAGAAGTTTTGCATTTCATTTAGTCTTGCATTCATAAAAACCCAAAAAGAACAAAAACATTAGGCACTTAGAAAATTTACAAACCCTTGATTCCATCATAAGGTCAACCATAGTCAAACATTGGTCAAAACCCTCAATTCCGTCACAAGGTCATTCAAAGTCAACACATAATCAAACCTTAGGATCAAACCCTAAGTCAAGTTAAGGTTAGCTCACAAACACATATCTCTTGTCTCGGCTCACGAATGTGCCTAGGGCTAAAAGGTGAGTGGGTGAGGGAAATCCTTGATGAGATAGAGGAAATCCATCCAAGACCACAATAGGACCCACTTGTCCTACAACAACAAGAAGCATTCAGACAACTCTTAGTACAACAAGCATTCATCCAACAATTTGAAAGACAACAAGCAATCAATGAGAACAATAGCTTACCCACACAAAGGTGGAATATTAGAAACCCTAATAGAAGAATAGTGACTAGTGACCCTTTGGGTCATACAGTTATCTCTACAACCATGATAATTGAACAACACATCTACATTTAAGCGCACAACACCAAAGGCCCCAGGATGTGCTGACCCCTCTCTGTGAAGTCTAGCTCTCCAACGAGCCAGACCACCCCGTGTGTCACCTCCTCTCAATTAGCCACTTCCACGAGAGTGAGAGTGATGTGGCAGGTCACCCCATGACAAGGAGGGAAGGGTCCATGTGCATGCCAAAATTTGACTCGACAGCCCTAGGTAACCGATGTCATGATTTTGAGGTCTAGGAATTGTGAACAAACCCTCAAGAGCATGACCAATGTCGGTGGCACCATTAGAACCATCAACCTGTGCATCCTCTGTCAGCCCCTCGTCTGACAAATCATCCCCATTAGGAATATAGTCCTTGTCAGTAGAGTCTGAATCCTCGACCACAATTAGTGTTGAGGAAGGAGTCCCTCTCCCTCCCCTCTCCCCTCCTCTCAAAGTCCTATAAGTTTTGGTAATGAAGACTCTGAGAGTCAAGGGGGTCCAAGTAACTGTTCTTTGACTAACCTCACCCATCTCTTGGACAGATCGATAGCAGGTAGGCATTGGGGGCAACTCCTTAAGAAAATCCCTGCCAAACTACTACAAGACACACTCAACACAATGAGCCTCGATTAGACCATTATGGTTTGAAAGCTTTGATACCCCAAGACAGTGCTCCTTGATCTTGCCGTCATGTGACCATGTCCCCTCCATATCGAGGTAAGGAACATAAATCATATCCTCATTGGTAAGAGTAGCCAAGTATGTAAAGAAGTATCAAAGTTACCCACCTGAACCCATCTAGCTGTTCTTGGTATTCATTTATTAGGAATCAGAACAAGTTTTTGATAAGGCGTGATGTGCTCAAAGATCCAAGTCACAATTAAGGAGGAATGAATGAAAGCAAGAGCCCCTCATCGTGCGATGTGGTAGAAATCTTGGTATATCGTGGTCAAAATGTCTGGCCCCCAAGCATAGACTCTACCTTGCTCAAGACCATGTATAATTGGTGCCCAACACCATCTCAAGGGAGTTGAGGCCTTGTCTCCAGATAGCCTCGATGCAATCAAACCAATCAAAAACTTCCTCAAACAAGGAATGCAAAGTTGTGGCATAGAGGTAAGCTGAACACCTATCTGATCCTCAGGGTGACTCACCCCCATAAACTATGCCCTCGAAGGACTCATTAGCTAGTAGGACGAGAGGATGCCCTCTCACAAGAACTCCAAGAATATGGCAAACAATGAAAAGAGTGATAGTCCACTCTCCTGAAACCTACGGGAACTTGAAAGTGTTCCTATCTGCACCCCAATACATCAATATATCACAACAAATGCATGCCACAGGATGAACAACTGGCACATGGCAAACTCTGGCCAAGCCTGCTCTCCTCAAGATGGCAAGCTCATCATCACTCAATGAAGCATACACCTCTAAGAGCCACACCTGCTCCTGGAAAGCATTCCATCGAATGTGCATATCCTATCAATCAGAAAAGAACTTTAGATTAGATCTTGTCAACTCGCAAAAACCCTAAAAATCATAAAACTTGTAGAAAATCATACAAAAAAGTGTATAAACTATCAAAGTTGTAATAAATAGATGAATACAGTAGTTAAATTAGATTGAAACAGAGTGAAGTAAATGTCAGAAAGCATCAAATTTTAGACATAATTGATTTGTCAGGGTCACCACTTTCATCAGACCGAATCTCCTCCCGAGTGACCCAGATGTCAATAGAATCTCCCCCCGAGTGACCCTGTTGTCAGCAAGATCTCCCCCTGGGTGACCTTATTGCTCAATAGATCTCCCCTCAAGTGACTTGCCTGGCAAAAGGGATGACCCTATGTGGAGATCCCCCAAACTAAAAACACTCTAAAAACCCTATTTCTAAGCCAATTTCAGTAAATGAAAGACCAATCCTACTCTAAACAAAGAAACAAAGACAATGCAACAGAAAAAATCACCTAAACAAATAATTTCAAGAGATTTTTCACAAAATTCAAGCTAGGGTTTAGAGAAGAGTTTTTCACTATGTGCATACCTGATTCTCAGTGGTAGAAGAAGTGGTGACCATCTTCGTGATCTCCTCGGCGATATCTACCCAAGGACTGCTTACACGATCGATTCCATTGCTGATTCACTTGAATATCACTAATTTGCTTGCTTTTCCTCTTCCTTGGCTTTGTTTCTTTTATGTATTCTTAGATTAGTTCTTTTCTTTTATGCATCTTTTGTGCTCTTGGTTTGCATACTTTCATCTCTACATGTTTACTTGACAAAGGCAAACAACTAGTCGAACTCGCATGATCTATGGTATGTTCATCATTTCATTTTTCATTATTCATTTTGATATATTTAGATGTCAGGCTAATACTAGTCATTACAGGTACAATTGCAGGAAAATTGACAACAGGTAAGGCCTAGTTTAGCAACAATACCTACCCTTTACGTAGACTACCGTCCTTGATGGGGCAAATATGTAAGCACAAAAATCATTCATAGCCTCCATAATGACCCCTATGATGAGTTTTAATCCTTGTCAGGTACATGTAAGCATGAAATAATATCCTCTTAGAAACAATTCTCTTGGTGATGTGTATTTTCTTTCCTCTTGTGTCATTTCCCCTTTGTCTTTTTCTCTCTTGTTGTTGTCGATGCTTTTCGACACTTTTTGACACTTGTTGATTTGTGTTTTCTGAGATTGTGACCATGTTCCTAAGCCTTGTATGCATCTTGTAGGTGAGTTTTCACCTCTCCTTAGTGTTTTTCATCTTCTTCGCCCCCTAGAAGCCTTCTAGAGGCCCCCCTAGCCATCTCCCACTTTTGGTTTTTAGTTTCACTCAACCAATCCAAATCTCCCCCTATTATTTCCAAATTTCCCCCTAGGAGATCCTACTTTGCAAGTGGAGATTTGGATTTTTGCACATGATTGACCTATTTCTGGAGGCAAATCCCCTTCTATTCTCCTCCTCTTCCATCTCCCATCATACACTTCAGCCTAGGTGCCCTCCTCTGAGGGTCACCCATGGGTCACCCCCTGGGTGACCCAATGTCATCCCCCCAAGTGACCCAAGGTCATCCCCCAGGTGACCTAACTGGTGAAAGGGGCGACCTAGGTGGGTGACCCTATCGTGTTTCCAATTGTGGAAAGACTTGAGTTTTTAACTCAAAAAAGATCCATTTTCACCTATTTTTATTCCTGTTTACATGGATTTTTGAGCCTATTATGGAGTTAACTATTTCATGCACCCAAACAAGCATAATTAGCTCCATTTCATCTTCTTCACTTCTTGAGTGATAAGCTTTTACTGGGTAGATCACTCCAATTTTGGCCCAGATCACTCTTGAATCCTTTATGTCAACTCTCCAATCAAATTGAGTTAACTCTTCTTCTTCACCTCTCATTCCTTCTTCTAACCTATAAATTCCCCCTCCCTCAAGTACAAAGGGAGGCAATTCCATTTGTGCACACATCTCTTGCAAGTTATTGCTCTCCACATTCAACATTCTCATGTTCATATAGGACATAGGAGCCTTTTGTTTTATTCATTGCTTCATCTAGCTTTCACACAAAGCTCATCACGTGTCCATACACTACTCATATCAAGCCATCATGCTCATCAATAGCTCTCATTGAGCTCTCTTTGCAAAGCTTCAAAAGCTTCTCTTGCTTCCATTGTCATCTTGTCGCCAAGAGGATTCCCCATTGCTACAAGAGGATATGAGGTTGCAATCACAAAGATTTCTAAGGATAGTGGAGGCTCACGTGTCTCCAGGTTCCTTTATACTTTCTTTCAATTTGTAGTAATTAGATAACTAAAATTGCCCTTGGGATCAGTAATTTTGTTGATTTTTCCTTGATAGGATAGATCTATGATCTTGCATTCTTAAAGTAATTTTCTTTCAAAGTTCATAGTTTGATTTATTCAAAAGCAATTTTCCTTTTCTTAGATTAATTTGTTCCAAATATTCAAAAAACCCTAAAATTGCATTAGGTAAACTCATTATAGTTTTCATTCATTCTTTGAATCCTAGATTAGAAAAAAGTATCTTCAATTCCAAAAATATTAAAAAAGCACAAAAAGAAGTTTTGCATTTCATTTAGTCTTGCATTCATAAAAACCCAAAAAGAACAAAAACATTAGGCACTTAGAAAATTCACAAACCCTTGATTTTATCACAAGCTCAACCATAGTCAAATGTTGGTCAAAACCCTTGATTCTGTCACAAGGTCATTCAAAGTCAATGCATAATCAAACCTTAAGTCAATCAAACCCTAAGTCAAGTTAAGATTAGATCACAAATGCCTATATCTTATCTTGACTCACGAATGTGCCTAGAGCTAAGAGGTGAGTGGGTGATGGAAATCCTTGACGAGATAGAGGAAATCCATCCAAGACCACAACAAAATGCACTTTTTCTACAACAACAAGAAGCATTCAGACAACTCTTAGTAAAACAAGAATTCATCCAATGATTTGAAAGACAACAAGAAATCAACAAGAACAATAGCTTACCCACACAAAGGTGGAATATCAGAAACCCTAATAGAAAATTGACTACTGACCCTTTGGGTCATACAGTTATCTCTACAACCATGATCATTGAACAAAACATTTACATAAGCACACAACAACAAAGGCCCTAGGACATGCCGACCCCTCTCCACAAAGTCTAGCTCTCCAACGAGCCAGACACCCCCCGTGTCTCGTCTCCTCTCGACTTGCTATTTCCATGAGAGCGAGAGTGACATGGCAGTTCACCCCGTGGCAAGGAGAGAAGGGTCAGTGTGCATGCCAAAATCTAACTCAACAACCCCGAGCAACTGATGTCACAATTTTGAGCATACAGTTCCTTACATCATACTTTTGTCCATGGAGGAACACTTCATGATGACATGGATAGTTCTATGGAGCATTGGTTTGAATGATACATTTTGGATCATATTATAGACGTACACCTGATGGGGATGACTTCATTGGTTAGATATCCTCACCTATCTCTTACTACTTGCCACATTTTATGGTTTTGTTCACCATTTTTCACTATATGTTATGTTGTTTATGTGTTCCTAGTTAGCATGTGGAAGACACAAAAGATAACTTTATTGGTACATGTTGACACAGTATGTGGCTTTCAACATGTGTTATGTTTATGTCATTTATCCCTTGTGTTTTTTCTTATGTCATGTATGTTTTTATCCTCCTTACTTATTCTTCCATTTACCTTGTATGATCTTACACCTTGGTATTTTGTTTATTACATGTTTGTTGTGCATCTCCTATACTCATTTCACCTTCTATATTATGATTTGTAATTTATTTATCCACTCAAGGTCTTTCCTCTTGCTTAATATATGTCTTATTCTTGTACTTTTCTATTACTTTATTTGACCTTTATATGTTCATATGATCCATTTTTGACTAAGTTCCATTTCCATGATATTCGTACGTTTCCTATATTTCAGGTTTAGGTTGTCTAGTTCTTATGCTATCTACATGCCATTTATTTTTATTATTGTCCTAATGCTTATACCTACTTATGATATCACTCTTATATGTTTACCATGTTATCGTGATCATATGATTCTCATAATTACCTCTTATAATACTTGCATGTTTATAACATTTACATGTTTTCTAATATGTATAACACTTATCCATTATTATATCATGTTTATGCTAACATATCTATCTTATTCTCACGTCTATATCCTATGATCCTTATCTAGCATCTATGGATATTATTATCTTGTTATTTCCCTTTAGTGGAAAAACATTGTGGGCACCTTTCTTTACCTCATTATATATGCTTTCACGAACACATCTTACCTATGCTATTAAATTCTTATCACATAATGATACATTTTACCATTTTCTATCATGATCATATTTTTTCAACTTACCTTCAATTCCTTGCATCCTTTGTATGCAACCAATTAGAGGGGGGCATATATGTCAATAATATTCCTTTTGTGAGTTATTTTTTGTAGTGACATGCTCATAATAACTTCTATTTCAAATGGACATTTATCATTATTTTTGTTTTGCCAAGATCCTCTACTTAGTCAAAATCACTTTTTTCTTAGTTAGAGTCCTACAAACTTCTACTTAGATGGAGTCTCATACCCTTCTCATTTTTTCTTTTAATAATTTCAAAGATAGTTTTCAAGCAATTTGTAGTTGCCTATTTTAATGTGTGACAAATGTTACTCATTGCATGTTTTTTCTATCTTGTAGGTTTCTAATGGATTTCATTCATTCTGAGGAGAGTAAAAGAATCATCATCCATAACTGTAGATATCCTTTGAGTCTTTGAAATATTTACTTTCCATGTTAACTATTTGTTTTACTTTTACATGCACCCCCATAGTAGTTCACATACACATGAAAGTGGGAGCAAAATGTAGTGGTAAAAATTGCATACCTGTGCCCTTTTTTATGTAGAGTAGGGATAGACAACTCAAACTATCTTCAAACAAGCAAACTTTCAATCTCTAAGCATTCAAATGGTGGGTTTTCTTTCATTAGCCCTCATTCTTCTTATAGCCTTTCCAAACTGGTTTTTCCTTCATAACTTTCAGAGGGAGCATGACATTCAAAATATAAAAGTATTTTCAGATATCCTTTTCAACATTTACAAACATATCTCAAAATTAGGCATAGTCCTTTTGTACAGAAACCATCAAAATTTGACAACTTGCTCTAAAAAACCTAAAATATGTTCGGCCATAATTTTTAGTGCATACATGATATCACAAATGTAAACATAGTTTTAGATACCTACTTAGACATTATTTAACATATCTCAAAATTAGATAGGGTTATTTTGTACAGAAAGTCTAAAAAATTGACTTGTTTGCTCACTATTACCCTAACTAGGGTTTCAAACCTATTTAAAGTAAACTGAGCACAACTTGCTTGAAACACAATTAAATTAGACCAAATAACAAACCATTAAAGGTAAGAGTTCCCTCTATAATGGGTAATTAGTCATTCAGCCATACTAAATCATACAAAACTGTACTAAGCAAGTTGTCTACTATTTCACCATAAAAATCTAGAAGTGACAATCACTAATTTGATCATAACTTTCACAAAACATGACAAAAATCAACCAAACCAAAATAATTAGAAAGGTAACTCAAATATATTTCCAACCATATCACATGTAGGTCGTACAAAGGCCATACAAATCTATACTACAAGGAACAATAGAAATGTTTGAAAATGCAGAAAACACAGAGTTTTATTGCTTTTTAATTTCTAAAACTTCAATCCCCCCTCTTGCTTGACCACACAAGGTCTATTAAACATTTATCAACATGTTCCAATGGTTTAAGACCAATTTTTAGTTACATTGGTTCATATTCTAGACATTTTTCATATTCCTTCTTTGTGCAACATTGAGACTTTTCATATTCCTCTAGACTCCAACTTACACCTAATGACTCAAATTATACTCCAACACACAAGAATGGTCTTAGAAGAACTTATTACATGAAAAAAAACCAAAAATAAAACAAAATGTTAACTTATGGCCCCTTGAAGACATGAGAAGTTATGGGTGCCCCTGTACCATACTCCCGGGGAAGAAAAGAACTCAAGCTCCTCTTGAGTTAGGACCTACATCATGACCCACGTACCATCTGTAAAGGCTTGGAAACCTACATCATAACCTGCAACAGCATCTACTTGCAAAGAGTACAAATCAATAGCTAAGTTTGCAATCTTGAAATCAATGGCTCCCTTGTTTATAATTGTCCTTTGTTTGCATCTACCACCTCCACCTTGTAACTGATCCCTTTTTCCTTGATGGATGTTATGCACTTCAATAATACCTTGTTCTCCTTCAATGGCTTGTTTCATTTTCACCTTAGGTTTCTTTGCAATCTCAAGGGTATTCTGTCCTCTCTCTATACCTCTAACCATGATGTCAACAAGTATGGATTCTTGATCAGTGTTACTTCCCTCTTCTAAAATAAGTGAATAATAACTAACCTTGGTACCTTCAACATTACACTTGCTGACATTTGCAACTTTCTTTTACTGCTCCACTTGTAGTGGATGCTTGTCTAATTGTCCATCTTTCATCTGCAACTTAGTTTGTTCATTTTGCTGCTCCATACTTCCTTTTTCCCTCAAGCATTGATTTCTCAACTCTACAATCTCTTTCCTAGCAATCCCCTTTCTTTTAGCATCAAAATTCCCTTCATTTACAACCTCCCAAACAAGTGCATCATTTGTGTTGACACCATCTCTTTCCTTAGACATATTACATTCTACAATTTGTTTGTCATAGGCTGCTGTGTATGACAAACCAGCCCCTAGAACAAAAACTATATGGTGACTAACATCTCTCTTTGAAAGAAAAAAGTTAGAAAACTTATCAACCACTATGTCCACATGTTCCTTCAATACATCCTAAACTTCCCAAGGCAATTCTTCAATGTTTGTTGATGTTAAAACAATCCTAGGTTTTCTTACCATTGTATTACCTACCTCTTCCTCTTTCTCAAATGGCTTTTGCTCTTCCTTCATCAACCAAGACTCCCAAATGTCTAGTTCTACTATCCTCTCTTGCATTCTTCTCTTTTGAATGATCTTCTTGATGGGCCACTTTACCTTCTTCCTTATTGGTAAATGCCAACCACTTTCTTGTTTTGCTTTCTCAAGCAACTACTACAACTATTGCATCTCAAGATCCATTCTTTTTTGCATTTCTTCCAAGATGTGCCTCAACTCTATTATCCCTTGCTCAATGTTAATTGGTTTTACCTTCTCATCCTTCTTCTTTATCTCACTTTTCTCTCTTCTCATGACTTGTTTCTTGCTTGGTAACTCCTTACTCTACAAGTCTCCATAGACTAATCTTCTCAACATTTCCATTCTTCTTTATCAAGCAAGTCTCTTTCACATTGCTTCTTCTCAATGCTTCTTGTCTTTATGATACCTCACCTTAGGCCCCCTTTCTTTTCCCTTGCCCTAGTCTTTTGGTATCCAGGTTCTTCCTTCAACCCGCAAAAAGACAACACAAACTCCAAAAAAACTTATCCTGCCTAGATCTTCGGGCTCTCAACTCTTTTCCCAGACCTTTTAGGCTCTGATACCACTTTTCCCTTATGTTTTGGGTCTGCTTTGACAAGGTTGTCCTTTATGAATTAACTATTATGCATGCTAGTGTATTTTGCATGTAAATTAGCAACTAAATGTATTCTACATGTCCCCATCATCACTTATTCCCAAGATCCAAATTTCACTCTAAATCTAATTGTCTGCCTCGCCGGTTCAAATACATGGGTGTAGAATTGACCCAATTCATTTTTACACCTATAGATTTGAACCTTGAACATTTAAATTTAATTTTATTAAATCATACCAGTGTTTCCCTCCCTTACTAGTTATTATGAGTTGATTAAAGTACAAATTATTTTAAATTGTATGCTAAGGTGTTGTATTAAAGTACTAACCTTAATTCATTTGAATCAATCTAAGACCATTGAGAAACATTCATATTAGAGTATCATAGAGCATTCTACATCATCTATTTACATCATCATCATATGTATATTGTATGGTTTCCTATTATCTTTGATCATAGTCATCATTGTTGAATCAACCTAACTGTTGAAAATGAAGGTAGAACTGCTACTATAAACTTTAAAATTTTGTGTATGCAAAGATGAAATAAAGATTAATCTGTAACAATTAATGAACAATTGATTTTCATATTCAATCCAATGTAGAAGAGAAGAGAAGAGAAGAGAAAAAAATTGCACAGTATTTACATGGAGAAACCCTTTCAGGAAAAAACTCCACACTCAAAGATGTTTCCTGCTTGACATTCAATACTGAAATTTTTCTAAGTCCTTGATGCACTTCACAAAAAAACTTCTTGCTTTTTTCTCTAAGTCTTTTTTACAAAAACTTTTACTTTTTTCTTCTAAGTCTTTTTTCTTCAAATCAACTCTCTGAAAAATATATGGGGTTTACAATTAATTAAAAAGCTTGAAACTCAAATTATAATAAATTACAATTGATAACATAGCTTCCAAAGCTCATGCAAAAATCAAGCTCACTTAAATTGAGAAGACTGAACTCAAACAAAGTCCAAACTTTGAGTTAACTGTCCCTTCACGATGTGTGCACACAAGTATGCCAAAATTAGCTTTGCCAACATCAAACATATTTCCAAATAAAAGCAACAACTGAAAGTCCCAAGATTGGGTGCTCAAGTTAGCCCAATCTATTTCAGTCAACTGAAGTGATCAACACACACCAATTCTCATGCAACAACTTGCACAATTGATGTCCTCAATGTTATTTTGAATTACCTTGTTCTATACATGCAAGTGACATGCAAACACCAAATTCAACATGCAACTAATACCCATTACCTAAATTACTGAGATGTGCCATCCTACAATTTTTCAGGAGTTGGAGTGTCCTGCAAGTAATATCTTAAAACTGACATGCAACTAACATGCAAGCAATATCCAAATCATGCATCTCTAACACTGTAGCTAACTCCAACATTATATCCATGCAAGGTGTCTCAACATTATCCACTCATGTACACAAAAAAGCACAACTCCAAGTCTAAAAATTAATCCCAAGTCTAACTCCCACTCACTAGTAGTTATCAGACTCTATTTTAAGACTTAGGAGAAGTCAACAAGGTCTTTATGGCTCCCATCTAAAAGTGGATGCCCAAGTTTGACATTATCCATTTAGAACTTAATTGCAAAAGTCAAAGTGATATAATTAATAAATAATTAAGCTCTCAAAGTCTTAATATGTTGGGGAACACATTCCAAGAACTTTGGAGACACATGAATTGGTTAGGATTGTAAGTTAATGGCAACTTATCCCAACATTATCCCACTTGACATTATACATTGCAATAACTCTAAATGATATAATTCAAACTCTAAATCAAGTACAGTGATCAAGGTTAATGACCTTCCTGCACCAAGAGAACTTATTTGTAGTAACAGGCTTCATAAGATAATCTATAGCATTAACCAAAGTGTCAACTTTTTCAATCAAAACCTTACCATTCTCAGCCATTTCTTAAACAAAGTGATACTGAACATCAACATGATTAGTACGAGCATGATACATAGGATTTTTGGCTAAATAAATAGCACTCTGACTATCACAATTAAGTCTTACTATCCTACAATCAAAACCAATACCTTTACCAAGTCTCTGTAACCAAACTACCTCTTTGGAGGCATGTGTAGCAGCCATATACTCTACTTCTGTAGTAGACAAAGCAACTGCGGGTTTCCTTTTACTCATCCAACTTACCGCAGCTCTAAACAAAGTAAACACATAGTCACTTGTGGACCTTCGACTACCCAAGTCACCTACCCAATCAGAATCAACAAAACCTTGTATGTCCAATGATCTGTCAACACTATCAATACCATGATAAACCAAACAATAATTAGAAGTTCCTCGCAAATATCTAAACACCCTCTTAACATAAGTCCAATGTTCTTTACTAGGGTTAGACATAAACTTGCTTAAAACTCCCACTACTTGTGCAATATCTGGTCTAGTGCAAACCATTGCATACATTAAACTACCAACAACACTAGCATAGAGAACATTAGAAATTTCTTCAAAAGCATCATCAGTGGTAGGACACATGTCTAGTTTAAACTTAATACCAATAGGAAAAGGAATGCTAACTAGTTTGTAATCATGCATATTAAATCTTTGCAAAATTGTATCAACATACTTACTCTGACTTAACCATAGTTGTCTGTGAACACGATCCCTATTGATCTCCATTCCAAGAATGTATTTTGCAGCCCCTAAGTCCTTCATATAAAAAAATTTACAAAGCTGAGTTTAAGCTCTCTAATCATTTCCTTGTTGTTTCCATTAAACAACATGTCATCAACATACAAGACAATAATTAGAACCTGATCATCAATAATATTAAGATAAACACAATGATCTTCTTCACTTCTAACAAAACCAACTTTTAATGCAAAAACATCAAATTTCTGATACCACATTCTAGGTGACTATTTCAAACCATACAAAGATATTTTCAATTTGCAAACCAAGTCTTCCTTTCTTTTAACAACAAAACCATCAGGTTGCCTCATATAAATCTCCTCTTCAAGATCCCCATGCAAGAAAGCAGTTTTAACATCCATTTGCTCTATCTCAAAATCAAAATTTTTAGCAATAGATAAAATGAATCTAATAGAAGTTAATTTAGCAATTGGAGAGAAAATCTCATTAAAATCAACACCCTCTCTGGGAGTAGCCCTTGGCTACCAATCTAGCATTGTACCTTTCTAGATTACCATCTACACCAATTTTCTTTTTATAAATCCACTTACAACCAATGGGCTTTCTTCCTTTGGGCAAATGCACAAGATCCAAGTGTCACAACTGTCCAAAGAATTCATTTCCTCATGCATAGCTTGCAACTAAGACTCACTTTCTTCTAAAGAAAGAGCCTCCTTGAAAGATCTAGGTTCATCATTAGTACTCAATAAAGAAAATATACAACAAAAATTAGGAGGGCTATACATGTCCATTGGATTTCATTGCCTTGTGGATTTTCTTATAGTAGGAGTAAGAGGCTCTATATGTTCTTCTGTATGCTTATCCTAAACATTATTATCTGAACTTCCTGAACTCTCTTCTTCTTCTCCATTCCCAAACCCATCTAGTTGTTCTTCAACATGTGCATCTTCTTTCTTATTTGTAATTGTTTCAAAATGCATTGTTTTTTCTTTTTCTTGTTCCTTTGGTTGTTCCTCACCTTCATAAGATCTAAACTCCCTAAAATAACATCTCTTAATAAAAACATTTTCTTGGTTAGAGGGTTTCAAAGTTTTAAACCTTTTACATTCTCGTCATAACCTACAAAGATGCATTTTTGATCTTTTGGATCAAATTTAGTTCTTTTCTCTTTAGGTACATGAACAAAAGCCTCACAACCAAATATCATTATATGTGAAACAAAAGGTTTTCTTTTTAACCACATTTCATAAGGAGTCTTATCTTCAAGAATAGAGCAAGGAGATCTATTAATTAAATAACAAGAAGTACTTACAACCTCAGCCCAAAAACACTGATCTAGCTTAGCATTGTTTAACATGCTCCTAGCTCTTTCCATTAAGGTTTGGTTCATTCTTTCTGTTACCCCATTTTGTTGGGGTGTATAAGGTGTTGTTTTCTGTCTCACAATACCTATATGCTTACAAAATTCATCAAATTCCTTTGAACAATATTCACCACCATTATCCGATCTCAACACCTTTATTTTGCAATTTGTTTGCTTCTCAACTAAGGCCTTAAATTCTTTAAACTTAGTGAAAACTTCAGATTTTGCATTCATAAAATAAATCCAACTGTATCTTGATACATCATCAATGAATGTGACATAATGTCAATATTTTGCAAAAGATTCAACATCCACAGGTCCAAAAACATCTAAATGTATAATCTCTAATAAACTCTTTGCATTATTTGTTCTACTAGGAAATGAAGATCTACTTTGTTTTCCAAACACACAATACTCACAAAAATCATTTTTGCCAACCTAATAATCTAAAATACCGTCAACCAATTTTTTATTAATAATGGTCCTAAGACCTTTTTCACTGATGTGGCCCAATTTATGGTGCCACAACATACATATATTTTCAATGTCTATTACATTGGCTGAATTATTCAAAGTAGATGCATTTAATCTAAACAAGTTTCCTATCCGAGATCCTTTAGCAACCATGCAATTCCCTCTCACCAATCTGCAACTAGACTTATCAAATGTCACATTCATTCCAAAATCATTTAACTTTGATACAAAAAGTAAGTTTCTTGCTAGTCCTGGAATATGCAAAACATCATGAAGGGGTTTAACCCTTCCATCATTGAAATACAACTTTACCTTTCCTTTGCCAATTATCTGTTTTGTACTATTGTCACCAAGGAAAACTTCACCTCCATCATATGTTGAATATTTTGAGAACCACTCCTTGTTGGGAATCATATGATAGGACCAACCTCAATAAATAAGCTAAGCATCATTACTGTTTTGGGTAGGAAAATTGATGATGGGGTTTGTTGTTTTAGTTTGAGTTTTCCTTTCCACAAAACATTCCAAGGGCTTTTGAACTGAGTGCCCCTCCTATCAAGAGGTGAGTCAGCTATCAAATTTGAGTTGCCACTTAGTTTTCTACTAAGAAATTTAGATGTGATCATACAAGTTTGCCAATTAATGCTTTTATGCCCTTAAAACCCTAATTTAAGAAAAACAATAATCAAATTTGTGAATTACGACAAATATTACAGGAAATAGACAGAGGGTACAGAACCTTAACTCATTATTTTTGCATATGGAAAATGGAGAAATCCAGGACAACGGTGATGGTGCCCTAGTCCAGTGTGCCACTTTTTCTACACAATCCCGATCTCCTTCCGACACTAATCTCTATTATCTCTTTAGTTTTCTATGGTCCAACATTGGAGGACAAGGTTGATGGTTCCCTAGTCCACTGGGGAAGATTCTTCTAGATGTCGAAAGCTCTACAAATCCTAATGCTCAATGTCTAGTCTGTCTCTAAGTTTTCAGATGCGGAGGGCAAGGTTGATGGCACCCTAGTCCTGAAATGTTGTACAGTGTCTACTTCTTTTTAGATCTCAAATCTTCAATGTCTGCCTTCCTGTTGGAATTAGGTCAGACAACTAAGAGGGGGGTGAATCAGTTGTCCCACAAAATTATCATTTTATTTCTTTTAATCTTCTTTCACAACTTACAAATAGATTAATGATGTAAACATTAAAGCATGAAACCATAACACATGAGCAGAAACACAATTCACAAAATTGACACCAAGATTTTTAATGTGGAAACCCAGTTAAGGGAAAACCACGGTGGGGGTTAACCCACAAGATTCGTACCTTGTTAAAAGTACTTAAAAATGGGAAGGCACTTGCCTTCAAGCTCACTGTCCAGAGCTCACTGCTCAAGAGAGGCTCACTACCTACAAGAAATTTATGTTTAATACAGAAAGAATTAACTGAGAAATATCATCTTCTTCATGCCTAGTTCAGTCTCATTGATTGCTTCACAAAACTTCTACTCTTCTTCCAAATACTTCTTCACTATCACTTCATCCTTTACTATTCTTGTTCCTCTGCTCCTCTTCTCTGCTTTGCCTTTGATCCTATCTTGGGATTTGATTATTTCACATAAGGATGATTTTCCACAAGTCATCAACAAGTATTTATATGTTTTATCAACCTTGGAATGAACATCAAGGTTGGCACTACAAACATCTAACTTAATGTGAATCACTAAGCTATTGGCCAAACATAACTAGGACTCAAATCTTCCTCAATCAACATACCATGCTCCATAGAATTGCTCTTAGATCATCCACAACACGCTTGAATCATCTGGTTGGCCAAGATTGGGAAAAATAGCAACTCTAAAGAAGAAATCTTCAACAACGAGCTCAATCTTCAATGCAGACCTCCAACATAGCAGTCACATGATCTAAAGACCTCCACAAACTCATTGAATTCAACAATAACATCCACACCAATCCAAATCGTTAGAATCACTTGCATCTTCATCTAGAACCTCAAGAACACTGTCTACCATGACTGTCACACTAGAAAGATTACTTGCAGACCTCCAAACCATGAACCACTTGAGTTAATGATACACATTGACTTGCCAAACATGCCTCTAGAACCGTAGATCATAATATTTCAATGCAGAGCAATCTAGACCAATTTACTGTCACTCTCTCTTCTGAACACAACAAAACTGGTTCTACTCAGATGGCCATAGCTTCTTCAAATCTTCATGTAGACCTCTCAAATCTCAACTGGAGCTACTTTAGGCAATCCTCTACATAGCCATATGGTCCACATACATTGATCTTTATTATTTTTCTCAATATCCTCAACATTCCAGTCTTTTAAATAGGCAACAAAATAGGATACAATTGACACTAATGGCAACAACGATATGTTGACATCAATGACAACACTGCTTAGGCACATATTTGCAACAATCTCCCCCTTTGTCATTAATGGCAACATATGATGTGAAAAATTGATTCAACCATCAAGACAAGAACTTCTCCCCCTTTCTCTTATCACTTTCTTCATTGCTCCCCCTTTCATCAGAAACTAGTTTTTCACATGACTTCTCTTCCCCTTTGACATCAATAGCAAAGGGCACATATTTGCAATCTTTTCTCCCCCTTTTTGTTTCAGATTGATCTCAAAATTTGCATACTGACTACTGTTGCAAGTATGGGCCTAACTAGTGTTGTCATTAATGTCAACATACTCTTGTTGCATTGACGATAAGTATTGGATGAGATGTATGCTGAGGATATTGAGAAAATTAGTCCTATCAGGAACAAAGAAGAATAGTGAAGACAGTGAGGTAAAGATCCCAGATAAGATGAAGATCAGATGATGTGCATCAAAGGGTTTGTAGATATGTGTCTCAAGATGATCCAGTAAAGATTTTAGAGGTTCGCATGAAGATCTGAAGAAGTTATGGCCACTTAAGTAAAATTGGTTCTGGCAAATGTTCGGAGGTGACAGAGTGACACAGATAGGTCCGGTGAGATCCAGAAATGCAATATCTTGTTCTACAAATTTGGTGGAGTGTTTAGGAAGTTAATGTGAATTGACAACTCAATTGGTTTGTGGTTTGAAGGTCTGCAAGCATCTATTCTAATATGACAGTGATGATAGACTGTGTTCTTGAGGTTCTGGATGAAGGAGAGGATGATTTCAGTAAGTAGAAGTAGTGTGGATGTTCTTGGTGATTCAGGCAAGATTGTTGAGGTCCTTGGATTGTGTCCAGTTCATGTTGGTGGTCAGCATTGAAGATTGAGATCGTGATTGAAGAATTACTTACGGATGATAATGTTCTTCCTAAGTTTGGCTGATTGGATGAGTTACACATCCTACGGATGATCTTGAAGATGTTTTGTGAAGAATGGTGTGTTCCTAAAGGAAGATTGAAGTCTCAGATCTATGTGGTTGACAGTGTGTTGATCCGTGTGAAGTCTTTTTGTAATTAGTCATGTTGTATTTATGTATTTTCTCTGTAATGTGTGCCGACTTGGATGGTTATCCCTAAATCAATGTCTTGTATAAATAAGGAGTTGTAAAGTCATTTCAAAGGTATCTTGTGGAGAGAGTGTGGTAGAGAGGAGTAGAGAGAAAGGCAGAGTAGAAGTATTGGGCTTAAATAGAATTGACTCAAGCATGGTGAAGATGCTATTCTTTAGTTCAAGAATGTAATACTTATTATTCTATAGATAGTGTAACTCCTGTAGGCAGTGGGCCTCTTGTGAGTAGTGTGCTTAGACAGTGAGCCCTAATTAGCATGTGCCATTTTGTTCTTTCTATTCTTTTAATAGAGAATACAATCTCGAGTTAGTCACCCCATGGTTTTTTCCCTTAACCAGGTTTTCCACGTTAAAATCTTGGTGTCATATGTGTTAATGTGTTTTTGCTGTTGAATTGTTGCATTATGTTTTCATGATTGATTTATTATTATGTTGTTGAATTAAGAAAAGGATTTAAGTGATTAATTGCAAGAAATTTTTTGACAACTGATTCACCCCCCCTCTCAGTTTTCTATCCTAAATCTAACAATTGGTATCAGAGCTAAGTTCCTCTAAAAGAGCCTAACCACTTGAGGAGATCCAGGATGTTGTCCTACAAAAAGGATAGTTCGAGGTTTGATGGAACCAATTTCACTATTTGGAAAAGTCGCATGGAATGCCACTTGCAATGTATGGGAATGCAATATCAGATCATGGCTTCAAAGAAGTATGATCCTCCACAGAATGGTCTGTGTACTATAGATGAAATCATAGATGCTGAAAAACAATCTGCGGACTAAAGAAGCTCTTCTAAGTGCCTTATCTGATTTAGAGCTGACAAATGTTATTGACCTAAAAACTACTCATGAGATTTGGGAAAAATTGGAACTTCTGCATGAAGGAGATAAGTATGTTAAATGTGCCAAGCTACAGAGTCTGAAAGGAAATTTTGAAAACCTGAAGATGAGAGAAGATGAAAATATCACTACATTTATACCAAGAGTAAATGAGCTTGTTTGTGGCATTAGATGTGCTAGTGGAATCTTGGAGGAAGATGAGATTGTTGGCAAAGTTCTCAGATCCCTTCCTGATTCTTACAAATATAAGGTTGTTGCTATTGAATAATTTAGATCCTTTTCAGGTATCACAAGAGATCAATTGGTTGGTAAACTGGCTACATTTGAATTGATCAAGTTTGGAGATGCCCCCCCAAGACTGAATCTACATTTAAAGCTAGTGCCTCTGTAAAAGGAAAACAAAAGTTTGATTTGGGAGAGAACTCTTCAAAGAAACTATCATGGTATGAAAAAGCAAGAAAAGACCTAGAAGAAGATGAAGCAGAAGCTGATCAACTTGAAGCCCTTATTGCAAAAAGACTACCAAGAGGATCCGGTAAGTATGAGGGGAAATTGCCTTTCAAATGTTTTAACTGCAATAAGACTAGCCATTTTGCCTCAAGGTGTCTGAAAAGATTTTCAAGGCCAAATCCTAATAGATCAAGGTTCCAAAAGAAATGTTACTATGTTCATGAAGATGATGATGATGAAGGAGTAATAGATGATGAATCAGAGATAGGAAACAAATCTAGAAGTGACTATGTGTTTATTGCTATCAAGGAAGAAGATCCAATGCCCTTTGAATCTGTTAATCATAAAATTGTAGAAAGAGCTCTGGCTGCCCAAGTTGAAGAAAATGATGATTGGGTCATTGATAGTGGATGCTCCCACCATATGATAGGTGACAAAAATAAGTTCATAGATTTGGAAAGGTATGAAGGAGGAGTGGTAAAATATGGTGATAATTCTACTGGTAGAATCATAGGTAGAGGAACTATTTCTTTGGATAGAAAGAACAAAACCAGTAATGTACTGTATGTTGAAGGCCTGAAGCACAATCTTCTCAGTGTTGGATAGTTGGTGGACAAAGGCTATGATCTCCGATTCAAAAATAGAAAATGCAAGATCTTTGAAAGTTCTAAAACAGAGATTGCATCTGGTACTCAAACTAAAGGTAATATCTTCCACTTGGTTGGTACTAGTAAAAGTTGTTTATTTGTTCAAATTGATCAAAGTTGGTTGTGGCATAGAAGAATTTGTCATGTGAATTTTGATAGTATCATCAAGATAAGTAACACTCAGGCTGTGAGAGATCTTCCAAGACTGGTGAAACCTACTAATAGTTTGTGCAAAGAATGTCAGTTGGGCAAGTAGAGCAGAGTCACATTCAAAAGTAAGGAACAATCTTCTACTAGATTATTGGACTTAGTTCATACTAATCTATGTGGTTCGACAAGAATTAGGAGTGTGCAAGGTGATAGCTACTTCATGCTATTAATTGATGACTACTCCTGAATGATGTGGGTTACTTTTCTGAAAGAGAAATTAGAGGCTCTTGGGAAATTCAAAATATTCAAGGCTATGGTAGAAAATGAAACTGGATTGAACATAAAATGTCTAAGGTTTGACAGAGGTGGAGAATTCACATCTGGTGAGTTCATAGAATTCTATGAGAAACATGGGATAAAAAGACAGTTGTCTACTTGAAGGACACCACAGCAAAATGGAGTAGTGGAGAGAAAGAACCAAACCATCTAGGAGGCATCTAGAACCATGATGATGGAAGAAAATGTTCCTTAGATATACTGGAGAGAAGCTGTAAGCACTGCAGTCTACACTCTTAATCGAGTTCAAATCAGAAGCAATACTGCTAAGACTCCTTATGAACTATGGTTTGGCATCACTCCCACTGTGAAGTATTTCAGAGTTTTTGGTAGCAAATGTTACATTAAAAGAGATGAAGATTTAGGCAAATTTGATGCTAGAAGTGATGAAGGAATATTCTTGAGTTATTCTACTCAAAGCAAAGCTTACCGGTGTTATAACAAGAGATTAAGAAAGATTATAGAAAGTACAAATGTGAAGGTTGATGAAGGGATTGAAAAACCCTTAAGGTTTTATGAATATGATGAAGATGATTAGAATGATGTTTTGATCCAAGGAGTCCAAGCCCCTTCTGAGATTCATATTCAGACTGATCCGGTGAACCAGAAAGAAGAGATAAGATTGACTGAACCTGTTCAAGTGATAGAAGTGCAAGAAAGTCCCAAAATTCCCAGGTATGTAAAATTAAATCACTCTGAAGACTAGATCATATGTGATAAAAGCAAAGGTGTTCAAACAAGAAGAAGGATTACTCAAGACTCAGAAGATTATTGTCTGATTTCAAAGATTGAACCCAAAATAGTGAATGAAGCATGTAATGATGAAAATTGGACTAAAGCAATAGAGGAAGAGCTAATGCAAATTGAGAAAATCACACTTGGGATCTTGTTCCCAGACCTAAAAACAAGAATGTGATTGGAACCAAATGGGTCTTCCAGAATAAACTGAATGAAGATGGTGAAGTAGTCAGAAACAAAGCCAGATTGGTCTGCAAGGGTTACTCCCAAGTAGAAGGAGTTGATTTTGAAGAAACTTTTTCTCTAGTGGCCAGAATTGAAGCAGTCAGGCTATTTCTTGCCTTTGCTACCTTTACAGACTTCAAAGTATATCAGATGAATGTCAAGTTTGCCTTCTTGAATGGTGACTTGGAAGAAGAAGTATACATTGAGCAACCAGATGGATTTCAATTGTCTGATCATGGTGATATGATCTGCAAGTTGAAGAAAGCATTGTATGGACTCAAGCAAGCCCCAAGAGTCTAGTATGAAATATTGGATAAGCATCTTTTGAAGATTGGTTTCAACAAATGTACTACTGACAGTAATTTGTACTTCAAAATTGATCATGAAAATATCTTGATTGTTGAAGTGTTTGTTGATGATATCATTTTTGGAGGAAGAGATAGTATGTGCAAAACTTTTGCAAATCAAATGAAAAGTGAATTTGAGATGTCCATGTTTGGGGAAATGAATTTCTTCTTGGGTCTGCAAATCACTCAAACAAAGAAAGGAATCTTCATTTCTCAAACCAAATATGTGAAAGAATTGTTGAAGAAATTTGGGATGAAAGACTCAAAACCAATGAGTACTCCCATGGCAACTGGATGTAAATTGAACAAAGATGATGACTCTCCTAAGGTTGATCAGAAAAAGTACAGGTCAATGATTGGAGGACTTTTGTATCTCACTCAAACTAGACCTGACATTATGAATGTTGTTGGTCTTGTTGCTAGATTCCAAGTTGATCCTAGAGAATCTCATGTCATGGTAATCAAGAGGATCTTTAGATATCTAAAAGGGATAGTTGAGTATGGTTTGTGGTATCCTAGAGATCATGATTTATCTCTTCATGCATATACAGATGCGGATTGGACAAGAGATGTGGATGACTGGAAGAGTACCAGTGGTGGAGCATTCTTTTTGGGGAAGAGATTGGTTTCTTGGCTGAGAAAGAAACAAGAGGCAATATCTCTGTCCACTGCAAAAGCAGAATATAGTGCAGCAATAGGTAGTTGCACTCAAGTATTGTGGATAAAACAAATGCTAAGAGACATCAGAGTAGAGTATGAGGAACCTATCACAATCTTCTGTGATAATTCAAGTGCAATAAATATATCAAAGAATCTATTGTTGCATTCAAAGACAACATATATCCATCAAGTTTCACTTTTTGAGAGAGCAAGTGAACAAGAATGAAGTCAGATTGGAGTTTGTGCCTTCCAAGGATTAGATTGCAGGTATTTTTACTAAATCTCTACCTAAGGACTCTTTTGAGTATCTCAGGGAGAAGTTAGGGGTTATTACCCCTCCGGTTCTGAATTAAGGTGCACTGATGTGCATTAGTCCGGTGGATCTCACAGTCATATCTTGTGGTCCAGATTGATTTTTGGGAAGCTGCGAATCAAGGGGAGCAGCCGGTATGATTCTGAATTGATGCAAGTATGTGCCTTTTTCCATTGATGTCAAAGGGGGAGAGAAGACATGTGAAAAACAAGTAATTGCTAATCAAAGGGGGAGCAGGAAAGGAAGAGAAGACATGTGAATGGTTGTTGTTGAAAGGGGGAGTTGTGTAAGCGAGGAAAAGTTCTTGTCTTGATGGTTAAAACAATTTTTCACATCATATGTTGCCATCAATGACAAAGGGGGAGATTGTTGCAAGAATGGGCCTAATCGGTGTTGTCATTGATGTCAACATACTCCTATTGCATTGATGATAAGGATTGGATGAGCTGTATGATGAGGATATTGAGAAAATTAGTCCTATTAGGAACAGAGAAGAACAGTGAAGACAATGAGGTAAAGATCCTAGATAAGATGAAGATTAGAGGATACACATCAAAGGGTTTGTAGATATGTGTCTCAAGATGATCTAATAAAGATTTTAGAGGTTTGCATGAAGATCTGAAGAAGTTATGGCCACTTAAGTAAAATCAGTTCTGGCAGATGTTTAGAGGTGACAGAGTGACACAGATAGGTCCAGTGAGATCCAGAAATGCAATATCTTGTTTTGTGGATTTGGTAGAGTGTTTAGGAAGTTAATGTGAATTGACAACTCAATTGGTTCATGGTCTGGAGGTCTGCAAGCATCTATTCTAATATGACAGTGATGACAGACTGTGTTCTTAAGGTTCTGGATGAAGGAAAGGATGATTTCAGTAAGCAGAAGTAGTGTGGATGTTCTTGGTGATTCAGGAAAGCTTTTGGAGGTCTTTGGATTGTGTCCAATTCGTGTTGGTGGTCCACATTGAAGATTGAGCTCGTGATTGAAGAATTACTTACGGATGATGATGTTCTTCTTAAGTCTGGCTGACTGAATGAGTTACACATCCTGCGGATGATCTTGAAGATGTTTTGTGAAGAATGGCATGTTCCAAAAGGAAGATTGAAGTCTCAGATCTATGTGGCCAATAGTGTGTTGATCCGCATGAAGTCTTTTTGTAATTAGTCATGTTGTATTTATGTATTTGCTCTATAATGTATGTCGACTTGGATGATTATCCCTAAATCAATGTCTTGTATAAATAAGCAGTTGTAAATTCATTTCAAAGGTATCTTGTGGAGATGAGAGTGTGGTAGAGAGGAGCAGAGCAAAAGGTAGGCATAAGTTTTGGGCTTAAATGGAACTAACTCAAGCATGGTGAAGATGCTATTCTTCAGTTCAAGTATGTAATACTTATTATTCTATAGACAATTTGTCTCTTGTAGGCAGTGGGCCTCTTGTGAGCAGTGTGCTCGGGCAGTGAGCCCTAATTGGCATATGCCATTTTGTTCTTTCTATTATTTTAATAGAGAATACAATCTTGGGTTAGTCACCTCATGGTTTTTTCCCTTAACCAAGTTTTCCACATTAAAATCTTGGTGTCATGTGTGTTAATGTGTTTCTGCTGTTGAATTGTTGCATTATGTTTCCATGATTGATTTATTATTATGCTGCTGAATTAAGAAAAGGATTTAAGTGATTAATTAGAAGAAAGTTTTGGACAACTGATTCACCTACCCCTCTTAGTTGTCTATCCTAAATCTAACAATTGGTATCAGAGCTAAATTCCTCTAAAAGTGCTTAACCACTTGAGGAGATCCAAGATGTCGTCCTACAAAAAGGATAGTCTGAGGTTTGATGGAACCAATTTCACTCTTTGGAAAAGTCGCATGGAATGCCACTTACAATGTATGGGAATGCAGTATTGGATCATGGCTTGAAAGAAGTATGATCCTCCAAAGAATGGTCCGTGTACCGTAGATGAAATTAGAGATGCTAAAAATAATCTATAGACTAAAGAAGCTCTTCTAAGTGCCTTATCTGATTTAGAGCTGACAAATGTTATTACCCTAAAAACTACTCATGAGATTTGGGAAAAACTAGAACTTCTGCATGAAGGAGATAAGTATGTTAAATGTGCCAAGCTATAGAGTCTGAAAGGAAAATTTGATAACCTGAAGATGACAAAAGATGAAAATATCACTACATTTATGCCAAGAGTAAATGAGCTTGTTTGCAGCATTAGATGTGCTGGTGGAATTTTGGATGAAGATGAGATTGTTGGCAAAGTTCTCAGATCCCTTCCCGATTCTTACAAATATAAGGTTGCTACTATTGAAGAATTCAGATCCTTTTCAGGTATCACAAGAGATCAATTGGTTGGTAAACTAGCTGCATTTGAATTGACTGAGTTTGGAGATGCCCCCCCCTAAGACTGAATTTGCATTCAAAGCTAGTGCCTCTATAAAATGAAAACAAAAGTTTGATCCAGGAGAGAACTCTTCAAATAAACTATCATGGTATGAAAAAGCAAGAAAAGACCTGGAAGAAGATGAAGCAGAAGCTGCTCAACTTGAAGCCCTTATTGCACAAAGACTGCCAAGAGGATCCAGTAAGTATGAGGGGACATTGCCTTTTAAATGTTTTAATTGTAATAAGATTGGTCATTTTGCCTCAAGGTGTCTGGAAAGATTTTCAAGGCCAAATTCTAATAGATCAAAGTTCCAAAAGAAATGTTACTATGTTCATGAAGATGATGATGATGAAGGAGTAATAGATGATGAATCAGAGACAGGAAACAAATCTAGAAGTGACTGGGTGTCTATTGCCAGCAAGGAAAAAGATCCAATGCCCTCTGAATCTGTTAATCATAAAATTGTAGAAAGAGCTCTGGCTGTCCAGGTTGAAGAAAAGGATGATTGGGTCATTGACAGTGGATACTCCCACCATATGACAGGTGACAAAGCTAAGTTCATAGATTTAGAAAGGTATGAAGGAGGAGTGGTAAAATTTGGTGATAATTTTGCTGGCAGAATCAGAGGTAGAGGAACTATTTCTTTTGATGGAAAGAACAAAACCATTAATGTACTATATGTTGAAGGCCTGAAGTACAATCTTCTCAGTGTTGGATAGTTGGTGGACAAAGGCTATGATCTCTGACTCAAAAATGCAAAATGCAAGATCTTTGAAAGTTTCGGAACAAAGATTGCATCTGATACTCAAACTAAAGGTAACATCTTCCACTTGATTGGTATTGGTAAAAGTTGTTTATTTGTTCAAATTGATCAGAGTTGGTTGTGGCATAGAAGAATGTGTCATGTGAATTTGATAATATCATCAAGATAAGCAACACTCAGGCTGTGAGAGATCTTCCAAGACTGGTGAAACCTACTAATAGTTTGTGCAAAGAATGTCAGTTGGGCAAGCAAAGCAGAGTCACATCCAAAAGTAAGGAACAGTCTTCTACCAGATTATTAGACTTAGTTCATACTAATCTATGTGGTCCGGCAAGAATTAGGAGTGTGCAAGGTGATAGATACTTCATGCTATTAATTGATGACTACTCCCAGATGACGTGGGTGAGTTTTCTGAAAGAGAAATCATAGGCTCTTGGGAAATTCAAATAATTCAAGGCTATGGTAGAAAATGAAACCAGATTAAACAAAAAATGTCTAAGGTTTGACAGAGGTGGAGAATTCACATTCGGTGAGTTCATAGAATTATGTGAGAAACATGGGATAAAAAGACAGTTGTCTACTCCAAGGACACTACAGCAGAATGGAGTAGTGGAGAGAAAGAACCGGACCATCTAGGGGGCATCTAGAACATCATTATCTCCTTGACATCATTCTGGATCACAAGATATGACTGTGAATTCCATTGGACTGATGCACCCTAGTGCACCTTAGTTCTGATTAGGAGGGGTAATAACCCCTAACTTCTCTTTGAGATAATCAAAAGTATCCTTGAAGATACATACTTATCTCCTTCATGTAGAAGTTCCAGTTTTTCCCATATCTCATGAGCAATTTTTAAGTCAATAATATCTAATCCAAAATGATGTCAACATCTGCACTATCTTCTTCAATCACTAGATTTTCCAGATCAATCTGAATTTGAGTCTGGGTTTGAATTTATCTTCCTTGACTTTGACTTTCATCTTGATCATCTAATTCATATTTGTAAGACCTAGAATGTTCTTCTTTGCTCTCATCAACTTAAACATTTGCACTTTCAACAATCTTTCAATCTTTTGTTAAAGCACCGGTATGCCTTACTCACTGGAGGTAAATTCTCCACCTCTGTTGGATCTCAAACACTCTATTTTCTCACCAATCTCATTTTCCACCATAAGCTTGAACACCTTAAACTTGTTAAGAGCTTCTAATTTTTCTTTTAAGAAGGTTACCCACATCATCTAAGAGCAATCATCAATCAGCAACATAAAATATCTGTCTCCTTGCACACTCTTAATTCTAGCAAGACCACATAGATCAGTATGCACAAGTTCCAACTGTCCATTTGAAAATTGTTCTTAGCTCTTGAATGAAATTTTGTTATGTTTACCCAATTGACATTCTCTACACATGCTATCAACAAGTTTCACAAGTTTTGGAAGATCTCTCACAGCCTGAGTAGAACTTATCTTGACAATGTTATCAAAATTTACATGACACATTCTCCTATGCCATAACCAACTCTGATCAATCTGAACAATCAAACAACTTTTTCCAGAACTACTTAAATGAAAGATGTTACCTCTAGTTTGAGTGCCAGATGCAATTTTAGTTCTGGAGTTTTCTAAGATTCTACATTTTCCATCTTTGAATTAGGGATCGTAACCCTTGTCAACCAACTGTCCAACACTGAGAAGATTATGCTTCAATCCTTCCACATACAGAACATCATTAGTGTTATTCTTACCATCAAAAGAGATGGATCCTCTGCCACATATTCTACCAGCTGAGTTGTCTCCAAATTTCACAATTCCACCTTCATATTTTTCAAAGCTTACAAACTTACTTTTATCACCTATCATATGATGAGAACATCCACTATCAATTACCCATTCATCTTTCTCTACAACCTGGGCAGCCAAGGCCCTTTCCACATTTGCACAGATAGAAGACTCAGTAGGCACCAAATCTTCTTCTTTGATAGCAATGAACACCCAATCACTTTCAATGGAACCTCCATGTTCAGACTCATCATCTATGACTCCTTCTTCACTAGCATCTTAGACATAGTAGCATTTCTTTTGAACTCTAGATCTGTTAGGGTTTGGCTTTGAACCTCTCTCTGGACATCTTGAGACAAAATGACCAATCTTATTACAAGAAAAACATTTGAATGGCAACTTTCCTTCATACTTACCAGATCCTCTTGGCAATCTTTTGGCAAAAAGGGCTTCAAGTTCATTGAACTCAGTTTCATCATCTTGAAGATCCTTCCTTGTCTTGTCAAACCTATTTGATCTTCTTGAAGAGCTTTCACTCGGATCATATCTTTATTTTCTATGAATACTGGCTTTAAATGCAGATTCAGACTTAGGAAGAGAGTCACCAAACTCACTCATTTCAAATGCTAAAAGTTTACCAACCAACTGATCCCTTGTAATAGTTGTCACAGTCCTAATTTCTTCAATGCTAGCAACTTTATGTTTGTAGGCCGAAGGTAAGGATTTGAGTATTTTGGCAACAATTTATGATTCTTCCAATTTTCCACCAGCACACCTTATACCACTCACAAGTTCATTCACTTTTAGCATGTAGGAGGTAATATTTTCATCTTCACTCATCGTTAAGCTTTCATATCTACCCTTCTAGCTTTGTAGCTCGGCACATTTGACATATTCATCACCTTCATGCAGGGTTTCCAACTTTTCCCAGATTTCATGTGCGGTTTTCAATTCTAGTACATTTGTCAATTTTGTATCAGACAGGGCACTCAACAAGACTTCTTTAGCTCAAATGTTGTTCTCAGCATCTTTGATTTCATCTAGAGTTGTAGGAACTTTTTCTAGAATCTTATACTCATTCTCACTTATCAACCAATAGGCATCACCCATACATTACAAATGACACTGCATGTGTATCTGCCACATACTGTAATTTGTTCCATCAAATCTCAGACTATCTTTCTTGTAAGTCGACATTTTGGATCTCGTCAAGTGGTCAAGCTTCTTTTAGAGGAACTTGGCTCTGATACTAATTGTTGGAATTAGCTCAGACAACTGAGAGGCAAGGTGAATCATTTGTCCCACAAAATTATCATTTTCTTTCTTTTAATCTTCTTTCACAACATACAAATAGATTAATGATGTAAACATTAAAGCATGAAGTAATAACACATGAGCAGAAACATAATTCACACACTTGACACCAAGATTTTTAACATGGAAACCCAGTTAAGGGAAAACCACGGTGGGGGTTAACCCACAAGATTCGTACCCTATTAAAAGTACTTAAAAATGGGAAGGCACTTGCCTTTGGGCTCACTACCTAGAGCTCACTACTCAAGAGAGGCTCACTACCTACAAGAAATTTATGTTTAATACATAAAGAATTAACTAAGAAATAGCATCTTCTTCATGCCTGGTTCAATCTCATTGAATGCTTCACAAAACTTCTGCTCTTCTCCCAAATACTTCTTCACTATCACCTCATCCTTTATTGTTCTTGTTCCTCTGCTCCTCTTCTCTGCTCTACCTTTGATCCTATCTTTGGATTTGATTATTTTGCACAAGGATGATTTTCCACAACTCATCAAGTATTTATATGCTTCATCAACCTTGGAATGAACATCAAGGTCTGCACTACAAACATCTGACTTAATGCGAATCACTAAGCTATTGGCCAAACATAACTGGGACTTAAATCTTCCTCAATTAACACACCACACTCCATAGAATTTCTCTTAGATCATCCGCAACATGCTTGAATCATCCAGTTGGCCAAGACTGGGAAAAACAACACTAAAGAAGAAATCTTCAACAATGAGCTCAATCTTCAATGCGGACCTCCAACACAATAGTCACATGATCTAGAGACCTCCAGAAACTCATTGAATTCAACAATAACATCCGCACCAATCCAAATCATCAGAATCACTTGCATCTTCATCTGGAACCTCAAGAACACTATCTTCCATGACTGTCACACTAGAAAGATTGCTTGTGGACCTCCAAACCATGAACCACTTGAGTTGATGATACAGACTGACTTTCCAAACATGCCTCTAGAACCATAGATCATAATATTTTAATGCGGAGCAATCCAGACCAATTTATTGTCACTCTATCTCTTCTAAGCACAGTAAAACTGGTTGTACTCAGATGGCCATAGCTTCTTCAAATCTTCATGCGAACCTCTCAAATATTAACTGGAGCTACTTCAGATAATCCTCTACACAGCCATATGGTCTGCATACATTGATCTTTATTAATTTTCTCAATATCCTCAACATTCTAGTCTTCTAAATAGGTTACAAAATAGGATATAGTTGACACCAATGGCAACAAGGATATGTTGACATCAATGACAACACTGCTGAGGTATATATTTGCAACTCTTCCTTCCCTACAACTCCACTTTCTCTAGATCTGATACATGTAACCTGCAATCACAAGGAGTGTGGGAGGGGGTTGTGGTGTTTAGAGGCTTGCCTCAGTCAAGCCCCAAAGAGACATTCAAGTCTTCTGAACACCATTGTCAGAGAGAGTGCATGCCCTTGGGAGGTAGAGGCAAAAGCCTAATGATAATGATTAATAAAATACAATAAATGATACCTTGATGATGAAGCTCTCATGGAAGGCATAAGCTCTTCAATGCCATGAGGAGATGTAATCCAACTTGCAAAAAAACACAATAACAATGCTATGCTCTGCAACATAATGATAATCACAAGTATGCCAATAGATCACAATCATAATCTAACATAATCATCTTCTAGTTTGTAAGTGATAACCTAAACATGCTTATATATGCAACTATTAAGATTTCCACCAAGAATTTTGTATTTGAAACTTATGATGTTGGCCTGGAGACCAAATAATAGTCACAAAACTGACATTTCAAATTAGGGCAGACTCAAAATAGGGTTGGACTAGGGTGCTAGCGCCCTTGTCCACCCCCTATTTTTGCTCAAGGATCATTAAATTGCAGCCCCCTAGGTCCTATTTGCCACAAGACCCATGGGTTTTCTCATCGGGAGTCTGATTTAACATGCAAAATGCTCTAAATGCAAATCTAAAGACTCGAGAGCTAAACCTTTAGGGAAAAGCCCCCAAGGGTGCATTTTTCTGACATAACGTTTCGATTTTAATGTATGCATTAAATGCAAGGCCAATACATGCATTAAAGTAGGCCACAAATACAACAAACACACCAAGCACAGAGAAGACACACCAAACACATTGAAGACAAATGACAGGTATGTTGAACACAGAGAAGACACACCAAACACATTGAAGACAAATGACATGCATGTTGAACACGGAGAAGACAAGTATAGGCAAGTAAAACATAGAGAATACAACATTGAAGACATGTAGAACACATAGAATACAATGAATGCAGTGATTATTTTCTTTCTGATTTTCCCATATGAGATGCATAATGCACATACAAGGAAAGTAAACAAACAAATCCCAAAAAGTGTAGAGGAGTTATTCACCACTAGTCTTGCACTTTTTGAGAATAGACATGCCAAACAAAATCCCAAGGTGTAGATGAGTTGTTCACCACTGGTCTTGCACCTTGAGAACAAACATGCCAAACAAATCCCAAAGTGTAGAGGATCTCATCACCATGGTCTTGTACTTTGGGAACAAGCACGCCATACACACACACACGCTGAAGACACAGAGAAAACACGATAGACAAGCGATGAAGTGTTCCTATTGCTAGGCTCATCACCATCTCAGACACATTACAGACACACATCGACAATTGGGCTTTGCCACAAAAACCACCAAAAACATGCTTAAGGGTTGAGTTAGTCACAGAACTGCTCCCTACCTCACGATGAGTTTTTTTGAAAATGACAGGATGATGCAATCTACTCTGAGAAATACACCATCCCCACCTCACAATGAGGGCTTAAGAGAAAAAGAATATGCTTGATATCCTGCCTCTGTAGAGGGCTTAGATAATTGATTGATTTTCATATTGTTCAAACATACTTTACAATGATCTAAAGCAGATAACTTACCTTATATATGCCCCCACCTTAAGGTGGTTGATATCACATACTGATATCAAGTATGTTAAGGTAGGAAGAAAACACACAAGGGAACACAAGCTCTTGCAAAGCCCATGCCCCCCAGAGGTGACATGTACTTTATGATCGTCGAATGTTCTGACAAAAACATCCCTGCAAGAAAAGTGTTAGTGTCCAAATAATCATGATAAACAACAATGCATATGATCAACTACATGAAAAGACAAGCAAGGCAATATCCATGATAAGCAAAGTGCACAGAGCAGTAGTATTGTTAAAGTGTTGTTAGCAAGATAAGATAACATTGACATCAACATCAAGATAGAGAAATTACAGAGTGATTCCACTAGCCAAGCATCAGATAAAATGTTACAACCCCATCGTCATATAGGAACTAAGTCCAGTTTTTGATTGCTCTCGAAAGGGACACTAGGTCCGCATCAGTATAATATGTTTTTCGTCATCTGCCTGCTAGATGGAAACACTGGAGGAAGGTAAACAATAAATCAGAGAGGAGAACAAGTGTCTTAGGGATAGTCATGTAGGAGGGTGCCCCTAATTCACTAACTACAATGCTATGTCCATAAGACACAACACACAACAATGAAATCAGAGGAGAAGCAATGTAGAAGAATGATGATACAAATAGAAGAAGGTTACGACAAAGGTAGTCTCCTAGTATCCTTGACCTTATGGGAGAATCAAGGGTCATCATAGGAGGCCTAACAACACATAGCACATCACAGGGGAAGCACATCATGAGAGAGATAAAGGGTTAGAGATACTTACTTGTTAGAACCCAAGGTTAGGAACATACATATCTAGGAAGATGCCACTCTTGAGAGCTACTCTAATATTTCCTACAACAATTATGTCCTATCCGCTTAGGATATCTCACATATTGATTTGATCTTGTTGATATTGCATTAACATTAAGTTTAGGATGACGAGAGGCTTTGGTGGGTTTCAAAGAGTGGTATCCTATACCGGCCGTGTAGTTAATTCCAACAACTTGGAAAGGTACTCTAATTCCTTGTTGATTTACACCACATCCATTGCCTGCATAGTCATGATTTCTGTACAATATTTGAAATCCACGACCATAGAGAGAGTCCATTTGTTTAGAGGATGATGAAGCCTCATAGGTCTCATAATTTGTAGTATAAGTGAGAGTACTGTCCTTATTTTCAACCAAAGAAACATTGTTTTTGTTAGGTGCTTCAAAAGATTTTTTGGACAAGATTGATGCGACTTTTGTTGTGTTAGGGACATTGAGTTTATATTCCCCTATAACATAAGGATTAAAATCTAATGAACCCCAATCATCACCAAAAAGTGCATTCAATGGTTGAGAGTTTTGCACAACATTATTAAGAGGTCTTGAAGAATCCACTCGTAAGTTGTTTAAACTTGAATGATTGGTAACTTGTCGTGAACAATTATTTAGGTCAAGATCGGCTTTTACAGTGTGGACCTTGTCTTGATAAATAAACTTTATTGATTGATGAAGGGTAGATAGAACTGCCCCCATGGCATGAATCCAAGGTCTACCAAGAATTATATTAAATGAGAGTGAATCGGGCATAACATGAAAGAGAGTATCTAATGTCACAGGTCCAACCATTACAGGTAAAGTTATCGTGCCCACAGATTGTCTTCCAAAATTATCTAAGGCATGAATGTTGATCCTATCCGGTTTGATTAAAGAGGTGTCAATCTTGGTTTTGCATAACAAGCCCATGCTACAAACATTAAGAGCCGATCCATTGTCAATCATAACTTGTTTTACTAATTTTGTATTTATTGTGACATATATTATAAGTGGGTCATATTGGTTTTGAACTGTAATTGATGGTAATTCATGTGGTTGAAAGAGAATATTTGTTTTTGTTGCATTTATACTATAAAACACAGTTGCTACATCAGTTGGCTTAGCAGTGGGTGGTACAATCACCTTTTGTAAAGCTTCTTGGAGCATTCCATGCTATGTAGGCGATCTTTGTATTAAATTCCAAAGAGATCTTAGCCAGAATAGCATGGAGCTACTCGACAAGATCATATTCTTAACCACTTTTATGAGTAAGATGAGGTGGTGGAGGGAGCATAGGTTGAGAACATGGAAGAGAGATAGGAACATGTGGTGCTTGTTTACTTTTCTTGTTATTATGGGTGTTATACGTGTGTGCAATCATATTATGGTGTGGTTTTTGTAACACATTTTGAACACCCTGACGTACTTGAGAAATGTTTTGTGCATATTTGTAGATGTGATCTGTAGGTCTACCTTGAACCGTAATCACTGACTTTAAGGAAGAGGGTGCACTAGGTGCTCCTTAGACAATCATCATAGGAATATTGCTACAAAGTCTATTAATGAATATTGAATTAACATTGTTTTCCTCTTGATTATACCCAACATCTATCTCTGAAGGATTTAATGTGAGATAACTTTTTTCATCCACTAATGCTACATCTTGGCCAAGGAGAGCATTGGGATGAGAGGAAGGTACATCATCATCATCATACTCTATAGTAGAAAAAGGATTTTCACTCACATCTTTCTCATGAGTATTCCTAGAGATGAATTTAGTTAAATATTCTAATATCAAAGGATATGCTCCTATGAGTAAAGTGACACTACTAAAATTATGTGTATAACAAAGTAATTGCAACTCATATGTAGAACATATAGAAGCATCAATACCACTTGCATAAGCTATGTGCTCTAGAACATGAGGATTCACATTAGTGAAATTAGAGAAATTTTCAAAGTCTAGGATATACTCATGCAAAGATTTCAAAGAAGAATAACATGAAGATGCAATTGCATTTTTTTTAATGTAAAATCATATTTTAAAAGATTTTCCAAAATGTATGCCAAAGACAAGTGCAAAACTATGTGAGAATGCTCTAAAATGTTTGATTTTTTCAACTTTCCTCAATGCAAACAACTAAAAGAAGAGGAGTTGTAAATATTTTCAAGAGGGAAATAAAATTATATGCCTAAAAACAGTCCACTAATGCAATAATACCTTTCACAACATGCTTTTGAAGCAACTCTAGAAAGTCGATAAGCTAAAACCTAGTGAAAATATGCGATTTTTCACCAAATCTTCATGCAAACAAATGAAAGAAGAGGTGTTGTGAATATTTTCAAGAGGGAAAAAAAATAATATTCCTAATAAAAGTCCAATAATGCAATAATACCTTTCACAACACACTTCTGAGACAACTCTAGAGAGTCGATAAGCCAAAACCTAGTGAAAATAGGCCAAAATATGCAGTTTTTTACCAAATCTCCATGCAAAAGAGTGGGGCAGTGGGTGTTGTAAGGAAAATGATGATGGAAAGAAATTTATAACAGTAATAACATCTAAATAATTCAAAAAAAATCTGTTACAACATGCTTCTAATGCCTTTCTAGACCAAACCCTAGTGCAAAGATAGTAAAAATATGCCAATTTTCCCAAAATTTCAATGCCAAGCTCACAATAAAGGGTGTTGTAAGGAAATTGAGAAGGGAAACAAATAATAAGGCTAATAACATCCAATTAGTGCCATAAAATCCCTTACAACATGATTGGAGTGCAAATCTAGGAAGATGATAGGCGCAAATCTAGTGAAAAATGCAAGTTTTCAAGCCCTAGACATGAAATTTCACAAGGAGGCCACTATAATGCAACACTACAATCAAAGATCAGAACTAATGAGTGTTTTGAAAAGGTAGTAAAATATGAGAAAAGATTTTGACTACAACCCTAGTTCATGCAAAACTAGGTTTTCATGAAAAATGCAAGATTTCAAGTGTATTTTGAAAAATCAAGCATGCAAATGCAATGCAGATGGATTGTAAAAGATAAATTTCTGTATTTTGGATCAAATATAATGCAAATAACATAAATTAATTTAAATTATATGCCAATTAATTCAAATTTCACAAAAATGCAAGCTTAATATGCCAATTTTTGCAAATTTTTCAATTTTTTCAAATGTTTTGTACTTTTTTCAAATGCAAATATTGAAAATAATGAATTGAATGATGATGAATTTAAGATCTGATGTAAAAATCAGAGATTCAATTAAATGCATTTGAATGAATGCCAATTATATCAAAAATCAAATCCTAGAATGCAATGTTTCAATTTTTCCAAATATATCAATTTTTTTGTAAATTTTCCAATGCAATAGAATGAATGAATGCAAATTTATCAAACAAGACTTAGCAAGGTGCCAAAAGTCCAATAAAATGGGTTCACAAAAATGTTTGGGGTAGGAAAATGGATGATGGGGTTTTTTGTTTTAGTTTGAGTCGTCCTTTGCAGAAAACATTCCAAGGGCTTTTCAACTGAGTGCCCCTCCTATCAAGAGGAGAGTCAACTATAAGATTTGAGTTGCCACTTTGTTTTCTACTGGGAAATTTAGATGTGATTATATAAGTTTGCCAATTAATTCTTTTATGCCCTTAAAACCCTAATTTAAGTAAAACAATAATCAAATATGTGAATTACGACAAATGTTACAGGAAATAGGTGGAGGGCAGAGAACCTTAACTCACTATTTTTCGCAAATGGAAAATGAAGAAATCTAGGATAATGGTGATGGTGTCCTAGTCTAGTGTGCCACTTTTTCCGCATAGTCCCAATCTCCTTCCAGCACTGATCTCTATTGTCTCTTCAGTTTTCTATGATCTAATAGTAGAGGACAAGGTTGATGGCGCCCTAGTCCACTGGGGAAGATTCTTCCTGATGCTTGTTGTCCAGTCTGTTTGTGAGTCTTCAGATGTAGAGGACAAGGTTGATGGTACCCTAGTCCTAAAATGTCGCATAGTGTCTACTTCTTTTTAGATCCCAAATCTTCAATGTCTGCCTTCCTTCCCTACAACTCCACTTTCTCCAGATCTGATACCTGTAACCTGCAATCACAAGGAGTGTGGGAGGGGATTGTGGTGTTTAGAGGCTTGCCTCAATTAAGCCCTGGAGAAACATTCAAATCTTCTGAACACCATTCTCAGAGAGAGTGTGTGCCCTTAGGAGGTAGAGGCAAAAACCTAATGATAATGATTGATAAAGCACAATAAATGATACCTTGATTATGAAGCTCTCATGGAAGGAAGAAGCTCTTCAATGCCATGAGGAGAAGATGTAATCCAACCTACAAACAAACACAATAACAATGCTATGCTTTGCAACATAATGATAATCACAAGTATGCCAATAGATCACAGTCATAATCTAACATAATCATCTTCTAGTTTGCAAATGATAATCTAAACATGCTTATATATGCAACTATTAAGATTCCTACCAAGAATTTCATATTTGAAACTTATGATGTTGGCCTGGAGACCAAATAATGGTCACAAAATTGACATTTCAAATTAGAACAGACTCAAAATAGGGCCGGACTAGGGCGCTAACACCCTTGTCCACCCCCTATCTTTGCTCAAGGATCATTAAATTGTAGCTCCCTAGGTCCTATTTGCCATAGGACCCATGGGTTTTCTTATCAGGAGTCTGACTTAACATGCAAAATGCTCTAAATGCAAATCTAAAGAGCTGGGAGAGAAACCTTTAGGAAAAAGCCCCCAAGGGTGCATTTTTTCAACATAATAATTACTTATTGTGTTAGCTAAAAAAATTAATGCATCATTGTCACCATCCTCCAAGGATTTTTCAGTGGAAGAATCTGACCTCTTTTTCTTGCTCTTACAATCTTTCTTCACATGTCCTCATTTGCCATAGTTTCAACATTTTACCTTGCTCTTACTAGATGGGGTTTTAGAATGACCTTTAGACATACCCTTCTTACTATCTCCTTTGGGTGTATTTTCCTTAGTTCTACCCCTTACATGTAAAGCATCTTGAGATCCACCATTTTTGGATTTTCTTCTCATTTCTTCTAAAAGAAGTGTAGAAATGAGACTGTCCCTCTTTGGATTTGTACCACCACCACTGATAGAAACAATTAGATTTTCCCAAGATTCTGGTAAAGAACATAATAATAAGATACATTTATCCTCTTCATCGAGCTTAACACCTATAGATGCAAGTTGACTTAAAATCAAATTAAATGCATTCAAATGGTTTGCAACAGAATCTCCATTCTTCATTTTCAATGAATACAACTATCTTTTGAGGTATAACTTGTTAGTTAAACTTTTAGTTTGATAAATATCACCTATCCTCTTCCATAGCTTATATGCAGTAGCTTCAGTAGAAACATTCAAGAGGATAGCATCTGCAAGGCACAACCTTATGGTTCCTAGTGTTTTTTTATCAAGTTTCAACCAATCTTCATCTTTCATAGTTGTAAAGGGATTCTTTTCATTTTCAACAGCAACCCATTGTTCTCTTTCTTCCAAGTGATCTTCCATTTTTAATTTCCACATATTGTAGCCTGATCCATTGAATTTCTCAACATCCATATGAAAGGTAGAATCCATTATATACAATCTTCTTCATAGATCTACAAAACCTACAAAAACAAAGCTCCCATTGCAGCCAAAAAAACTTCAAAACTTTGAGAGAAAGGTATCCCTCACTCTCCACAACCATTAGCTCTGACACCAAATGTTGAAAATGAAGGTAGAACTATTGCTATAAACTTTAAAATTTTGTGTATGCAAAGCTGAAATAAAGATTAATCTGTAACAATTAATGAACAATTGATTTGCACATTCAATCCAATGTAGAAGAGAAGAGAAAAAGATTGCATAGTATTTATGTGGAGAAACCCTTTTGAGAAAAAACTCCACACTCAAAGATGTTTCCTACTTGTATTAAATCTCTTTGGAAAAGATTACATTCAATATTGAAATTCCGCTAAGTCCTTGATGCACTTCACAAAAAAGCTTCTTGCTTTTTTCTCTAAGTCTTTTTTACAAAAAAACTTTTGCTTTTTTCTTCTAAGTCTTTTTTCCTCAAATCAACTCTCTGAAAAATGTATGGAGTTTACAATAAAATCAAAATCTTCTTTTAATTCAAAAGCTTGAAACTCAAATTATAATAAATTACAGTTGATAACATAGCTTCGAAAGATCATGCAAAAATCAAGCTCACTTAAATTGAGAAGACTAAACTCAAACAGAGTCCAAACTTTGAGTTAACTACCCCTTCATGATATGTGCACACAAGTATGCCAAAATTAGATTTGCCAACATCAAACATATTTCTAAATAAAAGCAACAACTGAAAGTCCCAAGATTGGGTGCTCAAGTTAGCCCAATCTATTTCAGTCAATTGAAGTGAACAACACACACCAATTCTCATGCAACAACTTGCACAATTGATATCCCCAATGTTATTCTGAATTACCTTATTATGTACATGCAAGTGACATGCAAACACCGGATTCAACATGCAACTAATACCCATTACCTGAAATACTGATATGCACCATCCTACAACTTTTGGGAGTTGGAGTGTCCTACAAATAATATCTTAAAATTGACATGCAACTGACATGTAAGCAATATCCAAATCATGCATCTCTAACACTGTAATTAACTCCAACATTATATCCATGCAAGGTGTCTCAACATTATCCACTCATGTACACAAAAAAGCACAACTCCAAGTCTACAAATAAATCCCAAGTCTAACTCCCACTCACTAGTAGTTATCAAACTCTATTTTAAGACTTAGGAGAAGTCAACAAGGTCTTCATGGCTCCCATCTAAAAGTGGATGCCCAAGTTTGACATTATCCATTTAGAACTTAATTGCAAAAGTCAAAGTGATATAATTAATAAATAATTAATCTCTCAAAGTCTTAATGTGTTGGGGAACACATTCCAATAACTTTGGAGACACATGAATTGGTTAGGATTGCAAGTTAATGGCAACTTATCCCAACACTAACTAGGGGTTTAACCAAGGGTGAATCCTCCTACCTAACAAAATCCTCAATAATGTTTCTAAACATTACTAATTAGTTGTTAAAGATCACATATGTATCTGCAACCAAGTTACAGAGGCCAAAATCAAATAAGTTTATATTTGTGATTCCAAATTTAGTTCCACACTCACAGAGATCACTTCTACACTCGTGAAAGTGAACTAAACATTCATAGAATCATTTTTTTAGTTCTACAACAATCATCTAGTAGGTCTTGGTTTGTGTTACATTGGTTTTTGATACATTGGCAAATCATTTTATTTTTGTATTAAGTTTAGTATTTATTGTATTATTAGTTATTAGTCCTCGCTCAAAATTTTAGCCTTTATAATTGTTTAATTACTAATTTAGGTAAATTATAGTAAGATAAATTATTTTCATTACAAGTATAAATGCAAATTTCATAGTGGACAACAATGCTTATTTATAGTGGCATAATGCATAGAGTTTTTTAAGCTGCATTCTACTTTTTTTTACTGTATAGTGTAAATGCAAATGTTGAAATTTAAATCATGTTTAAATGTATCAATGGTGACTTGGATTTTTCAAGGAGACTAAAATATTTACATTGCAATAGCTCCTTGCATTTTGTATCAATTATGTTAGGCAAGACTTGTTATTAGCTATGCTTTTGGGATAAATATAGCTCAAAATTTATATAGTCATTTACATATTCTTTGTAGCAAGAGTTCCCATGGGGAGTATTAATTATAGATCCACATAAAGCTATATTTGGGCATGTTAATCGAGTGGTGTTTTTGAGTGGTAGTGGATGGCTCATGCTATCATGCTTCATATGCCATTCATGTTTTCTCTTTAGGTTTTAACTACTACAATTGAGTATGATATTTGAGGCAATTTTCCTTTAACAAGTTTTGTGCATGGATCACATGGATCTTACAAGTGGATGTCAAGATTCATGAATACAACTATTAGATATAGTATTAGGATTGAGATGCATCATACATTTTTATTATCTTACATATAATTTGATCCAAAAACTAAACTATTGAAGTGATTTTAGACATGCATGACATTTTACCACTTAACTTATTTTTAGTTTATGAATCTTAGAGACCAAATGCATGCACTCCTTTCTACATATCTAAGGAAAATTTTAGTGACAATTTGTTGCCAATTGGTAATTTTTGACTTTTGGGGTGCTAAAAATGGCGAATATAACTTGTTTTGGTAGCATATGCTTTTGCCCATATTTGATTCTATTTTCATGAACATAGCTTTAGATTTCCTACGAACTGATTATTTAATATCTTAGAATATCATTAGATCACCATCCTATTTATTGCAGTTTGGTCCACATCACCGAGATATTGTAAAGGCAACTTCTAATCCGAATCCAATTGCTTGTCATGTGAATTTTTTTTTGTCATATTTATACTTCAATTGCTCACCTATTTACATTAATTATAGGCAAATAGTGGTGTGATCACCAATGAAATTATAGGTAATTAGGGGCAAAGGGTGGCATGATTGCCATTGAAATTATAAGCAATTAACAACAAAGGGTGGTGGCATCGCCAATGAAATTATAATCAATTAAGGGCAAAGGGTGATGCAATCACCAATGAAATTACAGTGAATTTATAGAAAACATGTATTATCACCATGCAATGATAGGTATCTTTGGGAAAACATATATTATCACCATTAAATTGTAGGCAGTTTAGAGAAACCATGATCCACTACCTTAATTATAGGTAATTTAGGGTTAATGTCTTTAATCACTCATGCAAAACATAATATGATTATAGAATAATATTTAAGAAAAAAATACTCCATTCACTCTTTAGGCATTCAATTCACCCATTTCCTACTTTGAGAATTTGTGATTTATGGACCTCTCAACTGACATTTGATCAATCTGCTATGAGCTTCCAACTGTGAGATAGAAGGGTACTTTCACATAAGTTGGGAATAGACAGAGGCTACAACGCTACTATAGTCTTCCATTCCTAGTGAGTTATAGAGACATATTTGTCAATTTGCATCACATTTTGTATTGTATATTGTATGGTTAATCTCTATAATAGTAGTTCTCATGTGGACCTACATATTTGTTATGTGTTGATATTGATTTAAATGCTATCATTTCATAGACCTGCATAGTTTTTCCCCATTGTTCTATATTTCTTTTTTCATAGACCATATCAATGGTCATGGGCTATTGGTTTAGTAATGTCCCTATTGTATTTTCTTCTAAATAAATTTATGTCAATGGTTTTGCCTCAGTGTCCACTGTCTCCTTTCCACAGACAAAGAAATTTATATATTTTATTAACCTACACCATTGAATCAACCCAAATCAATGGCTTGCAATTCTCCAAGGAGAAAACAAAGATACATAGATTAGGATGCAACACCATTGGTTAGAAAAGATTACATGTCAGTTGGGGGCCTCTAGTTGCTTTATTTTAATATGTCCATGGTATAGGCGCATATATTTGAATACACTACTAGGGTCCACTTGTATTAATTTATTAAGAGCTCGTAGTACTTGTTGATGGGTATTTTTTGCACACAACAATGTAGGTAAAATACATAGTATCAAACCACCTCTCTTGAAAGGAATCTAATCCCACAAAATCTAGAAAAAGACTGCCCTAAGGTTTATACTATCAGGTCTTGACTTGTAGGATAACTCAATTGGATATGTTTTGCTGCTCCAATCAAGGGGACTTACATACAAAGTGAATTTACTTAGGATTTTGTGAATGATGATAGTTACTGGTATGCAGAAACCCTAAACTATTCAGACTTCAGAGTCTGAAAACTTCATCTGTTATTATCAATGGTGAGATGCTTTAACTTAATCTACTAGCTTCTTCAAAGAAATTTCAAAAGATGGGGGATAGGGAAAGAAATGAAAATCCTAAGGACAAATCACAATGGGTAGAACTACTTCAAATAGACAAATGCCCTAAAACTAATCATTTTTTATTAACCAGGTTCCCCACAATGCTGCAAAAATCGTGCAATCTTCAAAGGTAATAAAGATTTTCACATTACATAAATTCATTAAACACCCAATTAATGGCATAGCTTAATCAAAATTATGCAACTAAACTCAACTCATTAGAATGGGTTCATATTAACCATACAAAGTAACCTACAATCAATAAGGTACAAATGGTTCACAAGAGCATTCATTAGATATTTAAAGCATGTATCCAAATTGTAAATAAACTTTATCTAAAATTAGGTATGAAACAAACCATGAATCAAAAACTCAATAACACAAAGCACAATATATGGGAACACCTGTAGATATTTTTTGTATTGATTCAAAATTTTGGTGGTCTCACCAATTCATTGTTCCAACCTTACAAAATGGAGAGAATGGCTGCATTTATATAGAGAGGCAGGTATACTAAGTTTTACAATGGAGGGTGAGGATTAATCCAACACCAAATGTCCAAATTCATTCATCGTTTAATTTGGGCAACTAGGAAATTACAATCCTAGAATTACTTTTGTCCTTTAGGAAAAAGATGAAAATACAACTTTCAAGCACAAGAGAATAAGACAAAAGAATAACTTTTTGACATGTCTAATAAGACAAATTACTTTTACAATAAGTTGACAAGTCAAAAAGGGTATATGACACATTTTTGATGGAGGTATGCTAGCTAGATTTGGCATTTGACTGTTGGGCAATTGCCACAACACAACATTGGCCTTCAAGATGCAGGAGCGTCATCTTCTATAGTCACCTTATTTTTATCCTCCTCTTTCTTTCTATATGCCATCAAGGCTTCAAGCGTAGGATTAATCTCTTCTAGAGGAGGATTCTTCACAAAATTGGCCTAGGATTTAAGAGTATCCACTACCTTGGATAAGTTGTGATAAATCACAAACATTGTTCATGCACTCTTCTTAAATTCCTTAATCTATGGATTTAAATTGCTAGCCTTATTCATATCTGATACATTGAAGGGGAAAGAGTCATCAGTTGGATTGCCTTGCAATGATAGAATCATCTATGTTTTGCATTCTTGTACATCTATGGCCATTGTATCATCTAAATATAACCTTGTTAGTGCCTAGATGATATTATTGAAGCCATATATTACTTCCAAAAGCTGATTCTTAGCTAAAGCACCATCAGCCTTTGCCTTATCAAAAATTTCCCTTCTTAGCTTCAACATCTCCAACTAGTGAAAGGGCATATTCATTTTACCTTTTGCTAAAATGTTCTATTGGATGAGGACTTCTAAAGATAGCTTACACATGGCTTGAACTCTAGGATGTAAGTGTGAGTAATAATCATCATATTCTTCACTATCTTCAACTATTTCATCCCATTCTTCTTTCAAGGCACAAAAACCTTTATGCATTTCACTGAGTTCATCAATGGCTTCACAACCCTTAGTTTAAATTTTTGTCAACCACTCTTTTGTCACACAAAGAATTTGCCTCATTTTGTAAAAAAATTCTAACACCTCTTGCGAAAGAATGGATGGAGCTATTGTAGTTCAATCACTACTATGCATAGGCTTCACCATATATCTTATATATGTACATACCTCCTCATTTTACTGCCTTAATTGCTTCTTAGCAAGCTCATCTTTATCCATCTAGTGGATAATGTTAGAACCAAAGTCCTTGAATTCTACAATTTCTTGTAGCCTAGAGGTGGGACCGAGATTCAATAAAGAAACATTGTAACTTTTAGGTCTAACCTCTTCTTTATTTGCCTAGACTGGTGAGATTGCAACTTCTGCAATTATAGATCTTGAGACATCTTTATATACTCTAGAATGGACCTTTGCCTACTTTTTCTTCTTGGGCTTTTCAAGCCGAGAAAGTCCTTTTATTATAATACATGAAAAAATTAGTCATTTGATGTAAGATACAACCCCTAATTTTTTTCAAAAATGACTTACAAGGATATGACAATGTTAGCTCAAATGCATAATCAACTAGATGCCTCACACTTTCTGATCACCTAGATCCCAGGATGGCAAGGTGAGAGCATATAGTAATTTTGGCTTACAATGAACAATGATGCAACAAGATTATTCAAATTCATCCACTATGGCAGGCATCCACTTATCATGGGAATTCACCACTATCCAATGGGTATGAAAGAAAGAATGAAATGAAATACAAAACCATCCACTTATTCAGTGGGTATTCTCCACTTGTTTAGTGGGTAAGAATAAGAAAGAAGAATCCATTTCTCCACACTAGTGGTAAACCATCTAGGGCTTATTATGTGAATTGTATTACAAGGAAATTACAATAATGCTCAATACAATCAAATTCAATAACACATGATTTAAAACTTGATAAAGTTACCCCTTGAAGATCAATGATGAGAGATCATACCCTACACCTTTTAATTTGGGCAAATGAGGATTCTAAAGATTGATCAAGACTGCAAAACTGATGTAAATTGGCTAATCACTGTATATTCAACATTTGCTTACTGTTCTGACTATATGGGCAGCCATGGAAGAAGATGAGACTCATTAAAATCACATGCAACTAACAACAAATTACAAACTACCTTAATTATGTTCTATGAATCTTATAAATTAGTTCTGAGCACTTACATTAATTCAACAATTGCAACATAATCAATAGCCAATAGCCATTCAACCAGAGCCAAACGACCAGGAATGCAAGATATGTTCATCAAACTCTATCAACCATAGTAAACTCACAACCAATACTCAATAAAGTGGTATCCATAACCAATAGTCATATTACCAATAATATTATAACAAAAACTCACCACAATTAATTCCTACACAAATCTGTTGTGATGTTCACAACACACCCCATTTTACTCCTTAGCAAAATGGGGACCCTTGCTGTGGCGGTTGCTTTTGCTTGTGTGTGTGTCATTTTGCTTGGTGGTAAAGGGAAAAAGAGAGTGAAAGTAAACAAAGAGAAAAATTGCATTGAGTACCAGACCAGAGTACAGGTGAATTCCTTGTCAAAAATGAATAGGGGTTGCTTTTTGAACCATCTTAAAATTCCCTGTATTTTGCAAGTTATGAGTTTGGTAGAATGTACAATCGGGTTTGTATGCTTCATATACAAGGCCCTTTGTATGTCGGGTCATTGTATATGCAAATTCTTTTGTATATCAGGTCCTTGTGTTAGTCGCAAAATGGGTTGTCAAGTTTACTGGGTCATCAGGTTGCATATACAAAGTTGTTTGTAAGATTTTGGCTAGCGTTGCACTTTTGTACATGCAAAGTGGACATTCAAGGTTATATACAAGTGGCAGAACTGAAATGTTTATAAAATAGGTTTTTATGTTTGTATGTTTCGCACTTTGTATATACATGTTTCGGTTGCATACATTTAATGATTTATACAATGGCGGGCTCGAAAGTTTTCTTAAAGTTGATTAAGTCAATGTATATTTTGTGCTTTATATGTATCTTACATACAAAGCCAATATGCATTGCACATATACATGGTCCGGATCTAAAAGTTTATCAAGGTGGGTTAAATTGTTGTATGCTCCAAGCTTGTATATTAATACATACATTGCCGATATACATTGTCCACATGCAAGCCGCGGACCCGAAATGATTATGAAACAAGGTTAAGTCCTTGTATGTTTTGCGGGCTTGTATGTTTCGGTGAGATACAATGCTTTATGCATACTACAGAATTGAAATAGTTATTAAATGAGATAAAGTCATTGTATGTTGCGCGATGTATATATCTTAGATACAAAGCTGATATGCATTGCAAATATACATTGCCGCGGACTTGAAAAGTTATTAAATAGAGTTGAATCATTGTATGCTTTGTGCATTATATGTGTCCTACATACAAGCTGAGATACAATGCACTCATACATTCTACGGAATCAAAAAGGTTATTAAATGGGATATAATCATTGTATATTTGATGCTTTGCATATACATGTTTCAAAGCATACATTGCAAGATACATACAAGTGCTGGAATTCAAAGGAGATTAAAACCTGATATATGCAATGCATCATATCTGAATGTATATCAAAAGATGCATTGCATTATATACATTGCGCGGAATCAAAACAAATAGGCTACGGTTTATAAAAGCGATAGGTCTGAATGTACATACAAATGTGTTTGTATGTATTGAGCCAAGATACAAAGCAAAATATACAAAGGCCAGATGCAAATGGAAATTTAAATTTTGAAAATTCTTTGTATGTTCTTTGTGATTGTATATTTGTGACATACATTCGCGATATACAAGGAATTAAGCATGGAATTTAGTGTGCGAATAGGCCGGAAAGCAAAGCGATGGGTTTTTTGTATCCATTTTAGAGCCTGATGCATGTTTTTGGTCAACAATGGTTGACTTGGCCGTTTTTTATGTTGTATATGCATTTGGATGCGCATTTTTCATGGATTTGTGACCTGATTTATGTGTTTGTAATTTCAGCCTAATTTAAATGTTTATCTTCCTGCTAGTTTATTAAATGATGGTGCTTAAATCTTGTTTGTTTGTTGTAGGATGTTGGAGCTATTTCAAAGTAGCTGAAAGTTGTAGAGTTGTTGACACAGTGGCAATGTGCAGGTAGATATAAAGGCAAAGTTTTAATGGCGAGGACATCCCAAGCGGCAGATCAGATCACAAACCAACAGGAGGAGTAAAAGGGCTTTCAATGTGGAGATAGAGTGCAGGTGGAAAGAAACATTATTATATGAGCAGCAGAAGACATTTTAAGGCGATTAAGTTTTCCAAAAGTAGGATCTTTATGCTCGGTATGGGTATGCTGCTCAAGTTTTTGGCGGGATTGGTTTTCCACCATCTGATGTTGCACTTGAGATGCAGACCGTCAATTAATTAGGGATTTTTGGGAACTGTATTGGGGATAATCAGAGATATATATTGAGCCCCTTTACTCTGTAAAAAGGGGGAGGTCAATCATAAAAAATTTGACCAGGCCAATTTTATAGGAGATTAGATTACTGAGACTAATGCGGACTGAATTGTTGAAATGTCAAGGTTCTTTCCTTAGATCATTGTAAATGTACTTGTGCTTAAGCATACTGAATGGAGATGAAGCTTCAGATTATATCCTGATTGTAAACTTTATGTAATCTTTAAGTTGATTTCTAGATATGTAATGGTGAATGCTATGTTCAACTAGAAGCACTTTCAATTTATTACATGTTATTGTCAACTTTTCCTTTGAAGATTTGTACTGGATCATGCAGATTTGTGGAATGTCCTAGTGAAGTATGATTCTAGTTTTCTTCTCTTCATTACTGTATCGAAACATGTATGTGGATCAATGATCTCAATCAATTAATTTTGAGAATCTCATTCTCTAACCCTTTTTCTCATTTTAATTTCATTGAAATCACTTCCATAACTACAAATCATGATAAATAATAAGCAGAACAGAGAAATATGCTGACATCTCATAGATAATTCAATATCATTAGCATATTTGAACTAAATTCATGTAGTGTTGAAAATATCATGCTAGGAATTACAAATAATGGTAGAAATCATGCAAATATCAATCTGTAGACCCATTATTTGAAGAAATATACTATGAGGAGTAACCCTTCTGTGCAACATATGTGCAAAAAGTAGAATCTACTGATCTACGTAAGGCCCCTGAATGATTAACAACAACACACATCAACCACTGAGTAAGATCAGTAGATTATGAACTAATCAATGGAGACTTGGGATCATGAATTCTTTGAATTCATCGTATCTTTCAACATAAATAAAGGTTGTTCTGTGAACTTTTATTTGTGTGTTTTTGTGTGACTAACATCACCATCAACAAAATCATACCACCCTAGCAGGGTACGCACTTAAGAAGTATGGAATCCCTCGGCACAATTTATATCATGCATTAAAACCACTGCCAATAGGATAACAAGAAGTGCCCACATCATACAAATACACTTCCAAAGACAAAGCTTCACTAAACATTTCCATTAATCTCTAAAACATATCATACTTTCCAACATGAGTATGACCCTTGAAGAGTACGACAGTCTCAACAATGGTCAAAGACTTCAACAAAACACATAAAATCAACATGAATGATGATGCCCAGGGTAGATAAAAACATTACAATAATCTTTAGAGTGGATAGTGATTGCAATAATTTCTTACATAAAAAATGATTAAGTTGCCTATACGGCCAGCTATGGTATGGATTGTCTCATAATAATTTAAATATCCATTGAAATCACCTAAAATCTCTTGGAATAGTGATATCCAATTCCAACAAAGACCATTCAATAGATATTTGATAAAAAATCCCACTGCAAATAATATTATTTACAAATTGATCCAGGCTGATTGTACAGCCAGCAGGGGTTTGGGTCACAAGGGAAAACTCACAAAAATACAAAGTTTGAATCTAAAACACATACTACAATATCTAGACTACTCTCATCAATACAAAATTGGATTGTAATGCATGACACAACAAAAACTCTAAATCTCTAATTAGCTCTGTGTGATTCCCTGAATTGGAAACCATCATCACCAGGTAGGGTGGATATCACACCACTGAAACTAATCTTCTTTGAGTGGGTTTTTGTCCACAAGAAGGAAGAGAGAAATGGAAGAACACACAGGTTCAATCCAACAGAGTAACAATACAAAATTCCAAGCATGCCTCCAAATGAACTCTCCATCAGCATATAAAGGCATCTGGGAGTTACAAACTCCACTTTCTTGAAAATATAATCTTTTTTTCTCCTCATCTTAATAAAGTCCTCATATTCCAAAGTGGTGCCCACTTTACTAAGTCTAGGAGAGAAATATAAATATGTCCTCAACCCACACTTAAGTCACCTTATAAAATACAACATTATAACTTAAGTGCACCAAATTTATAGATAACCTGATTAATTATCAATTTTCCTCAAATTACCAAAATTGATAATTAAATATTTACTCCAAAGCTTAGAATGAGAATAAGTGGCTCTAGGACAACTAGGTCGAAAATGGGAACATTACAGTCCCCCCTCCTTGAAATTGCTTGTCCTCAAGAAATTATATCACAATCCTTTGCTCCATTCTGATATACATGCCATATAACTATGAAGCAACTCATCACGATCACTGAGTACCAATGCATCATGTTGTCAATACCTGGATCCCAAACCAACCTGTCCATCTAGCTATAGGAGTAGAAATTGATATTTATCATGACCCAGTCATCACATATCATCCATCCATGAATGCTAAAGAAATCCATCAAATACTCAATGTCCATTAAATAAACATGCCTCCACACACTCCTAAGCAACTTAATAGCTGATGTATACCATGAAAATTTAGAAAGTGCAATGGAATTCCAAGTAGGACAAGTACTAACCCATGATGAATCAATAAAGATGAAGTCACCAATCAACAAATAAAAAGTTGCCATATCATAATCAATTGGTGACATAGCCAAATATAAGTTATGGATGCCTTCAACACCCATCAAAGACAACTCTTGAGTAGCTGGTCTACTATGGGTGTCATCAACAAAATCAACAATTGAATATTCTAAAATCTTCATTGAGCCATCCAAATGATATGTCTCATTAATCTCATCACTACAAGCATATGAACAACATGAATTTTCATGATCAACCTCATTAACTTCATTCGTTAGAAAAAGAGATCTAAGATAAGCTTCCTTTGTTGTCTTGTTTGATCAAAGTGGTGAACTCATTCCTTGACTTGTTGAAGATGCTATCTTGCATGGACATCCACTAACTTAGCCTCCTTGGCCCTTTGTGACCACATATCACACAAAATTTGTGTCTTTTCCACATCCACCTAAGTCTAATATAAAAAATTAGAATTCTTATGATTTTCTTGAGTGCCATCTATAGAAGACTCCATGGTATTATCATCCTCATGTGAAAGGAGTGTTCTCTCATGATGGTGTAAAGAAATATGATTGTTGTCATAAAAATCAGAATATTTGTCATATTCTTTTGCCATGTCTTCAATCTTTACAAGTGCATCTTCTTTGAAATTTTTAGATCCAACACTTGTACTTTGAGTGCCAACAATTGTAGACTCTTCTTCTATGATTTCTCCATGTGTAAGAGTAGCAATCTCATTAGAATGAGGAAAAATATCACTATCCTAAAACATTCCTTTGGTATTTTCTTTTATGCTTACATTGTAGTCACCAAACACCATCAAATCTTGATTTTTCTCATCTTCTTCCCAAGTTATTAGGGGTGGAAGTGGCTCAAAGAAGTCTTCATCATTGGATGTCACAAGCTTGCAAGGTTCCTCATTGTATGATTCCTCAATCCTCTCCTCAACTTGTTCAACTTCTATACCATTTGCCTTGTCATCTTGTACTCTAGGGATAGCTGATATAAAGGATTGATTTTTTGAATTATGTAAGGAGTGATTATGCCTACTCAAAAGTAGGCAAAGATCAACAATCTCTCTATCTTGATCTTTCACCAATTGGATAGCCTTGTCTCTATCTCTAACCATTTGTAAATAGTCTTCTTTTATCAATTTCAAAGCCTCTTTGAAAGGGAACAAATGAGTATGAGAAATGCCATGTCCCATTCCTTTTTGTCTTTCCTCTCTTTGGGCTGTCCAAAAGAGGTCTTCTAGGTGTTTCTGAGTGCTATCCATTCTTGACAATGCTTGAATTATTCTATCTTCCTTCACCACCATTTGATCTTACAAAACTTCCCAAGCTAAGGGCTTTAGTTCCAACTCTCTATGGCTGCCATAGTCTAATTTTTCATCATGTGTAGGTGAAGAAGCAATATGATCACCCAAAGAATCTATATCATCGCTACCCATATCATTAATATGCTCTTCTTCTAAATCATCTGAGAAGTCAAACTGTTGTTCTTGTATGGGAAATTCCCACTCAAATTTGGGATTACCATCACTAGATTGATGTTAATACTCCATGTTTAGTGTTGTCCCAGAAGTTTCAGTAGCTTCAAACTCTTCAACTGCTACAACTCTACTTTTCTCAAATCCTTCAAGACCCTCAGCTACAACAATCTTAGGTTCACTTTATATTTTTCCTTCTAACATCCCATCAATCATTCTTATTTCTATTTTTAGAGAATTGGCATCATCATAGTCATTAAGCCCCTCATCAAATTTAGGACTTGCAAAGTTTATTCTTTTAGCTTTCAGGTCTTCTTTGACTTCATCAAGAAAACTCCAACACACTTCCTCTACACTTGCCATAGGAATTTCAGATTTATAAACATTTGTTACTCCACATGAAGACTCATCAGGTTGTTCTTGAGTCAAGCAATTGTTTTCTCCTCCATTATCAATCATACATTCATTTTGATTTGGAATTAGGACAGCACTAATTCCATTGAGAAAATATCATCAATATCCTCATTAGGTGTCATAACTTTGAAGGGCTTCATTTGTTTATTGAACTCATCATCCAACTCAGTTAATTTATTGGATGATGACATGTTATCCACTTGTAGAGAATGAGGAACTTAAATACCAAAAGAGATTAACTCTTTTACAGATAGTTGATCCTTGAACTTCTCAAACTTCAACTCCATTAGTTTTGATGTGAAATCATATGCTGTAGAGGTTACATGTTGTTCTTTCCTCCAAATGATCAACAAATTTGATTGCAACTGTGGGAAAACCTCATCACCTTCATCTAAAATTAGGGATATGATGCTGAGCATACTATTTTTCACCTTATCTAAATGACATTTCCTGATTCTAGAAATGAAGTATTCAAACATCTGGAAGATCAAATCATTGCACTTGAAATCAATTAGCAAATAACATAACTTAATCTTTTCCATAATTTCCAATATTTTCACCCTTTGACCAAAGATAGGACTTTTTACATCATGCAACCCTTGGAAATTCTTCACCATCAACTAAACTATGAATTTCATAGTATCATCATCATAGGGTGCCTTAGGAGCTGAAATCCTTGCAACTTCACTAATGTAAGTGACAGCTGCAAGCCTTATCTCTTCTTCATGATGTCTCATCAACTCTGGCTTGACCAACGAACACACCACTGGAGCGAGAGCTTTACACATTGCCTGAGAAGATGATTGACCAAAATACATAGACAACCTTCTACTTCATCCAAGTTGGTAAGAAGAACTTCTTTAGCCTGAGGTAAATGTTTAATCTTCTTACCAACAATCTTTAGCCTCTCTTGAAAATATGAGATGGCTTCTTGTTCTTTGCACCATCTTTCAAATCCCTCTTCAATGGAAAACTAGTTTTGTTCTAGTGATTTCATCAAAGATTTTAATGGCTCACTAATAAAAGCCATGTTGCCCAACTAAAAATCTGATCTAGCTTTGACAAACTACAACAAGATCAGTTACCAAACAGGCTGGCAGGATAATTGAGAGCTCTGATACCACTGTAAGATACAACCCCTAATTCTTTTCAAAAATGACTTACAAGGATATGACAATGTTAGCTCAAATGCATAATCAACTAGATGCATCACACTTTCTGATCACCCAGATCCCAGGATGGCAAGGTGAGAGCATAGAGTGATTTTGGCTTATAATGAACAATAATGCAATAAGATTATTCAAATTCATCCACTGTGGTGGGCAGCCATTTATTGTGGTCATTCACCACTATCCAATGGGTATGAAATAAAGACAAATGAAATACAAAACCATCCACTTATTTAGTGGGTATTCTCCACTTGTTCAGTGGGTAAAAATAAGAAAGAAGAATCCATTTCTCCACACTGGTGGTAAACCATCTAGGGGTTATTATGTGAATTATATTACAAGGAAATTACAATAATGCTCAATACAATCAAATTCAATAACACATGATTTAGAACTTGATAAAGTTATCCCTTGAAGATCAATGATGAGAGATCGTACCCTACACCTTTTAATTTGGGCAAATGAGCATTCTAATGACTGATCAAGACTGCAAAATTGATGTAAATTGGTTGATCACTATATATTCAACATTTGCTAACTGTTCTAACTATATGGGCAGCCATGGAAGAAGCTGAGACTCATTAAACTCACATGCAACTAGCAACAAATTTCAAACTACCTTAATTATGTTCTATGAATCTTATAAATAAGTTTTGAGCACTTACATTAATTCAACAATTGCAACATTAACAGCAACCAATAGCCATTCAACTAGGGTCGTACGACCAGGAATGCAATATATGTTCATCAAACTCTATCAAGCACAACAAACTCACAACCAATACTCAATAAAGTGGTGTCCATAACCAATAATCATATTCCCAATAATATTATAACAAAAAATCACCACAATTAATTCCTACACAAATCGTACCACCCCAGCAGGGTATAGACTTCAGAAGTATGGAATCCCTCAACACAATTTATATCATGCATTAAAACCACTGCCAATAGGATAATGAAAGTGCCCACATAATACAAATACACTTCCAAAGACAAAGCTTCACTAAACATCTCCATTAATCTCTAAAATAGATTATACTTTCCAGCATGAGTATGGCACTTGAAGAGTATGACAGTCTCAACAATGGTCAAAGACTTCAACAAAACACATAAAATCAACATGAATGATGATGCCCAGGGTAGATAAAAACATTGCAATAATCTTTAGACTGAATAGTGATTGCAATAATTTCTTACATACAAAATGATCAAGTTGCTTGTATGGCTAGCTATGGTATGAACTATCTCATAATAATTTAAATCTGCATTGAAATCACCTAAAATCTCTTGGAATAGTGATGTCCAGTCCCAACAAAGACCATTCAATAGATATTTGATCAAAAAGCCCACTGCAAATAATATTATTTACAATTGATCCAGGTTGATTATACAGCTAGTAGGGGTTTGGGTCACAAGGGAAAACTCACAAAAATACAAAGTTTAAATCTAGAACACATACTACAATATCTAGACTACTCTCATCAATACAAAATTGGATTACAATGCATGACACAACAAAAACTCTAAATCTCTGATTAGCTCCGTGTGATTCACTAAATTGGAAACCATCATCACCAGCTAGGGTGGATATCACACCATCGAAACTAATCTTCTTTGAGTGGGTTTCCATCCACAAGAAGGAAGAGAGAAATGGAAGAACACGCAGGTTCAATCCAACAGAGTAACAATACAAAATTCCAAACATGCCTCCAAATGAACTCTCCATCAACTTATAAAGGCATCTAGGAGTTACAAACTCCACTTTCTTGAAAATATAATCTTTTTTTCTCCTCAACTTAATAAAGTCCTCATATTCCAAAGTGGTGCCCACTTTACTAAGTCTAGGAGAGAAATATAAATATGTCCTCAACCCACACTTAAGTCACCTTATAAAATACAACATTATAACTTAAGTGCACCAAATTTTAAAAAAAACCTGATTAATTATCAATTTTCCTCAAATTACCAAAATTGATAATTAAATATTTACTCCAAAGCTTTGGAATGAGTATAAGTGGCTCTAGGACAACTAGGTTGAAAATGGGAACATTACATTTGAACTCCTTGTCTCTCCACCTACACTATTATTTGGATTTCCCTTCATACCCTTTAACATTAAAACTTTCCTAAGGTCTATAATAACAAGGTTTTAGTTCATTTTGGGAGATCAACTAAACATATAAGAGAATTAATCCTATATGATAACTCCATTTTAGCTCAGTTGAGTGTTAGTAAGGCTTTGAACTTTCTACACACATTTTTTCTCCCAATTTGTTGCATCCTTCCAATAAATTTATCTTATGTAAGCAATTCTAGTCAATCCTTTTCCAAATAAATTGATTATAAGTGCGGCCCATGAAAGCTTTCAAACACATTTAATGAATTCTTCCATTAACTAGTTTTCTTCATTTTCTTTATCTCCAAGCATTCATCTAGAGCTATATATGAGTATGATTGAATGAGCGGTGTGGCCTAAGTAATACAACCATCAATTTTATAATTTGTAGAAACCCTAAATTGCTCTTAACCTTCAACATACAATTGCAGGTTAGAATTTTTATTCTTTGCTTTATTTCTAACATTTGAATTCAATAGATAGGAAGTGTTCAAATAATTTGTTAAACTTGGTGGTTTATTTTTTATAGATTAGTTACATTAGAATTTGAAATTTGAAATTAGTTTTTTTACTTCCTTATTTCTTTCAAATTAGATTACAACATTTCCAAGAGCTTCAAAGATTGTCCACAAACAAGACCTATTGAGGGGTCCAAAGTGAGAAGAAAGGATTACAATTTACCTCTATAGGATGGTATTGTGCATCCCTTCCTCTTTCTTATTGGTTTAGTCCTTCCAAGATCTTCAACATAATTTAAAGATTCATTGCTCCTAGATTTGGGATAGTCATATAAACATTGACAACACATTTACATACTTTGAGTCGAGCTTCCAAACTCCTTGTTCTACATTCTCATAGCTACTAAGACATTTGAATTTTTTTTGTACATTATAATTCAAGCTTCCAAGTTTCTCTATATCCACTATCTTAGTTTTGGATATTCATGTTAATACATTAAACCACTTTGCACACTAAATATTATCAGATTTGGCTCATTAATAGATAGAATAAACTTGTCAAGTATTAAACATTGCTACATACATTTTATTGTATCCTACAAAGACTATTTTATTTATTATCTAAGGACCACATTAGATTGATAACATAAAACTAAACATTTAAACATTGAAAAGGCTTCACAAATTTTAACATTGACATACAAACATATTTTCATCTTCCAAAACCTATATAATTGTTCAACTGACACATTAAAAGTTTGAAACATACTTGAGATCATTTTAAGAGGTTTCCAAAGATCTAATATTATTTCCTTGTACTTATAGATAACCCCAAAGAATATTCAATATTCATTCTACAATCATCATGTAGCCTTCTAAGGTCTTGCTAGAATCACTATTGTATCATATTGGAGAATCTCCTCTTGATTACAATCCATTGCCCATGCAAAATACATTAAAAGTCAGATTTATAACATTCTAAGACTTTGTTATTTGTTGTCCCATCTTAGGGGAAGCCTCAAACACATATGAGATAATTTCTTTACCTTTATAAAAGCCTTGTAATGCCTCATTATTTCTCTCCTATTACAACAAACCACCCTTTTCTTGTTCGTAATCCATTACCAAATACATTTTAAGATAACTAAACAAAGTATTTTTCTAGATTTTTGTGTATGGAGAACCTCATTTATTAACATAGAAATAGATCTATATTAATACAGATAGCTACTAAACATGCATTAACAAGCCAATTCACAAGATCACTTAGAACTTCAAGAGGATGAGACATAGCTACCACTACATTTTAGGATAAATAGAGTCTATTCTAGCTAACTAAATGTGGGGATGATGACCTAGAAGAAGAAGATAAAATGAAGGCATGGAAAGAAAGTGATAAGCCTTAAAGGAAGGTTGAGAAGAAGAAAGAGAAATAATTAAAATAGTAGGAGAAAACTGAATACCCACCTTTCTAGAAACAACTATACATATGCCTCCTCTATCCTCTCATAGATCTATCATGTATCCCTTAAAAATCTAGACATACTTACACTCCCTCTCCCAATGATCCATAGTTTTTACAATATCTTTCTTAGCTCATAATGTAAGGCCCAAACCTAAGAGTTACTAAAGTTCCCATGTATCTACAAAAAATTCCATTGCCTCCACCACACTTCTCCTTTTTACCACATGTTGATGGTGTTTTTAGCATGCAATAACATAGGTAAGATGTAAGATATCTCACCTCTCTTGAAAGGAATCCTATCCCAAATCTTTAGAATAGGACTATCCCAAGGTTTTTACAGCTAGGTCTTAGCTCACAGGATAAATCAGTGGGTATGTATTAGGTTGTGACTACAAAGGGGACTTACATGAAAAGGGTAGGGTTTGTGAAACTATTATAGCAAAGTGTGCAAGAAGCCCTAGGATAATGCAGACTTGTTAAGTCTGAAATTTCTAGCAGATAAACAATGTGAATGCTACTTAAAACCTAACTCTAATAGATGTTTATAAATAAAATACAAAAGGAGAAGGCTAAAGAGAAGCATTGAAACCTAAGTGACAATCACAACTAGGTAATATGTTACAGATAGACAAACACCTTCAATAAACCACCTCCTATTTGACTAGGTTGAGAAACCACAATGTTGCAGGAAATGATGCAATATTCAATGGAAACTTATTATTTTCAAATTACATTCATTCATTAAACAACCAGTTGATGGCACAATTTAACTACTGAAATGCAATTGAACTACGTTCATACGGGAGTTCATTCTAACTATGCACAACAACTTACACTCAGCGAGCACCGATAGTATGAACCACAATATTCATCAAATATCTTAACATCTATCCATCATTGCAATAGCACATAAATAAATTTTAGATTGACATGAACCATGAATTCTAAAATGAGATAACACAATAACACAAATTCCTAGTAACCTAAAAAACTTGCTTTGTATTAATCATATTTTGGCAGTCTTAGCAATTCAACATCAAATCTTACTTACAATGAGATAAAATGATGGCCCTTTTATAGACAAGGCACCATACCAAGTTTTTCATGGATGGTGGAGATTAACTCAGCACCAAGGGCCCAAATTTACATTGCATTTAATGAAATACATCAGTTAGTTACATACTCGAATTTGTTTTTTTCATGTAAGAAAAAGACAAAATACAACCTATAAATACATTATACTTAGAAAAATGAATACCCCTTTGGATGTATATGAAGAAGAGCCAATTTCCAAGACAAAAAGAAGCCAAAAGAAAGTCATATGGCATGTGAAAATAAGTGTTGATGTGGTCTGACAGGATTCCATGTGTTGGCTGGATCACTTCAATGCCCATCACCATCTAAGTCAACTTTGTTTTTCTCTGCTTCTCTATTTTTGTATGTTGTGAAGGCTTCCAAGGTTGGATTGATGTCAGAAGGCTAAGGATCCTTGACATAATCAATTCTGAACTTGACCCTATCCACTTCCTATGAAAATTTGTAGTACACTGTAGACCTGGACCTTTTGTTCCTTCTGAATTCTTTGAATAATGTCCTTAGGTCACTTATCCTTTCCAACTTTCCCACAATGTTAAGTGAAGAGTCCCTGTGAATGATATGATCCAAGTTTTCTTTGCACTCTTGGGAATTCACTGGAGAGGTTTCATCTAGGTCCATATTAGTACAAGCCCTGAGTACATCATTCAAATGGTATATGAATTCCAAAATTTGAGCTCTAACTGGCTCAGATGAATTCTTGGCCTTGTCAAAAATTTCTCTCCTTGGTCTTATAATTCTAGCCACTGCTCTAGCATGTGCTGTCTATCTTTAGTTAAAACTTTCTCTTCTAGTCAGATTTCATCAAGGAGGTTGCTCACTACTAGCACTTGGGGATGTATGTGAGAATAGTAGTCATCATAATTTGTATAATCACTAACAACGTCATCCCACACAGTCTTTAGAGCACAAAAATCCTTGTGTATCTTAGTTGCTTCATTAATAACTTCACATCCTTCTATATATACTTTGTTGAACCATTCCTCTGTTGTAGGTGCAATAGCTCTGATGTTATCAAGATTTTCTAACTCCTCTTTGAAAGGAGAGAAGGTGTCGTTACTGTCCCATCACCTGAATGCATGGGCTTTATTAAATATTTGATGCATGCTTAGAGTTCCTCATTCTATTGTTTAAGTTGTTGTTTTGTCAACTCATCTTTATTTAGCTTGTCAAGAATTTTTGATACAGAATCTTTAAATTCATCAACTACCTGAGCTTTAGATGTTGGCCCCAAGTTAAGAGTTGTGATAGTGTAATCCTCAGGCCTAGTATCTTCTTTGTTAGCCTGCTCAAGAGGGACAACCACTTTTGCAATGCGAGATCCTGAAGTATCCTTATATATCCTGGATTAGACTTTGGCTTTCTTATGTTTCTTAGGCTTTTCAATTCTTGCCAAAATATTGTCTAAATCCAAAGACATCACTTCCACCTTTGAAGGATGATTATTCAATCTTTGCTGAAGCCATTCGAGGGCCACTAAAGAATGTTTTGGGGAGTCAATTTGACTATCCTCCTTATTCAAAGAATTTGTATGAATATCTTCCACATTATCTATATCTTTACCTTGGTCATATTGAAGTGTTGCATTATCCTCTGCACCTGTCTTGATAGGAGACTCTGGGGTATTCAACTGTTGTATATTTTCTGTCACTACGTGCTGAGCAATTTCCAATACAGAGTCAGTTGTCTTCTCCTTAGAGGAACTGTCATCCAGTTTCACTACCTCTATAGTGCCAAAATTAGTAGGAGGGTCTTTGGATATATCTTCAATTCCTACCTCCTCAGATACAACCTCTAGTTCAACACATACTTTCTTGATTCCAGTCAGCAAACGCACCTGAAGAGGGGTTGGCATGGGCACTTGGGTTGAATAATTGAATGGATGGGTTAGTGAACTATTAATTGTAGAAAAGGAACCAGTGGATGATGGAGGCAATTATACCTGGGATATGTTAGCAAATGATGCAAAACCTAAGGGAGGAAAGGCAAATGATGAAATCATGGAGAGAATAACAAGTGGGGTGGTAAGATTTAAAGATGGTAGGGAGAAGCAAGGTGGTGAAAGGATGGTGGAAATAGGAGGTAAAGAAAAAGATGAAGTGAATGAAGGTAAGAAGGAAATGGAGAGTGAAAAACAGGAGAAAGCATGAAGGCTCATGGATGCAATGAAAGGGAAAGAAGATGAAGCAATGGATGGGATTGAAATGGAAGACAATAATGGTAAAGAAGAGATGGAGGGAATGGTGGAAGATGTGGTGGATGGAGAAAGGGAGGAAGATACACTTGCTACAGGAGGGTTGTAGGAAACAAGAGATGTGGCACTTGTCAGGGTAGGAGAAGTAGTAGTAACATCAACATTTTGTCCTATGACAACAGAAGTGATAGGAGGGACAATGCTTGTGGTAGAGGGAGGTGTAGTCACATCTGGTTGTTTCTTTGGCTTTTTGGGTTTTGATGACTCATGTTTCCTCCTTGGCATGTCCCTCTTTCTTAAGTTTCTAGTTTTTGTTGCATGAGGGTTGTCCTTTTTCTGCTACTTTGGAGGCTCATTCTTAGCTTTACCTTTGCTGACAAGAGGGAGATCTTCTTTTGTTGCTTCACTGTCTACTTCAGGGGAATCTCCTTTGATAACTTCCTACTTTGCCTCTCCTCTTGTCTCTATTGGCTTATCTTCCTCTTTATCACTTGACCTATCCTGTAGCTGCTCTATGTAGGTGAGAGCCACCCCTGCTTGTATTAATGCTACAACTTGGGTCCTCACCCAATTCCTATTGAATTTGAGGGGGTTCCTCATAACCTTATTTAAAGAGATTTCCTCAGCATCCACCTAGTTGGTAGTGGCATGGGTTGTCCAAACAATGCCTCCCATGGTCCTTGTTGTATCAAGTTATTATCTTCTACCAACTCATCAGGTACCTCGATAATGTTCAATCTTCTTATGAAATCTAGAGATAGCCTTGAGTATTTTCTCCTTATAACTTCATGATCATCAAGGCAATTGACCCAAAATCCTCAAGATGTTCTCTATGAAATAAATTCTTACTAACATGCCTCTCCATTACCCCAAAAGGATCAAAATGTGTTCTTCTCTAATAATAATGCAGATTCAATAGTTGAAGCTCAGTATCTAAGTGTTCTGCTGAGCCAAGTGTAACACGAGAGAAGTCTCCTCTTCCTAGAAGTATGGGGAATTTGATAGAAGCTCTATGTAAGTGCTTTAGTCATTCAACACAAGTGAGTAGTTGTCTTGTTAATTCTAAAAACACTACCTTCTCTATTGGATATCTAGCTTCTCTATTGGATATCTAGGCAGTTTGTAGGGTGCCCTAGTAAAGCCCCAAATTCTAAGATAAGTAAACTTCTAGAATTGAATGTACCACCTACCATAGGTCTGCACAACATTGGCAGCCTCTAGAGACAATCTCCTTGCCATATCATCTTGTAGCAGCCTAGTGATGTGCATGGTAAATGCATCATTCACTCTTTTATAATGTGTTAAGGATTGGGAAATCTCCAATTGTGTATAGCACTCATACATCTTATACTGATCTTTTGCATTACCCACTTCTCCTAATCTTGATAAGCCAGGGTAAGCAAAGTTCCTTGCCAATGCATACACCACATAAGAAATCCATCTAAATGTTTCATCATTGTGAAATGTGACAAAAGATTCATGGATATTATTGCTCAAAATCTGAGCCCAATGAATTTTCTTATCTCCATGTAGTATCTCCTCCACATAGGCAAACATCCAACCCTTGAAGGTAGAAGCAAAGGGTAGTCACATTATTCTACTCAGGAAAGTGACCAAATCTCCTACCTCTTCATTAAAATCACTTCTATACAATTCTTGAGGAATCTTAGACATGGCATCTCTTTTATTCTTCATCCATCCATCATTACTTCTCTTCCTACAAGCTTTAGGGTCTTGATTGTACATCTTTTGATTCTCATACTTCTCCATCATTGTCAAAACTGGAAAGGGAGGGATGTCAAAGGTCTCAGCCAAAGCCAATGGAATGAAATCTACTAGTACCCTGCCATCTTGAGTGGCTACTATTCTTGACAGCTGATCATATCTCTCTAAATAGGCTACAATTAGTTTAGGGCATTGGACAGAGGTTGGAAAGGTAGCATCTTGGGTAATGCCATTATCTCTGATCCTCTTGGCCCAAGGTGTGGGGTTAGGACCCAAGATCCCTAATCTAAAGTCCTCTAAAGATCTTTTAGCCCCCACTTTAATGTATGTATAAACACAAGGCCGATACATGCATTAAAGTACGATCAACAAACACAACAAACATGCCAAGCATGGAGAAGACATGCCAATCATAGACAAGACAGTAACATACACACAAAACATGGAGAAGATAGTTACAATCACACAAAACACAGAGAAGACAACATTAAAGACATGTAAAACATAGTGAATATAGTAAATGTAGTGAAGACAGTGATGATTTTCTTTTTCTTTTTCTCATTTTTATATTTATGAAATGTAGATGCAATTACAAGGAAAGTAAACACACCACCCATAATGCAGGAAGGACTCATTGCCACCAGTCTTTAAACTACATATGGGGCAACATACACATAATACAAATCAAGCACGCCATACAAATCAAGCACACCATACAAATCCCAAAGCATAGGAGGGACTCATTGCCACTAGTCTTTAAACTATGCCTAGTAACAAACATGCAATACACACACACTTGGAAGACATGAAGAAAACACGGCAGACAAGCAATGGATTGTTCCTATTTCTAGGTTCATCACCATCTCAGGCACATTACAGGCATACACCAACAATTGGGTTTCTTGACAACAATCGTCGAAGGCACACTTAAGGGTTGAGTTAGTCACAGAACTGTTCCCCACCTTCATAGAGGACTTTTTGAAAATGACAGATGTGCACTTTCCACAAGAAATACACAATCCCTGCCTCCACAGATGGCTTAAGATAAAAAGGATACATGTGATATCCCACCTTTGCAGAGGGCTTAAATGATTGCAATAGATTTCAAACAAATCTCAAAGTGTAGGAGGGACTCATCACCACTAGTCTTTAAGACTGCACTTGAGAACAAACACACTTTACAAGCATCTAAAATAGATAGCTTACCTTATATATGCCCCCACCTTAAGGTGGTTGATATCAGGTACTGATATCAAGCACATTAAGGTAGGAAGAAAACACACAAGGGAACATGGACTCTCACAAAGCCCATGCCCCCCAGAGGTGACATGTACTTTATGATCACCAAATGTTCCCACAAACACATTCCTACAAGAAAAGTGTTAGCATCCATATAATCATGATAAACAACAATGCATATGATCAATCACATAAAGAACTAAGGAATGCAAGATTCAAGATAGACAAAGTGCACAGAGTAGCAACATTGTTATGTTTTGTAAGTGTGATAAGATAGCATCAAGATCACACAGAGTGATTATACTAGCCAAGCATTGGATAATATATAACAACCCCATCATCATGTATGGACTAGATCCATTTTTTGATTTCTCGCTAAAGGGACACTAAGTCCGCATCAGTATAATATGTTTTTTGTCATCCACCTACTAGATAGAAACACTAGAGGAAGGTAAACAATAAATTGAGAGAGGAGAAACAAGTGCCTTAGGGATAGTCACATAAGAGGGTACCCCCAAGTCACCAACCACAACTCTATGTTTGTAAGACACACCACACAACAGTGAAAATAGAGGAGAAGCAATATAGAAGAATGATGATACAAATAGAAGAAGGTCACGACAGAGGCAGTCTCTTGGTATCCTGGACCTTACAAGAGAATCAATGGTCATCCCAAGAGGCTTGAACAACACATTGTACATCACAAGGGAAACACAACTTGGAGGTAAAGGATTAGAAATACTTACCTATAGGAATAACCGGGCTAGTGGTCATCATGGATCTTGATCTTTACCTTAATGGTTAAGGCTTTATCTCTTCTTCTCTCTTCCACATTTTCATGAGTTTGTAAGGGTATCCTTGTAGGAAGGTTGTCTATTAATGATGGTAGAGAGGGGATATTGCCATTTTCTATTTTAGTTATAGGAGCTCTTGTAATTCCATTGAATGAGGTTGTTGAGGAACCTGAAAAGTGCACATTTTAGTCCATATATAGGGTGTTGGAATACCTTAGGTTTGAGAGATAGTTTGTTCTTCAATGTTGTGTGAAATTTCATTGTTTTCTAAGGTATGTGAAGGTTTAGGTAAAGATGCATGATCTATTTCTTTGTTTAAGATGTAGTTGAGAAGTTCTTGAACATCAGGTGGTAAATTTTGAGTTTCAACAGGTTGAAGCAAATGTTCACAAAGGGAATCTGCATCATCCAATGCTTCATCTTGGCCAAGGAGAGAAGGAAGGGATGGCAAAGTAGTGTGAATAAATGTATCAATTATATCTTCTTCTTGTGCCAAAATATCCTCACTAAGTGGGGTTATGTTGGGACAAGTCTCTTTGTTCAATGAATCACCCATTGCTATATCATTCTCATAGGTCTCAGAAAGAATTTCCATTATGTCATCATGAAATGAAGGGAGAAAGGGAATAATATCTTCACTACTACTTTCCCCATGGTTATTTTCAAAAATTAAATTAATGATACTTTCCAAGATTGAAGGGAAAACACCCATGATAGAGAGAAAACTTTCAAAATAAGCTATTGTTCGAAGGATATCACAGGTAGTGCTTACAGACAAGTCAATACCATAGATGTAGGCTATTTGATGCAAAAATTGAGGATGTTTATCAATGAATTTGCAAAAATTATCATAATTCATAATGTACTCAAATAAATCTTCTAAAGATGAATGATTAGGAGAATCCACAAATGCAAAACTATGTGAAAATGACCTAAAATGCTTGATTTTTTCAACTTTTTCAATGCAAATAAGTGAAAGAAAAGGTGTTGTAAGGAAATTGATTAGGAGAAGAAATTAATATGTTTGATATTAGTCCAATAAAGTAATAATATCCATCACAACATGCTTTTGATGCAAACCTAGAATGATGACAAGTCAAAACCTAGTGAAAATACACTAAAATATACAAATTTTCACAAATTTTCAATGCAAAGACCCAATAAAAGGGGTGTTGTAAAGCATTTTAAGAGGTGTAGCAGATTATAACAGTAATATTAGTCACCTAAAGCCATAAAATATGTCACAACATGCTTGGAGTGCAAATCTAAGTCAAACCCCAGGGAAAATATAGCCAAAATATGTAATTTTTCTCAAAATTTCAATTCAAAGGTTCAATAAAAAGGGCGTTGTAAAGAATTTGAGGAGGGGAAGAAGATAATAACCTTGATAACATACAATTAGTGTAGAAAAATCCTTTACAACATGCCTATGATGTAAATCTAGAGAGACGATAAGGCCAAAATCTAGTGAAAAATCAAGGTTTTCAAACCCTAGGCATGAAATTTTGCAAGAACACCGCTATGATGTAACACTATAGTTATAAATCTATCCTAATGAGCATTTTTAAATGGTAGTAAAATCTGAAACAAGATTTTTACTGTAGACACCCTAAAATGACCATGTCTTTGAATCACTTGCATTTCATCTAATATGTAGCATCACCTGCATTTCAACATTAATTAAATAATCTAATTATTTAATTAATTTCATTAAATTCTTCTAAATCACATACTTTCAACATTAATTAAACAAATCCCCTTTATTTAATTAATTTCAGCAAAATCAATCTTTTTCTTCCAAAATTAAATAATTTTAATTTTTTAATTAAATCATTATCCTCTTTCAAATTTCAAATCTCCATTAATTAAATAAATCTAATTATTTAATTAATTCATCACAAATTCTCTTATCTACAATTAAATAATTTACATTATTTAATTAAATAAATTATTCTTTTAAATTTAAATAAATCATGCAAATTTATTTAAATATCTCAATCCTCTAAAAATAAATAAAATCAAATATTTATTTATAATCCTCTATTCCTCTAATCTTGCACAAACAATTAAATAAATTTATTTATTTAATTTACTTTTTCCTAAAAAAATAAATCTTCTAAAAATAAAATATAATCACATATTTTATTTATCCTTCATCATGCAAAATAAATTAAATCAATTTATTTGTTTAATTTATTTAAATCTTCATATCTTATCTATTCTTTTATCATGCACAAACAATTAAATGAATTTATTTATTTAATTTCAATTATCTTCTAATTCCTCTTAAAATATCTTGTTAACTCATGTGCTCAATTAGTTTTATTTTTAGAACTCTAAAAAAGACAAAATTACAAGTTGAGTTATTTATTCAATCAATCTTGTTTTCATCATATCTTAATAAAAATATCCTTATAGATTGACACATGTCGTGTGCACATTCATCATAGTTATTTGATTTATCTCCTCCATTGACTCTTCTGAATTATCTGGACTATTGATCGATCTCTATTGAAACCTATATAAACCCCCCTCATCTTCTTCACAAATCCTTTTCGATCACTTATTCTCAGGCATCCTTTACAACACTTTGAGCATACATCGCATCAATTGAGCAACTTCGTGATCTTTTAATATTGATCTTTGAGCACTTTACTTGTTTGTTACAAACATGGTTTCGCAGTAATATTGAGCAATCCACATTTATCCAAAGGGAACAATACAAATCTCGGTAAAAACTTTCATATTTCATTGATTTATTGCTAATAGCTTTTATTTAGATTAGTTCTCTTTATGTTATGGGCTTTTGATTTTATTAGTTTTGATTTAGTCGATTTTCCTCATACACATTCTGGCACGCCCGGTGGGACCCACTAACCTTGTTTTTAGAAAAAGTTGATTTTTTAGTAGGTACAGAAAAGCGCAATCACAATGCAGAAGATTTGAAGATTCTTATTCACTAGTTTGAGAGAATAGGCGTTGAGCATTTAAATGGGGTAACTTTAGCTCAAAAGATTTTTGAGTTTTGTCAAAAACATCAAAATCGTATCTGGGTATCTTTTATTTTTTGCAGGAAGTGCACAGATTTTAAGAAAAACATATCCCAATCGATGTCCTTATTTTTAGCCTGTGTTTTTTTAATATTTTTTTTGGGCCTATTTTTAGCAATTTTATAAAATCAGGCATATTTGTGTAACTTTAGCTTGAAAAATTTCTGAGTTTTGTCAGAAATATCAAAATTCTATCTGGGTATCTCTTATTTTTAGTAGGAAGTGCATGGATTTTGAGAAAAATAGATCCCAATCCGTGTCCCTATTTTTAGCCCATACTTATTTTTTTTGGCCTATTTTTAGCAATTTCACAAAATCGGGCATATTTTTTGCATACATAATCAGATTTTTACAAAATCAGTGGAGTTAGAAAGCTGGTTCTCTCAAAATTTTTGTGGGGAAAGAATTTGAAGGTAATTTTATCAGATTTATCAGGTACACTTAGTCAAAGTCAACCCTTCTTTACAAACTTCAAACGGTCATAACTTGTGCAAAATTTACTCAATTTTCACAAACTTTTTTTTGAAATTGCATAGAATTTCATATAGAATCTAATCATAATATTCAATCTATTGTACCTAATCATTATTATTAGATTTTTTCATATTACTTATTTTTTCACCTAACAAGTTCAGCGCTTTTGGTCACTTGATTTTTTTTGGCTAACTATTTGAGTTTTGGTGGAACTAATCAACATTTTGCAACCTCTTATCACTCAAATAGAGAAAATAGGTTTCTCTAACATGTTCATGTAGGATGAGCTTTGAAGAAATTGACAAATTTATCACATTAAGTCTCAGAAACATATTACTTTCTTAAGGGACAATTAAACAATCATCTTTGTAAATCTTAGAAAATATATTGCTTTCTTAAGGGATGAATCATTTTTTTTGCAATCTAAGTCTTAGGAACATATTACTTTCTTAAGGAACAATGGACATGTATGTGAAAACACTTCAATTTTCTAAGGGACAATGGACATATATGCCAAACACTTCAATTTCATAAGGGACAATTGACAACTACAAATGTGTGTGTGCCTAATTTAGTTGTACCTTATTTTTCTTATAATGGGACAATTGAACCTTTGTTTGATGTGCTTGCTCTTACATTTCAGTTATTCCTTTAGAAGGGCCTGCTTTTGGATTGTGTTTCATCCAAAAGGGATGACCCTAAGCGGAGTTTTCCTTTGAACCGCTATATAAGAGGGATAAGGTGAAAGCCAAGTCCTAACTGACGTCAGCCTTACCTTGTGGTGCCAAACTAAAAAAAGGTGTACTAGCTCTTTGTGGAAATAATTTTCACATCGAGCGAAGTGTTTGATACTCTTAGTAGGATTGTTTAAAACTTTTAGTAGCTTGTTACATTTCTCATAAGGCATTGGTCCCTCAAAGTTACTAAGAACCATTCTAGATAGTGACTACCTGATCTACCTCCAAACGTTGCGGTAATCATCAGTGCAAGGGGAATCGATTTAAGCCCTCAAGATACTCACCATTGGCTCCCTTTTGAAGAGATAGTATTCCCTCGGCCATAAAGTTCTTGTGACCTACTTGAGCTTTCTAAGGAGAGGGTGAGATATCCCTACCTATCGTCTCTCGCAAAGATACAAAATGTCTGACACCTTTATGGAATGACATTTTTATCGACAGAGTATTAAGTTGTGAGCTGATCTACTGCAATGAAACCTTGTCTCTAGGGATAAAAAGTGCTTGATATTGATTGCAATTGTCTTATACCTATGGAAATATTAGGCTTTTTGTGAGCCTTGAATATACACTATCTGTTGTGTTAGTCATTTTTTTGCCACTTTGTTTGTTGTGTTTTCTCTTGCCAAAGCAAATCCAATCAGAACCAAAAACTAAATTTATCAAAATTTGCCTTATAAAACATCACAGACACTACTTCAGCACCTCTAGTATTACAATAGCTCACCTTTGGTATTACAATAGCTCGCCTGTGGTATAACAGTACCTCACCTCTGGAAACCCTACTTCAGGGCCCTTGGTATAATAGTAACTCACTTTTGGTAATAGTAGCTCGCCTTTGGTATAGTAGTACCTCACCTTTGGTATCTCAGTCCGTCGCCTTTAGTAGTACAGTAGAACGCTTTTGGTCACATAGTCTTGCGCCTCCGATCAAACAGTATAGCACCTTTGGTCCAGTAAATTGTGCATCAAGAGTTTGTCTTTCTCAAAACACAAATAGAATCTCGACATTACTTTTTGTCCTAGTATATTCCATGGTAACCACTAGGCTCCAGCAAACTATGAAGTCCAAGCAAGTTGTCCCTTGGAAGCGCAAATCACCTCCTCATACACCACAATCAGGCCGTCTCAACATTACTCCCAAGGTTACTCCTAGGATGCCCATGGAAAGATCCACCAACTCTCCAAACAATTTGCAAGAAGGTAGGGTCCCTTTGGTAAGTACACCTCACTATACCATCGGCATGCCTCCAGATTTTGTTCCACAAGGTTATACTATTGATCAAGTCCCATCTTAGGAAGTTAGGGTCCCTTTGGTAAGTACACCTCACTATACCACCGGCATTCCTCTAGATTTTGTTTTGTAATGTTATACCGCAGATTAGGACCCATCTCAAGAAGAGTGACACTTTGAAATAGGTCAATCCTCTCAAGAAGATGAGCAAGATCTTGATGAATTCATACAAGATCTTAGAGCCATAGCCGCCTTTGACAAAATCCTTAGCGAAAACTAAGATCATTTCTTTCACTTGCTATCAGAGCAAGGAGCCAAATTACCCAAAGGTTTTGATCTATCCACTCTTAGCGAGCCTAACAACACCCATGATACTATAACGATAGTCCAAACTATGTCAATAGTGACCATGCCCTTACTCGAACAAGGCTCACAAGGGAGAATGATTGCACAATATGAGAATCCCCTTTATCAAAATCCAACAAAAGAGAGACCCATATCACCGCTTCTAACTCCTATGGAAATCTACAAAAACTAACAAGAAACTCTACATCGTCAAGCAGAGTTAGCTAAACAAGCCACCATAGCTCAATCAAATATACAACAAACTCCTAAAGTGTCCACACCAATTGCAAGTGGAATTTTGGTTACCCCATCACGAATAGGTTTCCCACTAAATTACAATTTGGGGAACTCTGTAGCCATGCAAAAAGGGTCTCAACAAATACCACCTCCCATATCATCAAACCTTCATGTCTATCAACCAACTAGAGTCATGCAATCCCAACCACAACATTCTTCTACACTCATCCTCAATCGACCTCACCCATCGCAAATCACATCTACCTATGTCCCTCCTCCACTATGTCATCAGTGCTAAACTTCTTCAAAACCTTGCCTATCCACCCGCAACATTCCCAACATCAAATTTCCCAAAGCTACATGCTGCCATCGCAGCCTAATCCAACGAATTTTAGCTTTCCACCTCGAAATTCTTTTCTCCAACCATCACAAAGCCAACATTCTTACCTAGCACTGCCCCACCTCCTCCAAATCAAAGCATCCAATTCCAACCTAATCTAAATCTAACATACAACACACATGACCCCAACCAATCATACGACCCTTATAATACCAACACCCATGGCTTACACTACAATCTTCTGTATGGGCAACAACAACCACTTCTGGGACAACAGGAGATGTTTCCAACCCCTCCCACAATGATAGAGCTAAAAATCACGGAGGTTCAACAACTATTAGATCTTACATTTGGCCACACCAAGAAAACCTTCTCTTTAGAAGAAGTGTGTCCTTATCCTTTCAATAAGTCATTACCCATGATCCCTTTTCCTCAAAATTTCACTATTCCCAAGTTTGATAAATACAAAGGAAAAGGTGACCCAAAAGACCATCTTAGGGAATTCAATCTTGCTTGCTTTGAGGTCTCACATAATGACACATATATTATACATCTATTTCCTCGCAGTCTTAGAGGTCAAGCTATAGAATGGTTCTCACACTTACCCACGGGTATCAAGTCTTTTAATGAGCTAGCAGAGAAATTTGCCACCCATTTCTCCTACAATGCAGAGCATGAGATCTCCATGACTGATCTCTGCAACAACAAATAGAAAAATGGTGAAACTTTCATTTCTTTCCTGCAATGATTTGACAAATGGGTAGCAAATTCCCATTCAAGATTCTCGAAAAATAGTTTGTTAGCATATTTGTGTAGAACCTCAACCAAGAGTTACGTTTTCATTTACAAATTCTTAGTGCTACAACCTTCGACGAAATTACCTATAAGGGAATCAACATTGAAAAGACCCTCATTGCTAAGGGTGTGGTCAAAATCTTTAAAGAAACCAAAGACAATGCTCCTCAACAACAAACAAATGATAAACCAAAGTTTTGGAACAAAAATAAAAATGTTGTCAACAATGGGATGGTCAATTCTAAACATGTCCAAACATTGCAAATACCCTTTCAACTTTCCAAACTAATCCAAAATCCACCTCAACAGTAGCAACGACAAAGACAACCTTATCAAAACCAACAACAATGACAACAAGAGCGGCCTCAACAAGATTACCCTCTGCTGCATCAATTCACTCCCTTGGGAGAGCCCATAGAATCGGTCCTACAGAAGCTTTTACACAAAGGGCTCATCACCTTACCTGATGCTCCCCCATATGGTGAACCTGTTTACAAAACTACATGATACGGAGACAATGGAAATTGTGAGTTCCATAGGAGCAAAGGGCATAGAGCCACATCATGCATGAAACTCAAGCACCTAATCCAAAATCTCATCGAGGGAAACTAAATCTCTTTTGAAGATGAACCACCAACTCAACACTCAAATAAAGACCTCAACATGTACAAGGAACCATTCCCTCACCATGGTCCACCTCCTCCTCAGGATAAAGGTAAAGGTGTCAATCATGCTTCCACATCCTTTGACTCCATTGTGGGTCGTTTTGAAGAGAGTCAAGTATCTACCCTCACAATCAAAGGAAAATCTACAGATTGCGCTATTAGAACTCATCGTGGTCATGTCCCCATTCGTGGTCCTACACCCAGTCTCCCAGCTCAATCTAATTACAATCTTGTCAAACATTAGGGAAAACACTAGCACAGATCTCTATCTTGGACCTTCTACGCTCATCACCTGCACATAGAGTGGTGCTAGAAAAAGCCCTCCAAGAGTCTTCAGTTCCTAACAACATAGCAGTCACAGATTTCTGAGCTATAGTAGGTAATATTGCCTCGCCCTACAATGTGGTCTTCTCTGAGAAAGACCTCCCATCCCATGATTCGTGTCACAATGATGCCCTCCACATTGAGGTTCTCATCCATAAGCACAAAATCAAACGCATACTCATAGATGGTGGTGCTGGTCTCAACATCTATTCTTTAAAGTTACTTAAGTAATTGGGATACTCTGAGGATCATGTCAACACTGATCAAAGTATTACAATCAAGGGATATGATGATGTTGAATGCCACTTAGAAGGTGTTATCCACTTGCCTATACAACTAGGCCCTGTCATGCTTGAAACCAGGTGTCAAGTCGTTGATATTGAGCTGCCTTACAACATTATCCTTGGTTGCCCATGGATCCATGCAATGAAAGTTGTTCCCTCCACATACCATCAGTCTCTAAAATTCCCATTCAATGGTACAGAGATAAATATCCCAGGAGACCCCAATCCTTTTGAATTCTGTCGTGTCTTGCAGGGTAGTTATAAGAATTGCAACCAAGTGCCTCAAAATGACAAAGCCATTACATCCCCACTATATGTCGATCCTGAAAATCTAACACAAGCCTCTGCAAGTGAACCTAATCCTCTTCCTGAAATCAAAGCTCACATCTGTGATATAGGCTTTGGAACTTATGATATCTCAAAATCTTGTTGTGTAGGGCAGATGCCTTTATCCCCTAAATCTTACAAGCAACTGCCCATTGCCAAAGCAACTAAAAAAGTAGCTATTCCTCCCCTAGCATTTCTAACCTAGTTCCAACAAGGAAAATTATTGGAAGAGGAAACTATTGAGGACATTTCTTCTTGGCTCTATAAGGAGAAAGAACCAGTCACAATACCAGTCAAGCAATATGGTAATGGCTTAAGGATAGTCAAAAACATGGGCTATAAAGGCAAAGGTGGCCTTGGGAAATAGAATCAAGGAACAATGGAGCCCATCATTGTGACAAAGAAACTAGACAAGAAGGGTTTAGGATTTGGTAGATAGGTACCGCACGCCTTGGACATAGAGGGTATACTCGACAAGGTGGCTAAAACTTCTCTCATAGATTCGACGTCTAATGAGGATGCCATCGATGATTCTTCCCTCCATATGACCGACCTATTTACAGAATCCTCCGTCTTTATGCTATCCTCCGTATCCCTAACATCCACCACAAACACCCAGAAAGTAACACTTGTCTACCCTAAACTTATCGATTGGGACCAACAAGGGTCCCCCGTTATAGATGTATTTCAGAATGACGAAGCTATAGCTGAGTTCATGGGACTTTGGGAGGGTATCCCTCTTGGCGATCATAAGGCAGGTTTTATAATGGAACTAGAGCCAACAACTTATTTTGGTGAGAATGCCAAATCCTCCAGTCGTAAAAGTAAAAATAAAGAAAGACTCTAGGTGAAAACCACACTATGGCACCTCCTGATCACAAAATAGTAAAAATAAAGAACATATCCAAAGGTGAAAACTCAACTGTGGCACCTGAGGATGGAGGATTTGACCTTCCCCAATCATCTAAGTATCAAGAAAAGTTAGCTCTCCTAGTGGAAGATTCTACAGAGATAAACCTTGGCACAGAGCAAAATCTAAAGACCACATTCCTTATAGCATCATTATCAGAAATAGAGCATAAGAATATTAACAAATTCTTCTTACAAAGAACCATCAACTTTGCATGGACCTATACTGATATGTCAAGGTTAGACCCTAAGCTAGTTGTTCACTATCTCATTGTTGATCCAAAAGTTAAACTGATCAAGCAAAAGCTGAGGAAGATGCACCCATAGATAGCTCTCTTAGTAAAAGTGGAAATATAGAAGTTGTTAGATGCAAAGTTCATCCAACCTATTGACTATTTAGATTGGGTCTCAAACATTGTACCTGTCTCTAAACCCAATGGACGCATCTGCATGTGTAATGATTTTAGAGATCTTAACAAAGCATGTCCCAAAGATGACTTTCCATTACCGAACATTGATATTATAGTAGATTTGACAGCAGGTCACGAAATACTTTCTCTCATGGATGGATTCTCAAGCTACAATTAGATAAGGATAGTAGAAGAAGATCAACATAAAACAACTTTTACTTGTCCATGGGGTAATTATTGTTGGTGTGTCATGCTGTTTGGTCTAAAGAATGCATGAGCAACTTATCAAAGAGCAATGACAGTGATATTCCACAATCTCTTTCATCATATCATGGAGGACTATGTGGATGACATACTAGCTAAATCTTCTAGGGCAGATCACATACAGGTTCTAGGACAGATCTTTGACAGGCTTGAGAAATACCAAGTAAGACTCAATCCAAAGAAGTGTGTCTTTGGTGTAACATCAGGAAAGCTATTGGGATACATTATATCTCGCAGAGGTATTGAAGTAGACCCCACAAAAGTAAAGGCTATAGTGGAGATGCCTCCACCAAAGAACCTCAAAGCATTAAGGAGCCTTCAGGGAAGATTGCAATCCATTAGGTGTTTCATCTCACAACTAGTAGATAAATGTCAACCATTTCAACACTTGCTCCAAAAGGATGTCTCATTTCAATGGGACGATAAGTGTCAAGCAGCATTTGATCAGCTAAAAGAATATCTAGCTACACCTCTTGTATTGGTTCCACCAGTTGCTGATAAACCTTTGATATTATATATCTCAACTATAACTTCAGCCCTCGAGGCTCTTCTAGCACAACATGATGAATCAAGAAAAGAGCATGCAATCTATTATATCAGTCAAACCTTGGTGGGATATGAACTCAATTATTCACCTATGGAAAGAGCTTGTTTAGCAGTAGTGTTTGCTTCCCAAAAATTGCAGCATTACATGCTAAACCAACACACAAATCTTATAGCCAAAATTGATCCACTGAAGTATTTACTAGCAAAAGCAGCTCTCACAGGCAGATTAGCTAAATGGGTTATGATCCTTAGTGAGTTCGATATTGAGTATATGGATCGTAAAGAAATCAATGGACATGCCTTAGCTGATCAACTAGCAAAAGCACCCATGACAGATACACATCCTATGGTGGCAGACTTTCCAGACGAGAGTCTCTTCACTCTTTCCATCTCAATAATATGGAAGTTGTACTTTGATGGTTCCTACACACAGCATGGATCAGGGGCCAGCATCTTTTTTGTCACACCTCAAAATTACTATATTCCAAAGTCATATCGGCTTGCATTCCCTTGCACCAACAACATTGCCAAGTATGAAGCACTCCTCATAGGTCTCAATACAACAGTTCAATGGGACATCACATAATTACAAGTATATGGAGACTCACAACTAGTCATTTCACAAGTTACGTATGAGTACCAAACAAAAGACAAAAAGTTGGTCCCCTACAAGCAACTAGTGGATGCCTACAAACCACACTTCTCTAGCATCACATTTGAGCAAATTCCAAGAGAGCATAACAAAGCTGCAGATTCTATGGCTTTTGTGGGGTCACTTATAGACATGAAAGAAAACACATAGAAATGCAAATTCTTGATCGAGCAATTGTTGATACCCGCTGTCGATGTTCCAGTTACAAAAATCATCTACGAAATTGTTGGTCCCAATTCTCCATGGTATGAAGATATCTATGAATACCTTAAACATAGCACCTTTCCCTCTGACCTATCATCCACCCAACGCAAAACCTTTATCCGTCGATCCTCCTGTTACACCATTCTAAGTGATACACTATATTGCCAGAGTCTCAATGGTATCTTCTTACAATGTCTTAACACGGAAGAAGCTGAAGCTACCTTATGAGAAATACATGAAGGTGTCTATGGCACACATTCTACTGGTCCTAATCTTGCTAAGAAGATACTCAGAACAAGGTATTACTAGCCTACAATAGAATAGGATGCTACACAGTTCACTAAGAAATGTCTACAATGCCAACAACATGGAGATTTAATTCACGCACCAGCTCATGAACTACAACCTGTGACAACTCCATGGCCTTTTTCTCAATGGGGTCTCGACTTTGTAGGACAAATCCACCCATCCTCTTTCAATGGCCACAAATTTATCATTACCACCACTGAGTATTTCATGAAGTGGGTTGAAGCCATTCCCATGACCTATATCACCAGTAAGCAAATAGACAAGTTTATCCTTAACTACCTCATTTGTTGGTATGGTATTCCCCAAGCCATTATCACTGATAATGGGAGACCATTCAAAAACCAAGATGTCCATGCCTTGTGCACACAATACAGTATCCAACATCACTTTTCAACTCCCTACTATCCATAGAGTAACGGCCAAGTCGAGGCTTCCAATAAAACTATTCTCAAAATCCTCAAGAAAACAGTCAATGAGGCTGGTTGTGATTGGTACTTGCAACTCAATCCAGCCCTATGGGGCTACCACACTAGTATCAGAACACCAACTGGTGCCACACCATATGCCTTGGTCTATGGCTCTGAAGCCATCCTACCTATAGAGGTTGAGATCCCATCCCTCAGAGTATCCATGCAGAACCTAATAAATGGAGAGGAGTATCGCACTTCCAGATTAGCTGAGCTGGAACTACTAGATGAAAGACACTTTGCCACGCTTAATCATCTCCATGTCTACCAAAACCGCCTCTGGCGTAATTACAATAAAAAGATCAAAGAAAGATGGTTTCAAGTTGGTGATCTTGTACTCAAAGAGAATCAGAGAAATCAAGCAGACCAAGAAAAGAAGGGCAAGTTTGAGCTTAATTGGTTAGGTCCCTTTATTGTGACAGGAACATATGGATCGGGAGCTTATACTTTAGCTACACCTGACAACATTCCTCTAAGTGAGCCACTTAATAGTGTTTATCTCAAGAAGTTCTATGCTTGATCCTCAGAGTATTCCAAAAGAATATATATATAATTTGTCCTCTGGTGAAAACCTAGCAAACGAGTGCCTTGGATAAGTACCATAGTGAAAACCTAGCAAACAGGCGCTATGTGTAGAGTCAGCATCCATCATCTATCAAGTCCTGTTCATTCCATGTCCATTTCACAACAAGCTTCATCCATCCATCCATAATAAAACCATTGACCTTGTTTGCATTTCCATCTCCCTATCTAGTATAGCTTAGAAATTTGTCAATGTCCATCATTGTCATCCCACGCCTTGATCTGTGTCAGGAGTTATCATTGTCTTGTCCTAGGTCAAGCTTTCTATGTCAGCTTCATCAGTCACCTATGCAAATTCCTCTACCAGAATGGGGACAATTCCTTCCTTAACCTAGGTCTAGGAGTGGTTCCTTGTTCATTGTTCACAAAACACTTCAATCTTCTCTCCTTTCCGCAAATAGCACCCTTTAACAAACACATCGCTCCTATGATAAGGCTGTTATTTTCCCAACGCATTTCCTACATCATCACACCAACTAGAACTACATATTATCTCTTCTCAATCTTAAAGGTACCTTGATCCCATGGATATGGGTATGTAGGCATTCTAGAATATGAAGGAAGTATCCAGTACTCAGGTACATAAGATCCCCTCCTTTCACCTTGACCCATTCATCACTCTATCTAGAACTACATATTATCATTTTTCATCTTTCCTCGTAATGTGCCTTGATCTTGTGGATACAGGGTATGTAGGCAGTATGGAATACAAAGGATGTATCCAGTACTTAGGCACATACGATTCATCATTCTTCACCCATCTCAACCCATTGACGTGTCACCTTTCTGGTCTCCCGTTTATCAAAATCCATTCGCTTCGACTTGACTAACTCAAGCAGCAAAACAACAACCTAGCACCTCCTTTCAAAGCAAAAGTTCTTAACAAACCTAAAGCAAAGCAGCTTGCTTCCTGATTCATCTACTATCTTGTGTATCGATTGCCAACATTAGCTAATTCCAGCTTAATCACAGCACCAGATCAACAAGCTTGTCTTCTGCAGAGTGTTCCATTGTTGAGACCAACACACGTGTCTCCTACAACATGTAGCATCCCCCATAGCGAGACATTGCCTTTTTAGGTAGATAGCCCCCTTTAATGCACACAGAGTTCCTACGATAAGGTTGTTATCTTTCCTATGCAATCTATCTTGAGGAACCTCTTTGGTAAGAGAATATGTTGACTGTATGTTTACTTTGTAAGTTAGTCAATTTGTTTTTTGGTTTATCTTTTGTTCCTTGTCCATTACCTATTCAAGGCTACCTTGATTTATCTATAATCTTGGTATGTTACAATGCAGTATGGATTGGGGGCATAGTCATTGCTTTTGTGTGCCATGTTTGAGGAATGATCTTTAGCATCTTTCTTAGCAGCATATTTATCTTGTGTGTGTTCCGACCTAGCATCTTACATATTAATATTCTTCTTGCATTTACATGTATTGAAGTTTATTTTATGTTCAAGACTATGGCTCATTCACATGTACAACAAGGTCATATTATGTCTAAGGGATCTAAGTTCAAACCACTTGCTTGCAGAGTCAATGTCCATGCACTCAGATATTACAACACCTTGGTCATTTATACCTTGGTAGCAAACTATCCACGTGCTATATAAATAATAAGGATAGCTCTTTATAAACATTTGTGAAACTGTTGCAACAAGCTCATCCATTTACCCATCCATTTTTCCATGGCCTTATATCATTTTCAAAGCAATGACCGATCAACAGTCTTTCTCTCATGTTCTCTCCTATCTCCTTTCTTCTATCTATCATCAACCCAAGCTCACCTATCTCCAACACAATCTTCTAGTTGAGCATTAACCCAGTTCTTCTGTCACTTCCCTATCTTTCCTCTCGAGGGGGCACCCTATACCAGCTACGCTGGGGCAACTAGCTACACTGGGGCATCAATAAATTGTATCATGTCTTCAACGATCATTTTCTTTGACGCAACGCTATAAACTGCATCGCATCAAAGAGGGGTAAAATGTAGACACCCTAAAATGACCATGTCTTCGAATCACTTGCATTTCATCTAATCTGTAGCATCACCTACATTTCAACATTAATTAAACAAATCTCCTTTATTTAATTAATTTCAGCAAAATCAACCTTATTCTTCCAAAATTAAATAATTTTAATTATTTAATTAAATCATTATCCTCTTTCAAATTTCAATTCTCCATTAATTAAATAAATTTAATTATTTAATTAATTCATTACAAATCCTCTTATCTACAATTAAATAATTTACATTATTTAATTAAATCAATTATTCTTCTAAATTTAAATAAATCATGCAAATTTATTTAAATATCTCAATCCTCTAAAAATAAATAAAATCAAATATTTTATATATAATCCTCTATTCCTCTAATCTTGCACAAATAATTAAATAAATTTATTTATTTAATTTGCTTTTTCCTAAAAACATAAATCTTCTAAAAATAAAACATAATCACATATTTTATTTATCCTTCATCATGCAAAATAAATTAAATCAATTTATTTGTTTAATTTATTTAAATCTTCATATCTTATCTATTCCTCTATCATGCACAAACAATTAAATAAATTTATTTATTTAATTTCAATTATCTTCCAATTCCTCTTAAAATATCTTGTTAACTCATGTGCACAATCAATCTTATTTTTAGAACTCTAAAAAAGGCAAAATTACAAGTTGAGTTATCTATTCAATCAATCTTGTTTTTATCATATCTTAATAAAAATATCCTTATGGATTGACACATGTCGTGTGCACATTCATCATGGTTATTTGATTTATCTCCTCCATTGATTCTTCTGAATTATCTGGACTATTGATCGATCTCTATTGAAACCTATATAAACCCCCCTCATCTTCTTCACAAATCCTCTTCGATCACTTATTCTCAGGCATCCTTTACAACACTTTGAGCATACATCACATCGACTGAGCAACTTCATGATCTTTTAACATTGATCTTTGAGCACTTTACTTGCTTGTTGCAAACATGGTTTCGCAGCAATATTGAGCAATCCACATTTATCCAAAGGGAACAATACAAATCTCGGTAAAAGCTTTCATATTTCATTGATTTATTGCTAATGGCTTTTATTTAGATTAGTTCTCTTTATGTTATGGGCTTTTGGTTTATTTAATTTTGATTTAATCGATTTTCCTCATACACATTTACTACAAACCCTAGCTAATGCAAAACTAGGTTATATTGAAAAATGCACAATTTCAAGCAATTTTTATCAGTTTAAGCATGAAAATGGAATCTAAATGAATGATGAATAAAAAATTTCTATAATTTAAATCAGATCTAATGATAATAATAGAAATTTAATGAAATTAAATGCAACTAATTCAAATTATTTGAAATTGCAAGCTAAAAATGCCAATTTTTTTCAATTTTTTTAGTTTTTTTGTAATTTTTCAAATGCAATAAGATGATCAATAAAATGAATGAATGAAATAAATGTAAATCTGAAGTACAACACTCAACAAGGTGCCAAAAATTCCAAAAACATGGGTTCACCAAAATGTTTAGGATGAGAAATGAAGAGGGTTTGTTTTCAATGGTTTATGTTGATCCTCCTTTCACCACTAAACATTCAAGGACATCCAACCAAGTAGAGAATTCTACTATAGATATCCTATCACTTGGAACATAGGGGAAGATTGCAATTGTGTGATTTAGTTGTTTAATTAAGCCCAATTATGATCAAAACCCTAATTATATGAATTCATGAACAAACTAACAAATTATGGAAAATGATCACACACAAAGATATCAAACGACAATAAAATGCATACCAGATTTCAAATTTAAGAAAATAGAAACGTTGGGAACTAATGGGAGGGCACCTTAGTCCAGTGCCATAGTTTTTGTCAAAATCTGGAAACCTTGTCTACAACCTGTTCCTGATGTTCCAGAGGTTTTTTTGTTGCAAGATATGAAGGACTAATGAGCGGGCGCCTGAGTCCAGGTCCCTATTTTCTTCTTTGATTTGTAATTCTAATAGTCTGTACTACTCTCCTACAACTCCACTTCTTCTGCTTTCACAACTTATAATCTGCAATCATTGAAAAATGGGTTGGGGGTTGTGGTGTTTAGAGCTTGCCTTAGTCAAGCCCTGAAGAGACATTCAAGTCTTCCAAACACTGTTGTCAGATAAAGAGTGCATATCCCTATGGGATATAGGCAAAATCTAAATGATAAATGATAGAAAACACAATTGATATCACTTTGTAGTGAAGATCTCATGGAAGGAAGATGTTCTTGCCATGAGAAGATGGATGCCAAATCTACAAATACAAACATAATAACAACACAAAAGTCTTCTCTGTAACACAATGAATGCCTTTAATCACTTTCACATAAGCTTGTCAATCAAAATGTCCATCCAATTTCCATATAGTTTTCAAAAGATAACCTAATCATGCTTATATATGCAACTACAAACATTCCAGCTAAGAATTTTATAATTCAAACTTACCGTGTCAGCATAGGACCTAAATAACGGTCATAAACTGACACTTTGAAATTGGTCCTAACCTATAGGACTAGGGTGTGGGCACCCAAGTCCTCCCCCTATTTCAAGAAGGATTTATGTTAAGTGCATCCCCTAAGTCCAAATTACCATGAAACCTCAAGGTTTTCTCATCGAGAGTCATCAAAATCATGCAAGATGCTCTAAATGCATTCTAAATGACCTGGGAGCTAAACCTTACTATGAAAAAGGCCCCAAGGTTACTTTTTCTGACATAACAGAAACCTAATAAATAATCTTTGAAATCACTATCTTATTGGTCTAGACCTATGTTTCATGTTATAAGGTAGTATAAGGATGCTATGAATCATGCAATGTTCATGTGTTTCCAATTTTCTCTTAAAATCAGACCTCTAGATTAGAAAGTGGGGATTTACCCCTTAACATGGCATAGGGCCAAAATGCATGATAAATCATTGATTTCAACCTAATATCTACTGCCCTTTCATTAAGGAAGTATGAAAATGTTCATTTAAGTACATTCCTTAATGCTTCAAAAAGTAAAATCATGAATAAAGTAAGACAAAGCAGTGCGGCATGCTTTCTAGGCCCTACCGGATGTTATAACAATTAACCCTGAACAATATCAATTTGATGCTTAAATTTTTCAAATTCAAATCAATTCAAATGAACAAGAAAAATAACATGAAATTTAAGCCAAGTTCATTAATTAAACTACCTCAATTCCTTTTTAAATATCTTCATGGCATATTTGAAGAAAAGTGGGCTTTCTTGGTGCAACTGGATGGGTGGATATTTTGGCTTCAACAAGATCTGCATAGTTTCTTGAGGCAATAGGATATATGTAGTTGGGGCTTATTCTAGCACAAACTCTTCCTAACACCTTAAGTGGAGATTTAGTCAACAAGTAGATGACGTGGGTTTTAGGTGCTTTGGGATATATGTAGATGAAGTTGGTTTCTATGCTAACTTTGACAAAGGCTTTCAGTGAGAATCTTGATGGGAACCAGATATGTAGGATTTTTTATGACAACAGGATATATCCTATTAAGGATGATTTCTGTGCAAACTCTTAAAGCATTCTAAACCTTTCTTTTGTGGGGGAATCCACCAGAAGTGGATTGCAGAGTTTTCAAGGTCCAATGGATATATCCACTTCCATGTAATTTTAGCACAACCCTATCACTAAGATCGTAAAAGCTTCTGGTGGGGAATATGACCAATGGTGGATGGAAGGCATTTTAAGGTCAAGTGGATATGTCTGGTTGACGTGCCTTTCAACACAAATCCACTTCCAAACCTTTTTAACACAAACTTCTTTTGAAGGGATCAAGCAGAGGAATTCTAACACTCCGGACATATCCAGTTGGGCAATGATTTAGCACAAATTAGATTTTCGAGGGTTATCTAAGTTTAGTGATTTGTCTAAGCTTCAAATGGGTGATTTTGACTTCACAGAGGAGGAAATTTAAATCACAAAGATTGAAAACTACTTTAAAGTATATGTACATATGTATATCCCTCCTTTTCAAATGAAACCCTAATTTAAACACCCTAGGTTGGTGACTTCGAAAAACTTAAACTAAGTTCCAGACTAGGCCTCTAATCTCTAAAACCTTTAACACATACCCAATCAAGAATTTCATCAAAACAAATACATTTCCCCATTTCAAATGTAGACAATAGTAAAATTGAAAATCAAAATGCAAAGGAAGAGGATTTGGGAGTCGCCTACCTGTGAATACACGACCGCAATGACAGAGATCAATCTTATAGTCGATAAATGCACTTGGAATCAACACATGGTTGTAAAATCTTCAATAGATGCAATAACAGACCTAGAGCTCCAAAAATAAAGAGGTTTCAAATGCAAAATGATACAAAATGAAGGCTTTAAACCATTGATACCATCCATGAACAATTGCCATAAATGAAGTGTATTATGACAGACTGTTGCACACCTTGCAAAAAAATGACCTTCAACTGGAGAAAGCACAAATTTCAAGACCAATGGGATAAACAGAGATTTTGATCACAACTAGATATGTTTGGTGGATATGGTTTTTAGTGCATATCCAATCAACATGAATTTGAGCATAAACTCCAAATGGAAGTATTAAACTTCCCAGTGGGGATTTCAATAGGTAATGGATATGTTTGGTTGAAGCAAATTTTAGTGCTTATGCAGTTGAAGTGATTATCAGTGTTGGGCAATGGAAAAAGAGTTTAGCGCTAATATTTGGTTGAACAGGATATCAACACTAGATGTAGTAAGAGACAATTTCAGCTCAAAACTCATCTAGGAACTTAACTTTATGACTTAGTGAATTTCAACTATCCCAACTTAATCCTAGAAGAATGCCTATGAGGTCATCATACCCAATTTGCTTAATTGTACCCAAATATGTGCAAAGGATTCAAATCATTAGGAAATCAAGACATCATTTTTTTCAAGTAGACTGCTAAGACCAAAACCAAGCCAAAAGTGAAGCAAAAGAAAGGGGGTCTCCATTTGGTAAAAATGGGGCGTGTGTGTAAGGCACATCAAATGGCGACTCTATCGGGGAAATTCTCTAGAGCATTTATAAGATAAACTTCAGTTTGGAACCTAGAATCTCTGTGTTTCCCATGTATTAAACTAGACAACATGATACATGATCATAGGAGCAAAGATCACTAACTCAGTACAACCATCCATATCTTGAAAGTCTAAGTGTGTGCAGTTGCATTCATTCCCATCCTTCTACAACCAAGCTCATCAAGGCTCACTTGCATTAAGCTATGTAATGATACTCATCTTTTGAACCACCTTGGAAATTGCCTCGCTACCAGTCAAGCATCTATAGCCCTGACAAGGTTGTCCCTACGATTCCGCTTAAACATTGCTCTACTGCCCATTAGGCATCCATAGCCCCTAATAGAGTTGCTTGAATCCTCTAGCTGATTGAACATTTTATAAGAAAATTAGGAAGTATTATTTTGGTAGATTGTTCATTTGATAATTCATTAAGCTTAGCTTTTGATATGAGTAATAGAAAGTACCGCATACCCTTGCAGCACATGATAAATATCACATGGGCTACGAATTTGTTTAACTTCGTTGGGTTGGGAATCATAGTGGTGGCAAAGGTGAGCCTATAGATTTTTCACTTAACCCAAGATCACCAAGGTTCCTTCAGAAGCTTCGGGATTATTTAAAGATGTGAGGGATATTGGACTAGAAAATACTTCAAGTGAACCAAACTAATGACTCCTTTCCCATGAACAAGCATCATACCACCCAGTAGTAACAATAGAATCCACAGGAAGACCCGAGTGGAAAACCAAAGTTTATCAAAGAAATTCCCAGATTATTTGCCCAAAGAGGACCTTTTGGAGGACTGCACAACTACCACCTTATTCAAGAAATGCAGGACCCTAGCAAAGAAAACACAAAAAGCAAAAGCAAAGAAAATAGAAAGCAACTAACCTAAACAAAGCAAATTACTACTCTAACCAAAGAAAAACAACAGCAAGAAAAAATAGAAAAGACACACTATATACACAAAAGAAGGCAGAGATGCCTCCTAAGCCTGAAAGTAATGCTTTAGGAACTACCCATTAAAAGGTAGTGGGAGTTCCTCACTAGTGAGAGTCTTCAATCTATATGTGTTGTCCCCTAAGATTTCAGCTATCTTGTAGGGACCTAACTAGAGTTTGTCAAAGTTTCCATGCTTACCTTTCTTCTCATGAGCCTTATCCCAATACAACACCAAATCTGATATATGTAAGATCTTTACCTTGGCCCTCTTATCAAACTATCTTTTCACTACACCTTGGTGTTTAGCAAAGTTTTCAATTGCAGCATCATGTTTCTCTTCCAAATGCAGCAATTGGGTTAAGCGCGTTGAGGTTCTATCATCAGATTCTAGATAGTCTTTCATGAACTGTAGTACATGGATCCTCAAGTGGATAGGCAACACAGGTTCCAGACCATAAACCAAATGATAAGGCAAGGTTCCTAAGGTGGTCTTATGTCTAATCCTATTATAGACACCCAAAAATGTCCACTTGTCGCAACATCATGGTCGTTAGAACATCATGTAGCATTTCTGCCCTAAGCACCTATTTTGTCACCATCATAACCCATGTATTCACCTAACCTAACATTTCCTCTATTAAATTAAATAAATATAACATTTATTTAATTTTTCCATCCCTCACATTTCTAAATAAATAAATTTTATTTATTTATTTACCCTTCTTTCCTCTTGAATTTAAATAAAATAAATATTTTATTTTATTTAAATTTATCACCTTATCCTTTCCCTCTTAAAATAAATAAATAAATAAATATTTATTTATTTTATGCCTGCATGCATCATAAATTAAATAATTTATTTTAAAATTATTTAATTATGACTCACCAACCTTCCATATCTATCTCTTTTGATCACTCAAAATGCATCTCTTCCACCTTCTGTTTTCAACTCAACCCACCACTCAACTCATCTCCCAACTCACTTGATTCACTTTCCTTTTCTTTTCCTAAGTTGCACAAAGCAACTTTCCAATTTGATCATCACTTACAAATTGGCAACTTTATCCCTCCACTCTCATATTTGTTTATTTAAACCCAATTTTTAATCCATTTTTGCATGGATGAATCTTTGAAGCACTGACACTATGTTGAAATTCCACCTCATCCATCAACCTCTACCTATCTTTCTCTCATCTATCAATCTCCATCTTCGTCATTGTGCTGCAAGACACGAGCAATCAACAAATCATAATTGAACCAAGGAATCAAAGCATCTAGGTGATCTCATTTATGTTGCATGTTGTTTTAATCACTTAGGTTGGATTTCTTGAAGGTATCTGGGTTTTTAATCTCGATTTGTATGGTGTGTTCTAACAACGGATTTTTACCTGGTATACATTCTGACACGCTTGGTGGAACTGAATCATTGGTTTTTTGTATGTTTTTCTTTAAAAATTTGCATTTTACCTAACCCTCATTTGCAAGTTTTGCAAGGGATCTATTACAGGGGATCTCCAGGCCTAAAATAGACATCATGGTTGCATCTAGAAAGGCCAAGAGGTGAAGAAAAACATATAATTTGACCATTTTTGCTACTGGTCAAATTTAAACAAATGTTTGTAGGGTGATGAATAGTGTTTCCGGTTGTGAACAGTGCTTTTCGACGATGAACAGTAGTTCCGGTAGTGAACAGTACTTTTGGCAGTGAACAGTACTTCCGACAATGAACAATACTTCTGGCGATGAATAGTGTTTCCAGTGGTGAATAGTGCTTTCTGTCGATTAATAGTATTTCTGATAGTGAATAGTGTTTCTAGTGTGAATAGTACTTACAGCCATGAACAGTGTTTTTAGGCCATGAACAATGTTTTCATGTAGTGAATAGTAATTTTTGGAGCTTAAAATAGTTTTCCTTTTTTAAAACTGTCATAACTTTTGCATATCATATCAGATTTTTGCATTTTTATAGGCGTTGGAAAGCTGACTTTGCAAAATTTGCAGTAGTGTCAATAACTTCTAGTAATTTTACTATTTCAATAGGTAATTTCTCAATCTAACATCAGCCTTCTTTCAAACTTAAAATGCACATAACTAGAGCAAAACAAATCAAAATTTAACAATTTTTTTAAAATTGCATAGAATCATCTAAACTTTCTATTTTTGCTATCTATTTGGCTGTATAAGATCACCATTTGTAGGTTTTTATCAGATCATAGATTTTGACCTATTCCTTTTGGCATCTAATAATCTATCTGTGCAGCCTGTTAAAAACACACGTGTCAAAGAGTGGAGAAAACAAATTACTGATCTTTCTTCTACAAGTTCAAGCAGTCAAAGAACAATCATTTATCACTAGAGTAGGCACACTTTAGTTTGGTGCTTAAAATGAACAATCTGTCTTCATTGTGTCTGCTTTTCATTTTTTGAGCTTTCTTGCTGAGTCTGATTGTCACCTAAGGTAGCAATACAAGTACCTCTCCCCCTGCCTAACCAACAGATCTGTGGTGTAAGAGAATGTGTTACTAACTTTTAGGTGGGCCTGCCTTCCCATTGTGAGAAGGGGATGACCTAGGTAAAAACAAGTCAAAGCCAGACCATTCCAATCTGCTTGATAAATAATGCATTTGTGACGAAAGACACAAATGATAGGTGTTGATCTGCTATACCGACAGCCAACCTCCCCCAAAACCCTTCAAGGTGCAATCCTTGAAGGCTGGGAGACTCCATAACGGAGAGTAGTGCTACTGCATGTATAACCACTTGAACAGAAACCCTAACTAAAAACCATGTCTTAGTGACCAAAAACCCTCTATTTGTTGGCACAAAAGGTCAAACCTTTGAAGCCGCTCTGATTCACATGGTTCTTAGTAGAGATAGTAGGGACAATCCTAAGGTTCAGTGGGGGGACGAGCCTTGGGAAACCCAAATATTGGTATGCATGAGAAGTGAGTGCTGTGGAGGGGAGCCAGTGCTACCAAGATCCTGAAGCTATCCTCATTGAATAGGCACAGCTAAGGGATCCAACAAATACTAACCTTGCCTAGCCTAGGGCATACACATTGATCATTGTGCTTGGTGTGCATGCATGTGTATGTGAGATCTTGTGTTTGATATTGCCACCTCGTCCTCAATCCTACTTGTCATAACACATTTCCCAATCATTACATTTCATCCAATCCTTCCAAATTAGATCATCCTTGTCATCCTATCTCCTGGTCATATAATCAACCCCATCCTAATTGACCCAAGTCATCTATCCACATCATTCTACACCATCCCATCCAATTTAACCATATCATATCATTGGACTTCTTGAGCCCTACATCCTTGTTGAGACTCTGCATCGGCTATCCAACATCAATCCAATCATCCAACATTGTCCTTTGGCTTTGGTCATTATCTAGCATTTGATCATTATCAACCAACCTTGTCTACCCTTGAGTTCATGAGTCTATCTCTTGGGAGATAATCTTATCTAATCAACCAACTAATCAAACCAATCCAATTAATTGACCAAGCCAATCCAATCAATCAACCAAGAAAAACCACTCAATCCAAGAGTCTCAACTTTGTCACATAAGTCCAATCCACATTCACCCTCTTTCTAATCCAATCCATACCATCTTACACCATGCTAACCTTAGAGGACATGGCACAAGAGATCATTGACATACTTCACGAAGTTCAAACAAGCTGATCACCCCTAAGACAACATATGATTCAACGTATCCATAACATAATCTAAGGACTTCAAGAAAGCCACTCCCTACAAATGCCACACCTCATATCACAAATCCACCACCTCATAGCTACTTGCCAATTATAGAGCCAACAAGTACATCATCATCCCTTATCCAATCAACACCAACCAATTCCACTTCATTCCTATGTGGCATCCCATTTCGTTTCACACCAATCTAGTCTACCCACATATCATAACAATTCTACATCACCTTATCTTATTTCTTATCAACCTAATCCATCCACATTTCAAATCACTTCCACATCACCTTATCCTACATCCTTCCATAACAATTCCACATCACCTTATCCCACATCTTTTCATAACAATGCCACATCACCATACCCTACTTCTTTCAACATCTACCATTATACACAACAACCCATACCCCAAGATATTTCACCTACACATCCTATCATTTCATCTCATCATCAAACCCATTCACTAAACTATCAATGGCCCCCACAACATGAACATGCAAGTCCAAATGATTCTTTGTACATAAATCAAGTATCCCTAAGTCTGCCTATACTACAAGACTTAATAGCCTTTGACAAGGGAAACACCAGCCTAGAGCAAGCATTCTATGCACATCTTCCATCACCTTCTGAGCACATGCCAACACATGAGTCAACTAGTCCTCCTCCAACACCTTCATGTCAACCTTCTCATCCATCAAGCCCTCCACTAAAGGATCCCTTAGAGATGACCCTACAACAATTAGTCTAAGAAAATTTGATTGAGCTGCCACTGATAACACCCTTGAGAGAAATCTACTTTAAACCCCATTGGTATAAAGATGATGAATATTGTGCATACCATAGGTGTAAGGGCCATCTCATATCCACTTGTACATAATTCAAAAGATTGATCAAGAAACTAGAAGATTGTGGCAAGGTTGGGTTAGATAAAACTAATCCATCTAATCCCCTTATCCTTCCATCTAGCCCAAGTCCTAGCCCATCTAATCCCATTGTCCATCTCACAAGCCCTAATCCAATTAGCCTTCTACCTAATCCCAATCATGAGCCTTCAGCTTCCATCAATCCTCCACCTACAAAGGATGTGATTCAAGGGCTACTAGCAAGGAATGAACAATCCCCATGTTAGGCACCCATCAATGAGCCTACCAAAGAACCTTTGAACGCCATGTCTAATTCTTCAACCCCATTATGTGGTCCACAACCCCTTGAGCATATTGAAAAGCCTTCTCCAAAAAGTCTACATCAAGACCTATCATACCTTCATGTTGTTGACAAAAAGCCTATCCAAGAGTCATCCCCTTCCATTCAAGCCACCAAAGAGGTCTATCAAGAGCATGATTCTAAGTATGTGAAAACATTAGTCCCTAATCTGAGTTAAGATCAAATCCCTTACATTCCACCTATGCAACCCATCCATAACATCTATCTTTTCTATGATCAAGATGACACCTATGAAGAAACTATCCATGAGCACCTTGATCTTATCCATAATCCCATACCTATCGATGAGCAAGATATCTAAATTGCTCCTATCCATACTCCATCTAAGCCTAATGAGACAATGTATGCTTCTCATAATGAGACATGTGCCTCCCAAGAACACATAAACATAGAAGATCAAATCAATACCTTGGATCATAATGAGAAAAAGCAAGATTCTAATGATCCTCCATCACCTATTATCGACCCTATCTCAACTCAACCATCATGTCCTATTAGTCTATCCATCTCTATCCATGAGTGTTCCTCCTTAGAATACCCCCAACCATTATCCTCTATTTCACCTTCTCCATCCAATAAGGGACTCGTGTCTAGTGTTCCACCTACACCTAGTTGCATTGTCCATCACATCATCCAAAACATGAACTATCAAGGTAAGGGTTTAGGCCCTCTTGAACAAGGTATTTTGGAGCCAATCCATGTCAATGTCCCTCCATGCTCACTTGGCCTTGGATACACGCCTCAAGGTCAACAATCTAACAATGTTCATATCCCTCCATCCTTCCTAAGTCCACCATTTTCCACCATAAATCCCATCATATACCCAAAACATATGTTGCCATTCCGCCTCCCTCATCCTACAAACTACAAAAGCATGTGACCATACACCTTCCGTCATCCACTTTGCCTCCACTTCTTCCAACTCCTAACATCCCTCCATTGAATCTACCTCCACTACTTCCAAACCCTTATCCATCCATCCATAAGCCCTCTAAAAATCCCAATCATGACTGACAAATGCACACGTTGTCTAAACAAGGAGCTTCCACCAACCTCACTTCTATCCACCCCATGGGATTCAAAAGAAAAAAATTGGATGCCTCCACTCATAAAGCAGCAAACCATAAAAATCCTCATGCCTTAGGGTACAAAAGCAAATAATCAAAGAACAATCCATCTCAAAACCTACATATGCCCACACACCTCAAAGCAAAAATGAAAAAGGTGTGGGTCCCCAAGCAACAAGCAATTACCACAGAAGCTACACAAAAGTTGTATATATCCAAACCCATACATCCACAAGCAAAGTCAAAAACTAAAATGGTATGGGTCCCTAAGCAACGAGCCATCAAGTCAAATAAGGCATCCACCTCTTAAGAATCCCAACCATTCCCTTCCATCCATTCCATCTAAAAGCAACAAAATCCTCCACCCCACATGAAAAGAAAGAATCATAAAAATACTAAGTCTATGTGGGTCCCTAAGTGCCTAAATCGCCCATCTCCTAAGAAAACAACACCTTTGCTTCCCATACCACCATCTAGCCCAAAGCTTCAATGTTTATCATGATGTGTGCAGCCGTTGGTCATGGTTCCCCTCCATTCCACCTTTCAACATACCTCCATCTCCTCACCTTTCATCTACTATCCTATATAACTTACCCATGACTTCCCTATGGTCCATGCTTTTGCATAAGCCTTCCATCCATCTTCCATGCATAAATCCTTCCATATATAATCCACATCATAATCCACTATCGTACCTTCCATAATCCACTATCTACCTAATCCATCTTTCATGCAATCCCTTACAAACATCTGATGAGCATACTTTGACATGGTCCATTGCGATGACATCTATCTAGCAGGTCTACCATGGAACCAGACACTTGAGTCCCTTTCATCCATATCCACCTTCTCCATTCCAAAAATCAAAAAAGAAAAAAAGAAAAAAGTAAAGATAAATCCCTTCGTCCAACGGTGAAAACCTGGCAAACAGGCACCCTGGATAAGTACCATGACAAAAACCTGGCAAACAGATGTCATGTGTAAGTTTGATCTTCTATGTCACCTATACTTGGGGGCACCTTGTCTCATCCACCATATCATTTTCAATCTGTCTTACCATGTCCTATCTTACCATCCTTATCCATCCACATACACATACCTATCATATTACATCCATTCATCCTCCCTTCCTCATCTTGATCTTGATAAAGATTAGGGGCAAAAATGTTGAAACATGCTTGGAAAAAACTCTTGATGTACACCATCCTTTCCAAACCAATCCATCCTATCATCCTATCATAATCCCATTGTCATCAGCCTAATCCTATCACTAGCCTATCGTCCTGAGCATTATCATAAAAAATCCTAAGTATTGCACCTAGAATGGGGTAGGTTATTCTGATGCGACATAGCCTTGGAGATTACATCCTTGCTCTCTTATGCGTACATCCTTTTTCATCCCTTATCGCCCATCCTTTCCATCCAATCCATCTATTCTACCTACCTACTAGCACCTAAGCTTGGTCCTCCCTTGTCATTGGTATCTAGCACAAAGGCTATACAAATTGTAAACCCATTGACATCCCAAAACATATCAAAATTCCTAAAAATCATAAAAAGTCCTGAAAAAACCCCTAAAAATCATAAAAAGTCCTAAAAAAATCTCTAAAAATTACAAAAAGTCTTGAAAAAATCCCAAAAATCACAAAAAGTCCTAAAAAAATTCAAAAAATCATAAAAGTCCTAAAAAAATCCAAAAAATCATAAAGAGTCCTGAAAAAATACATAAAAATTAAATATTCCCAAAAATACAAAAAAATCATAAAATCCAAACAATCGTCAAAGTCAATCATCAAAATCAAATCAAATCAAGCAAATCTATAAATCATCAAATCTATCAAAAATCAAATCAAAATCATCATCAAAACAAATCTAATCATCACATCAAATAAAATCAAATCAAGCCAAACTTCAAATCCAATCATCAAATCTGATCATCAAATTCTATCATCAAAGATCAATCCATAAAATCAATGTCAAATCATTTCCATCACATCAACATCATATATCAATTGAAGAAAATCAATCAATCCAATCAATCAATGAAAATCAAATCAATCATCATCACCATCAACAAAACACCAATCAAAACTACATCCCATCTCTATCATTACATGCCTTGATCCTGTGGATATAGGTATGTAGGTAGTTTGGAGTACAAAGGAAGTGTCCAGATTTAGGCACAGGCGATATTCCTCTTTCTTCTCTCATCATCCTCTTCTATCATCTATCTTCATCACTTCATCAATCTTTCGAAACATTTCTTCCAATCTATCTTCATTAATTCATCAATCTTTCAAGACAATTCTTCAATCACTTCTTTCAATCAATTCTTCTTCAATCACTTCTTCTTCTACCAATCCTTCATGTAATAAACTCAAATGCAAGTCATCCTTTATGCATACCAACCAATTTAATTGAGCATGTCATTATCCAATTACATCTTTGGTCTTGATCCTAGCCTTGTCGTAAACTCAATCAATCAGTCAATCAACCAATCAATCATCTTTGTGTTGATCTAGGGATATATCATTCCCTGCCATGACAACACTATCACTATCATCATCATCATCATCAATCAATCAGCAATTAATCATTGGTTTACAGCTTGACAAGGGCAATAGCTTTTTTGTTTTTGAATCATTTGTGCATGCTTGTTTGCTTGCTTGTGTGTGTTATCATTTTTGCATTTGCATCTATATCTTCCTGGCTAATATTCATATCTTGTATCTAGACAAGGTTGTATTATGCTGGGGCATGGGACACATCGTCACCTTGGTCCTTATACCCTGTTGTATAACGTCTCGTGCTATATCTAACATATGATTGCTCACTTTCATTGCAGCATAACGCATCCTTCCTTTCTTCTATCCATTCCATTCTCTAATCCTTTTTGACCAATCTAGTTCATTTCGAGAGCCTACCCGTGTTTGTCCAACCCGCCTATCCTCTCGAGGGGGCAACATCATCATCATTCCATCCTCATTCTATCTTTTTCCTCTATCCATGTCTTATCTTCTTTGAAATGATGTTGCTCAACACGGATCTCATCATCTCGAACATCATCTCAAAGAGGGGCAAAATGTAGACACCCAAAAATGTCCACTTGTCACAACATCATGGTCGTTAGAACATCTTGTAGCATTTTTTCCCTAAGCACCTGTTTTGTCACCATCATAACCCATGTATTCACCTAACCTAACATTTCCTCTATTAAATTAAATAAATATAACATTTATTTAATTTGTCCATCCCTCACATTACTAAATAAATAAATTTTATTTATTTATTTACCCTTCTTTCCTCTTGAATTTAAATAAAATAAATCTTTTATTTTATTTAAATTTATTACCTTATCCTTTCCCTCTTAGAATAAATAAATAAATAAATATTTATTTAATTTATCCCCGCATGCATCATAAATTAAATAATTTATTTTTAAATTATTTAATTATGACTCACCAACCTTCCATATCTATCTCTTTTGATCACTCAACTCATCTCTTCCACCTTCTATTTTCAACTCAACCCACCACTCAACTCATCTCCCAACTCACTTGATTCACTTTCTAATTATCTCTCGAGTGAACTCATCCACTTTCCTTTTCTTTTCCTAAGTTGCACAAAGCAACTTTCCAATTTGATCATCACTTGCAAATGGGAAACTTTATCCCTCCACTCTCTCATATTTGTTTATTTAAACCCAATTTTCAATCCATTTTTGCATGGATGAATCTTTGAAGCACTGACACTCTGCTGAAATTCTGCCTCATCCATCAACCTCTACCTATCTTTCTCTCATCTATCAATCTTCATTTTTGTCATTGTGCCTCAAGACACGAGCAATCAACAAATCATAATTGAACCAAGGAATTGAAGCATCTAGGTGATCTCATTTATGTTGCATGTTGTTTTAATCACTTAGGTTGGATTTTTTGAAGGTATCTGGGTTTTTAATCTTGATTTGCATGGTGTGATCTAACAATGGATTTTTCCCTGGTATACACCTATCTGCCCACAAGGCAAATCTAAGCTGTGTATTCCACTCTCTGGGATTTTTATCAAGTAGTATTTTGATGACCTCGAGCAAGTTTTTATTAGTAGATTCAACAAATCCATTGTCTTGAGGGTAATAATTAGATGATAATTTTAGCACAATACCATAATTAAATGCCTAGTTTGAAAAATGTAAAGAGGAAAATGTTGGACCATTATCACAGACAATAGAAAAAGGACATCCAAACCTTGTGATTATATGTTCTTCAATAAATTTGATTACTACCTCAATTGTGCATTATTTATAAGCTTGAGCTTCAGACCATCTTATACAGTGGTTAGTAATGTTTAGAATATACTTGTGGCCCATAGAAGAAGGTGGATTGATCATACCAATGAAATTGAGCCCCCATTGCGCAAACAAGCATACCTCCACCACTGGTTGCAGTGGCATAGTAGCATTTCTCTCTCTTGAAGTAGTAGTCTGGTAGGTGTGACAAGTTTGTACATGTGCATGAGCATCTTTAAACAAGGTAGGCTAGTAATATCCAACCTAAAGGATCTAATTTGTAGTAGAATGCCCAGAACCATGGCCTAGCCCAAACTTCTAATGAAAACTAATCAAAACTTGTGCCACTTCTATTTTGTCTAAACACCTCAAATAGATCCCTTTATGATTCTTCTTGTATAAAAATGATCCTTTGACCATAAAACTGCTACTCTTCAGTCTCAAAGCTCATCTCTAAATTGAATTCAAATGAGGTTGCATCATTGGTTAAGAAGATAAAACAAGATGTCACCATACCATTCATCTTTTGAGATATCTTCTAGTACATAATGTTGATATACCAGTCCTAGGCCAGTCTTTTCCATGGTCTTGGTTAGTGTTTGTCCCCTTACTAGCTTCATAGGCTATATCTCTAGATCAAATTCCTGTAGTATCATGACCCATTTTCCTCTTCTTTCACCTAGCTCATTTTGCATCAACAATTCTTTTACTACAACAGCTAGGACTATAGCAGTCACCCTACTCCTCAGAATATAGTGGCAAAATTTCTTGACTACCTTGACTAATGCATAAGATTGCTTTTTGACATTCAGATATCTAAGTTCTGTATCCTTTAATGGTGTACTCATGAAAGCAATAGGTTGTTCATAATCAATTTGTTGCAATTATGTGCTAATCAACATTGTCATTGATGTCAACAAGCTTTTGTTATCATTGGTGTCAACTACGTCTTCTGTATGAGTTAAGAAATGATGCAAGAGTATGAGTAAGTTTGTGTTGGACAAAGATCATAGATAAGGTTGAGTAGGGTTGAGGATATGGAAAGATTGTAAGTTTGAGTTGTTTGTGAATGTTGATATAGTACTGATGATCTTGGTAAAGTGTTCCTGTTGTTGGGTTTCCAAGTGCTTTTGAAAAAATTTGATTAATATTGGAAACAGTGTGTTGAAGAAGTCTTTTAGCTTATAGAGTGTTGTTCGAGTTTTTTCTTCGCATTTCTTTCTTGATGGAGATCTAAGTGTGTGGTTTGGATATGTGATTTAGAAGTGTTTGAAGATGCTAAGTCCATAATTTGGTGCTCCGGATCATTGTGCAGTGAAAGTTGTGTTCACTAGTTTGAGAACAGTGTTTAAGAGTGTTTGCAGTGTGTCTGGGAGAAAGTGTTTTGCTCCACATTTCTCCACAGAGTGGTTTCAAGTGTTGTGGCTCTAGATGTGTGCTTATAAGATCCTTATCTATCTTCAATCTAGAAGGTTTGTGATTTGATGCTCCAGAACGTGATTTCTTGTGTAGCAAAATTTGACAGTGTGTTTGTAAGCAGATTGTGAACTTTCTTTAGGTGAAATTTGTTGTGGTTGAATTTGTTGGTTTTCAGGTGACTTCAAGATGTTCATGGATGTTTCTAGATTGCATTAAATCTTTTTGTAAGATCTGTGAGGTGTGTTTACTTTTGAAGAGGCATGTGCTTAATAGTTCATAGTGTTACACGAGTTTGGCTAACTTAGTTGTTTACACTAATTGCAATTGTACTTAGTTGATTGTGGAAGCATGGAATAACATGTAAGAGTGGATTTAGGTCCATGCTAAGATGTGGCGTGGTTTGCATTTGTTCCCTTCCTTCATGGGAATGTTCAGGTCTAGACCTAATTTGAATTTTAGGGTTAAGTTGTGTTGCTGACTTGGAGATTGATTTCAAGGTTGATGGTGGTATAAATAAGTGTCAAGGATTTGTGACTATTGGTGTGCGTGATGTATATGATGTTTGTAATGAGAATTTGATCAGTGCAATAAGAGCTTTCATGTCTTAGGCTAATGGATGTAGTGAGTAGAAGGTGTCTACTATTTTTTAGTGTTGCTATGAAGGTATTATTTGTGTTGTGATGGATATTGAGCTTCATTGGAACAAAACTCCATGCATAGATTAGATGCAATCATATCAGTTCAAAGCCTAGCAGTGAGACACTCTTCTCTTCTCTCTTTCTTTCTTAGTGGGAAGTGATTCCACTTGGACAGTGAATCCACCTGCAGTGAGCATTCTCTCTTTTGGGAAGTGAGCCCTCTAGAAGTGAGCCTTTTGTAATTTGGTATTGCTACTACTTTATATTGTGAGCTAATCCTCATCATGGTTTTCCCTTCTTGGGTTTTCCACATAAAATCTAGTGTTGTCTTGTGTTTGGTGCTGTTATGTTTCAGTTTTTGTCATTTATGGTTCATGCTTAATCATCATAAAAGTTTAAAGGTTAATGTGGATCTGAATGTTTGTGAGGGTTTAAAATTTTTGATACAACTGATTTACCCCCCTCTTAGTTGTCTTGTACATTCAACACAATTCTCCTTTTCTAGATGAGCATGACTATGCACATATCTTCTAAAGTAAAGGAGTATATGCAAAATGGGAGAGTGTAATCTAGGCTAACTAAAACTAGAGCATTAACTATTGCCTGCTTGATTTTTGTGAAGGTTTCCTTGTCTTCATGTGTCCATTCTATCTTAGCGTCTTGTTTCAATGTGGAATTCAATGGTCGGACAATCTCAACAAACACAGTGATAAATTTCTAAATGAAATTGATCTTCCCAAAGTAAGACTTTAGCTCTTTCTTAGTCACTGGAGGTTGAATCTTAAGAATGGCCTGGACTCTGTTAGGGTCTATGGATATACTGGTGCAGGAGCACCTACCTGACAGTTGGCCTCCATGAGGCAGTTAGTTTGTTATAGGTCTGGTTAGTGTTTCCAAGAAGGTCTTATAAGACCAATGCATGTAATAAGGTCATGTTGACCATACTTTACTATTTTTAGCTAGTTTGTTAGGACAGCTATTATGCTGTATGTCCGGTTGGATCCTCCCAGCCGCTTGGAAGCTCCCAGCTGCTTGGAATCGAGTGGTAGTACTCGCAAGTAGATCCTATTTATGCATTAGGATCAGTTGGTTTTAGATATAGTATTGCATTGAAGAGGAGAGACAGAGTGAGACAGGGTACTGTATTGCATCTTTTGAAATCAATAAAGATCCTGTTTGTGTTCATTTTCTGTTTGATCTCCATTGTGAAATCGATTTGTTGTTTTGGTGGTTTCATGGATTCGCTGATCCATTCCACCGGTTGATTCGTCGAATCAGTGGAATGGCTATGTACAGTAGTTTAGGATTTAGTTTGCATTTTCTATTTGTTTGCATGCATGTTTGCAGGATCGCAGTCGAGAGGTGTTGAGAACCCTAGCATGGGTATGTGCTAGGTCGTGCTGGTAGTTTGAGTCTGGAAAGTTGTCCAGGAAGCAGATCGGGTCACCTCAGGAGGTTCAGCGGATTAAAAATTCGCTAAGGTTGGAAAATCCATCGCAACGGCATCATCAGGATATTTCTGTGTATATCCTGCAGTTACTTCGGGCGTCATCCGAGTAGATGGAGGTGAGCATGATGCAGTAGTTTGCATAAGGTGAATGTGTTTCGGGGTGATCATCATCAGGTGTTGCCGAGGAGGAGCGTATCGGCATAAGGTAGAAGATCGGGTTGATAAAACCATTGCGGGCCGATAATGTTAAGTTTGGCCGACAGCAGGATATTGAAGGAACTGCATGTGACGTCATCGTCATCAGGATATCGGGGCAGCAGGATATTGAAGGAGCTGCATGTGACGTCATCGTCATCAGGATAATCGTCATCAGGATATCGGGGTGACGTAAGCATCGAAGGAAAGGTGCATGAGAGTGTCGTCATCAGGATATATGGAGGGAACAGGATATTTTATATCCTGCTGATGAACATGATGTTGAACATCATGATGATGAAGAAAGCGTTTGGCGGTAAGGTGAACAGTGAACGTCAGGAGGATGTTTGCGCTTGCCGAATATGATGATGCTGCCGATAGCCGAATATGATGATGCTGCTGACAGGCGAAGGGTCGAAGGTTTGTCTGCAGGAGGATATCGGTCGGCAGAGAAAATATGATGATGCTGATAGTGTTAAGGGAAATATGATGATGATGATGAAGGGTTGCGGACATACATGCTGTATGTCAAGGTTTTAGTGTGGATGCCTCTGCATCATAGTGGTATCAGAGCTCAGCAAAAGGTCTGGGCTGTTGTGTGTTGATTCTGTCACCGAAAGGGCAGAGGTAGAGTTGATTCTGTCACTGAAAGGACAGCGGTAGAGGAGTGAGAGGTTGACAAAATGCCTCCGAAAGGTAATGGTACTGCAAGGGAATTGCAGGAGATGAAGGAAAAACATGCCAGAGAGATGAGGAAGATGAAGGAGCTTGCTGAAGCACTTCAAGCCAGGCTTGTAGCCTTGGAGAAGAACAAAAAGAGGGAAGTGGACGACAGTGAATCAGAAGAAGATGAAGATGCTGTTGAAGAGTATGAAGAGGTAGCTGAAGATCTGGATGCTGAAGACCAGAGATTTGCAAAACTGTTAAAGGCAGTGCAAAGTGATAAACCTAAGGTAAAGGTTGATGTTTCCAAGTATAATGGAAGTTTAAATGAAGATGAGTTACTGGATTGGATTGCTGCACTTGATAATCACTTTGAATGTGAAGATGTTGCTGAGGATCAGAAGGTAAAGATTGCAAAGACCAAGTTAGGAGGTCATGCTTTGGTATGGTGGGATTATGTACAATCCGAGAGAAGGAAACAAGGAAGGTCAAAGATCACTTCATGGGATAAAATGGTAGCAAGGATCAAAGGTAAATTCTTGCCCAAGGATTATGAAATTCAGATGTTTAAGAAGCTGCAATTTTTAAGGCAGAAGGAAATGGATGTGAAGGCATATACTGAGGAGTTTTATAAGTTGAGTATGAGATCTGGTCATCATGAGAATGAGGTAGAAAAGGTGGCTAGGTACTTGGCTGGTTTGAGATTGAACATACAGGATGAGTTAGTTTTAGCTAACCCTAAGAGTGTGGAGGATTGTTACCAAATGGCAATCAGGATTGAAGAAAAGATGAATAGGAGACAAGATAAGTCCATGAGAGGAAGAGGCAGCAATATGAGGGGAAGAGGATCAGCCCCTACAACAAGGCAAACCAATGAGGGTCAAGAAGACACTGGTAAAGGACAGGGACAGTCTGATTTCAGAGGTGGATGGAAAGGTAATAGAGGCAGATTTGGAAGTGGTAGAGGTTCTACTACATTTTCAGGAAAGTGTTACACCTGTGGTGAGTTTGGTCATCCATTTTTCAAATGTCCAGAAAGCAAAGGTTCATCATCCAGAAATGATAGAACGAATGACAAGAGAGCACAACTTGTGCAAGAAGAGAAAGTAGAGCAAAGTGTGCAGAGTTCACACACTTATCAAGGAGATAGAGTTCCTGACGGTTATGGATATCCTGAGGAGGGAGAAGCATTGATGCTGAGGAGAATTAGTTTGCATACATCAAAGGATATGATGCAAAGAAGAGCTCTTTTCAAGACCACATGCAAGAGCAAAGGTAAAGTATGTAAGGTTGTCATTGATACTGGTTCAACAGACAACATGGTATCTCAGGAAATGGTGGATAAACTGCATTTGGAAAGGATTCCACATCAAAACCCTTACAAGGCATCTTGGGTGAGTGATAGTCAATCACTTTTTGTCTATGAACAGGCATATGTTGATTTTCAGATTGGGGCATATCAGGATAGAGTTTTGTGTGACATTTTGCCCATGGAATGTTGTCACCTACTGTTAGGTAGACCATGGCAATTTGACAGGAGGGTACTGTATGATGGGTATGCTAATACCTACACCATCAAGAAAGGTGGGAAAACTATTATGTTGATGCCATTACAGGAAGATGCTGCAGCACAGTAGGCAGCCAAAATCATTTTAGTGGGAAAGAAAGAATTTGTCTAGAAGCCTATAGGAGCAGGCATAAAGGCAGTTGAGGACATTGCTGGGAAAGAAGTTGTTAAGGACAACAGTTTGAAGAAAGTTTCAGTTTTGACTGACAGAGGTCAGCAGCAGGATCAGCAACAAGTTTGCAAACAGCAACCAGTTGAGAGGAATGACAAGGATGTTGTCATAGTTGGGACTATTGTTTGTCCTATAAAGGTTGAAAGAAAGACAGAGTTGAACATTACAGAAGTTCAAGAGGCAGTTCAGACAGAGGTTCTGGTCAGACAACCTGACAAACATAAGGTATGTGAGAGAAGGGCCTACATTGACAGGCATGAGGATTTACATGCAAGAAAACAAGTTATAGTTCAGAAGTCTTGGAGCAGCCGAGAGCCAGCAGCGGACAAAGCTGGAACAGGTCAAGACACTGCAAAGGCAAAGTGTAAAGGTGGAGGACTTCCACAATCTAACTCATGGGACATGAGTTCTTTTCTGTTGGGGAGTATGGTGCAGGAGCACCTACCTGACAGCTGGCCTCCATGAGGCAGTTAGTTTGTTATAGGTCTGGTTAGTGTTTCCAAGAAGGTCTTATAAGACCAATGCATGTAATAAGGTCATGTTGACCATACTTTACTATTTTTAGCTAGTTTGTTAGGACAGCTGTTATGCTGTATGTCCGGTTGGATCCTCCCAGCCGCTTGGAAGCTCCCAACCGCTTGGAATCAAGTGGTAGTACTCGCAAGCAGATCCTATTTATGCATTAGGATCGGTTGGTTTTAGATATAGTATTGCATTGAAGAGGAGAGACAGAGTGAGACAGAGTACTGTATTGCATCTTTTGAAATCAATAAAGATCCTATTTGTGTTCATTTTCTGTTTGATCTCCATTGTGAAATTGATTTGTTGTTTTGGTGGTTTCATGGATTCGCTGATCCATTCCACCGGTTGATTCGTCGAATCGGTGGAATGGCTATGTACAGTAGTTTAGGATTTAGTTTGCATTTTCTGTTTGTTTGCATGCATGTTTGAAGGATCGCAGTCGAGAGGTGTTGAGAACCCTAGCATGGGTATGTGCTAGGTCGTGCTAGTAGTTTGAGTCTGGAAAGTTGTCCAGGAAGCAGATCGGGTCACCTCAGGAGGTTCGGCGGATTGAAAATTCGCTAAGGTTGGAAAATCCATCGCAACGGCATCATCAGGATATTTCTGTGTATATCCTACAGTTACTTTGGGCGTCATCCGAGTAGATGGAGGTGAGCATGATGCAGCAGTTTGCATAAGGTGAATGTGTTTTAGGGTGATCATCATCAGGTGTTGCCGAGGAGGAGCGTATTGGCATAAGGTAGAAGATCAGGTTGATAAAACCATCGCGGGCCGATAATGTTAAGTTTGGCCGACAGCAGGATATTGAAGGAACTGCATGTGACGTCATCGTCATCAGGATAATCGTCATCAGGATATCGGGGCAGCAGGATATTGAAGGAGCTGCATGTGACGTCATCGTCATCGAGATAATCGTCATCAGGATAACGGGGTGACGTAAGCATCGAAGGAAAGGTGCATGAGAGTGTCGTCATCAGGATATATGGAGGGAACAGGATATTTTATATCCTGCTGATGAACATGATGTTGAACATCATGATGATGAAGAAAGCGTTTGGCGGTAAGGTGAACAGTGAACGTCAGGAGGATGTTTGCGCTTGCCGAATATGATGATGCTGCCGATAGCCGAATATGATGATGCTACTGACAGGCGAAGGGTCGAAGGTTTGTCTGCAGGAGGATATCGGTCGGTAGAGAAAATATGATGATGCTGACAGTGTTAAGGGAAATATGATGATGATGATGAAGGGTTGCGGACATACATGCTGTATGTCAAGGTTTTAGTGTGGATGCCTCTGCATCATATACCTTCTTCTGAGATCACATGTCCTAGTAGTTTCCCCTCAATCATGTTGAAAATACACTTCTTGAGATCCAACACAATGCCATAATCTCTACAACATTGAAGCACTTACCTCAAATCAGAGATATGGTCTTCCCTTTTCTAAGAAAATATGGTTAAATCATCCATGTAAATAATAATGTATTTTCCTACCAATCCTTTAAAAGCAATATCCATGGCACACTGTAATGTTGCACTTGCATTAATCAGACCAAAGGCCATCCTCTAATATGTATATATACCCCATTTGCATGTGAAGGCAGTCTTGAGTCTGTCGGCATATTCAACCATTACTTGACTATACCCTGAGTACTCTATTAGCAACTTGGTAAACATCATTAAGAGAGAGACACTATTGTTATGATGAAGAATGATTGTGCATGATGAAGGCATTGTCATTGATGGCAACAAGAAAATAAATAAGCTTGGGACAAAGATTTTGGTCCAATGAAGAAGATTTAGTCATTTTAGCTAAGTGTTGGCAGTATACAAGAGACAACGACAAAGAGACAATGTAATGGTTGGCATTGGTACGAAGTTGAAGATTAGATCATGTGGTTCTAGTATGTTGTTTTCAGTCCTTAGGTGATCTTATATCCAATATTTTAGCTCTTGATAAGCATTGGAAGCATATCTTCAAACATACTAAGTCTAGTAAAACATAATACAGTGATATTTAGAGCAAAACACTTAGTTGATTTGGTCCACATTCCTTTGGTGTTGCATATCTTATTATGAGGTTTTGAGGTGTTGTATATACATGTATTAAGTATCCAAATCCTAAGTTGTAGAGTCTGAGGTCCACTGGAAAGATAGTTATGAGCTATTGAGTATCGCTACATGGCTTGACAATGTTTGACTGTGATAGGGTTTGAGTTCTAATGGTCCACATTTTGCCGCAAGATGATATTTTTCTTTGCAGTTCTAAAGGTATGATCTATGATGTCTAAAGAGTCTTTGATATGTTTTTGAGCAAGTCTTATGGTTTGCAATGAAAGATGTAGTCTGACAAATAGACTGAGTCAACAATAGTCTTTGTTTGAGGCTGACATGACAGTGTGATATGTGTGCGGTAAGTTCTATTGTTTGGAATCTTATCCTAAGTGGTTCTATAGCTGGAGCCAGCATATGTGAATGTGATTCAAGTGTTTTTTGGGTCCACTGTGCATCATGGTGAATGTATTTGGCCGACAAGTTACATAAGGCATGACTACACACTATATCTTTGCAGGCTGACTTAATATAAATAATCTAAGTGTTGTAGATCAAATTCAATGTTTGGCTGAAAGCATGTGAATTTTAATGTGGGGGTGATATGTGAAGTATAGTAAAGGTGACAAGAGCAGAAGAAGAGAGGTCTTGCTTAATGTAAAAGAAGAGTAGTGAAACAGAGCAGTCAAGATGAAGAGTTCTGAGATAGTATTTTTGAGCTTCATTGGAGCTATAATCATGCATTCTTAGATGCAATCAGAGTAGTTCATTTTAGCAATGAGCCACCTCCTTCCTTCTTTCTTTTTCTAGGCAATGAGCCTTCTTGCAGTGAGCACTTCTTTTGGGTAGCGAGCTTTGGACAATAAGCCTTCTTTGTAATTTGATATTGTTCTTACATAATATATTGTGAGCTAACACTCACCATGGTTTTTCCCTTTTTTGAGTTTTCAATGTAAAAATATTAGTGTTCATGTGTGATTCATTGTGGTTGGTTCTTCTGTGTTTGATTTTCTTTATTGTTGCATGTGGTAAATGGATTACTAGTTTAATAAGTAAAAGGTTTAATAGAATACTAATTCACCCCCCCTCTTAGTATTCTAGGTGTTCAACAATTGGTATCAGAGCCTAGTTCCTTGGAAGAAGTCTAACAGCTTGAGGAAGATCTTGGAGTTTGAACACATGGTAGGAAATAGGTACTCTACTCCTCCTAAAGAAATTGATTCAAATGAAACTATAGAAGAAGATTTCATTCTTGTTAGTGAAGAAGAAATCAAGATTGCCCTTGAAGATCTTGAAAAGGTTGAAATAGAAAACAAGGATTTGAAAGATAATGTCAAGGAAGCAGATGAGTGCATAAAAAATTTGAGGGAACAAGTCAAGAAGTTCAAAGAAAAATATAAGGAGGTTAGTGAACAATTGATATCGGCAAATGAAACCTTGAATGATTTGAAAGTGGAAGTTGTAGAAAGAGAAAAAGTAGAAGACCTAAATTAGTTGGTGAAAAATAAATCTGAAGAATGTACAAAGCTTGAACAAGAAGTGGTGGATTTGAAAGTTGATCTGAAACAAGCATGGATTCAAGAAGATAAATTCAGAGTGAGTGCTGCCAAACTTGATAGAATAATTGCAAGTCAGAAGAATCATGATGACAAAGAAGGCTTGGGATTTTGGAAAGGTGAAAGTTCTAAAGCTGGTCAAGAAAAGAATGCTGAGATCAAGAAGGACAAAGGAAAACAGATCAATAATCAAAGGAACGGACCTAGAAGACCATTGACCAGGCAACCAAATGCTCAAAGGTACCCTTCTTTCAATGGTTATTGTAATGCATGCAATAAGTTTGATCATAAGGCTACTCAATGTAGGAGCAGAGTGAATCAAAATGTTCCATCATTCTCTAGTTAGTGTTTCACTTGCAATAAAGTAGGTCGCAAAGCTATTGAATGCAGAAGTCAGATAAGGAATGGTTACAACAATGGAAGGAATGCTCAAACTTTCAAAGGTAACTACTTTATATGCAAGAGGTTTAGTCATAGAGCTAGTGAATGCAGAAGTTAGATAAGGAACAACTATAATAATGGAAGGAATGTTCAATCCTTCAATGGGAATTTATTTGCATGTAATAGATTTGGACACAAGACTAACCAATGTAGATCAAGGATGAATGAAAGGAACAATGGTCAAAGAAATGTTGTATGCTTCAATTGCAATGAGCCTGGACATATTGCAATATTCTATAGAAGCAAGAATATGAAGAAGGATAATTAGGTAGAGATGAATAAACTAGTACAAAAGGTAGATTTGGCAGAGATCAAGAAGGAGATGAACAAGATTTGGGTTAAGAAGGAAGTACATGAAGTCAAGGATGAGTTTACACTAGACTCTAGTGCAGGTACTTCTTCTGGGAATTAAATTGAGAGTTCAGACTTGGGGAGAGCTTAAATGAAAAATCTTGTGCCCTAGCCAAAAGTGTGGTGCTGATACCTAGGATGAAGATATGAGTTGTAGGACAGAATGAGAAATCCTTTGGAGAAGATTTTGATAGAAAAGAACATAATGTGGTGGCTTATGGAGCAATTTAGATTGACTGTGAGTGATAGAGAAAGTTTTTGACAACTTTTTGAAATAAACATTTATGGTGATTAAGTCTTGATGAAAAGAGGATATAAGGAATTCATTTGAAAGAAAAATCACTTTGCACTCAAACTCTCAAGCAACTAAAGAGATTTGAAAAATGAGCTAAGGAGAATTCAAGCATCCGATGAAGAAACCCTAGTAGAAGCAAAAGGTATTTAACATTCTCTCTTTTGAAAAGTTTCTATGTTGAGTCACTAAAAGATGTCTACTCCTCAAGTAGTAGAAATTACCGAGATGCCCTGACCCAAATTCAAGAAACACCCATTCAAATCTCTTGAAACCAATCTAGATGGTGCATTTTCTAAGGTTTTGCATGGGTTTATGCACATTGAAGACATTAAGGCATACATACATGCAAACTTGGAAGAATATGATCATATGAAATTAGGGAAAATATACTTGGATGAGTTGATGAATGATAATCTTGGACTAAAAGAATAATATAGTGCTCTACATGAGAAGAACATGGATACCTAGTTAGATTTTCTGGTATTCTTGAATGATGCTTAGGTTAGGTATGTTTTGAGTAGGATTCATGATGAGTTCATTTGGAATAATGTTCCCTATATGATAACAAAGGATGCCATCAAAGCAGTAACTAGCATGTGCTCCACCAAAAAGGTTCCAGCCTTGAAGTCTATGAAGAACAATCTAGTAATGCAATTGACAAGTGCAAAATTTGATAAGAGGGCACTAACTATAAATGATATTGAGGATCTAGTAGTTAGATTTGCATCAATGGTTATTGGTTACAAGGTCTACTTCTCCAACAAGGAGAACTCAATCTCTACAATAGCCATATATACAACATATGATATGGTTAAGAACAATACAGACTATGACCTATGTGAGTTGCTTTGGCAACAATTGTTGGAAAATATGAAAAGGACAAAGGAAACAAAATACCCCTTCAAGTATGGAACTCTAATCATCTATCTATTCTTCTATTTTCTGAAGGAGTTACTCAGTATGGATAATATTGGTTGGCTTGGTCATTCACCAGTAGAAGCACAAATTAGAAATCATTTGCAGAGTTTAGGAAATGCTGATAAAAAAATATAGCATTATGGGGTTACTTTAAGAACTTCCAAAAGAAAATATAGGCTAGGGCTGGGATCCCTGAAAAGATAGTGATGAAATATGAAAAGGACATTATATTCATGGTGGACAAGGATAAATGCCTCACGGAGGATATAGAACCTAGAACTGTATGGGTCCCAACCATGGGATATGAAGTCATAAATGACATCCTAATTGGTTTGGCTGACCTAATGTTGAGCAAACCAAGGGATCCTAAGGAGGAGAGATTTGGGAAATTTGAAGAATTATCTATCAAGGTACACATGGAATTGAAGCAACCAAAGATCAAGAGAAATGTAAAGAAATGAGTTGATGACTATGCAATAATAAAAGGCATCACAAAAGAGCAAGTCAAGGAAGCTAGAGACCAGTCTAAAGCAGCTAAGAAATCTAGTGCTCCAGAGGGGCAATCTTCAAAGGCTTCGAAGAAGAAAGAGGAGAAATATGAGAAAGAAAAGCCTGCATCTAGCTCTAGGAGAAGAACAAGAGCCTCATCCTAAGCAACAACTACCTCTAAGACCTTTGGACCCTCTATTGAGGTTGAGAAAGAAAAGGTAAAGCCTGTAGATGTGAAATAAGTTCCTGAGAAGAAGAAAAGAAAGAAGACAAAGGTTGCAAAAAGAATGTATGCGAGCCTTGGGGCTGAAGAAGAAGAAGAAAAAAGATAGAAACAAATGAATAAGTTAAAACAAAAAGGACAAAAATAGAGGAAACCACTCCCAATAAAAGGGAGAAGCCCTCCAGAAAGACCAAGAAGAAGGGAGATGAGAAGACTGAAGTTGAAGCAACTATGTCCTTAGAAACCACCATTAACATAATGGCCGAGCATGGGAATCTAAAGCCCATTGTTGATATTTATGATGAAAGCTCTAATGTTAATAAGACCACAATTGAAGCTACAATAGTAAGATATCTTGACATGTATAATAAATCTTTGATTGAAATTAATGATGATCTTCCGAATAGTCTAGGCAACATAATGACCGTAAGAAAAGGAGCTATGACAAAAGATGTTGAAATAAAAGAAAATGTCTTATTGAAACTTTGCCCAAACATAACCAGTGAAGAAAGAAGCAAAGTCACCAAGATACTTAGTGAAAAATTCAGAACAAAGAAAAGGATCAATACTCTTATGTCTAGAGACATTGAGACACTGATGAAAGAGACAGAGGAGATAACCCTGACTGTATTACATGAATTACAAATCTCAACCATTGTGACACTGATGGGGAAGAGCAAGATAATGATGTTGACACTTCCAACACTACTTCAGAAGTGAATGTTAAGCAGAGCATGGACCAAAGTACAATCACTCCTCTGAAAAGCTTTGGAAAGGATGAAGAGATAAAAAATTTTGAGAAAGAGAAGAGCTTTGAAGAAGCAAAGGTAGCTCTAGAAGAGAATATCCCTCAGAGACAAGAAGAGCAAAGAGAAGAGATAAATGAACAAATGATGGACAATCCTACTCTAGAACCAAAAAGAAATGAACAAGAGCACAATCGAGAACCTCCTTCGAAGAGACAAGATGTTGAAGTGTCTCAAATTGAAGATAGGAGAGACACTACTGACTCTTTGAGGGAGTTTTTGGAAAAGTAGAAGGAAGCTTAGATTTTGACTACACCTAAGCTATTACAAGGACTTGTTAACCTTGCCACTTTGTCCACAATACAAAACATGAGACTTGGGACAATTTTTCAAACCTCTGCACAGGAAGAGATATTGAAATCTCATATGGAGGACAACGAGTTGATAGAAGATACATCAACAATTTTTGAAAAGTTAATGCCTAGAATAAGGAGAGATATATCCTTGGTCCCTGCTACACAAATGAAAAAGTTAATAGAATCAATCAATTCTCATTTTGAGTCCCTATAAAAAGCTACAGAAAAGAAAGTAAGGGCAAAAATTGATGACAAAAGGTTAGTAGAGCTGAATGATAAAGTTTTGTTAGAAAAGAGTATAGAGTATGCACATACTGCTATCAAAGAGGCCAAAGAAATATATCAAATCTATCTTACATGGCTTGAGGAAACAAAGGACCTAAAGGAGAAGATAATTGGATGGGAAGCCAAAATAATGAATATCTCCAAAACATATGATCTGGTGAAGGATGTTGTTGGCCATCAAAGGGCGGAAGTTGAGACTATACACTCTAATATACATAAGTTGCAGATGTAGAGAGAGGTCATAAAAATAGAATGAGTTAGCTCTGGGAGATAGTGAGCTTCAAAATTGCATCAGTGGCTATACTTGTAGTAGCTGCAGAATAGACAAGGCAAATCATTGAAGCCCCTACTACTGTGAAGAAGGCAAAAGATTTAGTGTCCAATATTAATGGACACATATTATTTTTGAGTGATGCTAAAGTCAGATGGGATCAATATGTAACTCAACTAAGGAAATTTTATTCAGATATTCTCCCGGCAAAGCAATAAGGTATTGTGATTTCACTTGTATGTATATGTGGATAGTAGAAAAATAGTTTTGAAGTTTTGGAAACTTGTACATATGTTTGTATCATACACATTTGCCATTGATGTCAAAGGGGAGGAATGAAGCATGTGAAAAACATTTGAAAAGTAATAAGAGAAGCATGAAGTTAGGGGGAGCAGTGTGTAAAGAGAAAGGGGGAGTAGTGTAACAGTTTTTCACATCAAGTGTTGCCATCAATGCCAAAGAGGAAGATTGTTGGCAACTTGACAAACATCATTAAGAGAGATACACTACTGGTATGATGAAGAATGATTGTACATGATGTTTGAAGGTGTTGTCATTGATGGACAAAAGAAAAGGAATAAGGTTGGGACAAAGATTTTGGTTCGATGAAGAAGACTTAGTCATTGTGTTGGTAGTATACAAGAGACAGCGACATAGAGACAATGTAATGGTTGGCATTGGTCCACAATTAAAGATCAAATCATGTGGTTCTATTATGTTCTTTTAAGTCCTGAGGTGATATTATATCCAATATTTTACCTCTTGATAAGTACCGGAAGCACATCTTCAAAAAGACTATGTTCGACAGAACAAAATATAGTGATATTCAAAGCAGAACACTCAGTTGATTCGGTCTGCATTCCTCTGGTGTTGCATATATTATTATGCATTTTTGAGGTGTTTTAAACACATGTATGAAGTATCCAAATACTAAGTTGTAGAGTCTGAGGTCCACTGGAAAGATAGTTATGAGCTGCTGAGTATTACTACATGGCTTGACAATGTTTGACTATGACAGGGTTTGAGTTCTGATGGTCCACATTTTTCTTTGATATTTTTCTTTGTAGTTCTGAAGGTATGATCTGTGATGTCTAAAGAGTCTTTGATATGTTTTTGAGCAAGTCTTGTGGTCCGCAGTGAAAGATGTAGTCTGACAGATAGACTAAGTCAGTAATAATCTATGTTTGAGGCCGACATGATAGTGTGATATGTGTGCGGTGAGTTCTATTGTTTGGAATCTTTTCCTAAGTGGTTCTATAACTGGAGCTAACATATTTGAATGTGATTGAAGTGTTGTTTGGGTTTTCTTTGCATCATGGTGAATGTATTTGGCCGACAAGTTACATAAGGCATGACTACACTCTATATCTTTGTAGGTCAACCTAATATGAAGAATCTAAGTGTTGCAGATATTTATATAAGATCACATTCAGTGTTTGGATGAAAGCATGCAAATGTGAATGTGGGGGTGATATGTGAAGTATAGTAAATGTGACAAGAGCAGAAGAAGAGAGATCTTGCTTAATGTAAAAATAGAGCAGTGAAACAGAGCAGTCAAGATGAAGAGTTTTGAGACAGTATTTCTGAGCTTCATTGGAACTATAACCATGCATTATTAGATGCAATCAGAGAAGTTCATTTTGGCAATGAGCCACCTCCTTCCTTATTTCTTTTTCTAGGCTATGAGCCTTCTTGCAGTGAGCACTTCTTTTGGGTAGTGAGCCCTAAGGCAGTGAGCCTTCTTTGTAATTCAAATTTGTTCCTACATAATATATTGTGAGATAACACTCACCGTGGTTTTTCCCTTTTTGGGTTTTCCACGTAAAAATACTAGTGTTCATGTGTGATGCATTGTGGTTGGTTCTTCTATGTTTGATTTGTTTTATTGTTGCATGTGGTAAATGGATTACTAGTTTAAGTAAAAGGTTTAATAGAATACTAATTCAGCCTCCCTCTTAGTATTATGGGTGTTCAACATACCCATCTAGGAATGACAACATATGTGACCTGTTTACTATTTGCAGCACCTCATTAAGAGATGGAAGTGGGTTATTATCTTTCTCTGACACTCTATTGAGGTTTCTAAAGTTGACACATAGCCTGATCTCACCATTCTTTTTCTGTACTAGAACCAAGTTGGCTACCCAGGTAGAATGTCTCACCAAAAATATATTTCTTGCTGATAGCAGCTTTTGGACTTCCTAAAAAATTAGAGGCTCTAGAATAGCATTGAATGGCCTCTATCTCTACCAAAATGGTTTAACTCTAGGCTTCAAAGGTATAGTGTAGGTTATGATGGAGGTGTCATAAGTCTTAAGGTCTTCATAACTCCATGCAATAACATCACGATAGTCCATCAAAGCATGAATAATTTTTACCTTTTCTTCAGGGGTGCAAACTTTACTAATAAAACCATTCTTGACATTATCTTTAGTTCCCAAATTGTGTAGATCACACTTGCTTCTTTCAGGTCCCAAACTAATCTTGATCGAACAACATTTCCAACTCCACCATCCCTCAAGGAATGGTATTTGCTTTGAGATTTAGGACACCCTCAAAATCCATCTCGCCTGGTTCTAAATCTTCTTCATCAATTATTTCTACAACAAACACATCTGAGGATGCAAGAAAATCAATAATATGTTTATCATCTTTGAAAACTTAGAAATGAGTAATATTGTCTGGCACAAAAGGAGTTGGAACCAACTCTATAGTGAACTTCTTCAAATCAGACATGGCAAGTGGTTATAGGGAGCTTGTAGCTTGTGCCAATGCATCAACAACATGATTTTATCTCCTCGAGATCAATTAGGTATTAAAACCATCAAAACATTCAACGAGATCCTAGACTCAGTTTTAGTAATGATTCAACCTTTTATCATGACAAGAATACTATTTCTAACTTGCCTGACCACTAATTCTGAATCACCAAACACTTGAATTATCTTAACTTTCTTTTGGATAGCAATTAGCAGCCTTGCACTAGAGATTCATATTCCACAACATTATTAGTGCAAGGAAATTGCAATCTGTGGGTAGCTAAATAAGAGTCACCTACAGGATTGATCAATTCAAACCCTGCACCAGACCCTTTCTTGGATCTAGATCCATCAAACCTCAAGGTACAAATATGAGAATCCATAGGTTTCCTTTTAAGGTTCTTATCTTGTCTGTTCAATGGCCTAACCCCTTGATTAGTGGTAGATGATAGCTTAGGCTTCTCTTCACTTTGAGTAGATGACTTGCAAATGTTTATGAACTTGATATACTACCTTCTGGCATAAAGAACATGAAACTTCTGAGTGAGAAGCATCATGAATGTGGCACCAGTTAGGAAATAGTAGTTCCTCCATTTATATCCTTATTCCCAACATCCAGTTGGTCACACATGAACTTAGCTATGAAGCTCCTAAATCCTTCAAAGATTCTAGGGTCATCAACAGAAGAAGAACCAGGATCAGACCGAACAAAGGCTTTTGTACTTTATTGATTCTTAGTAAGCAGTAGCTCAGGGTACCTGTTGAAAATTAACATGAGTACTTCTACTTGATTTATCTAAGGGAGATAAACTCCAAAATCTACCTCTGAGTATAAGATCTCATTGGTTTGATTATACTCTATGATCATGTGTTTCATCTTGGGCTCCCTCTCAATGTAGATTTGATTAGCAAGTCCTTTTCATGGTAATCACATGTGAGAGAAGTTAGTAGCCATGTAGCCATTTAATGTTTTAGACCAGTTCCTACTAAGTAACATACCATAGGTGTCAAGAATGTCTACCACTTGTATGTCTACATACTGCTACACCCATGGGTCTGATGCCAACTACATGTGAATCCAGTTCAGCTCCCCTACAACATTGACTTATGTCTTATCAAATTGAGTAACCTTCCTAGAAGACTTGGTAGGAGTTAGACTCAGTGTCTTACAAACTAATAGAGGCATTACATTAGTGGAAGCCCCTAAATCTACCAAGGAATTGTGAAGGTTCTTGTCAAATATTCTAAGGGTAAGAAGGAAGGGAGGTGACTCTCTCTTCTCGTTGTACAAAGTCATGTGTTGGTTTGCATTTGTGACATGAAGTTTGTCCTTTCCTTTATCTATATTATCCTTTTGTGGTATTTCTTTTAGGGAGGGGTCAGTCTTGGCTTGTACCCCAATGTCCTGAAGGAAGGTTGTCCTAACCTTTGGGACCTTCATCAACTCAAATATTGACAGACTAACCTTCATCTTTTTGAGTTCATCTACTACATACTAGCCCAACTTAGCTACTTCAAGCTTCCTGGAGGATTCAACTGGTTGGTTTTGACTTATAGTTAGAGGTACAACCTTAGGAGGGTTAGGATTATTAGAAGCCTTAGGATCAAGGGGAATTGTATAGTTGTTTCGAGGGATGGAAGTAGTAAAATGACCCTTTGGTTTGTTACTCCTAAGATTATATGGGGTCCTATTCTACCGCTGATAAGCATGGACTTCATCAGCTTCCTCTTCTTCAGGATGGTTTTCATCTTGAAAAGCAATGACATAACTGTCCAAGACTAAGGTAGTATCATACCTTTGAGTAGGCACTAGTTTGTATCCTATGGGTGGAGTCTATTGTGCCTTAGTGTTCTAGAATTCTCTTTGGAAGATACTGAATGCAATTTGAAACTCATGATAGTTCAATTCTAAATGAGCATTTGTGTTGTGAATCTTGCACCTTGAAGACAGTGCTACCTTTACCAATATTACTTGCCCTGGAGGGTAATTTTCTACATTCTAAGTCTCCAATGGTGAAGGGACTCCTCTGTTGTTCAGTTTGGTATTCCATGCTCTATTTTTTCATTGATAGTTCTGATTTTGATACTAATTCTGACCTTGATTCCTTTGTTGTAGATAACAATTCTAATTTCTCAAGTGTGTCACCTCAGCTGCAAGCTTCTTCATTTGTTCTACTAATTCTCTAATGTCATCCTTGTCATCTCTAACTTTTGTTGTTTCAGCTGACTGGAGGAAAGGCAATTGTGTAGGTGACAACTCTGTAATTGGTGCCCCATGGTGAACAACCAAGGCTTGTGTTGTAGTAGGTGTTGGGATAGGGTTTAGCACTAGGGTATGGTTGGCTAAGGCCTAATTAATCAATGGTATCTAGTTTGGCATAGCTATAGGACCAAAATGATTCAGTGGACCTGCTACATTCTGTCCTAATTCTGAGTTTACCTTGACAACTTCAACATATGCCTCATGGGCTAAAGTTGTTGGAGTCAGATTAGCCCTTCTTACAAACATAGATGTTAGTTTATCTAATGCTACATAATAGATAGGCAAAGAAACCAATTGAGCAAGATCAAAAGGAGCCTGAAGGTGAAAATAAGCCTTATGAAATCTATTGTTGAATGAACTTATCAATTCTCCTTCAGCTCTGTGAGTCTCCACAAAAGACTTGTAAAGATCAACAGGCGTGGTGGGCATCCAAAATTGATTTAGGAATGCATCCTTCAAAGTCTTCCATGAATTGATTAAAGCTAAAGGGAGGTTGGAAAACCAATAATATGCTTCACCTTTTAATGAGTAGTGGAATAACCTACAAATCATATCCTCATACTATACTTGCAACATGTACATATTACTTTAAAAAATATCTGTGTTCATCAGCAATTCTTTCAGGGTCATTAGGATGGAACTTTGAGCAATATTTATTAGGAGTTTCAGGCATGTCATGATAGTTGTTGAAATTGATCAAAGAGGGATTTGCAGTAGCGTAGAAATCCATGTTAAGGAAATTGACTTGAACTATAGATGGATTTCTTAGAATGAACCATGACCTTGGGGTCCTGGGTATTCCTTAGTCTCTCACTATTTTTCTAAACTGAGTTAAAGATAATAGATCTTCTCTAGCTAAACTAGATCTAGTATGCCTCTACCTAGTCCCCAACCTTACTTTTCTAGAAAAGAAGGGTTTAGGTGATGTCCTCACCCTCCTAGCACCAATTATATTGATGGTGTTTTTAGCACACAACAACGCAGATAAGATACATGATATCTCACCTCTCTTGAAAGGAATCCTTTTCCAAATCTTCAAAATAGGACTGCCCCAAGGTTTTTATAGCTAGGTCTTAGCTTGTAGGATAACTCAGTGGGTATATATTAGGTTGTGACTGCCAAGGGGACTTACATGCAAAAGGGTAGGGTTTGTGAAACTATTATAGTAAAGTGTGCAAGAAACCCTAGGATAATGCAGACTTGTTAAGTTTGAAATCTCCAACAGATGAACAATGTGAATGTTGATTAAAAACTAACTCTAACATTTGTTTATAAAGAAAATGCAATAGGACAAGGGTAAAGAGAAGTATTAAAACCTAAGTGACAATCACAATTGGATAATATACTGTAGATAGACAAACAGCTTCAATAAACCACCTCCTGTTTGGCCAGGTTAAGAAACCACAATGTTGCAGGAAATGATGCAATCTTCAATGAAAACTTACAATTTTCAACTTACATCCATTCATTAAACACCTAGCTGATGGTACAATTTAACTACTAAAATGCAATCGCACTAAGTTCATAAAGGGATTTTAGTCTAACTATGCACAACTTACACTCAACAAGCACCAATAGTATGAACCAAGGTATTCATCAAATATCTTAATATCTATCCATCATTGCAAAAACACATGAACTAATTATAGATTGACATGAACCATGAATTCCAAAATGAGATAACACAATAACACAAATTCCCAGCAAGCTACAAAACTTGCTTTGTATTAATTAGATTTTGGCAGAGCCTCAGTAATTCAACACCAAACATTACTTACAATGAAAGAAAATGATGGCCCTTTTATAGACAAGGCACCATACTGAGTTTTTCATGGATGGTGGAGATTAAGTTAGTACCAAGGGCCTAGATTTACATTACATTTAATGAAATACATCAGTTAATTACATACTCAGATTTTTTTGTCTTGTAAGAAAAGATAAAATACAACCTCTAAATACATTGTACTTAGACAAAATGAATACCCATTTGGCTTTATATGAAGAAGAGCCAATTTCTAAGATAAAAAGAAGCCAAAATAAAGTCACATGGCATGTGAAAACAAGTGCTAATGTGGCTTGATGGGACTCCATGTGATGACTGGATCACTTCATTGCCCATCACCATCTTAAGTCAACTTTTTTTCTCTGATTCTCTATTGTTGTATATTGTGAAGGCTTCCAAGGCTAGATTGATGTTAGAAGGCTAAGGATCCTTGACATAATCAATTTTGAACTTGACCCTATCCACTTCCTATGAAAATTTGTAGTACACCACAGACTTGGACCTTTTGTTCCTTCTAAACTCTTTGAATAATGTCCTTAGGTCGGTTATCCTTTCTAGCTTTCCCACCATGTTAAGTGGAGAGTCCCCATGAATGATATGATCCAAGTTTTCTTTGAACTCTTGGCCATTCACTAGAGAGGTGTCATCTAGGTCCATATTAGTACAAGCCCTAATTACATCATTCAAATGGTATATGACTTCCAAAATTTGAGCTCTAGCTGGCTTAGATAAATTCCTGGCCTTGTCAAAAATTTCTCTCCTCAATCTTATCAATTCTAGCCACTACTCTAGCATGTGCAGTCTGTCTGCAGTTAAAACTTTCTCTTCTAGTAGAATTTCATCAAGGAGGTTTCTTATTGCTAGCACCTGAGGATGTATGTGAGAATAGTAGTCATCATAATTTGTACAATCACTAACAACCTCATCCCACTCAGTCTTCAGAGCACAAAAATCCTTGTGTAGCTCAACTACTTCATTAATAACTTCACATCCTTCTGTATATACTTTTTTCAACCATTCCTCTATTGCAGTTGTAGTAGCTTTGATGTTATCAAAATTTTCTAACTCCTCTTTCGAAAGGAGAGAAAGTGTCGTTATTGTCCCATCACCAAAATGCATGGGCTTTATTAAATATTTGATGCGTGCCCAGAGTTCCTCATTCAATTGTTTGAGTTGTTGTTTTGTCAACTCATCTTTATTTAGCCTATTAAGAATGTTTGATACATAATGTTTAAATTCATCAACTACTCAAGCTTTAAATTCTAGCCCCAAGTTAAGATTTGTGATAGTGTAGTCCTCAGACCTAGTATCTTCTTTGTTAGCCTACTTAGGAGGGACAACCACTTCTGTAATGCGAGATCCTAAAGTATCCTTATATATCCTAGATTGGACTTTAGATTTCTTCTCTTTCTTAGGCTTTTCATTTCTTTCCAAAAAACTATCTAAATCTAGAGACATCACTTCCACCTCTGAAGGTGGATTATTCAATCTTTGTTGAAGCCATTCAGGGGCTACTGAAGAATGTTTTGGGGAGTCAATTTGTATATCCTCCTTATTCAAAGAATCTGTATGAATATCTTCCACATTATCTATATCTTTACCTTGGTCACCTTGAAGTGCTGCATTATCCTTTGTATTTGTCTTCATAGGAGACTCTGGGGTATCTAACTACTGCAAAATTTCTATCACTACCTACTGAGCAATTTCCAACATAGACTCAACTACCTTCTCCTTAGAGGGACTATCATCTAGGTTCACTACCTCTATAATGTCAGGATCAATAGGAGGGTCTTTGGATATATCTTCAATTCCTACGTCATTCTCAAATACAACCTCTAGTTTAGCACATACTTTCTTGATTCCAGTTAGCAAAGGCACATGAAGAGGGGCTAGCGTGGGCACTTGGGTTGAGTCATTAAATGGATGGGTTAGTGAACTATTAATGGCAATAAAGAAACCAATGAATTATGGAGGCAAATAAACCCAGGATAGGTTAGCAAATGATGCAAAACCTGAGGGATGAAAGGTAGGTGATGAAATCATGGAGGGAATAGCAAGTGGGGTAGTAAGATTTAAAGATGGTAGGGAGAAGGAAGGTGGTGAAAGAATGCTGGAAATGGGAGGTAAAGAAGAAGATGAAGTGAATTAGGGTGAGAAGTAAATAGAGAGTGAAGAAGAGGAGAAAGCAAGAAGGCTCATCGATGCAATGGAAGGGAAATAAGATGAAGCAATAGATGGGATTGAAATGGAAGACAAGGATGGTGAAAAAGAGATGGAGGGAATGGTGGAAGATGTGGTGGATGGAGAAAGGGAGGAAGATACACCTACTGCAGGAGGGTTGGAGGAAACAAGAAATGTGGCACTTTTCAGGGTAGGAGTAGTAGCAATATCAACATTTTGTCCTATGATAGTAGAAGTGATAGGAGGGGCAATGCTTGTGGTAGAGGGAAGTGCAGTCACATCTAGTTGTTTCTTTGTCTTTTTGGGTTTTGAGGACTTACCTTTCCCACTTGGCATGTCCCTCTTTCTTAAGTTTATAGATTTTTCTACAGGAGGGTTGTCCTTTTTTCTACTACTTTAGAGGCTCTTTCTTAGCTTTACCTTTGCTAACAAGAGGGATATCTTCTTTTGTTGCTTTGTTGTCTGCTTTAGGGGGCATCTCATTTGACAACTTCCTACTTTGCCTCTCCTCCTATCTCTATTGTCTCATCTTCCTCATCATCACTTGACCTATCCTACAATTTCTTTATGTAGGTGAGAGGCACCCCTACTTGTGTTAATGCTACAACTTGGGTCCTCACCCAATTCTTGCTGAATTTGAAAGGGTTCCTCATAGTCTCATCCAAAGAGCTTTCCTCAGCATCTGCCTAGTTTGAAAGTGGGATGAGTTGTCCAAATAACACCTCCCATGGTCCTCATTGTATCAAGTTATTATCTTCTACCAACATATTAGGCACCTCAATAATGTTGAATCATCTTATGAAATCTAGAGACAGCCTCGAGTATTTTCTCCTTATAACTTCATGATCATCAAGGCAATTGGCCCAAAAATCTTCAATATGTTCTCTGTGAAACAACTTCTTACTAACATGTCTCTCCATTACCCCAAAAGGATCAACATGTGTTCTTCTCTAATAATAATACCAATTCAACAGTTGAAGCTCAGTATCTGAGTGTTTTGCTAAGCCAAGGGTAACACAAGAGAAGTTTCCTCTTCCCAGAAGTATGGGGAAATTGATATAAGCTCTATGTAAGATCTTTAGTCATTTAGCACAAGTGAGTAGTTGTCTTTTTAATTCTAAAAGCACTACCTTCTCTGTTGGATATCTAGGCAGTTTATAAGGTGCCCCAGTAAAGCCCTGAATTATGAGATAAGTAAACTTCTGGAATTAAATGTACCACCTACCATAGGTCTACACAACATTGGTAGCCTCTAGAGATAATCTCCTTGCCATATCACCTTGTAGTAGCCTAGTGATGTGCATGGTAAATGTATCATTCACTCTTTTATAATGTGTCAAGGATTGGGAAATCTCCAGCTATGTATAGCACTCGTACACCTTATACTAATCTTCTGCATTACCCACTTCTCCTAATCTTGATAAGCCAGGGTAAGCAAAGTTCCTTGCCAGTGCATACACCACATAAGAAGTTCATCTAAATGTTTCATCACTATGAAATGTGATAAAATATTCATGGATATTATTGCTCAAAATCTGAGCCCAATAGATTTTCTTATCTCCATGTAGTATCTCCTCCACATAGGCAAACATCCAACCCTTGAAGGTAGAAGTAGAGGGAAGTCAGATTATTCTACTCAGGAGAGTGACCAAATCTACTACCTCTTCCTTGAAATCACTTCTATACAATACATGAGCAAGTTTAGACATTGAAGCTCTTTTATTCTTCATCCATCCCTCATTAATTCTCTTCCTACAAGCTTTAGGGTCTTGATTGTACATCTTCTTATTCTCATCCTTCTCCCTCATTTTCAAAACTAGAAAGTGAGGGATGTCAAAGGTCTCAGCCAAAACCAATGGACTAAAATCTGCTAGTACCTTGTCGTCTTGAGTGGCTATTGTTCTTAACAGTTGATGACATCTCTCTGCACATGCTACAATTAGTTCAGGGCATTGGATAGAGGTTGGTGTTGGTTTTTTCCTAGACTGGATGCTTATTCCCATATTTCCCTACAAGGTAGCCATCAATGATCAACAAGATCTCTGGGCCAGGGGCCAACAGTGTAGGAGATAGACTCTATATTTTATCTCCTCTTCTTCTTCAGGCTCTGCAAAACCTAGGGGGGTATTCCCTACTCAACATCCATGAGGATATACATACAAGGCTGGGATGCTGACAGAAAGCAGATAAGTCCTCCTGTAAGTAGACCAAAACTGTAAGATAAGAGCAAAGGGGCTAGCTTTGGGCCTATTTGCAGTTGTAGACAGAGGACTGAGGATCCTAAAACTAATTCTAATGTCCTAATGGTTGTTTTAGATTTTAATTTTGATTTTATATTTGGATGCAAAGCTGGACATGGTTGTAACACAAACACAAAGCAAGATTGGTGCCTATCCAGGGCCTAGAGTCAGTAGACATACACCTGTGAATGATATGCATGAACAACTAAAACCGGATTTCAGGGGGACACATATGATACCTGCCTTACAGATATCTCCCAATATAGAGTGTTAAGCTATCTATACTTATGGCATCCCTACTGTAGTATACCCTTCCCAATGTTCAATCTGAGAACAATTTAATCTACCCCTTGAGCAGAAGTTAAGAGATCAGACATTCAACACAGGAATTCTATGTTCTAGAGTCTCAAACATTGCTTAAATATCCAGACTCAGAAGAAAGATACATGCAATACTGGAGACAGAATTAACAAAACACATGCTAACATAGCATTTCTCATATAGAATTAACCATGAAATCAGTGGATTCATGCAAAAACGTACAACAAGAGATACATAAACTCACAGGTTTTGCTGTACAGAACAACCAAATCAACTGTATTGTATTACAGAGCCAAATGTTCAACTTTCAACAACCTAAACAATGGTAACACAGTCTGCCTATATTGGCTAGAAAGTGTACCTCACAGCAATTAATTACATGACTATTACAAAAAACTACCAGATATAGCCCATGAGAAATGGCGCCCATAAGTCATCAACGCAGTAGGCAGGAGAGTCGACAGGGGTGGCCTCGAGCCCTATGCCACCATCTGAGAGTTTTCATCCACAATGGGGCAACTTGATCGCTTGTCCCATCGCCCATACCCCTGCACTGTCGCCATTGATGGCTCAACTACCCGCAACCACCAGGAAAAACACTGCAGCGTTCAAAAAGAATTTCCTGCCAAAATGTGCTTCTTCGCAGGTTCAAAATACACAGGGGAATAATCCCACATGCATAGTGCGGAAACCCCTTTAGCGCTTTATAAGCATGGTCGCAAAGACAAAAGGTGTCGAGTGCTTTTGCCATGCTCGACACACGCCTCTCAACCCAAAGCCCATCACCGAGACCAACACCATCGGCCAAGCCCACAAATCCTCTGCCAACCTCAATTGTCTCACTGACCACACCGCAAGCCTCTGTCGGCCAGACATAGTCTATCAGCCAACCCAAAAGCTTCCTTGCCAATCTCAAAGGTCACACTGACGCCTACTCCACATTCCCCTCCATCGGTCAGAGATGAACCATCGGACCAACTCTCCAGACCTTCGCCGATCTACCAAGTCTCTTCGATGGCCAAGCAAAATACACCCTCTTCAGCAAGACGACTACCATCGGCCCAGCAAAAAACCCCTCGGCCGACACAGCTAATCACGCTGATACATTAACAAGCTAGGCCCCGCCCCTTCGTCGGCCAAACCCACGCTATCGGCTAAATGCAATCCATCCTCGCCGACAACACAAGTCATACCGATAACACCTCCGCAAGTCACCAACATCCCCATCGGCCAGAGGTAGACCATCGGTCAGGTATTCTGCAGTTCACCCGATGTCCCCCATCATGCTAATGAACAGCTTCATCGGCCAGACTACATATATCGGCGGCCCCTAAAAAACCCTCGCCAATGACAATCACCACGCCGATGACACCATTGGCGAGACCATACACATGGTTCACCCAATGGCCACCCTCCATGCTCCCGTCGACCAGACCAAAGCTATCGGCCAAACCAAAAACTTCCCAGCTGATAAAGAATGTTACGCTGATGCCTTCGAATAACCCTGCATCCCGCATTCAGTGAGACCTAAGTCATCGAAGCAAGAAAAAGATCCCTCACCGATAGACCATACTTTCACCGATAGATATCTATCGGCCAAACAAATGCCATCGGCCCAACACCTGCCTGCTCACCCGATAGTCTATGTCGTGCCAATGGCACATCAATCCAAACTCCATCGGGAACATCCAATGCATCGGTGAATCACCTATCTGCCTGGCCGATATGCAAACTCCTACTGATGAACACCCAAAAAACCCTCATCGGCCTGACCATCTCCCTTGGTGGGATAAAAATTATCTCCGCCGATAGCACAAAGTCCCAGCGACATACAAAGAACACACCACAATCCCCATCGGTGAGATCAAAACTGTCAGAATAACAATAAGCTCCCCCCCGATAGGCAAAGTCTCAGCGATGACACCATCCCTGCCATCAACCTAATCGCCAAAACACCTGCGAGGTCATGCCGATGGGCAAGAAAATATAGGGTTTAAATGAAGAAACCCTCTAAACATGCAAAATCAACCTCCAAGTCAAAATGAGTGCCAACAGTTGGAAAGGTAGCAGCTTGGGCAATGCCATTATCTTTGATCGTCTTGGCCCAAGGTGTGGAGTTAGGACCCAAGATCCTTAATCTAAAGTCCTCTATGTTGATATGTCTAAGGTTTGTGTCTCATATGTTCTTCTAGGCTGATGTTATCTTGCTAACTGGAGGAATCCCTTTGAATTCATACCTCATGTTTATAGCCTAAGAAGTCATTTAAACTACATGACAAAAACCTAATAAATAATCTTTGAAATCACTGTCCTATTGGTCTAGACCTATGTTTCATGTTAAGAGGTAGTCTAAGAATTCCATGAATCATGTAATGTTCATGTGTTTCAAATTTTCTCTTAAAATCAGACCTCTAGATTAGAAAGCAGAGATTTACCCCTTAACACGACATAGGGCCAAAATGCATGATAAATCATTGATTTCAACCTATCATCTATTGCCCTTTCATTAAGAAAATATGAAAATGTTCATTTAAGTACATTCCCTAATGCTTCAATACGTAAAATCATGAATAAAGTAAGACAAAGCAGTGCAATAGGCTTTCTAGGCCCTATTAGCTATTATAACAATTACCCCAGAACAATATCAATTTGATGCTTAAATTTTCCAAATTCAAATCAATTCAAATGAATAAGAAAAAAAACATGCAATTTAACCCAAGTTCATTAATTAAACTACCTCAATTCCTTTTAAAATATCTTCATGGTGTATTTGAAGAAAAGTGGGCTTTCTTGGTGCAACCAGATGGGCGGGTATTCTAGCTTCAATAGGATCTATGCAGTTTCTTGAGGCAACAGGATATATGCAGTTGGGGCTTATTCTAGCACAAACTCTTCCTAACACCTTCAGCAGAGATTTAGTCAACAAGTGGATGGTGTGGGTTTTAAGTGCTTTGGGATATATGCAGATGAAGTTGGTTTCCGTGCTAACTTTGGCAAAGGCTTTCAGTGGGAATCTTGACGGGAATTGGATATGTGGGATTTTTTATGACAACAGTATATATCCTATTGAGGATGATTTCTGCACAAACTCTTAAAGCATTATAAACCTTTCTTTTGCAAGGGAATCCACCGAAAGTGGAATGCAGAGTTTTCAAGGTCCGGTGGATATATCCACTTCCAAGCAATTTTAGTGCAACCCTATCACTAACATCTTAAAAGCATCTAGTGGCGAATATGACCAGTGGTGGATGGCGGGCATTTTAAGGTCAAGTGTATATGTCTGATTGATGCACCTTTCAGCACAAATCCACTTCCAAACCTTTTTAACATAAACTTCTTCTGAAGGGATCTAGTGGAGGAATTCTAACACTCCAGACATATCTGGTTGGGCAATGATTTATCACAAATTAGGTTTACAAGGGTTTTCTAAGTTTAGTGATTTGTCTAAGCTTCAAAGGGGTGACTTTGACTTCACAGATGAGGAAATTTAAATCATGAAGATTGAAAACTACTGTTGGAACTAGAAAAATTTGCTTGGTTATACCCATTTTCATAAAACCCTAATTCCAACATCCATAGAAAGAGTCTTGGTCCTTTTGCCACTTTTCCTCAAAATTAAAAAAAAAATCTTTTTGTAAAATCTCCACCTAAGTCATTTTCCATCATATATGTGTTATTCCCTTGTATATCTATCTTAACTTATGTTTTGATTCAGTACCGCATTCCTGCGGAGCTAGAAAGCATCTTCTAAGAGTCCCTTGAGGGAGTGCAGAAATAGGTAATGTGACATAGATAGTCCTTACATCACCGCAACAAGTGGAAGGAATAGGTGTGAACCAGTGGTAAATAACAAGTCAAACATTTCAAGGCCATTGTAGCCTTGCAGCATGGACATCATAACAATAAGAATGGTTGCGGGCTGGCAGTAAACAATAAACCTAATAGTAATAGTTACCATGACCCTTCAACAAAGAATGTCATGACAATATGAGGGTCTATGGGTCAGAGGTAGTAGAATAAAGGGCCCCACCATCCCGTGATAACAGTGCCACAACATTTGATGTTGGTGCAAGATAGCGGTAGATTGTAAAACTAACATTTCAAGGTTACCGCATCACCATGAAGGGGTTCATAAAGGCTAAACATAAACTGCACTAATGTGGTGTAACTTGAAACTCAAAATATACACCCGCCCGCCCCACGGAGGTCTTCATTTACTGTGGGGTGATCGTAGTATCATTCACATTAACTGCAAATATGAAACCAATCTTGTCAAACATCCTCAACCATCACATCTTATTAGATCAATGGTGTATATTCAAAATCATACCAATGCATTGATCTCTGTATCTCTCATCACTGAGTTGATTAATGGCAAAATGACTAGCGTAGGGATAGATAAAATGTGAAGTTTCATTCTGTTGTGATCATTCAAACAAGCTCAAGGTGCTTAGAGATAAATAATTCAAAGTCAGAGTATGCTCTGGGATTGCTTCTTGAATAGGTAAGTGTATTTTGTTTCTTCCTCTGCAAAAGTTGATATACTATTTGTTTAATCTTACTTTCAAGTAATCTAGTGAAACAAATAGTCTCCAAAAACCTTGGTTCAATATATAGCATACAATGCCACCCAAAAAGAATGAATATGTGGGTAAGAAGTGGGAGCCTTTAGCTCTAAAGGAGAAAAAGAGACCTCTCCAACAATCTCTCTTAGACATTTTGCCAAACTTTGTGGATAAGTGTTACAAGAAGATGTTTAAGGATGAAGCACACTTGGGTGTAGAGATGCCTTAATTCTTATGTCAGTTTGGATTTTTTTTTGGTATTTATGTGAAAAGAAAGATGGTCAGGGCCCTATTACAAACCCATGGATCCTTGATTAGCCAAGCTAGTTCTCCCGAATGTCTTTCTAGATGTTGAACTCATTAGAGTGCTGGCACAACATTATCATGCAGCTACAAGAACTGTGAGGTTACCAGATGGGTCACCCTTGATCACATTGACTAGAACTGTTATCATTGACTATTTCATGTTGAATAGACAAGCATTGACAAAGGTTGACATCAAGAAGAGTGAGGAAGATTACACTAAATTGAGGAAGACTCATTAGAGTGATGAGCTTCCAATGTATATGAGAAAAGGAGCTAATAACAAAAGGACACCTATTGCCACAACCTTTGTTGAACCATTTGCAATTGATGACTTTGCAGTGTACTTCAAGATGACATATTTTACCCTGTGTCAGGTATTGGGAATGGATGCTCAAGATAGAATGCCAATTGGCTTAATGGTGATGGCAATGAGAATTCAAAATCTTGAAGTCAACATTGAGTTTGATTTTGCTTATTTTATTGAAAAGGGACTATATGATGGATTTCTCCAAGTGAGAGAGTGTTGCAAGTATGGGCTTAACTAGTGTTGTCATTGATGTCAACATACTTCTGTTGCATTGATGATAAGGATTAGATGAATTGTTTGCTAAGGATATTGAGAAAATTGGTCATTTCAGGAACAATGAAGAACAGTTAAGTCAGTAAGGTAAAAGGCCTAGTTAAGATGAGGATCAGAGGATGCAATTTAAAGGGTTTGTAGATATGTGTCTCAAGATGATCCAGTAAAGATTTCAGATGTCCACATGAAGATTTGAAGAAGTTGTGGCCGCTCAAGTAAAACTGGTTCCAGTAGGTGTTCAGAGGTGACAGAGTGATACAGATAAGTCCGGTGAGATCTGGAAGTGCATATCCTATTCTGTGGATTTGGTGGAGTGTTTAGGAAGTCCATGTGAATTGACAACTCAATTGGTTCATGTTCTGGAGGTCGACAAGCATCTATTCCAATATGACAGTGATGACAGACTGTGTTCTTGAGGTTCCAGATGAAGGAGAAAATGATTTCAGTAAGCAGAAGTAGTGTGGATGTTCTTGGTGATTCAGGCAAGCTTGTGGAGGTCTTTCAATTGTTTCCAATTCATGTTGGTGGTCCACAATGAAGGTTGAGTTCACAATTGAAGAATTACTTCTGGATGATGGTGTACTTCCTGAGTCTGGCCGACTAGATGAGTTACACATCCTGCAGATGTTCTTGTAGATGTTTCCTGACTTAGATGATTATTCCTTAGTCAATGTCTTGTATAAATAAGGGATTGGAAAGTCATTTCAAATGTATCTTGTGGAGATGAGAGTGTGGTAGAGAAGAGAAGAGTGGAAGGCAGAGTAGAGGTTTTGGGCTTAAATGGAACTGACTCAAGCACGATGAAGATGCTATTCTTATACTTAGTCTTCTGTAGACAGTGTGTCTCTTGTAGGCAGTGAGCCTCTTGTGAGCAGTGTGCTTGAGAAGTGAACCCTAATTGGCATGTGCCATTTTGTTCTTTCTATTCTTCTAATAGAGAATACATTCTTGGGTTAGTCACCCCATGGTTTTTCACTTAACCTAGTTTTCCTCATCAAAATCTTGGTGTCTCATGTGTTAATGTGTTCTGCTCTTGATTTAATGCATTGTGTTTCCATGATTAATTTATTATTATGCTACTGAATTACAAAGTGGATTTAAGTGTTTAATTGGAAGAAAGTTTTGGAGAACTGATTCACCCCCCCTCTCAGTTGTCTACCCTAAAATCTAACAATTGGTATCAGAGCCAAGTTCCTCTAAAAGATCTTAACCGCTTGAGGAGATCCAGGATGTCGTCCTACAAGAAGGATAGTCTAAAGTTTGAAGGAACCAATTTTAATCATTGGAAAAGTCACATGAAATGTCAGTTGTAATGTATGGGAATGCAGTATTGGAACATGGCTTCAACGAAGTATACTCCTCCATAGGGTGGCCCAAAATCCCCAAGTGAAATCATAGATGCTGAAAACAATATGTGGACTAAAGAAGCTCTTCTAAGTGCCTTGTCTAATTTAGAGGTTTCATATGTTGTTGACCTACAAATTGCCTTGGAGATTTGGGAGAAACTGGAAACTCTACATGAAGGAGACAAGTATGTTAAATGTACAAGGCTACAAAGTCTGAAAGGAAAATTTGAAAATCTGAAGATGAGAGAAGATGAAAATATCACTACTTTTATGCCAAGAGTAAATGAGCTTGTTTGTGGGATTAGATTTGCTAGTGGAGTCTTGGATGAAGATGAGATTGTTGGCAAAGTTCTCAGATCCCTTCCTGCTTCTTATAAAATCAAGGTTGTTGTCATTGAAGAATTCAGAGCCCATACAACTATCACAAGAGATCAATTGGTTGGTAAATTGGCTGCATTTGAATTGACCAAGTTTGGAGATGACCCCCCCAAGACTGAATCTACATTCAAAGCCAGTGCCTCTGTAAAAGGTAAACAAAGGTTTGATCCAGGAGAGAACTCTTCAAGGAAACTATCATGGTATGAAAAAGCAAGAAAAGACCTGGAAGGAGAAGAAGCAAAAACTGCTCAACTTGAAGCCCTTATTGCCAAAAGACTGCCAAGAGGATCCGGTAAGTATGAAGGAAAATTGCCTTTTAAGTGTTTTAATTGCAATAAGATTGGTCATTTTGCCTCAAGATGTCCGAAAAGATTTTCAAGGCCAAATCCTAACAGATCAAAGTTCCAAAAGAATTATTACTATGTTCATGAAGAAGATGATAATGAATGAGTAACAGATGATGAATCAGAGACAGGAAACAAATCCGGAAGTGATTGGGTGTTTATTGCTATCAAGTAAGAAGAACCAATGCCCTCTGAATCTGTCAATCATAAAGTTGTAGAAAGATCTCTGGCTGCCCAAGTTGAAAAAAAGGATGATTGGGTCATTGACAGTGGATGCTCTCACCATATGTCAGGAGACAAAAATAAGTTCATAGATTTGGAAAGGTATGAAGGAGGGGTGGTAAAGTTTGGTGATAATTTTGCTGGTAGAATCAGAGGTAGAGGAACTATTTCCTTTGATGGGAAGAACAAAACTGGTAATGTACTGTTTGTTGAAGGATTGAAGCACAATCTTCTCAGTGTTGGACAGTTGGTGGACAAAGGCTATGATCTCAAATTCAAGAATGGAAAATGCAAGATCTTTGAAAGTTCTAGAATAGAGATTGCATCTAGTACCCAAACAAAAGGTAACATCTTTCATTTAGTTGGTACTAGTAAAAGTTGTCTATTTGTGCAAATTGATCAGAGTTGGTTGTGGCATAGGAGAATGTGTCATGTAAATTTTGATAATATCATCAAGATAAGAAACACTCAAGTTGTAAAAGATCTTCCAACACTTGTGAAACCTACTAATAGCTTGTGCAAAGAATGTCAGTTGGGTAAGCTGAGCAGAGTCAGATTTAAAAGTAAGGAATTGTCTTCTACCGGATTACTGGACTTAGTTCATACTGATTTATGTGGTCCGACAAGAATGAGAAGTGTACAAGGTGATAAATACTTAATGCTATTAATTGATGACTACTCCCAGATGATGTGGGTTACTTTTCTGAAAGAGAAATCAGAAGCTCTTGAGAAATTCAAAATATTCAAGGCTATGGTAGAGGCTAAAACTGGATTAAAATTAAAATGTCTAAGGTCTGATAGAGGTGGTGAATTCACATCCGGTGAGTTCATAGAATTCTATCAGAAGCATGGAATAAAAAGATAGTTGTTTGCTCCTAGGACTCCACAGCAGAATGGAGTAGTGGAAAGAAAGAACCCGACCATCCAAGAAGCATCTAGGACCATGATGATGGAAGAAAATATTCCTTAGATCTATTGGAGAGAAGTTGTCAGCACTGCAGTCTATACTCTCAATCAAGTACAAATCAGAAGCAATATTGGTAAGACTCCTTATGAACTTTGGTTTGGCATCAATCCTACTGTGAGGTATTTTAGAGTCTTTGGAAGCAAATGTTACATTAAAAGAGATGAAGATCTAGGCAAGTTTGATGCTAGAAGTGATGAAGGAATATTCTTGGGTTACTCTACTCAAAGCAAAGCTTACCAATGTTATAACAAGAGACTGAGAAAGATTATAGAAAGTACTAATGTGAAGGTTGATGAAGGAATTGAAAAACCCTCAAGGTTTTATGAATATGATGAAGATGATCAGAATGGTGTTCTAATTCAAGGAGCCCAAGTCCCTTCTAAAACTCAGATTCAAACTGATCTGGTAAATTAGGAAGAAGAGATGAGTTTTAATGAGCCTGATCAAGAATTAGAAGTGCAAGAGACTCCCAAAGTTCCAAGGTATGTAAGACTGAACCACTCTGAAGATTAGATCACAGGTGATAAAAGAAAAGGTGTTCAAACAAGAAGAAGGATTGCTCAAGATTCAGAAGAGTATTGTCTGATTTCAAAGATTGAACCTAAGATAGTGAATGAACCTTGCAATGATGAAAATTAGACTAAAGCAATGGAGGAAGAGTTGATGCAAATTGAGAAAAATCACACTTGGGATCTTGTTCTTAGACCTAGAAACAAGAATGTGATTGGAACCAAATGGGTCTTCTGGAACAAACTAAATGAAGTTGGTGAAGTAATCAAAAATAAAGCCAGATTGGTCTACAAGGGTTACTCTCAAATAGAAGGAGTTGATTTTGAAGAAACTTTTGCTCTGGTAGCAAGAATTGAAGCAGTCAGGTTATTTTTGCTTTTACTGCCTTCAAGGACTTAAAAGTATATTAGATGGATGTCAAGTCTGCCTTTCTGAATGGAGACTTAGAAGAAGAAGTATACATTGAGAAAACCGGATGGATTTCAATTGTCTGATCATGGTGATATGGTCTGCAAGTTGAAGAAAGCACTGTATGGACTAAAGCAAGCCCCAAGAGCCTGGTATGAAAGATTGGATATGCATCTTTTGAAGATTGGTTTCAACAAAGGTATTGCTGACAGTAATTTATACTTCAAAATTGATCATGAAAACATCTTGACTATTGAAGTGTTTGTTGATGATATCATTTTTGGAGGATGAGATAGTATGTGCAAAACTTTTGCAAACCAAATGAAAAGTGAGTTTGAGATGTCCATGCTTGGGGAAATGAATTTCTTCTTGGGTCTACAAATCATTCAAACTAAGAAAGGAATCTTCAATTCTCAGACCAAATATGTGAAAGAATTGTTGAAGAATTTTGGGATGGACGACCCAAAACCAATGAGTACTCCCATGGCAACTGGATGTAAATTGAGCAAAGATGATGACTCTCCTAAAGCTGATCAGAAAAAGTATAGGTCAATGATTGGAAGATTGTTGTATCTCACTCAAACTAGACCTGACATTATGAATGTTGTTGGTCTTGTTGCTAGATTCCAAGCTGATCCTAGAGAATCTCATGTCATGGCAATCAAAAAGATTTTTAGGTACTTAAAAGGGATAGTTGAGTATGGTTTGTGGTATCCCAGAGATCATAATTTATCTCTTCATGCATATATAGATGCAGATTGGGTAGGAGATGTGGATGACTGAAAGAGTACCAGTGGTGAAGCATTATTTTTAGGAAAGAGATTGGTTTCTTGGTTGAGCAAGAAACAAGAGGCAATATCTCTGTCCACTGCAGAAGAAGAATATATTGCAGTAGTAGGTAGTTGTATTGAAGTCTTATGGATGAAACAAATGCTAAGAGACATGGGAGTGGAGTATGAGGAGCCTATCACAATCTTCTGTAATAATTCAAGTGCAATAAATATTTCAAAGAATCTGGTATTGCAATCAAAGACCAAACATATATCCATCAAGTTTCACTTTTTGAGAGAGTAAGTGAACAAGAATGAAGTTAGATTGGAGTTTGTGCCTTCCAAGGATCAGATTACAGATATCTTTAACTAAACCTCTACCTAAGGACTCTTTTGAGTATCTCAGGGAGAAGTTAGGGGTTATTACTCCTCCAGTGATGAACTAAGGTGCATTGATGTGCATCAATCTGGTGGATCTCACAGTTATATATTGTGATCTCGATTGATGTCTGGGAAGCTGCTACTCAGGGGGAGCAGCTGGTATGATTCTAAAGTTACAAGTATGTGCCCTTTGCCATTGATGTCAAAGGGGGAGAGAAGTCATGTGAAAAACAAGTGGTTGCTGATCAAAGGGGGAACAGTAAAAGAAGAGAAGACTTGTGAATGGTTGTTGGTAGGGGAAATTGTGTCAGTAAAGGAAATCTCTTGTCTTGATGGTCAAAATAATTTTTCACATCATATGTTGCCATCAATGACAAAGGGGGAGATTGCTGCAAGTATGGGCTTAACCAGTGTTGTCTCAACATACTTCTATTGCATTGATGATAAGGATTAGATGAATTGTTTGCTAAGGATATTGAGAAAATTGGTCATTTCAGGAACAATGAAGAATAGTTAAGTCAATAAGGTAAAAGGCCTAGTTAAGATGACGATCAGAGGATGTAATTTAAAGGTTTTGTAGATATGTGTCTCAAGCTAATCTAGTAAAGATTTCAGAGGTCTACATGAAGATCTGAAGAAGTTGTGGCCGCTCAAGTAAAACTAGTTCTGCAGCTGTTCAGAGGTGACAGAGTGATACAGATAGGTCCAGTGAGATCCAGAAGTGCATTATCCTGTTTTGTGATTTGGTGGAGTGTTTAGGAAGTCCATGTGAATTGACAACTCAATTGGTTCATGTTCTGGAGGTCTGCAAGCATCTATTCCAATATGACAGTGATGACAGACTATGTTCTTGAGGTTCCAGATGAAGGAGAGAATGATTTCAATAAGTAGAAGTAGTGTGGATGTTCTTGGTGATTTAGGCAAGCTTGTAGAGGTCTTTGGATTGTGTCCAATTCATGTTGGTGGTCTGCATTGAAGGTTGAGTTTGCAATTGAAGAATTACTTCTGATGATGGTGTACTTCCTAAGTTTGGTCAACTAGATGAGTTACACATCCTGCAGCTATTCTTGTAGATGTTTTTTGACTTAGATGATTATTACTAAGTCGATGTCTTGTATAAATAAGGGATTGGAAAGTCATTTCAAATGTATCTTGTGGAGATGAGAGTGTGGTAAAGAAGAGAAGAGCGAAGGTAGAGCAGATGTTTTGGCTTAAATGGAACTGACTCAAGCATGATGAAGATTCTATTCTTCAGTTCAAGTATGTGATACTTATTCTTCTGTAGACAGTGTGTCTCTTGTAGGCAGTGAGCCTCTTATGAGCAGTGTGCTCAGGCAGTGAGCCCTAATTCGCATGTGCCATTTTGTTCTTTCTATTCTTCTAACAGAGAATGCATTCTTGGGTTAGTCACCCCATGGTTTTTCCCTTAACCTGGTTTTCCATGTCAAAATCTTGGTGTCTCATGTGTTAATGTGTTTCTGCTCTTGATTTAATGCATTTTGTTTCCATAATTGGTTTATTATTATGTTGCTGAATTACAAAGTGGATTTAAATGTTCAATTGGAACAAAGTTTTGGACAACTGATTCACCCCCCTCTTAGTTGTTTGCCCTAAAATCTAATAGAGAGAACATGGCACCCATCACCTTTAGATACTATTCTTTGTTGTGTCATTTGGTTTTGTATCAAAATAGGAAAAAGGGGACCCAGAGAATGGATATCAGCATGATTGATCAAAGGGCAACATATTACCTATGCAGTGTTGGTGTTATACCTAGGATTGCAATTGCAAGAACAACAATTATGTAACATTTCATGATGATTTTATAGTCAGAATCATGGTTACCCTTGGGAATCCTTCACCAAGGCTACCAGTTGAAATAAGAGAATTGTTGAGACCCGATGCATTGAAGCTAGAGAAAGGACATATGCACAATTTTGGTGACCAATTCTTCTTACCAGATCATATTGTGATAAGGGTATATAGATGCACTCAACCTCCACATGCTGTGCCCAAATTTGTGCCCTCTAGAATAACATTCTTGGAATTTATGTGGTAAATTCTTTGGATGGAGAGGGATGTGATGAAGAAACAAAAGAGAGGAACATTTTTACTAGATTTGACTATACTTGATGAATTGTCTATTGGTTTTGATACTTTACAGGAGCTACAAGTCTATTTGAAGACAAGATATTCATTGAATTCAAATTAGAGAGGGTCTATGACCCTAAAGGCCACATGAATTTTGTCAGATAGGTGATCCTCACCAAGAGTGGGATATCCCATCAAGTGATCTATGATGAGGATGTGATTAGGAATTGCCTCACTCCTCAAGATGTATATGAAAGGAAAAGGAAGTGGGAAATCTTGATGAGGATAGAGAAAGATAAGAAGAAAAAAGACCCTCGCTTCTTAGGATTTTTTGTAGAATAAATTTGATCCATTGAAAAGAATTAATCTAGTAGTTGATAATTTTGAGAGATTGTATGGCAAAGCAGAAAGCCAACCTACAAATGCCACCAAGCTTCCTGTGATGAAATCAAAAGGGATTATGATTGTTGAACCTCCTCCTGATGCAATGTTAGTGCAAGAACCTACATCTCCAAAGAAACCAAGATCAAAAAAGTAGAAGATTGATAATATGCCTCCCTTGGTGCCTTATGAAATGACTGAAGGGGTAGGTGATACAGATGAAGTTGCAAGTATATTGACGCATATGGGAGAGGATGTAGAAGTTGATTAGCCCCTTACCCATAAAGAAACTGAAGCCAACAAACCTAAAGCTAGAATGGATACACAGGCACAAGGTGAACCTGAGATGCATGGGGATGAAAGGATAGTGGCTTCTTTGAGATTCATAGATGATGATGAATTCATCAAGACTCTTGAATTAAAGATTTTTTGATGAAAATGAAGATGAAAGAATTTGAGGAGAAAGTTCAAATAAATAATATGCGAGTAGATGAATCCCAATATGATCACATTGTTACCCAAACATTCAAGGATATCAAAATTGATGAAATAAATGTCAGCCCATAGGAGGCTAGACAAATGGTTTTGAAGAGCAACAATTTGCTTATTCTCAGAATGGAACTGAAAAAGATGTTTCTACTGGATCAAGTGAGGAATCAAGATGATCCTATGTTAGTTGTAGAGTTTGATTTTGAAGAAGGTGTAAGTGGAATGGGATATAATCCTAAGACTCAAACTTTGGCACTTTGAGCAAAACAAAAAAGCACACAAAAGCCAAGATTATTAGATGTGGTCCAGGAGATGAGAGGAACTGCTATGGTTAAGACATTATAGGATACATCAGCATTGGAAGTAGCTACTTTGACTATGCATTTAGCCATGTTCACCCAAGCAACTGTCAAAAATATGAAACTCAAAATGATTGAGTATGAGAAAAATCAAATAGAGATGATTGATGAGGTGAACAAATTGTATTTGGAAAATGTCAAGCTGAAGAAACAAGTAAAAGGAGTTGATTTCTCTCAAAGTAAGGCAATTGTGCCTTATCAGTCTCCTATGTCTCAAAAAGTTGGTACTGTCCCTGTTGATTAGATGAATGTCATGAAGCAAAATTTGGAGAAAGAGATTGAGAAATTAAAGGAAAATAATGAGGCCATAAAAAAGGAAACAAGATTTTGTTGATATGCACCGGACAACTGAGAGGGGGGGGGGTGAATCAGTTGTTTCAAAAACTTAAACACTTTCTGCAATTAAACATTTATCACTTATCCATAATTATTATGATTTAACAATGAATGCATGAAATCAGAAACTTAACCACAGATACAACATCAAACACCAGAGACACCAGATTTTATGTGGAAAACCCCAAGGTGGGAAAAAACCATAGAGAGGATTAGCTCTTAATATATATTTCAATCTTGAAATAATGATGTCCAGGCTGGTCACTCCATGGCCCTAAACATACTGGCTCACTGCTATGAAGAACAACTAGGTCTAGCAGGCTAACTGCCTCAACCCTAAACCTAGCAAGATTACAACAAGGGATGTTAAACCCTGAGGGCTATTAAACCATATTGGTGGCTCACTACCTGACTCACGATCATGATCAACACCTTTCTATATTTGTGACTGAAGTACAATAATTCCTCTACTCTTTTTGCCTCTGCTCTGCTTCTTCCCTCTTCTCTGTTCTACCTCTTCTCTGCTTTGACTTTTGGCCCTTTCTTATTATCTTTACATTTCCACTCAATGATAACTTTTCAAAACTCAACTACAAGTACTTATACACTACAACAACCTTGGAATGATCATCAAGGTCAGCATCACAATCATCAACCATTGGAACAATCTCCAAGGTCAGCATTACAAACATTTACAAAATAGGTCCTGACCTATTACAATATTATGCAAAGGAAATAAAATGTGGATCATGCCATGCCTTAGCTAGGAATCAAACATGATCTTCCATGCCACAACATGCTTTCACAATCTTCTAGAGATCTCTGCAATCACTGGGATTAACCAAGTTAGCTAAAACTGGTTACAAGTTACATTATCTGGGAACAATCTTCGAACACAATCTCAAGTCTTTAACATAGACCAATATCAAGATAAGAACATGATTAGGAGATATTCACAAGCATGTTATAATCATCAAGAGAAACCACATGAACCTTAACCACTTTATCCATACAAATCTTCTCATCAAAACACATGAACTTCACTATCTTCAACTGTCATAAAAGAAAGATAGCTTATAGACCACCAAAACATGAACCACTGCAATTGTAGGCACTTATCATCATCCCAGACTTCCTTCTAGAATTGCAGAGCAAAATACTTTATTGCAAAGGAATACAGAGTAGAATACTTTCTCCCTATCCCAACTGAACTTACAAAAAAAATAGGTTTCACTCTGGTGAACACAACTAACTCAGATCTTCATACGGAGGGCTCAAACCTAGAATATAACATCCTTAGTCATACCTCTAACTTACTTCCAATCCATAGAGCATGATCTTCAAGTAGAAATTAATGCGGAGTAGTTTACCAGACTATTCTTTAGTATACTACTCATTGTCTATACTGCACTTCTCTGTAACTTGTTTCTTCCGGAGAGGCTAATTTTCTCAATATCACAAACAAACAAGTCTGTACTGAATAAGATATAGTTGACACCAATGACAACAAGGATATGTTGACATCAATGACAACACTGATTAGGCACATACTTGCAACAATCTCCCCCCTTTGTCATTTATGGCAACATATGATGTGAAAAATTGCAACAACCATTAAGACAAGATTCTCCCCCTTTCTCTTTACACACCTGCACTCTTTCTTTCTCCAAAATTCTCCGCCTTTCTCTTACACATCTACACTCTAAGTTTTTCACATGAATTCTCTCCCCCTTTGACATCAATGGAAAAGGGCACATACTTGCACTCTTCTGCTATGATCTAATCTTTCTTCTAAACTCTCTGACTACTCCCCTTGAGAAGTAGCCCTGAAAAGCATCAATCCAAACCCTGAGCACTTCCAGAATGATACACTATTGTGCATCTTAGTTTAGAGCAAGAGGGGTGATAACCCCTAACTTTTCTCTGAGATACTCAAAAGTATCCTTAGGCAGAGGCTTGGTAAAAATGTCTGCAATATGATCCTTGGTAGAAACATACTCCAATTTAACTTCATTCTCTATCACCTTTTCTCTCAGAAAATGATACCTGATGGATATGTGCTTTGTCGTTGAATGCATCACTAGATTCTTTGATTAGTTTATGGCACTTGTGTTGTCACAAAAGATTGCAATGGGATCTTCATACATAATTTTGATGTCCTTCAAAGTCTGCTTCATCCATAACACTTGAGTGCAACTGCATGCTGTTGCAATATATTATGCTTCTGTAGTAGACAGGGATATTGAACCATGTTTCTTGCTCAACTAGGATACTAATCATTTTCCCAAGAAGAATGCACCTCCACTTGTACTTTTTTTGTCATCCACATCTCTGGCCCAATCTGCATCAGTATATGCACTGAGAGTAAAGTCATAGTCCTTAGGGTACCAAAAACCCTAATCTATTGTACCTTTTAAATATATAAGAATTCTCTTGACACCCATCACATGTGATTCCTTGAGTTCTACCTAAAATCTTTCCACAAGACATACCAAGACATACTGTGTGCATTATGTCAGGTCTGGTTTGAGTCAGATAAAGTAATCCTCCAATCATAGATCTCTACCTTTTCTGATCTGCCAAGGGTGAGTTATCATTTTTACTCAACTTACAACTAGTTATCATAGGTGTGCAAACTAGTTTAACATCTTCCATCCCAAATTTCTTAAACAACTCTTTCACATATTTAGACTGAGAAATGAAGATACCTTTATCTGATTGACTTATTTGTAGACCTAAAAAGAAGTTCATCTCTCCAAACATAGACATTTCAAATTCACTTTGCATTTCTCTAGAAAAAACTGAACACATACCTTCATTGCCTCCAAAAATAATATCATAAACAAAAACTACAACAATCAGGGTTTGTTCACTATTGATCTTGAAGTAGAGATTGTTGTCTATAATACCTTTACTGAACCCTATCTATATCAGATACCTATCCAACAGTGCATACCATGCCCTGGGAGCTTGTTTTAATCCATACAAATCTTTCTTCATTCTGCATACCATGTCACCCTGATTTGATGACTAAAATCCTTCCTGTTGTTTGGTATAGACTTCTTCTTCCAACTCTCCATTTAAGAAAGCAAACTTCACATCCATTTGATAAACCTTAAAATCTTTGTATGTTGCAAAGGCCAAAAACATCTTTATTGCTTCAATCCTTGCCACTAGAGCAAAAGTTTCTTCAAAGTCTATTCCTTCAACTTGAGCGTATCCTTTGCATACCAACCTTGCTTTGTTTCTTACCACTTCACCATTCTCATTCATCTTGTTTCTAATACCAATTACATTTTTGCTTGCTAGTATGGGAACAAGATCCCAAGTCTGATTCTTCTCTATCTACATCAATTCCTCTTCCATAGCCTTTGTCCAATTCTCATATTTGTAAGCCTCATCCATAGTTTTAGGTTCAATCTTGGAAATCAGACAAAAATTTACTTATTCCTCTGTAGCTTTTCTTCTAGTTAAGATCCCTTTTCTCTTATCTCCTATGATTTGATCTTTAGAATGACTGATTCTTACATATCTTGGAGTTTTGGTAGCACTTACCGAAGCTTGTTCTTCTTCATCTAGATTGTCTTCATGCTATAACACTTCTAAAACATCTGGTTCATGTGATTCATATCCACCTAATTTTGAAGACATTTCCCTACATTCATCAACTTTAACATTTGCACTTTCAATGATCTTATTCAACCTCTTATTATAGCACTATTAGGCCTTGCTCTTGGTGGAGTAACCAAGGAAGATTCCTTCATCACATCTAGTATCAAACTTGCCTAAATCTTCTTCTCTTTTGATATAACATTTGCTACCAAAAACTTTGAAATATTTCACTATAGGAACTCTACCATGCCACAATTCATAAGGAGTCTTTGAACTGTTACCTTTTACTTAAACTTTGTTTAGGATATATACATTGGTGTGAATTGCCTCTCTCCAATATGCTTCCAGAAGATAAGCTTCCTTCATGATGGTTCTAGAAGCTTCTTGAACTATTCTATTTTTCCTTTCAACAACTCCATTTTGTTGTGGAGTTCTGGGCACAGATAGTTGTCTCTTTATTCCATGTTCTTCACAAAAGAAATTGAATTCATTTGATGTGAACTCTCATCCTCTATCAGACCTCAAATATTTGATTTTCAAATCCATCTCATTTTCAACCATTGCCTTAAATGCCTTGAATTTATCTAGAGATTTAGCTTTCTCTTTCAAAAAGGTGACCCAAGTCATTCTAGAATAATCATCAATAAGTAACATGAAATATTTGTCTCCTTACAAACTTCTTAATTTGGTAGGTCCACACAAATCTGTATCACTAGCTCAAGTAGTCCTCCAAATAATTGGTCCTTGCTTTTGAAACTTGTCCTTGTCTGTTTCCTAAATTGACACTCCTTGCAAATAGGATTAGTACGCTTCACAATCTTAGGCAAATCTCTAACAACTTGTGCAGTACTTATCTTCATAATATTATCAAAATTTATGTGGCACAACCTTCTATGCCATAACCAACTCCCATCAGTCTGAGTCAACAAGCAATAGTTATCAGTTCCTTTCAAGTGATAGATATTACCTCTGGTCTTCTTACCAGTTGCAATGCCTATTACAGAGCTTTCCCTGATCTTGCATCCATTATCCTTGAAGCTTAAATCATAGCCCTTGACACACATATGACCCACACTCAAAAGATTGTACTTTAATCCTTTCACATACAAGACATCTTCAGTATTATGCTTGCCATCAAAAGAAATAGATCCTTTCCCACAAATCTTACCAACTGTATCATCTCCAAACCTAACCAGTCCACCATCATATCTTTCCAAACTCACAAACTTACTTTTGTCACTAGTCATGTGGTGAGAGCAGCCACTAGCAATAACCCATTCATCCTTGTCCTTAATGACCTGAGCATCCAAAGCACTTTCCACTAGTTTTTCTTCCTTCACACAACTAGTAAAATTAGTAGACATGGGATCTTCCTTAATAGCAATAAACAAGCATTCATTTATAGAGGAACTAGAATTATCTAGTTCACCATTTTCTGATACTCCTTCATCATCATCAAAATCTTCAACATAATAACACTTCTTTTGGGTCCTAGGCCTATTCTCATATCTTCTTCTATTTCTTTCAATTCTTTCAGCACATCTCGAAGCAAAATGACCTACTTTACCATAGGAAAAACATTTGAAAGGTAAATTGGCTTTATACTTATCAGATCCTCTTTGTAGTCTGTCCATGAAGTTGGCTTCAACTTCATCAACTTCATCAAACTCATCATCAGATTCTACCTTGTACCTTTTTGATTTGGAAGTACTTCTAGGAGTACTGGCTTTGAAGGTTGTCTCAACTTTTGGCAGAGCATCACCAAACTCACTCATTTCAAAGGCAGTAAGCTTACCAAGTGGCTGATCCCTGTCAACCACTTTTAATTGCATGAATTCTTCAATTGTGGCTACCTTGTGATAGTAGGACTTGGGCAGAGATTTGAGAATTTTAATAATTTCCTTTTCATCCAGAGTTCCGCCTATGGCTTTTATCCCTGTAACAAGTTCATCAACTCTTTGCATAAAGGCTAATATGTTTTCATCATCATTCATCTTCAAACTTTCATATTTCACTTTCAGACTTTGTAACTTGGCTTCCTTCACAGAATCATCTCCTTCATATAGATTTTTCAACTTTTTCCATACCTTATTTGTAGTTTCAAGATTCACAACTTTCGTCAATATTGAGTCGGTTAATGAGCTTAGCAGAGCATCCTTTGCCTTGATATCTATCTCATATTCTTTGATTTCATCTTCAGTCATCAAACCATTTTGAGGTATGGTGTATTATGTTTCTTCTTCTTTCCTACTTTGTAACCAAGAGAAAGAAGATGTCTTTTCATCCAAGCCTTCCAGGGAACATAATTTGTTCCATCAAAATGTAGCGCTTCCTTCTTGTAAGACATTTTGGATCTTCCTCGAGCTATTAAACTTTCTTCAAAGGAACTTGGCTCTGATACCAATTGTTGATATGCACCAGACAACTAAAAGGGGGGGTGAGTCAGTTGTTTCAAAAACTTAAACACTTTTTGCAATTAAACATTTATCATTTATCCACAATTATTATGATTTAACAACTAATGCATGAAATTAGAAACTTAACCACAAATACAACATCAAACACAAGAGACACCAAATTTTATGTGGAAAACCCCAAGGTGGGGAAAAACCATGGAGAGGATTAGATCTCAATATATATTGCAATCTTGAAATAATGATGTTCAATCTGGTCACTCCATGGGCCTAAACATACTGGCTCACTACCATGAAGGACAACTAAGTCTAGCAGGCTCACTGCCTCAACCCTAAACCTAGCAAGATTACAAGGGCTATTAAACCCTACTGGTGGCTCACTACTAGACTCACTGTGACTAAAGTACAATAATTCCTTTGCTCTTCTTTGTTTCTTCCCTCTTCTCTACTCTGCCTCTGCTCTACTTCTTCCCTCTTCTCTGCTCTGCCTCTTTTTTGCTATGCCTTTTGGCCCTTTCTTATTATATTTCCATTTCCACTCAAGGACAACTTTTCATGACTCAACTACAAGTATTTATACACTACCCCTTGGAATGATCATCAAGGTCAACATCACAATCATCAACCATTAGAACAATCTCCAAGGTTGGCATTACAGACATTTACAAAATAGGTCCTGACCTATTACAACATTATGCAAAGGAAATAAAATGTAGATCATGCCATGCCTTAGCTGGGACTCAAACATGATCTTCCATGCCACAACATGCTTCCACAATCTTCAAGTGATCTTCGCAATCACTGGGATTAACCAGGTCGGCCAAAATTGGTTACACGTTACATTATTTGGGAACAATCTTCGAACATGATCTCAAGTCCTTAACGTGGACCAATATCAAGATAGGGACATGATTAGGAGATATCCACAAGCATGTTATAATCATTAGGAGCAAGCGCATGAACCTTAACCACTTTATCCATAGGAATCTTCTCACTAAAACACATGAACTTCACTATCTTCAACTGTCATAAATGAAAGATAGCTTGCGGACCACCAAAACATGAACCACTACAATTGTAGGCACTTATCATCATCCCAGACTTCCTTCTAGAACCGCAGAGCAAAATACTTTGTTGTGGAGGAATGTGGAGTAGAATACTTTCTCCCTGTCCCAACTGAACTTACAGAAAAAATAGGTTTCACTTTGGTGAACACAACTCGCTCAGATCTTCATGCAAAGGGCTCAAACCCAGAATGTAGCATCCTTATTCATACCTCTAACTTACTTCTAATCTAAAGAGCATGATATTCAAGTAGAAATAAATGTGGAGCAGTTTACCAAACTGTTCTTTAGCATACTACTCACTGTCTGTACTACACTTCTTTGTAACTCACTTGTTTCTTCCAGAGAGGCTAATTTTATCAATATCCTTAACAAACGAGTCTTCTAAACAAGTAATAGAATAAGATAATGTTGACACCAATGACAACAAGGATATGTTGACATCAATGACAACACCGATTAGGCACATACTTGCAACAGATCTAAGATTTTTGATGTATTTGAGAAAGTTCTGGAACACGGAGTCAAATTGGTGTTGGACAAGATTGAAAATGTGCATAACTATTATGATGATTTGTCTCAAGCACTGGAGCAATTAAATGCTCATGTTCCTATCTTGGATCCCTTACTAAAAAAGCAGTAGCCTATCCATCACACTCTAATCACACTATGCAAAGTCCTACAAAGAAACCTAGAAGCCCCTATTGCATTGAAACCAACTGAAAGAATGGTCAAAATTATCATTGGTGAATTCCAATATGTATCTAGATAAAGCCAAAAGATAAAATAAAAGATGGAATCCTTTAGCACTTTCAAGCACCAGTTCATCCTAGGAATCCTTAGTGAAGATAATCAACTCGAAAGTTTTGAGAACTAGAAAGAGGAGTGTGATCAAATGGTGTTTCATATTGTTGAACATTTGTAAAAGGATGAAGAGTTGAGTGTTCATGGTTTCAATGTTATCCTAGATAGAATAATTGCACTAGATGTAGGGTATACAAAATTCATCATAGATGTCAAGGGACTACTAAACAAGAGGTGGAAAGACCATTTGACAAATGTGCTCTAGATCCAAGGATACAAGTGGCCAAGTGACTACACGATGTACCAATGGGAGAAGGAATATTTGTCTCCTTAGGAGGATTGATCAAGTCAAATATGTGACAAAGCAATTGAACATCATGTCAAATTCATCGGTCATTAAGTGACTTCAACAAGCCTTAGATGTCCCCTTTGTTCTCTTTCTAGTTTCTATGCTTTATTTCACCAATTGTATTTAATTTTGGGTGGTCTTATTAAGACTAGCTAAAAAGTAAATATTGTAAAATGTCATATGAAAGGGTGGGAATTTGAACAACCATTTTTGGAATGTGAACAGTCTAAAGCTTGTTGCTTCCTTCATGCTTATAAAAAGGAAACCAAGATTGATGGGAAAGCTTTATGGGGAGTTGGATTTGGAAAAGCAAGGAATTGTAAAGGCTTATCTTTCTGAAACAAAGTAATGGAGAAACTACATTAATCTAGTGCTTGAATTCTGGTGTCTTTTGTTTGTTGAATTTATTGGTAAAGTTTTATCTGGTTGTCTCCAATTTAGTTTTTCTTTGTTATTTAAATCAATATATCAAATATATGTCTGATTTATCAAAACATATTCCTATTTTGTGTGGTTTGTTTATTGGGTTTCTTCAGGAAAGAACTAAATTCCTCTAAATAAGTCACAGTAACCTATGAAATTAAATTGGATAAATAAGAAGAGCCAGATAATTGACATTTTTGCACATTTATACCAGTCATAAACATTATACTGCCAAACAACTTAAATTGTAACAAGAGGAAAGACATATATTTATTTGTATTTGGACTCCATTGCCCAGTAGAGGGAAGGCACCGATCATTCCATTTCTGAAATCCATTCCCTATATAATATTCTCAATATAATTTTAATTTTCTACTGTAGGAGTAGGAGTAGTGAATAATATAAATTGAATCAATCTATTATCAAATCTCATGCCAATTTGAATTAGATTGTAAAGGATGATTTAATTTACAAAATTACATGAAGTTTGTAATCTACTTAAGCATCACCAGTCAGTTTTGTGAAGAGTTAACATTTAGTGGTGATAAAGAGGTACACCTACCTAGGCAAAGTAGAGCCTAAAGTACAAGGAATTCCAACCACCTTGGTTGATTCTAGTTGTTGACCAAATCAGTTGTTGAACCTAATCATAAAGCTTGGCATACATTTAGGGTTTTGCAATCTACAGATTTGGGAACCAACAAATTGGTGACTCTAATGGGAAGTTGTTTAAAATAACCAAAGAATTTGAATCTGATCTTGGAGCTCTAGAAGATTAAAAGACTATTTTAGTATTTTCCTCTTTTCAAAAAAGGAGGTGACGACACTTGACATAAATCTCCAAGGATTTGAATTTTGAGTCAGAGATATTGAATATCATAGTTTTTCAACATGGATGGTAGAAGATCTTTGGGAAACTTGAATAATAAAAATAAAAAATTTCTAGAAAAGAATAAGGAGGGTTGAAATGTTACAAGTATGGGCCTAACCAGTGTTGTCATTGATGTCAACATACTCCTGTTGCATTAATGATAAGGATTGGATGAGTTGTGTGCTGAGGATTGAGAAAATGCATTGATGATAAGGATTGGATGAGCTGTGTGCTAAGGATATTGAGAAAATTAGTCCCAATCAGAAACAAAGAAGAACAAGGAAAACAGTAAGGTAAAAGTCCAAGATAGGATGAGGATCAGAGGATACAGATTAAAGGGTTTGTAGATATGTGTCTTAAGGTGGTCCAATAGAGATTTTAGAGGTCCGCATGAAGATCTGAAGAGGTTGTGACTATTCAAGTAAAACTGGTTCTAGTAGGTGTTCAGTGGTGACAGAGTAAGACAGATAGGTCCGGTGAGATCCAGAATTGCATTATAAAGTTTTGTAGATTTAAGGGAGTTCTGATGACGTCATTGTGGAATGTCAACTAGATTGGTTCATGGTTTAAAGGTCCACAAGCATCTATTCCTTTGTGACAATGATGATAGACTATGTTCCTGAGGTTCCAGATGAAGGAGAGAAGGATTTAAGTAAGCAGATGAAGTATGGATATTCTTTGTGATTCAAGAAAGCTTGTGGTGGTTTTTGGATCATGTTCAGTTTAGGTTGGTGGTCCGCATTGAAGTTGGAGTTTGCTTTTGAAGAACAACTTCCAGATAATGGTGTTCTTACTAAAACAGGCCGACCGAATGAGTTATACATCTTGCAGATGTTATTATGGATGTTTGCTGACTTAGATGATTATCTCTAAATTGATGTCTTGTATAAATAAGGGATTGTGAAGTCATTTGAAAAGTGTCCTTGTGGAGATGAGAGTGTGGTAGCGAGGAAGAGAGTGAAAGGTAGAACAGAATTTTTGGGCTTAAATGGAATTGATTCAAGCATGGTGAAGATGCTATTCTCCAGTTCATGTATGTGATTCTTATTTCTTGGTAGACAGTGTGTCTCTTGTAGGCAGTGAGCCTCTTGTGAGTAGTGTGCTCGGGCAATGAGCCCTAATTGGCATGTGCCATTTGTTCTTTCTATTCTTCTAATAGAGAATACATTCTTGGGTTAATCACCCCATTGTTTTTCCCTTAATCGGGTTTTCCATGTCAAAATCTTGGTGTCTCATGCATTGATGTGTTTCTGCTCTTGATTTGTTGCATTATGTTTCCATGATTGATTTGTAATTAAGTTGTTGTATTGCAAAGTGGAATTAAGTGTTTAATAGATAGAAAGTTTTGCACAACTGATTCACCCCCCCTCTCAGTTGTGTGCCCTAAGTCTAACAATTGGTATCAGAGCCAAGTTCCTCTAAAAGGAGCTTAACCGCTTGAGGAGATCCAGGATGTTGTCTTACAAGAAGGATAGTCTAAAGTTTGATGGAACCAACTTTGCTCTTTGGAAAGGTCACATGAAGTGTCACTTACAGTGTATGGGAATAGCATATTGGTCCATGGTTACAAAACCATACGTACCTCCACAGGGTGGTCCAACAACCCTAAATGAAATCACAAATGCTAAAAACAATCTGCAGACCATAGAGGCTCTTCTAAGTGCATTATGTGACTCAGAGCTCTCAAATGTTATTGAACTTCCAACTGCTTTTGAGATTTGGAAAAAACTAGAACTTTTGCATGAAGGAGACCAGTATGTTAAATGTGCAAGGTTACAAAGTCTAAAAGGGAAATTTGAAAAACTAAAGATGAGAGATGATGAAAATATTACCACTTTTATGCCAAGAGTGAATAAGCTAGTTTGTGGAATTAGAAATGTAGGTGGAGTCTTGGATGAAAATGAGATTGTTGGCAAAATTCTCAGATCTCTACCTGAATCTTAAAAAATCACGGCTGCTGCCATTGAAGAATTCAGAGCCCATACAACTGTCACAAGAGACCAATTGGCTGGGAAACTTGCTGCATTTGAAATGATAGAATTTGGAGATGACCCCCCAAGACTAAATCTGCATTCAAAGTCAGTGCCTCTATAAAAGGTAAACAAAGGTTTGATCTGGGAGAGAACTCTTCAAAGAAACTTTCATGGTATGAAAAAGCAAGAAAAGACCTGGAAGAAGAAGAAGTTGAAACTACTCACCTTGAAGCTCTTATTGCAAAAAGATTGCCAAGAGGATCTGGTAAGTATGAAGGGAAACTACCTTTTAAGTGTTTTAACTGCAATAAGATTGGTCATTTTGCGTCAAAGTGTCTGGAAAGATTTTCAAGGCCAAACCCTAATAGATCAAGGTTCTAAAAGAATTGTTACTATGTTCATGAAGAAAATGACAATGAAGGAGTAACAGATGATGAATTAGAGACAAGAAACAAATCCAGAAGTAAATGGGTGTTTATTGCTATCAAGGAAGAAGAACCAATATCCTCTGAATCTGTCAATCATAAAGTTGTAGAAAGAGCTCCGGCTACTCAAGTTGAAGAAAAGGATGATTGGGTCATTAATAGTGGATGCTCTCACCATATGACAGGTGACAAAAATATGTTTGTGGATTTGGAAAGGTATGAAGGAGGAGTAGTTAAGTTTGGTGATAATTCTGCTGGTAGAATCAGAGGTAGAGGAACTATTTCTTTTTATGGAAGAAACAAAACCGGTAATGTACTGTATGTTGAAGGATTGAAGCACAATCTTCTCAGTGTTGGATAGTTGGTTGACAAAGGCTATGATCTCCGGTTCAAAGATGGAAAATGCAAGATCTTTGAAAGCTCCGGAATAGAGATTGCATCCGGTACCCAAACTAAAGGTAATATCTTCCACTTGGTTGGTACTGGTAAAAGTTGTTTATTTGTTCAAGTTGATCAGAGTTGGTTATGGCATAGGAGAATGTATCATGTGAATTTTGATAATATCATCAAGATAAGCAATACGTAGGTTGTAAGAGATCTTCCAAAATTGGTGAAACCTACTAATAGTTTGTGCAAAGAATGTCAGTTGGGTAAGTTGAGCAGAGTCACATTCAAGAGTAAGGAACTATCTTCTACCAAATTATTGGACTTAGTTCATACAGATCTTTGTGGTCTGGCAAGAATCAGGAGTATGCAAGGTGATAGATACTTCATGTTACTAATTGATGACTATTCCCGGATGATGTGGGTAACTTTTCTAAAAGAGAAATCAGAAGCCTTTGAGAAATTCAAAATATTCAAGGCTATGGTAGAGAATGAAACCAGATTAAAATTGAAATGTCTGAGGTCTGATAGAGGTGGAGAATTCACATCCGGTGAATTCTTGGAGTTCTGTGAGAAACATGGAATAAAGAGACAGTTGTCTGCTCCTAGGACTCCACAGTAGAATGGACTGGTGGAGAGAAAGAACTGGACCATCCAGGAAGCATCGAGGACCATGATGATGGAAGCAAATGTTCCTAAGATCTATTGGAGAGAAGCTATCAGTACTGCAGTCTATACCCTCAATCGAGTTCAAATCAGAAGCAATACCGGTAAGACTCCTTATGAACTTTGGTTTGGCATCACTCCTACTGTGAGGTATTTTAGAGTTTTTGGTAGTAAATGTTACATTAAAAGAGATGAAGATCTAGGAAAGTTTGATGCTAGAAGTGATGAAGGACTCAAAGCAAAGCTTACCGGAGTTATAACAAGAGACTAGGAAAGATTATAGAAAGTACAAATGTGAAGGTTGATGAAGGAATTGAAAAACCCTCAAGGTTTTATGAATATGATGAAGATGATTAGGATGCTGTTATGTTTCAAAGAGCCAATGCCCCTTCTGAAATTTAGATTCAAACTGATCTAGCAAATCAGGAAGAAGAGTTGACCTTCAATGAGTCTAGTCAAGAATCAGAAGTGCAAGAAACTCCCAAAGTTCCCAGGTATGTAAGATTGAACCACTCTGAAGATTAGATCATAGGTAATAAAAACAAAGGAGTACAAACAAGAAGAAGAATTGCTCAAGATTCAGAAGAGTATTGTCTAATTTCAAAGATTGAACCTAAGATAGCGAATGAAGCTTGCAATGATGAAAATTGGTCAAAAGCCATGGAGGAAGAACTAATGCAAATTGAGAAAAATCATAGTTGGGATTTTGTTCCTAGACCTAGAAACAAGAATGTGATTAGAACCAAATGGGTCTTCCGGAACAAACTGAATGAAGTTGGTGAAGTAATCAGAAACAAAGCTAGATTGGTCTGCAAAGGCTATTCTCAAATAGAAGGGGTTGATTTTGAAGAAACTTTTTCTCCAGTGGCAAGAATTGAAGCAATCAGATTATTTCTTTCATTTGCTACCTTCAAAGATTTCAAAGTATATCAGATGGATGTCAAGTCTGCCTTCCTGAATGGTGACTTGGAAGAAGAAGTGTACATTGAACAACCGGATGGTTTTCAATTGTCTGATCATGGTGATATGGTCTACAAATTGAAGAAAGCTCTGTATGGACTGAAGCAAGCCCCAAGAGCCTAGTATGAAAGATTGGATAAGTATCTTTTGAAGATCAGTTTCAACAAAGGTACTGCTGACAGCAACTTGTATTTCAAAATTGATCATGAAAACATCTTGATTGTTGAAGTGTTTGTTGATGATATCATTTTTGGAGGAAGAGATAGTATGTGTAAAACTTTTGCAAATCAAATGAAAAGTGAGTTTGAAATGTCCATGCTTGGTGAAATGAATTTCTTCTTGGGTCTACAAATCACTCAAACAAAGAAAGGAATCTTCATTTCTTAGACCAAATATGTGACAGAATTATTGAAGAAATTTGGGATGGAAGATTCAAAGCCAATGAACACTCCCATGGCAACCGTATGTAAGTTGAGCAAAGATGATGAATCTCCCAAGGTTGATTAGACAAAGTACAGATCAATGATTGGAGGATTGTTGTATCTCACTCAAACTAGACCAAACATTATACAGGTTGTTGGTCTTGTTGCTAGATTCCAAGCTAATCCTAGAGAATCTCATGTCGTGGCAATCAAAAGGATTTTTAGCTATCTAAAAGGGATAGTTGAGTATGGTTTGTGGTATCCTAGAGATCATGATTTCTCTCTTCATGCCTATACTGATGCAGATTGGGCAGGAGATGTGGATGACCGGAAGAGTACCAGTGGTGGAGCATTCTTTTTGGGGAAGAGATTGGTTTCTTGGCTAAGCAAGAAACAAAAGGCAATATCTCTATCTACAACTGAAGCAGAATATATTGCAGCAGTAGGTAGTTGCATTCAAGTTTTGTGGATGAAGTAGATGCTAAGAGATATCAAAGTAGAGTATGAGGAACCTATCACAATCTTCTGTGATAATTCAAGTGCAATAAATATATCTAAGAATCTGGTGTTGCACTCAAAGACTAAGCATATATCCATCAAGTTTCACTTTTTGAGAGAGCAAGTGAACAAGAATGAAGTCAGATTGGAGTTTGTGCCTTCCAAGGATCAGATTGCAGACATCTTTACTAAACCTCTACCTAAGGACTCTTTTGAGTACCTAAGGGAGAAGTTAGGGGTCATTGCCCCTCTGGTGATGAACTAAGATGCACTGAAGTGCATCAGTCCAGTGGTTATCACAGTCATATCTTGTGATCCGGATTGATGTTGGGGAGCTGCTACTTAGGGGGAGCAGCAAGTATGATTCTGAAGTATTAGAATTGCAAGTATGTGCCCTTTTCCATTGATGTCAAAGGGGGAGAGAAGACATGTGAAAAACAAGTGATTGTTGATCAAAGGGGGAGCAGTTAAGAGAGAGAAGACATGTGAATGGTTGTTGCTGATAGGGGGAGCTATGATAGTGAGGAGAAGTTCTTGTCCTGATGGTTAAAATAGTTTTTCACATCATATGTTGCCATCAATGACAAAGGGGGAGATTGTTGCAAGTATGGGCCTAACCAATGTTGTCATTGATGTCAACATACTCCTGTTGCATTAATGATAAGGATTAGATGAGCTGTGTGCTGAGGATATTGAGAAAATGCATTGATGATAAGGATTGGATGAGCTGTGTGCTAAGGATATTAAGAAAATGCATTGATGATAAGGATTTGATGAGCTGTGTGCTGAGGATATTGAGAAAATTAGTCCCAATCAGAAATAGAGAAGAATAGGGAAAATAGTAAGGTAAAAGTCCAAGATAGGATGAGGATCAGAGGATTTAGATTAAAGGGTTTATAGATATGTGTCTTAAGGTGGTCCAGTAGAGATTTTAGAGGTCCGCATGAAGATCTGAAGAGGTTGTGACTATTCAAGTAAAATCGATTCCGGCAAGTGTTTAGTGGTGACAGAGTAAGATAGATAGGTCCGATGAGATCTGGAATTGCATTATAAAGTTTTGTAGATTTAAGGGAGTTCTGATGACATCATTATGGAATGTCAACTAGATTGGTTCATGGTTTAAAGGTCCGCAAGCATCTATTCCTTTGTGACAGTGATGACAGACTATGTTCTTGAGGTTCCAGATGAAGGAGAGAAGGATTTAAGTAAGCAGATGAAGTATGGATGTTCTTGGTGATTCAGGCAAGCTTGTGGTGGTTTTTGGATCATGTTCAGATCAAGTTGGTGGTCTGCATTGAAGTTGGAGTTCACTTTTGAAGAACAACTTCCAGATAATGGTGTTCTTACTAAAACAGGCCAACCGAATGAGTTATACATCTTACAGATGTTATTATGGATGTTTTCTGACTTAGATGATTATCTCTAAGTTGATGTCTTGTATAAATAAGGGATTGTGAAGTCATTTGAAAAGTGTCCTTGTGGAGATGAGAGTGTGGTAGCGAGGAAGAGAGCGAAAGGTAGAACATAATTTTTAGGCTTAAATGGAACTGATTCAAGCATGGTGAAGACGCTATTCTCCAGTTCATGTATGTGATTCTTATTTCTTGGTAGACAGTGTGTCTCTTGTAGGGAGTGAGCCTCTTGTGAGCAGTGTGCTCAGGTAGTGAGCCCTAATTGGCATGTGCCATTTGTTCTTTCTATTCTTCTAACAGAGAATACATTCTTGGGTTAATCACCTCATGTTTTTTCCCTTAACCGGGTTTTCCATGTCAAAATCTTGGTGTCTCATGCATTGATGTGTTTCTACTCTTGATTTGTTGCATTATGTTTCCATGATTGATTTGTAATTAAGCTATTGTATTGCAAAGTGGAATTAAGTGTTTAATAGATAGAAAGTTTTGCATAACTGATTCACCCCCCCTCTCAATTGTGTGCCCTAAGTCTAACACTTGACATAAATCTCCAAGGATTTGAATTTTGAGTCAGAGATATTGAATATCATAGTTTTTCAACATGGATGGTAGAAGATCTTTGGGAAACTTGAACAATAAAAATAAAAAATTTCTAGAAAAGAATAAGGAGGGTTGAAAGCCCCTTCCCACTTCATGTATATCCACTAATGATGGGGGAGTTTCTGCAAATGTACCTATGATTACTAAATCACATGAGAATAGCCAAAATGAGTAGGGGTATGCTTCTGGATAGTCATATAATGTATTCAACAGTCCTTTGACTGAGCATGGATTGCATAGCAATGAAAATTTTTCTCCAAGAAACTCTCACAATCTTCTTGAGAATAATAACCTATACAGGTCTGTAGTGAGTTTCAACCAAACCTTCAAAATATGAAAGAATATGATGATCACATGCATGAAGAAGTGAGACAGGAAGAAGCAAGAAGAGATCATGAGGAGAGAATGACCCAACAATATGCTGAGAATTCACAACATAGACCTAAGGAGAAAACACCTAAAATGGTATGTTTTACTGATGCCCATGTTGTTCCAACTTCAAAAATAAATTTAACTAACCAGGAGTTGAAGAAAGAGGTAGAGAAGATGGTGGCAGAAGTTGAAAGGCTTAAATTGTTAAGGTGACAACAAGAGTTATTTCAGTTGAATTCCCATCTCATTCCAAATGCATCACAATATAGACCTTTCAATAATCAGATTACATGTGCAAATACAAGTGGTTCTTTGATCTCACAAGTACCACACAATATAGTCAGAAGACATGTAAATACAAGTGGTGCTCTTCATATACAACATAATGTTCATGCACAAGTCTCAAATCCAATAAGTACTCCAATGACTTCTCAAGGAAATGCTTATCCTTTTCCTCCTAGCCAAGGAGGAGTGAGAATTCAAAATCAGGGATATAATCAACATAGAGGGCAACATTAATATCATGCTCCACATCATAATGTACAAGGTAATATATATAATCTTGGAGGTGCTTACCACAATGTACAACAAGGTGTGTATCAACAGCCTCAACAACAAAGGCCTCAACACCATCAGTATCAGCCTCATCAAAATCCATTTGCAAGGGGGCCTATGAATGTGGAAAAATTCATACAACTTGATTTCTTTGGCATCCAAGGATATCTGAATGATATTGATAATGAGGTAAGGAAAGCAATCCCAACATTTTCTGGTAATAATGCTATTTCAGGGGAAGATCATATAAGAACATTTGAAATAGTCATGGATAATTTTGATGTACAATATGAAGATGTCTATATGAAATTATTCATGCAATCACTAACTGATGATGCAAGAGATTGGTATAGAAATTTTCCTAATGCTTCAATTGGATCATGGGCTAAATTCGAAAGAATATTCAAAGAACAGTATGGTGATCATTCTAATCCAAAATTTTTTTTACATGAATTGACAAATATTCAGAAAAACTATAATGAATCTGTGGCAGATTTTAACACTAGATTTATGAAGTTGTTCAATAGAATTCCACATCATCTGAAGCCTACAGATCCCATGTACCTGGTGTTCTACTTGAATGCATTTAAACCCAAAAAAGCCTATGAGCTCAGAATAAGAAATCCACCTATTCTTACTGAAGCATTCAAAACTACATTGAATATAGAAAACAACAGAAAAACCTCAGGGAAAATTGGTAGAAGAGATGAAGTCAAGATATTGCAAAACCCTAAGGCTCAGCAAAACAAATAGCCAAAAGAAGAAGATAAGCTGGATAAGTTTTGGAATTTTGTAGGAGATTTATTATATAAGGTAGCAAGAAATGAAAAAGGAATATCTTAAGATAAATCTAACTACCATCGAAATGAAAGGCCAAGGTTTCATGACATGCCCTATAAAACAAATTGGAAAGATGGGAGGCCCTTGGTTGATGATCAGAAGCACAATTTCAATAGACACCCCTGATCCATTGAAGATACATGGTGCAAATATGGTGGAAGATATTCCATGGTGTATACCTTGAAATTTGCCCCATTCTCCTGACTATTGTGTGGTTGCACAATCAATCCAAGAAGGTGAGCTATCATATGATCAGGAAAGAGATGAACACACTATTAACATGTTGGCAGTCATACCTTATGAGGTAGATAAAGAATATTCTTCCTCAGAAGAGGATGGATTTGAATATGATGTAAGTTATTAGAAGTACAATATTCATGTTGGTCAACAAGAAGTATTCTCTGATCAAGAGGATAACAGTTTGAGAAATTCTCTAATATGCTCTACAAAATCACAATCACATCAAACTCAATTAAGAAGACCAACATAGGAAGAGATGAAGGAACTCACAATTGCTGCTATAACACAAGGTAGAAGCAATTATAATCTTAGAAATAGAACTATGAATGCAGATCAAGGGACACTTGGGGCTCTATTCATGAAGAATTAGCTTGGTGATAAAAGCTACCTTAGGAGCTCAGAAGAATGATGATAATGCAAATCCTCATAAGGTAATTCAGAAATATATGCCCAAAGACAAATCAAAAAATGATCCTAAGTAGCAAGTAATGGAAGAGAAAAAATTTGCCAAAGTGGAAGTGAGCAAAATAGAACTAGTGACAGGTATGCCTTCCTTTGATATAAATCAGGCTTTATCTCAAATTAAGTTATCAATTCCATTGATGGAAATGATGAAAATCGATGATTATAGAAATAGTGTTGTGGAATTGATTTCAAATATGCCAAATAAGCCTAAAACTCAAAACAAAAGAAAAATGAATCAGAAAAGAATGAGAAGCAGGTAAATAATGTCAAAGGTGAGGCTATGAAGACTCATGAGATCTATTTGGGTACTACTCTGACAAAGAATCCATCTCAAGTTGACCATTTTTATACCTCATTATTGATCAATAATAAGTTGGTAAGAAATTGTATGATAGATTTAGGAGCAGCAATAAATATTATGCCTATGGCAATCATGAGAGAGTTGGGTTTGAGGGTTGATTCCACATATGGGAAGTGTTATTCCATGGATAAAGGTCCATCCCTGTCATTGGTGTCATGTGGGGTACATGGAGATAAAGCTGGCCACTTACCCTGAGGCCACATATAAAATTGACATCACTGTGGTTGGGATAAAAGTACAAAGCTGTGTCACACTTTTATAAAGGAAATGGCCAACGTTGGTCCAACTTTTAAAATTGAATCACTAAAAAATGACATATATGTTTTAAATTTTGAAATGATGTAAACTAATAAAATATTTATTTTTTAGTATATTTTATGTTTGTATTTTTTTGAAAAATTAAAAAATTATTTGAATATAGTTTTTTAATAAATTGACACTATAATTTAGTTGCTGATAAAATGCTGAAAAATGAAGTTACATGAGACATCAATCTTTATATAGTAAATTTTATTTTTTTCTTCATTTTTTTGTGTGTATTTATAACTTGAAACTTTAGTGCATGGATTTTTTTTTTCCAATTTTGATAAATATATATATTTTTAAATAAATATTAAAATGTGCATGTATAAAAATGTAGTTGTTTCCATTCAACATCAACTTTCATATTAACTATTTATCTAAAATAGAAAAAAATTATACTATCTTGATATAGATTCTTTTATCTAGTGCATCAATTTTTTTCAAAATTTTAATAAGTTTTTCTATTTTTCCTTGACATGGTAATCAACCTAATGTTTTGTGTTGATAACCTACTTTTAGTAAAAATAAAAAGGAAAATATAAATAATAATTAAACTATATATATATTTGAAAAGTAAACTTATAGATCTACAAAGGGTATTTTTATATTTTTTAAAAATTGTTATTTACACGAATAGAAGTTGTTGAAATATCAAATTTTTCAAATAATTTTATTTTTTTGGTAAATTGGCTTCATTATGGTGCTACGAATGCATTTAGCCAACAATTTTAGTTGAAAAAGTTGTGGACATATCTAACTTAGCTAGAATGAATCTTACAAGATCATATGTTTGACCAAAATTGATTTTTAGTTAGAAATACTTAAATTCGCTTGTGCTAATAACTTGGCTAAAAGTGTGACAAAAATTTGTGCTTTTACCTGTTGATATTGCTCCATATTATGGCATGTTATTATCAAGACAATGGATAGCTACAGTGGGAGGGAATGTCCAGTTGGACTTGTCATATGCAACTATACCTGTCAATGGAAAAGAGGTCAAGTTGTACAGAGAGCAAGGTCTGAACAAGTGATTGAATGTGTTAATCCCAATCAGATGAATTTCTTTTGTGATGTAGATTTGGGAAGCTAGGGTGGAGCATTCACAACCCTAGTTATATAATAGTGATCCAATTGGTGATGCAGTTCAGCTGGATAAATCTAGTGTTTGGTGAATGTATTTTGATGGTGCTTGCAACAAAGAAGGTAATGGTGCCAGTGTAGTCTTCATTGCACCTAGTGGTAAAACATTCAAGTATTCACTTTTGTTATCATTTGAATGTACAAATAACATAGCAAAATATAAGGCACTATTGTGGGGCCTTAATATTGCTATTAAACATGGGATCAAATTGTTGATTGTATATGGAGATTCTAAACTGATTGTATCACAAGTTAGATCTAGATATACCACTAAGAATAAAAGACTCAAGCAATATAAACATGTTGTATGGGACACTGTGGAACTCTTTGATGCATTTTCCATCAAATGGGTAGATAGGTAAAAGAACTTGATGGAAGATTTTCTTGCAAATGTTGCTTTAAGAAAGGACGAACTCACATTGACAGGCATCTCAGAAATAGAATTCAGAACTAGACCTTATATTCCTGACAATATGTATAATTGGCAAGTATTCAATGATGATGAAGATTGGATAAAATTTCTTTAGTGTGCAAATCAATAAGAATCTCAAGAGATAGACTTTAATGCTTTTGTTGAAAATGTAGATGGTAAAGATATTGTCTTTGGTTAGGATGTAGTACAGTTGAAAACAAATAAAATTCTAAAAGGTCTGGTGGTTCTAGAACATGTCTTTGATGGGCATGACAGGTCAACCTTAAAGTAGACAAGAGTTCATCAAGATGATCTTGAGGAAGTAAATCTTGGAACTGATATGGCTCCAAAGAAAGTAGATATAGGCAAGACGATCAACCCAAAGGTCAAGGATATTCTTATAAAGCTGCTAAGGAAATACAAGCATGTATTTACATGGTCATATGAGGATTTGAAAGCCTATAGAGAAGACCTATTTCAACATGAGATTCCACTAAAACCAGATACTAAACCTTTCAGGCAAAGGCAAAGACCTATAAACCATGTTTTAGCACCAAAAATGCAAGAAGAATTAATGAAGCTTAGGGATAGTGGCATAATCAAACCTATCAAACATTCTTCTTGGGTTTCAAACTTGGTACCAATAAGAAAAAAGAATGGTGACATAAGGTTGTGTGTAGATTTTTGTAATATGAATGTCTCATCATTGAAAGACAACTATCCACTTCCTAATATGGAAGCAATGTTACAAAGGGTAATAGGATGTGAATTGCTATCCATTATGGATGGATTATGTGGCTATAATCAGGTCAAAGTCAAAGAATTAGAATAGTACAAGACTACTTTTACTATGCCTTGGGGTACATATGTATATGTAAGGATGCCTTTCAGCCTTAGAAATGTTGGTGCTACTTTACAAAGAGCTATGGATGTAGCCTTTACAAATTTGATCAACTTTATAATGGTTGTATACTAGGATGATTTAACAACATACTCAAAGAAAATAGAAGATCACGGCATGCATCTGGAAAAGATATTTGTAAAAGTACTTGAATATGGTATATCATTGAACCCTAAAAAATGTCAATTTGTTGTGACTGAAGGTAATTTATTGGGTCATATAGTTTCCAAATAAGGGATAAGAATTGATCCAGAGAGTTGAAGCCATTGATAAGATTCCTATCCCTAGAATAGTGAAAGCCATTCAATCATTTTTTGGGCAAATAAATTTTGTCAGGAGGTTTATTTCTAACTTTGTTGAAATTGTGAAGCCAATTGCAAAGATGTTGAAAAGGGAGTCAAAAATTGATTGGACATCAGAAGATGTTGAAGCATTTGCATCAATTAAGAGGAAAATCAAAGAAGCTCCAGTTTTGAAGTCTCTTGATTTCAGTAAGCCATTTCAAATTTTCTCTTTTGCTTCTTTCCACATTGTTGCAGTTGTTATGTTATAGAAGAATGATGAAGGGTATGAACAACCAATCTCATTTTTTAGCAAGTCACTTCAAGGGGCTAAATTGAAGTATGATGCTACTGAAAAACAAGCCTGTGCTCTTGTAAATACAATAAAGACATTCAAACCTTACTTGGTAGGAGCACAAGTGACTGCTAATGTACCAAATGCAATAGTTAAAGATGTCTTTACACAAATAGAAGTCATAGGAAGATGTAGATGGATAAACAGAATCCAAGAATTCAATATCACTATTCAAATCACTAAGCTTGTAAGAGGACAAGGATTGGAAAAATTGATGGTTTAATCCAATCTAGAGGTTGCACGAGTGTGTGAGGTTTAGGAAAGAGAAGGTATGGTATCTATCATTGAGCACACACCTTGGTACACACATATATCTTATTATCTCAAGCACATAAAATGCCCTGATGGAATGAATGAAAACCAAAAGAGGACATTGAAGTTACAAACATCAAGGTATGTATTTATGAATGGTGATCTATTCTGGAAAGACAAAGATGGTATTCTCTTGTTGTGCTTAGATGAAGGACAGACAAAGAGGGCTCTAAAGGAGATGCATGAAGGTGTATGTGGAGGACATTTCTCAGCTATAACCATTGTACATAAAATATTGAGAGCAGGTTACTACTGGCCAACTGTCTTCACTGATGCCCAGAGGCATGTGAGAAAATGTGAAGCATGCCATAAATTTTATGGTAAATTGAAATACCAAGGAGCCCTGCCTTTGAGGCCTATGCAAATTGAAGCACCTTTCTATTAATGGGGTATTGATTTCATAGGAGAGATAACAAATAAATCAAGTGGACATAGATGGATTCTTGTTGCCATTGACTACTTTACTAAATGGATTGAAGCAGTCCCAACTAAACAGGCCACTAGTAAAGTAGTGATTAATTTTCTCATAGAAAATATTATTACCAGATTTGGGGTTCCTGTTAGGATTGTCACAGATAATGGGATGTGTTTCAGATCTGATGAATTCAAGAAATTCTGTGAGTCATATGGAATTGTGATTTCATATGCTTCCCCATACCATCCACAGGCTAATGGTCAAGCTAAGTCTAGTAATAATAGTATCTTGAAGATAATCAAAATGATGCTTGATAATAACAAAAGAGCATGGGATTCAAAATTAAAATTGTCATTATGAGCAGATAGAATCACTGTGAAAAAGGCTACTGGCAAGTCACCTTTTCAATTAGTCTATGGAGCTCAAGCAAGAATTCCAATGCACAATCTTTTGCCTGTTTACAAACTCATCTTGTAGGAAGATATAGATATACCTGAGATCGAATGGAAGAGAGGATAGAATAATTGGCAGAGTTGGATGAAATCAGAAATCAAACACAAAAGAAAAATGAGAAAATGAAAATACAAATGAAGTATATGTTTGATAAGAAGGCTAAGGACATAAAATTTTAGGTTGATGACATGGTTCTTATGTGGAATGCTCAGAGTCAGGACAAAGGAAAGCAGGGAAAATTTGAAGCTTTGTGGCTTGGACCATTTGTTATCATAGGAAAATGTGGTGAAGATTCATACTATTTGCAAAACATGATGGGTGAAAATCAAGAATTGCCAGTGCATGGACAATTTTTGAAACACTTCATTTCTTAAAGAAGAAAATTTCCATGCACAGTAGTTTAGGTTTTTACCCAATTTTAGTTTTCTTTGTTTTTGTATAGTTTTATGTTTTAGGTCTACATCCTAGAGTTAGGTTCTAGATTCTTGAAATGTCTAAAAGTCATTCATCCCTAACTAGAGCCACTATTCGAACTAGAAAAATTCACTTGGTTATACCCATTTTCATAAAACCCTAATTCCAACATCCATAGAAAGAGTCTTGGTCCTTTTGCCACTTTTCCTCAAAATTCAAAAACATAAATCCTTTTGTAAAACCTCCACCTAAGTCATTTTCCATCATATATGTGTTATTCCCTTATATATCTACCTTAACTTATGTTTTGATTCAGTACCACATCCCCACAGAGCTAGAAAGCATGTTCTAAGAGTCCCTTGCGGGAGTACAGGAACAAGTAATGTGACATAGATAGTCATTGTATCACCACAACATGTGGAAGGAATATGTCTGGGTTAGTGGTAAACAAGTCTAATATTTCAAGGCCACCGCAGCCCTGTAGCATGGACATCATAACAATAAGAACACTTGCGGACCGGAGGTAAACAACAAACCTAATAGTAACAGTTACCACGGCCCTACAACAAAGAATGTCATGATAGTATGAGGGTCTGCAGGTCTGCAATAGTAGAATAAAGGGCCCCACCATCCTGCAATAAGAGCGCCACAACATTTGATGTTGGCATGGGATAGCAGTAGATGATAAACCTAACATTTCAAGGTTACCGCATCACTGTGAAGGGTTTGATAAAGGATAAACATAGCCTACGGTAACGCAACATAACTTGAAACTTGAAATATACACCCTGTCACCCTGCAGAGGTCTTCATTTACTACGACGGGATTATGGTATCATTCGCATTAACTACGAATATGAAACAAATCTTGTCAAACATCCTCAACCATCAGATCTTATTAGATCAATGGTGTATATTCAAAATCATACCAATGCATTGATCTCTGTATCTCTCAGCATGGAGTTGATTCATCGTAAAATGACTGGTGTGGGGATTGATAAAATGTGAATGTTCATTCCATTTCGATCATTCAAACAAGTTGAAGGTGCTCAGAGATAAAGAATTTGAAGTTAGAGTATGCTTTGCAATTGCTTCTTGAATGGGTAAGTGCATTTCATTTCTTCCTCTATCAAAGTTGATATACTGTTTGTTCAATCTTGCTTTCAAGTAATCTAGTGAAATAAATAGTTTCCAAAAACTCTAGTTCAAAATATAGCATACAATGCCACCCAAAAAGAATGAATCTATGGGTAAGAAGGGGGAGCCTTTGGCTCCAAAGGAGAAAAAGAGACCTCTCCAACAATCTCTCTTAGACATTTTTCCAAACTCTGTGGACAAGGGTTACAAGAAGATGTTTAAGGATGAAGCACAAGGGTGTAGAGATGCCCTAATTCTTGTGTCAAGTTGGAATTTGTTCTGGTATTTCTGTGAAAAGAAAGATGCTCAGGGCCCTATTGCAAACCCATGGATCCTTGATCTAGCCAAGCTAGTGGTCCCGAATGTCTTTGTAGATGTTGGACTCATCAGAGTGATGGCACAATATTATCATGCAGCTACAAGAACAATGAGGTTACAAGATGGGTCACCCCTAGTGAAATTGACTAGAGCTACTATCATTGATTGTTTCATGTTGAATAAACAAGCTTTGACAAAGGTTGACATCTAGAAGAGTGAGGAAGATTACACTAAATTGAGGAAGACTCATCAGAGTGATGAGCTTCTAATGTATATGAGAAAAGGAGCTAATAATAAAAGGATACCTATTCCCATAACCTCTATTGAACCATTTGCAGTGTACTTCAAGAAGACATATTTTGCCCTGTGTCAGGTATTGGGAATGGATGCTCAAGATAGAATGCCAATTGGCTTAATGATGATGGCAATGAGAATTCAAATTCCTGAAGTCAACATTGAGTTTGATTTTGCTTATTTTATTGATAATGGACTATATGATGGATTTCTCCAAGTGAGAGAGAATAGGGTACCCATCACCTTCAGATACTATTCTTTGTTGTGTCATTTGATTTTGTATCAAAATAGGAAAAAGTGGATGCAGAGAATGGGCATCATCATGATTGATCAAAAGGAAATAGATTACCTATGCAGTGTTGGTGTTACACCTAGGATAGCAATTGCAAGAACAACAATTATGTAAAATTTCATGATGTTTTATAGTCAGAATCATGGATACCCTTGGGAATCCTTCACCAAGGCTATCAGTTCAAATCAGAGAATTGTTGAGACCCCATGCACTGAAGCCAAAGAAAGGACATATGCACAATTTTGGTGACTGATTCTTCTTACCAGATCATACTTTGATAAGGGTCTATGGATGCACTCAACCTCCACATGCTCTGCCCAAATTTGTGCTCTCTAGATTAGGATTCTTGGAATTTATGTGGCAAATGCTTTATATGGAGAGGGATGTGATGAAGATACAAAAGAAAGGAACATTTTTTCTAGATTTGACTGTACTTGATGAATTGTCTATTGGTTTTGATACTTTGGAGGAGCTACAAGTCCATTTGAAGACAAGATATTCATTGAAGTCAAAAACGAAGAGGGTCTGTGACCCTGAAGGCCATATGAATTTTTTCAAACAAGTGATCCTCACCAAGAGTGGGATATCCCATCAGGTGAACTATGATGAGGATGTGATCAAGAATTGTTTCACTCCTCAAGAGGTATATGAAAGGAAAAGGAAGTGGGAAATCTTGATGCAGATAGAGGAAGATAAGAAGAAAAAAGACCTTGGCTTCTTAGGATTTTTTGTAGAAGAGATTGATCCATTGAAAATAATTAATCTAGTAATTGATAATTTTGAGAGATTGTATGGGAAAGCAAAAAGCTAGTCTAGAAAAGCTGCCAAGCTTCTTGTGATGAAATCAAAAGGGATTGTGATTGTTGAACCTGCTCCTGATGCAATGTTAGTGCAAGAACCTACATCTCTAGAGAAACCAAGATAAAAAAAGAAGAATATTGATAATATGCCTCCCTTGGTGCCTTATGAAATGACTGAAGGGGTAGGTGATACAAATGAAGTTGCAAGTATATTGAGGCATATGTGAGAGGATGTAGAAGTTGATCATCCTCTTACCAACAAAGAAATTGAAGCCCACAAACTTGAATCTAGAATGGATACACAGACACAAGGTGAACCTGAGATGCATGACGATGAAAGGATAATGGCTTCTTTGAGATTCATGGATGATGATGAATTCATCATGACTCCTGAATTTAAATATTTTTGGATGAAAATGAAGATGAAAGAATTTGAAGAGAAAGTTCAAATAAATAAGATGGGGGAAGATGAATCCCAACATGATCAAATTGTTGCCCAAGCATTCAAGGATATCAAAATTGATGAAATAAATGCCAGCCCACAGGAGGCTAGACAAATGGTTTTGAAGAGCAACATGTTTCTTATTCCCAAAATGGAACTGTAAAAGATGTTTCTATTGGATCAAGTGAGGAATCAAGATGATCCTATGTTGGTTGTAGAGTTTGATTTTGAAGAAGGTGTAAGTGTCATGGGATACAATCCTAAGACTCAAACTTTGGCACTTTGGGTGAAATAGAAAAACACAAAAAATCCAAGATTATTAGATGTGGTCCAGGAGATGAGAGGAATTGCTATGGTCAGGACATTATAGGACATATCAGCATTGGAAGCATCCACTTTGACTATGCATTCAACCATGTTCACCCAAGTAGCTGTCAAAAATATGAAACTCAAAATGATTGAGTATGAGAAAAATCAAATAGAGATGAATAGATTGTATTTGTAAAATGTCAAGCTAAAGCAACAAGTAAAAGGAGTTGATTTCTCTCAAAGTAAGGTAATTGCGCCTTATCAGTCTCTTATGTCTCAAGAAGTTGGTATTGTCCATGTTGATCAGATGAATGTCATGAAGAAAAATTTGGAGAAAGAGATTGAGAAATTGAAGGAAAAGAATGAGGCCATAAAAAGGAAACAATACCTAAGATTTTTGATGTAATTGAGAAAGTTTTGGAACATAGAGTCAAATTGGTGTTGGACAAGATTGAAAATGTGCATAATTGTTATGATGATTTATCTCAAGCACTAGAGCAATTGAATGCTCATGTTCCTATCTTGGATCCCTTACTAAAAATGTGGCAGCCTGTTCATCACACCCTAATCACATTATGCAAAGTCCTACAAAGAAACCCAGAATCCCCTATTGCATTGAAACCAACTGAAAGAATGGTCAAAATGATCATTGATGAATTCTAATATGCATCTAGTGAAAGCGAAAAGATAAAAGCAAAGATGGAATCCTTCAGTACTTTCAAGCACTAGTTCATCCCAGGAATCCTTGTTGAAGATAATCCACTCAAAAAATTTTGAGAACTGGAAAGAGGAGTGTGATCAAATGGTGTCTCATATTGTTGAACATTTGCAAAAGGATGAAGAGTTGAGTGTTCATGGTTTCAATGTTATCCTAGATAGAATAATTACACTAGATGCAGGGTATTGAAAATTCATCATAGATGTCAAGGCACTACTAAACAAGAGGTGGAAAGACCATTTAGCGAATGTGCTCTAGATCCAAGGATACAAGTGAGCAAGTGACTACACAATGTACCAATGGGAGAAAGAATATGTCTCCCTCAGGAGGATTGATCAAGTCAAATGTGTGGCAAAGCAATTGAAAATCATGTTCAATTCATTGATCATTAAGTGACTTCAATGAGCCCTGGATGTCCCCTTTTCTCTCTTTCTAATTTCTATGCTTTCTTTCACCAATTGTATTTAATTTTGGGCGGTCTTATTAAGACTAGCTAAAAAGTAAATATTGTAAATGTTGGCAAGAGACATTGATATGTATTAGACTTGAGTGTTGTCATTGATGGAAACAAGGAAAAGATTATTCATCACAATGGCAAAGACACACTACTCTGGAAGACAATCCTAATCTAGCAACAGGGTATAAGTATTTTGGTTTGGAAGCCCTAAAATGGCTAAGTATGGAAAATGTTTAGGTATGAGATAGAAAAAGGATCAGTACTCCTCCACAAGATAAGATGTGAAGATGCAGTTAAGATATGATATTTATATATACCTATTGCTCCTATATTCCAATAATCAAGTCATGACTTCCTCTGGAAGTCATCTGATGAAAAGGCTAAGTCTGGGTCAACAGGAGTAAGGCAGAAATAGTGAACAGTGCAAAATGAAGTGGTCCGCATTCCTTCGCATTAGCATATTTTGTTCTATAATTTTGAGGCAGTATAGAGATGTGTCATGACTATCTAAATCTAGGTTTGTAGCCTTGAAAGTGCAACACATTTTATTCTATAGGCACTCCATTATCGGCATCCAGTATGACAGTGTTACAATGTGACAGGGCAACAGTTCTAAGGTCCGCATTTTGACATACATATTTATCTTGTTCTATGGAGTTGAAGACATGTTAAGAGATCAATAATGATTTCTATATGATTCATGAAGGCCCATTTGGTCTGCAACAAGAGTTGTGATGTGACAGAGGAACCTATCATATATGTTATTAAGGAACAAGCTGACAGGCTAGTTAAATCCTTATGCGGAGAAGAAATATGAGCTATATGATAAATGTAAGTTGTTGTATGATTAGGGCTGACACATATGAAGACATTTACATGATGGTTTGGATCCTCATTGAAGATTTAACACAAGAACCAGCCGACAGGATATAACACTTGGTATAAACGTTTCACAATTTGCCTACCGACCTAATCATGAGAAAGATTTAGTTGCGGATATAAATAGAGGATCAATTTTGGTGTTTGAGAGTAGTGTAGTGTGAAGTGATGTATGTGGATACAAAATATGCAAAGATAGAGTGGCCACAACAAATGAAGGGAAATCTTGAGCATATATAAGAGCAGAGCAAAGAAACAGGGGTAGACCGAAATGAAGAGTTCTAAGTTAGTGTTTATGAGCTTAATTAGAACTGTAAACATGCATATGTAGATGCAATCACAATAGTTCATCTTTGGCAATGAGCCACCCTTCTTATTTCTTCTTCTAATTAGAAATGAGCCTTTTCTCTCGAGCAATGAGCTCTGGGCAGTGAGCCTCTTGTAATTCGGTATTGTGCTATAATAACAATATTGAGAGATAACACTCTCTGTGTTTTTTCCCTCTTTGGGTTTTCCATCTAAAAATCTTGGTGTTCATGTGTTGTCTTTGTGGTTTCTATTCATTTGTTTAATCTTCTTTCACATAGTTGAATTTGGTAAATGGATAAAAGAGCAAGTGCATAAATGGTTTTATAGAACACTGATTCACCCCCCTCTCAGTGTTCATTATATTCATCAGTAAAATGTCTTATGAAAGGGTGGGAATTTGAACAATCATTTTTGGAATGTGAATGGTTTGAAGCTTTTTGCTTCCTTCATGCCTATAAGAAGGAAACCAAGACCGATGGGAAAGCTCTCTAGGGAGTTGGATTTTGGAAAAACAAGGAATTGTAAAGGCTCATCTTTCTAAAATAAAGCAATGGAGAAACTACATTAATCTGGTGCTTGAATTCTGGTGTCATTTGTTTGTTGAATTTATTGGTAAAACTTTATTTGGTTGTCTCCAATTGGGTTTTTCTTTCTTATTTAAATTAGTATATCAAGTATATGTTAGATTTATCAAAACATATTCTTGTTTTGTGTGGTTTGTTTATTGGGTTTCTTCAAGAAAGAACCAAATTCCTCTAAATAAGTCACAATAACCTGGGAAATTAAATTGGATAAATAAGAAGATCCAGATAATTAACATTTTTGCATATTTATGCCAATCATAAATATTATATTGCCAAACAATTTGAATTGTAACTAGAGGGAAGGGATATATCTATTTGTATTTGGACTCTATTGCCCAGTGGAGGGAAGGCATCGATCATTCCATTTCTAAAATCCATTCCCTATATAATATTCTCAATATAATTTTAATTTTCTATTGTAGGAGTAGGAGTAGTGAATAGTATAAATTGAATCAATGTATTATCAAATCTCATGCCAATTTGAATCAGATTGGAAAGGATGATTTAATTGACAAAATTGCATGAAGTTTGTAATCTGCTTAATCACCAGTCAATTTTGTGAAGAGTTAACATTTAGTGGTGATAAAGAGGTACAACCACCTAGGCAAAGCAAAGCCTAAAGTGTAGGGAAATCCAATCACCTTGGTTGATTCTAGTTGTTGGCCAAATTAGTTATTGAACCTAATCATAAAGCTTGACATACTTTTAGGGTTTTGCAATCTATAGATTTGGGAACCAACAACTACTTTAAAGCATATGTACATATGTATATCCCTCCTTTTCAAATGAAATCCTAATTCAAACACCCCAGGTCAGTGACTTCAAAAAACTTAAACTAAGTTCTAGACTAGGCCCCTAATCTCTAAAACCCTTAACATGTACCCAATCGAGAATTTCATCAAACCAAATACATTTCCCCATTTCAAATGTAGATGGTAGTAAAATTAAAAATCAAAATGCATAGGAAGAGGATTTGGGAGTCACCTACCTGTGAATACATGACTACAATGATAGAGATCAATCCTACAATCGATAAATGTGCTTGGAATCAACACATGACTACAAAATCTTCAATAGGTGCACTAACATACCCAGAGCTCCAAAAACAGAGGTTTCGAATGTAGAATGACATAAAATAGAGGCTTCAAACCATTTATACCATCCCTGAACAATTGCCATAAATGAAGCATACTATGACAAACTGTTGCGCACCTTGTTGACCTTCAACTGGAGAAAGTGCGGATTTCAAGACCAATGGGATAAGAAGAGATTTTTATCACAATCAGATATGTCTGGTGGATATGGTTTTTAGCGCATATCCAGTTGACATGAATTTCAACACAAAGTCCAAATAGAAGTATTAGACTTCCTAACGGGATTTCAATAAGCAATGGATATGTTTGGTTGAAGCAAATTTTAGCGCTTATGCAGTTGAAGTGATTTTCAACATTGGGTAGTGGACAAAGAGTTTAGTGCTAATATTTGGTTGAACGAGATATCAACATTAGATGCAGTAAGAGCTAATTTCAATGCAAAACTCATCTAGGAGCTTAACTTTATGACTTAGTGCATTTCAACTATCCCAACTTAATCTTAGAAGAATTCTTGTGAGGTCATCTTACCTAATTTGCTCAATTGTACCCAAATATGCACAAAGGCATCAAATCATCAGGAAATCAAGACATCATTTTTCTCAAGCAGACTACTAATACCGAACCCAATCCAAAAGTGAAGAAAAAGAAAGGGGATCTCCATTTGGTAAAAATGGAACGTCTGTGCAAGGCACAACACCACCATGTTACCTTGTCCAATACCCCCTCTAGTTGGGACAATCCCAAGTAATTGTGCCCCAAATTTTCATAATTGGAAGTTACCAGACCCTATCTTTCCAAGTGCCTTCTCTACTATCTCCCTAGACCCTAGATTCCTAGTCTTCATCATCTCCACTAGGGTTTATGAAGCCTCTAAATCCACACATACTAACCCCTTCTCTAACTACATAGCTAATGGCCCCATCCATTCCCTTTTTTTTTTATCTTAGGGCCACCTGACGCTAATAGGAAGTTATAATTATAAGAGAACATGTTCTATATCAACAACAAATGCAGTAGATGCAAATAGTTGTGCAACAAAAGATTTGAAGAGAAAAATAAAGTGACAAATTTTACCTACTTAAAAGTGGGTCAAAATAAAATATGACCCAACCAATGGCACTATGTACTTTTCCCAGTTCACTCCTGTCTAAGTGGACAAAACCAAGGGCAAATACTATTCATAGATTATTAGATGGAGGAAATGAGTATTAGCATCAAGGATGCCAATGTAGAAGATAGAGTTGAATTATCATAAGAAGGCACCAAGGTGGTAGGAATCTCATTAAATTCAATCAAGAGAAAATTGAAGAAGAAATTTGTTGAGCTTGAGAAAAACAAGAAGATGATAAAGACCAATGAAATAAAGATCAAGGCAGTTGAGGGCCAATGATGATAGTAGTAGATTAGGCTGGTGAGGCTAGGGACACTCAAGTGCAAGCCATCAAATAGAAACTCAGGAAATTCTAGAAACAACAAGAATGTAGTAGGCTACTATTAAGAGCCAAAGGGTCATATAAGTAGGCATAAAATGCGAAGAGGACTCAAGACATGATAAACATAGGCCTTAAGGTAGTCAAAATTGGATCTGTTGGAACTGGACAAGTCCAGTCCATTTTTGCAAAAAATGCTTACTTTGTATGCACTTCGAGATCAGTCTACCTGACTAAATGCAAATTTTCTGGGACACGGCAAGGGGCTATTGCACTGAACTTAATTGCTGTTGTGCTTGACAAAGCTCTAGTTAACCTACATGTAAATGAAGTGGAGAGTATTGCCAGTTTGGAAATGTTTGGTAGGAACAAATCAGTTGATTGGCAAGCTGTTTGGGCACATGCAGTTGGCCCAGAGCCAGAACTTGTCTTGACACTAAGGATGGCACCAGATATAAACTATTGTAGTTCTATGATACCAATGCAACACAACAAAATAAGAATAACAGTTCATACCAGAAACAACTGTATGACAATATCATTATTGATGCTTTATTCAAGGTAGTGTTCAGTTACCCAGAACACAGTTCAGGGAGGAATGTACGTAAATCAGCACACTTCCTTTGCTGTGGAAGTTGTTTTTAAAGAGCCAATAGTTGTCTGTTAGGCCATGATAGTTGGGTTAACTATTTACAACCATTTGCTAACTTACTAACTCTAGCCAACAATTAAATAACATAATATAAAATTATATTGTTCATGAAATACCCATGAAGCATTCTGATAGTAACTACTTTGCTCATCTGATTATAAATCATTAAACTTACACGTTATCAAAGACAGAGTTCTATAACTCATCATTCTTTACACGTTATCAAGGACAAAATTCTATAACTCATTGTTCTCTCTAATTAACTAAGTACAGAAAATCTTTATATTAAAAAATCCCCTTCAAACTCCAAGCAAATGGGTGAAAATTTCTGATTCTCTTTGCAGAAGCCTATGAGGAAAATTCCTAAAGGCCACAGAGCTATTTGAATGTCATTCCATTTTTCATCCCTACTGTATTCTAATTTGATCATTTCACTATCTTTGTCACAACAGATAAACATAACAGAACACATTTAGTTGCAAAAAGTGTAAACCATTTGAAATGTTTCTCTAGAGATCCTTAACCATATATTTCCTACTTCCATGGCATCTGCAAAAGGACAAAAGAACTAGCCAAATCTTAAGTCATTCTAATCTACGGTTTAGGGTGCAATTCTGTGTATTGATAGTCTGTGTCCTTTTTTCATAGCTACACTAAATCTTCAGGTTCACATTCCCTACATTTATGAGCTATAAAATAACAAATGAGAACTCTAATTGCTCTTCAAATTTATAAATTGACATTTTAAAGGTACATGTAAATTTGTATTGTAAAGGATGCAAACTTTACACTCATTGGAACTACAAAGGTCAGAAAGTCTCAGTTGGCCACTTAAGGGAATAACAGGATCCATCATTATTGAATACTTACATGTATCGTTTGATCAAATTATATGCAATTTAATTAATGTTCATGTAAGTTTAATATGGTGTGACATCAAATGTACTTGAAGAGAATAATTAATATAAAGACCTCAGAATAATTAATATAAAGACCTCTAATTTTGTTATCTTATCTTCATCCTGATGATGGATCGGGAATGTAATCTGAAAAGTAGATGTATGCCATCCTTTTACACAGGGTTGCCTGGAAATTACTCGTTGACTATTTATTACAAATTAAAAAAAAAAAAAAAAAAACACAACAACAAAACTAGTAGATTGTCTCAGCCTTTCCATATTTCACGGAAATGATAAAATAATGCTTACAAGATTCGAAATACTGATCAAATGGCAAAAGCAGCTGAAGATAAAAACAAAAGTTTCCTTTAAGAAACTTACCAAAGGCATCAAGTGAAGCAAGAATTATTTCCCCAGGTAGAAGGCTGAAGAACTTTTTGCCTACCGTTGAATTTACAACAGATTGTGTTACAAACCCTGTCACTTTCACGACTCCAGACAGAACACCTCCTGCCACCTTCTCTCACATTTTTGAAACCCGTTTTGCTCTACACCCAGAAAGCACATATTACTATTTATGATGCAACTTTACAAATCACAAGAAAATTCAAATCAATCTGGCATCTGGAGAATCTCACTGAGAAGCAGTATGTGAAAGAGATTTGTAACCTCAGTGAATAAAACATACACATATAATATCCAAGAACATAAGAGGGGCTGTAGAACAACAGATGCATATTAAGAGCAGGAAGACAACAGAGGAAGATATGGTTGAAGATAAAACAGATCTGGCTCCAAGAGTGACTGGTAACAAAAGACAGTGTAAAGAAAGTGGAATCACAAAGAAATGGAAAAGGACAAGTGGAAGGAGAGAGACACTGATAAGAAAGGAGAAAAAGAAAATGAAAAGGATAAAGTCAAGAGTCTTGATGGTCCAAATTTAGATACCCTGTTGCAACGACTTCCAGGTTGTGTCAGTCGTGATCTTATTGACCAATTGACGGTAGACTTTTGTTATCTCAATTCAAAAAGTAATCGGAAAAAACTTGTCCGAGCATTGTTCAATGTCCCTTGGACATCATTAGAATTGTTGCCATACTATTCAAGAATGGTGGCAACATTGTCAACATGCATGAAAGATGTAGCTTCAATGCTTTTGCAGCTGCTGGAAGAAGAGTTTAACTTCTTAATAAATAAGAAGGATCAAATGAATATTGAAACAAAGATTAGAAATATAAGGTTCATTGGGGAGTTGGCAAAGTTCAAAGTTGCTGCAGCAACTCTTGTATTTAGCTGTTTGAAGGCCTGTTTGGATGACTTCACACATCATAATATAGATGTTTCTTGCAACTTGCTTGAAACATGTGGCCGTTTCTTGTACCATTCACCAGAAACAACTATACAAATGGCAAACATGCTGGAAATAATGATGCGTCTCAAAAATGTGAAAAATCTTGATGCCCGCCACAGTACATCAGTTGAGAATGCTTACTATCTTTGTAAACCACCTGAAAGATCTGCAAGAATCTCTAAAGTTAGACCTCCTTTGCATCAGTATGCTCGGAAACTACTTTTTTCAGACTTGGAATAAGCAATCCATAGAGCATGTCTGTCGTCAACTTCGTAAACTACCTTGGAGTGAATGTGAACCATATGTTTTAAAGTGTTTTATGAAGGTTTACAAGGGAAAATATAGCCAAGTACACCTTATTGCATCTCTTACTACGGGTTTAAGTCGTTATCAAAAAGCGTTTGCTGTTGCTGTTGTAGATGAGGTTCTAGAAGAGAAGGGCTTGGACAAAGTCAGAATTTCTGGAAGACGGAGGCTCTGCAAGGTTTCTGATAATGCTGTTACTTCGATCTCCCATAGCCCATTTTCTGATGGGTCGGCAGCAGATGAAGGTAGCGGTGAGAATTATGTTGGAGTATGCGATGAGGAATACCAAGGATTATATAGTCATCCAATACCTAACGATGTATCTTCCAAGAGCAAAAAGGATAGAAAGATCAGTGTGAATGAAATAAGTTCAAATCTTCATTCTCTGAACATCAAGAATTGCGAGTCCTTCAAAACAGCAGATATTGGTAAAGCAAAGTTTAATGTAGAATGCAGGGCCAATATTAATGATACATTTAATTCTCTCAGTGATAGCTTAGTCGATGAGTGCAATGGTGATAATGAATATGAGGTTGAGTACAAAAAAAAAAATAAAAATAAATAATAAGCAGGATATCAAGGATGATGTCAAGGAATCATGCACTACTATTTTGCAAACAGTGCAGCATATCAGCAGTAATCTGAAAGGCAAAGGTACCAATCATTCATGTCCTAGAAATAGAAGCCGGTTTCCTTTAACTAATGTTCCCTTCATTACTGAGGGAACAAAATCAATTTCAGTAATAAATAGGAGCAGAAATTCAATGGACTTTGGTTCTGGCAATAATTTGCTTAAGGTCTGGAAGTTTTCTCATTCAATTCGGAGGGAAAAGGCTGCAATTGTTGTGCAAGCCTATTGCCAAATGTTTCTAATTAAGGCACATTACAAAAGAAAGAAATCTGCTGTCTTAAAAATTCAATGATGGTGGCGGTAATATGAAAATAAAGGGATCTGGTTTACAAATTACAGTGCTGTGCAGAGGATGGAAACTGTATTGCAAGAGCGGTTTTTTGCACCCCAGAAATCAACCTCCAATTATCCTTTTACAAATTCAAGATGAAAATGAAGCACTGCCAAGCAATGTTGACTTGCTGCAGTCTCCGGCAGACTTGCTTTATAAAGGCAATATATCAGCTGCTGAAGAAGAGAAGGTCCTAACTGAGCTGGCTAATTTGCTTTCACCGAGTGATAATAATGGCCTGGAACAATTTAATTTTTTTTGAAAGTGGCTTTGTTGATGAAGAACTTGGGAATTTTCAATTTCCGTTTTTACAAGAAGGTGGAGAAAGTGACAAGAGTACACCTGTTCTAACTAGGATTCATTCGCCAAGAATGAAAGGGACTTACATATCACATGAAAAGAACGGCTCTGGAGACTTGGAAAATATCATGCCGGAGTGGCTGGAATTGAGGAAGTCACACTTCATGGAGATGGATGGTGGCAATACTAATTCTATGCCCATTCAAGTGAATGAAACCTTCCCAGATTTTGTGAACATAATTTCTGAAAGGAAACAAGTGTATAATACTGCCGTGGAAAGTGTTGCCTCTTCTGCTAATTGCTCTCATTTTCGTAATTGTTCTGATTATTGAAAGGAGGAATACTGTAGCAAAAAGGTCAAGCCTAGTTTAGGGCATTCACAATTTAAGACATTTTGTTTAGATGAATCTCCAAATGCTAGCATTAATGATGGTACAAATGAAGAGAACACAGGAGAAATTTGGTCCAGAAATATAAGTTCGATGGAGAGGAAAGCTGGTTTACTATATAGAAAATTGTTAGGAAGGTTAGAAGTGGAATTGAAGATGTCAAAAGTGGTTCCAGATAACAATTCCACCAAATTAATTGGGCTAGAGTTTCATACGGGGTTTCCTAGAGAAAAGGAAATTTATAAAGCACATTCAGCTGAGTGTAGGGCAGATTTCACAAAAGGTAAAAACAAAACGGGGAATTATTTTCCCTGAATGAATATAACAAGATAAAAATGAGAATTGTTTTCAAATCGGAGGTAAATTGTTTTCGGAAGATTAAACCCAATCCAACAAAAGATTTTGGAAATTTTTAAGATCTTCAACGAATTCACTGTATAGGTAATTATTTTACCTAAAAAATATTTTGAGGAAGTAATATACAAGTGGTCAGGGACATTTTCACCGAGCGAATAAAAAAGGGGTAATTATTTTTGATCTAACATAAGTGAAAAGGTATGTGGGTAAATATAAAGAAATAAAGAAAAGATTATTAAGGCATGAGATTAAATGTTTTGTTATCAAAGACGACAAAGATTAATTTAAACATTTGATTTGCCAAAGGCAACTCCTTAAATATTTTATTTTGTGACGGGAAAAGATCAATGTTAAAATTAATCAAACCAAAGTATGCCAAAGTCTTTTCGAAATTATTGAAGCCCTAAAAGGGATATCAAAGAGAGTTATTATAAAATATTCGGGTGTACAAAGTGACAATTAGTTAAGATAAAATGAAATCACGGCAACAGAAAACCCTAAATACTCATCAATGATAAAATATACAACAATACCGTACGCCACAGGTCCTAAGGATTACTCAATATAAATTATATGTTATATATTGCTTATCTAATGAATATTTTGTTTTCTATGCAGGATTTTGGTCATGTTGAAGCAGTTTTCGATCGGCGGTTAAATGTTCTCGACGGGAAGATTAAATATTTTATTTTAGCCAAAGATGAAAAGATGCAGCCGGATGATTAATTATTTTATGTCAAGTGAAATCATATATCCGTTATATCAGTTATTTAAACTGCAAAATGAATGTAACGGGTCTGAGGCTTGTTGCATCTCTTTAAATAGAGATCCCAGGACCCGGAATAGAGAGTTAGAATGGAGTTAGAAATTAGGTTAGGATTAGATTTTTACAAAAACACATTTGAAATATTTTAGGATTAAATTAGGTTAGATTTTATTCAATCTGATGCAAATTTCATCCTTCTGTGCAATGTCGTTCTGAGAAAGATTATGGTGCATGATACATTCTGAGGCAGCAGTTAATTCAATCAATTTAATTATCTCCATTTCATTCATTTTCTGATTATTCAATTTGAATATGTTAAGGATATGTTCAAATTGTCTGGTTTCATTTGCTAATTCAGTATAGTTGATTTGATTGGTTTCTCAAGCAGAATTAAATCCTTTCTCATCAATTATAGTAATCTTAGAATGTTGAATGGATTACTAAGTATGATTAATTGATTAGGGTTATTAATTTGTCTCCAGAGTTGATCTAATTTGTTAATTTGCAAATTTAAATTGGTTCTTTCCGGAAAGATTAAAATCCTTTTTGATATTTTGCATTTAATTCAATTATGTCCTTTGGATTATTAAGAATGAATTAATGATTTCTTCCTTGCACGTTTGTACAAGTTGCAAACTGTTGTATGTGCCAATCAGATCGAGTTATTACCTGATGCAAGTTATTTGTTTTTGACATCCTGACTCCGTTGCCCAAATGGACAAAGCACCAGTCTAATTATTGATTTATTTTACATTTAAAATCTTTGCTATGTTGTAGATTCATTTCATGTTATTTGTTATTTTTGTTAAAATTTAGATTAAATCATTTACTTTTCCTTAGAAATAGTTTATAGTATTTCATCTGATTTACAAGTATGCCAGTGTAATCAGATAAACTAGCAGCAAACCAACATCGATTTAATCATACAACCTGCTTTGAAAATCAAAGGTTCACCCGCCTAGGTTGTAGCAGGACCTGAAGTGTAGGGAGAAGTTGATCGTTAAGGTCAAACTCCAGTCATTGGCTCAAAAACGTTGTAGATTTGACCATAGGGCTTGGCATCCCCTTAGAATCTACAACCTGCATTTTCGAGACCCAACAGGATCTATGAAATAAAAAGGTTGATGCTTAAGATTACTAGCTCGTGAAGCTACAAATACAAGTGGATAGCTAGTCCCAAACAATCAAAGAGTTAAGAGAAAAAAACGATGACCTAGAAAGAATATTAGATTCATCAAAAGACAATTTTCAAACATTGATGGCCCAAATAGAGGAGTTGAAACAATTTTTAATCTTTGTTGAACTTCTTAAGGCCATGTTGAGACATTATTGGCAATCCATCAAAGGTGTGTCTTATTTCCTTCTTCCCTTGCAACTTATGGAAAATGATTTAATAGTCAATGCCATGGTACATAAAGAAATTGAGACAAGTGAGATGACCCTCTCCCTAGTTCTAAAATATGCTTGATCATATATCCAAAATTTATATGACTACACCTCTACTAGATTGGTTCTACAGTAGGAATTGTGAACAAGGTACACAATAGCATAGAAAATCAATGACATCTTGGATAGGGAATGGACCACTTAGGAGTGAAAAGAATAGTTAAATGCAATAACTCATGTAATTTAGGGCATGACATCCCACATAACCCATTTGGTTTCATAAATATTAACTTAACCTTTGAATGAGAACTATGAAATGCTCAACTATGATACATTCATAGAACTAGTCTAGTTGAAGGGCCAATATGAATTAGAATTGGAAAGACTATCCACAATTCCTTCTATGAAAGAGGCCCGAGCACTAATCAAATCTTGGGTAAAGTTAGATATGTCGGTATAGAGAACTATAGCTCAAGTGCAAAAGGTGTCATACTAACAAACCCTCGAGGTGGAAAGGTGATTAAAAATCCTAAAGAATATGGATATACCATTGGATGAGGAGTGTAGGAAGCTTTTTGCTTCCCTTAAAAACTTGTAAGTGGTAAAGCGCACTGCAATTTTATAAATTTTGTATTTTGACATGGACTCTCTTTACCAATGGATGGATATATTCTCTAGATTTCTCACTCTTTCCTATGGAAAAAGCTGCTCTGAGTTTCCAAAACTATAGTGGATTTTCATAATTGATGGCCTTCATAATGCACAAGTGATGGAATTCATTGTTATGGGTACCCATACACTCTATTTGAGGACCCTCAATTACTCTTCAAAACACTTAAGATGCCTAATTGAAAAAGGGGCAAGATTTACCTATAGATCATGTACCTGTTACCATCAACTTACAACTTTTGAACAAGATTTGGAGGGAAGGTCTATCTGGGGTCATAATCTTTGTTTATATAGTGGTTTACATGTCATTTAGAAGTTTAGAACATGTTTTGTATAACTAATCTATTGAGCTTGATGTATAGAACATGTTCTCACTCCTTTTGTATCCAAAATAGGGGAATCAATGTATTTATGTCCAATATTAAGCTTTATTACACTATATCCAAGTTTTAACCATATTAAAACATTAATAAATGAGGTTGTAACTCTTGAATTTATGAGTCAATTTTATATGTATTGAATCTTGTTATTGATATGTGTGTGTTGCTTGCTTGATTTGTTGTTAACTAGAATGTCGTGAGTTGTGTTGCATGATTGATTTGTTGGTCATATCCCACACCTACAAATATTTTAGCTATTGGTCTCACAGAGGACATCTTTGTTTTCGAACTAAACACATTTGGCCTCCATCAATAGTTATAAGGCATCTTTGTGTTAGAACTAAACACATTTGTCCTCCATTAATAATCAGTATTGTAGGTACAATCTAATTTTTTTTTAAAAAAAATCTAAGAACTAAATCATTGATAATTTAAAATAGAAGATTTTACATAACACAATAGTAAATTTAAAAGTGAGATGAATAAATTTTAAAAAAATCTAAATTAAATACTAAAATTATATATTAACATCCACATAAAATAATATAAAACATATTTTAATCATATTTTAAAAGAAAATTAGAATATACAATTTTTCCCTCTACATATATACATTGTTTTTCAAAAACTTTTTACATAATAGATGAACATGATAAAACATCTTTATCAAGTCTTTGAACTGTGTTTGATAATGATAAAAATCCAAAGTGTAAATGGATTAAAGGTTTTTGATGATCATATTCTGCCCAACCGGACACCGTGTGAGTGGCATGTTCGATTTCCTAATCTGTAAGCGTTCCTTTAATGCTCCCGTTTAACCAAAAAACAATAGATGCCTTGCTTTTTCTTAAAGAAAGGGAAAATGGAAGCCCAAGGGAAAGCTCAGCACCAGTACCCCGTACGCGGCATAATTCAACAACTTCGGAAGAAACATGGAATGAAGATGAAGCGTTATGCTTTGTTTGAAAATAAATGGATGTGATTGAGATGACCACAGCTATATCAACAGTTAAAGCAAAAGCAACATTGCTTAGAATAAAAGAAACAAAAATGACTTCCTTACATGATTGTGATTGCAGTTTCTAGACATTGGACAAAAAATTGTATGTTAACTACCAGTTGCATGGAGTTTTGGGATTGGCTATTAGTAATGGAAGCAATAAATTGTAAATTGTAGAATAAAATATAGAAATAAAAATTTATGCAAGATAAGACAATGACGATGGTGTTTTATTTTTTGCAATGTATAATAAGCATTTTTAATTTACATTTAAAATATATAGTATTTACAATAAATGATCCTTGTATGAATAGGAGTAATGCAAGTTTTATAGAATTTGGGTTTAATATAGTATTTAGGATAGTATCAAATGCATGTATATTGAAGGATAAAACATTAGTATGATGTTGTAGATGATTACATAAGGTAGATATATTTTCATATTTTAATGTAGTAAAAGCCATTTGAAATTGTAGTGAGTTCTCCATGGCAATGTGACAAAGTATGCAGATTATATCAGTAAAAGAAACACAATGTTTGGTGTTAGTAACCATATCAAGCATAGAAGGATGCAACTAATATGGATCATTTAGATTTTTTCCTCAAAAAGACATTTTTAATATTACCAATTGCTTAACTGCTAACATTACATATTGACCATCATACAATACTAAATGCTATAGCTCATACAATCTCCTAGAGGTCATCTTAAGCCAAACAATTGTAATTGCATAAATAATAAATAAGAGATTGACAACACAATCACTCAAAAGTATACTATACAAGAATAAATACAATTATATTAGAGACTATATATTATACATAAAATAAATATAATTAAGTTATAAATATTAAATATTAGCAGTATTAATTACGACACAAATTAACCAAATTTCGGCATAATTGTTAGTTTTTCAATATGGTTTCTTAGTATTTATGTGCTTTTTTTGTTTATTTTTTTGCTACTATTATTCTTTTGTACATATAACTTTAAGAGGAAGTCATTTGTACATTTCCTTTGGATTCATATGTTTTGGAGTAGATTCTTAATGTTGTGTTTGTCAAAGAGTGGAAAGCATTATTGAAACTTTAATTGTATAGTGAAATCATTATTCTTCTCTAAATAGTGCCATTTTGAAAAGTGTTAGGAAGGTCGAGACCACATTGCATTATATAGTTGACCATGCTTGTTTTCTAGTGTATTTGTTTAGTTGCCTCCATTGTTTTGAGAGTGTTTTAAAATGTAATTGATAGCCTTTAAGTAATTTTAGCGTGTAGGAAAAATATTTATGCAAACAATATTGACTCATTCTTATTGTAAATGATGAAATGCATCCAATTAGTTCGCATGACTAATCTCTTTCTCTATTCCTCTCTACAATCTCCCCCTCTCTCTCTCCTGCTCTCTCTCTCTCTCTATGTATCCATTTATCTCTCTATCTCCCCCCTTCTCTCTTCCTTTACCTCTCTTTCTCTCTTCCTCTTTCTTTCATTCTCTCTATCTCTATCTCTCTATATCTCTCTTCCTCTATCATCCTCCATGTCTTTATCTCACTTTCTCCCTCCTTTCTATATCTCTCTTTCTTTAGCCTCCTCTATGTCTCTCTATCTCACTTTTACATAATTTACATTATATAAAATATAATAACAGATATTACTATAGTAGATATTATATATTATATATAAACTAAATATGATTAAGTTATAAATAAATATTTAATATAAATAAACAATTTTATAATATAATAGTATTTTTAAAATATATTAAATAATTTACATTATGTTGGGATGAAATATTGACCTCCTTTTATACTGCATTCATATGTTTTAAGACATTTTCTATATGGTTCTGCAAAGACTGCACAGACATTATCTCTATTTTATGTTGTTTCATATATACTTTCCAAAGACTTTGACCCTATGTTGATAAATGAAATAAGGTGGTTATATTATCAAATGGATGGTTTAAATTGTTGATATGCATGTAATATAGATACGATTTCATAAGTTTATTATGAGAGGTTCTTTTGTATATATATGCTAGAATGATTAACCCTATGTAGCAAGATAAAGAATCCAAGGAGAAGTAATTACAATAGGATGTAGAACAGAGGAATCAATGAGAATGTAGTCCAAGTACCAGACATAGCAATCAATGGAGACAAATGTGGTCATCATGGGAGAATAAACACAGGGGAGAAAGAAGACTTATTCTAGAAGTCTCACTGAAGTTTATGAATTTTGTTTATGAGTTGTTATGGTTAGAATTTCTATTTGGATAGGACTCTATTTCCTTTATTCCGGTTAATAAGTTGATCTCAAAATAATATCCTGATGTCCAAGGATGAATTGATGATCATAGTTAGTTAGAAGGTTGTATAAGACTCTCCCATCTTTATATAAGTTAGGCGATGAGTTCATTGATTTAGTTGGTTGTTATGTTTTACTTTCCATATAGCCATTACTCTGTTATATTTATTAGTTATTCTAGACATGTTCTGATTTTGAATAAAATCTGAAGAAGATTTTGTCTTTGATATGATTTGAACTCAACTATATGTTATGGGATTGTGAAGATCTGAAGCAGATTTAATCTCCAGAAAAAGTGAGATAGTTCCCTGAGCTAGCCACTCAAGGTACTAACTCTCACCTTGTGTATTCCCTTATTTATTTATTTATGCATTTTTAGTTAAACTATTTCATTCCATCTCATGTGCTATATTGTGAAGATAGTAAGAAATCTTGATTGATATTTTTAGTAATCGTGATTCATGAGCAAAGTGCATGTTTTTAATTCTCCGGAGGTTAGTGTTAGCCTTTTCATCATTTCAAGTTGTTTAGATTAAAACTGTAATTTTCTGTTGAATACAGTTATCTTCATCTTCTGCTGAGGGTATCCGTAGCAACTGGAAGTTTAGACTATTTTTGTTATTTTCCATTTCTGTTTATTGTTTTACATTCCTATGCATTCTAGTAAGTAGAATTGAACAAAATAAGAATTGTATAAGGTTAACTTAGAATAAAAATGAGTCTTGAAGGCATAGATAATGTAGGCATCATCAAAATCTTACACTCCTTGGTCGATAATTCAATGTAGGAATGCAATGATAGTGGACTGTTCAGTTAGGTAAAACCTTGAATTTTATTTAAGTCTACAACACATTAGTTTTCCTCTACATTTTTGGTGTCGTTGCCAGGGATGGTGCTATCTTTATAATCTCATTTGTTAGGTTTCACATGCTTTTGTAGTTAAATATTGATTTCATTATTAGATTGAATAAATTCATTTTTCAAGAAACACCAGGCATTCTACTAACATTGTGTAGGGCCGTTGAAAAATAAAGCTCAATTTATTTTATGCAGAGGCAAAGAGATACTCAAGGTATATTCCTCCCATCAACTTCTTAGAATAACGAGGGCACAGCTAATTTCAACAATTACACAATAGGAAGTGCTGAAGGAGAGTTTCCTTTTACGTCTTCATCAACACCCCCTACATCTCCATTAGCTTCCTCTACTGCCACAGAGGGAACTTTTAGAACCATGGCAGATGCAGTAGAGGATACTCCAAGACAAGCTACATTGGAATCCCCTATACCAGACCTAGAGCACGGGCAACTACTTTGAAAAATATACCACCTTCTACGTTGCCTATTTTCTATGGTTTGGTGACTGAAGATCCTGATACTTTCCTCTTCGAGTTTGATGTTTTGTGTAGGAGTTATGATTATACTACTGATCCTTACAGACTCAAGTTGTTCCCTGCTACCCTAAAAGATGCTACTTTAAGATGGTTTATGGGACTAGGGAGAGATGTCGTTCTAGATTGGGATACCATGAAGACAAAATTCCTAGCAAAATACAAAGACTACTACAAAGGACATGATAGGAGGAAAGATGACATCTTTAGGATGTCACAAAAGGAGGATGAGCCATTAGAGGACTATGTGGAGAGATTCCAATTTGCCTTGAAGAAAAACCCTCAAAATATGTTGTCTGAAGAATCACTGAAGCTGCTCTTTTTAAGAGGAGTCAATGATGATTGCATGGATGCCCTAAATCTCATTGGTATAGGGGATATCCCCTAACTTCCCTTTGAGGATATTTGTACAACTTGTAGGAACTACTCTAGAACTTTTTCTAGAAAACCTAGAGGAGAAAGAGTAGCCATTGCAGGCAAGGCAACTAATGGAGTTTCTCAAGTGGAAATTAGTAACTTGCTGACTAATATGAAAGAGGATATCATTAACCATATGGCTACATAGTTGGACACTCTTCACATCAAGAAGAAATAAGAAGAGGTAAATACAATGCTCATTGAATACTTCCCTAGTTGTAGACAAAGGAAAGCTAATTGCAAATGCAAGAGGGTGGCCAGTATCTAGCAAGAAAGGATTGAGCGACCAGAGTTACATCAATTTGAAGGAGAGGATGGGCAATTATCCTTCATTGCTCAAAGAAGGCCATGGCAACAAAGACAAGGTATGCCTCCTGATCCACTTAATTTTAATCCTCCCTTTCCTGTTGCAAATCAAAACTTCTCTGCTTTAAATGCTCAACAATGGCCTAGTAACCCAAATGCATGGTAAAACCCACAATGGAAAAATTCCCAATGGCCTACTCCATAGCTAGTTGGAGCCAACAACATCCTAACCTGTGGCCACAACAAAATTTCCAAGGTCCCAACTATAATCCTCAGTGGTCTCCTCAGTAGCAACAATGGTAGCCTCAGTGGAACAAGGGCCAACAATGGCAGCAAAATGCATAATTCCAACAACCTATGATTCCATCTTAGTGACATCAACTAGCCATAATGCCACCACCTCAAACTCCACCTCAAAATTCACCTCAAAATTCACCTACTAGACCTACCCAAAGCTCTGCCCAATCTGCACCTAACCTTAACAACAAGCCTATTCAGTAGGCTTATACTAATGAGGTGATGCAATATCCCACCTATGGGGTGGAAGTGAGTAATGTTCATCTGAGATAAGGGAAACATCTTGCAGTACCTTCATCTCCCCAAATTATCGAGCTTAAAGATGAAGAGCCCACTGAAGAGGCCCCAGACAAATAACCCTTGGACTCTAAATCAAACCAAGATGCCCAACCTACCTTGCAACAAAAGTCTCCTCCTTTCCCTAAGCGTTTGGCCATGCAAAAGCAACTAGCTCAAGCTGATACTGTCTTTCTTAACCAGTTAAAGGATATAGCATCAAGATTCCCTTAATCCAAGCCATCAAGGATATCCCCATCTATACTAAAACCATTAGGGATCTTTGCATAAAGAAGCCAGGAAGGAAGAGAATAGACCCCCAGATAGTGCATGTGTTAGGTAATCTTGTAGACATCATGTTGGGTAATATAACTATTCCAAAATATACAGACCCAAGAAGTCCAGTGGTGGATGTCAAGATCAATGGGACTCTAATTAAGAACACTTTGATAGATTTAGGTGCTGCTATTAATGTCATGACCAAGGAAACAATGCATACACTCTATTTGAACAATCTTAGGCCTACTCAGATAGTTCTGCAATTGGCTGATAGGTCTACAGTCAAACCTGAAGGCGTCATAGAAGATTTGGTCATTAGATTAGACTCTTGGGAGTATCTAGTTGATTTCATAGTTTTGCAACCCAAAGTTAATCTTGCTGGCTATCCTCTTATACTAGGCCGACCATGGCTTGCCACTGCTAATGCATTTATAGGTTGTAGGTCTGGCAACATGATCATATCTAATGGGATAGTGACCAAGCAGTTGGTATTATATCCACCAACCTAGCCATAACATGAGCTTGAGCAGACTATTTGACCTAACCTGGAGGATGAGGACGCCTATTCCCTACAAACCTTGATGGCTATTGAAAGCAGCCCCTTGTTAGACGTTCCAGATGAAGATGAACTAATTTCTCATGTCCTCCACAATGATTGTGGAAGGCATCCGCAACAGCAAGATTGTCTATCTTGCTTACAAAACCCTTTGAGCACCATAATACTAAGCAGTTCATCAGAAGAGGTGTCTCAAATATTTCATGCTTTATTACCTCAGCAATTCTTACCTGTGTTACCCAGCCTTGATTTGTCTTTTGTGAAAGAACTGTCCAAACAACTAGAAGTCAGACCAGGAAGAATGTTGTGACTGATGAACAACAATACTCCTTGCATAGAATATTACATACACACTCAACAACATTTGCTTGGGATTATAATGATATGAAAGGCATTGATCATGCCTTGTGCATGCATAAGATATACATAGATGATGGATACAGACCTATCAGACAGTAGCAAAGGTGCATGAATCCAGCCCTAAGAAAATTGTTAAAAATGAGCTACAAAAACTTTTGGATGCAGGCTTCATATACCCCATTTTAGATAGTGAATGGGTTTCACCATTGGTTATAGTCCCAAAGAAAGGAGGCAAGTGGAGGGTTTGTGTTGACTACAAAGAATTGAACACTGCTACCAGGAAAGATCACTTTCCATTGCCCTTCATTGACTAGGTTCTTGACTCTCTAGCAGGAAAGAAATATTTATCTTTCCTTCATGGTTTTAGTGGCTTTAATTAAATTAATATTGCTCCAGAAGATCAAAATAAGACAATGTTTACCTGCCCTTGGGGGACATATGCATACTCTGTCCTACCCTTTGGCTTGTGCAACACTCTAGCTACATTTCAAAGAGCAGTTTTGGGTATTTTCTCTGATTTTGCCCATGATAGTATGGAGATTTATATGGATGACTTCACCACATATGTGACACATATGATGAAGCCCTACACAACTTGGAGAAGGTATTAAATAGATGTATAGATTATAATCTCTCTTTGAGTAATGAAAAGTGTTTTCTTATGATGACACAAGGAATAGTTTTGGGGCACTTTATCTCAAGTACTAGAATACAAGTGGATCCAAAGAAAATTGAAGTTATTTCCACCCTACTTATTCCACAGAAGCAGAAAGATGTCAAGAGTTTCCTAGGACATGCAGGTTATTACAGAAGGTTCATTCAAGATTTTAGCAAAATTGTTGCACCTTTATTTACTTTGTTAACAAAGGACAATGAATTTGAGTGGACACCAGATTGTCAGACTTCTTTTGAAAAAATGAAAACCTCCTTGACACAAGCCCCTATACTTAGAGGACCAAACTGGACCTTACCTTTTCACATCCATACTAATGCATTAGATTTTTCCATTGGTGCAGTTTTAGGCCAACAAGAAGGAACCAAGGAATATGTGATTTATTATGTCAGTAAGAATCTGCAAGGAGCTGAATTGAATTATATAGTGACAGAGAAAGAGATGTTAGCAGTTGTTTATGCCATCAATAAGTTCAGGCACTACATAACTGGTTACAAGGTTTTCATCCATACAAATCATGCAGTCATCAAATACTTAATGAATAAACCCATAGTAGGTGGCAAACTTGTAAGGTGGTTATTGTTGTTGCAAGAGTTTGATATTACAATTGTTGACAAACCAGGCAAAACCAATGTTGTTGCTGATTTTCTGTCCAGACTACCTACATAGTCTTCAGATGGCGTGGTTGATGATTCTTTTCCTGATGAACATTTATTTGCTCTTGGTGTACACACTCCATGGTATGCAGATATAGCCAATTATTTGGTTATAGGGTAGATTCCAGGATATTTCTCTCAAAGGGAGAAGAGGCAGCTAGCGCATAAATGTTTCTCTTACTCTTGGATCTCTAGATTTCTATTCTACACCAGACCAGACAATATTATGCAAAGATGTATCAGGGAGGATGAAGTATTTGATGTAATGAAGGCTTGTCATGATGAGCCTTGTGGAGGACATTTTGTATCTAAACGTACATCCTTTAAGATCCTAACAACATATTACTACTGGCCAACGCTCCACAAATATGTTGTCAAGTACACCAGGAGTTGTGATAGATGCTAGAGAATGAGGAGGCCTACTAGAAGTGATGAGATGCCTTTGCAACCACAAATCTCACTAGCTCCTTTTGACAAGTGGGGTTTGGATTTTGTGGGACCTATATCTCCTTCATTAAATAACAAAGAATATATCCTAGTATGTACAGACTACTTAACTAAATGGATTGAAGTGAAAGCATTACAGTTTGGCTAAGATGGCAATGTGGCCAAATTATTGTATGAAGACATCTTCACTAGGTATGGTGTTCCAAGAGAAATAGTAACTAACTAGGGACCACAGTTTACATCTGATTTAATAACCAAATTGGTTGCAGAATACCAGATCAGGCATAAGAAATCCACACCATACCATCCATAGGCTAATGGTCGGGTAGAAGTTACTAATAGAGAAATTGAAAACATCCTAACCAAGATAGTGTAGTTTCACTACAGAGATTGGGTTTCTAGGCTCCCTGAAGCTATTTGGACATATAGAACAACTTGGAAGACAACTACAAGGTTTACACCTTATGAGCTGGTCTATGGCAAGACTGCAGTCCTACCTATTGAATTTGAACACAAAAACCTGAGGACAACAATGGACCTAGGAATGGATTTGACCATTGCGCAACATGAAAGGTTGCAACATTTGAATTCCTTGGATGAAATGAGACTGGAGGCCATTCATCATACAGAGTTCATATAGAAGCAAAGGGCAAATTGGCATGATAAGTATATCAAAACAAAGGATGTCACTGCAAGAGATTGGGCACTACTTTATGATTCAAGGTCTAAGGACTTCAAGGGCAAGCTTTAGTCACGTTGGTTAGGCCCATATGAGATCAAGCAAGTTTTTCCTAATTTTTGTAGTTCAACTACAAACTATTGATGAAGTTTAGTTTTCACTATTAGTCAATGGGCATAGGCTCAAATTGTACAAAAAGCCACTTCAGAGAGATGACTTTCTGGTATCTCTAGCTGCTCAGTATGCTCCTCCTAACACTCCTGCTAATGATCTTGATGCTGATGTTGTGACACCCAAAGATGCACATTCAGATGCTTATACACCAACACTGTCCAGTGATGTGGAGGTTGAGTTACAGTACTCAACCCCTATTGCTGAAAATTAAATTTCTTTGTTTTTTCTCACATGCACACACTGCACAATTTCCATAGTTACAACAAGTTATTTCCACCAGGACCTATTTTTCACTTATTCAGTTGGGACCTGATTCAGCTGGGACCTATTCTATTATGTTTACATCCACACAGTTGGGACCTATGCTACAGGCGCCCATAGCAACATCTATATACTACTCTATTCCATTACTTGGTGAACACTACCTTAATTCTCCCACCCATTCCCTCTACCCGTATTCATTTCAAATTGATCCTTTCATATTATTCCAAGTGGCAATTCACTTTTATGAATTGGTACTTTCATCCGCCATCTTGCACTCTTCCATTATCACTCTGTAACCATATAGCCAACTTACCATTTGTCGCATGCATATTCTATCACCTTACCAGTGTTGTTCACAACTTCCAAGGTATGTAATTATTTCATTTTGCTATATATGCACAATCCACAACTTTAAATTAATACACTTAGATTTCTTTTTTTATATTCATGTTTATTCATAATTTATTTCATGCATGTGACATATATTACCACCATTTCTTTTAATCACTACTTCGTGTTCTGTATTATCTACCATATGAAGTACAGTCACTTCATAATTAAGTTGGGGGGAGGGGTTTCTTTCCAAATGATTGTCATTTAATCATTGTTGCCTTTGAAAACCTTGTTTAAAACCCCACCTTTTGAGAAAACTAGACAAATACTCTGTGTTATCAACTTACCTCTGTCAAATAATGAATTAATACCCTAAGGAGTTATGGAGTTATAGTGGAGAAGTAGGAAAGAGGCAAATTGAAAGACTAGTTTTTCAGGGTGGTGAGCTGAAACAGTAGAAATTGGTCAGCAAAAGTTGACATTGTGCAAAGAATTGACACTACAAAGTTGTAATTCACAGTTGTAATGGTAGGAGATGTAATCAGAAGGGAACCTTCAGCACACAAGGAAATAATAGAGGATGTGCTGGTTCTTCCACTCTTTACGAGAGTAGGTTGGCTTGATTACTTCCTCAAATTGACACAATATGATGATGATATGGTAAAAGAATTTGCACTTACTCTGTAGTATGATGAAGCAATGGTTAGAGGGTTGACAATATACACTTTTGAGCTTGCAATTGCTAAAGTTTTAGGGTTTCCTAGAACAAGGTCTGAGTATCCAGTCAAGGTTGATGCAGCTGTGGCTAGGGAAGAGTTTTGTGAAAGAGGTGAACACCTTGACTCTACCACACAAGGTACCAAAAAATTATCTCTTTCATATTTTTGGGGGAAATGTGCTTTCTATATTATCAAATATATTATGTGTGATGGTAGATATAATATGTTGTATACTGTACATCTTAAACTGCTCAACCATTTAAGACATGAGAAACTTGTCAATGTTTTGTATAGTATGCTGAGAAGAATGTCTTCAGAGTATCAAAGGCAACAAACAGACAGAACTCTTTCTCACCATTGTTTAATAGATTTGTTAGTAAAAAGGAGTTTAAGGATTCAGTACCCACAGATTGAGTGGGAAGCCTTTAAATAATGTGTAGGCATCTCAACACTCTTAGAAGCACTAGAGCCAGAAGAAGATATTCCACAGGAAACTGAACCCCCTTTTAGGACTGAGTAGGAAGAAACACAACCTGAGAACCCTCCAGAGTTTAGGCCTATATTAGTTGAAGATCCCTCAACCTCTGCTCCTAAAATAAAAAGAACCACTTTCTCAACATCTAGGAAGAGAACAAAGAGTAAGAAGGAGAACAACAAGAAGAGGAAAAAGGTAGAAAAACATGAGACAGTTACTCCTAGGCGATCAAGGAGGTTAAGGAAGCAAGGTGTTAAAGAGAAAGTTGTTGAGCACCAAAGAGAAGAAGACACAAATAAAGGCCAACAGGATACTGATCCAACTCCTCTAAATCTAGATTCAGATAGAGGAGAAAACCCTCTTGAGGATGCTTCTATTGACACTTGTGCAAATGATAATATGTCTGCAAGAAAATGAAGGTACATTTCCTCTTCTGATTCTAAATCAGAAGATCCGTTTATTGCTAGAAAAATGGGAAAACTTGTGTCAGATGACTTTGCTAAGGAAATTTTTGATGCCCTTGAAAAAGGGAATGATGAAAATTTTGAAGCTGAAAAGGAATTGATAGAAGACATAGATATTAGGAAGGAATTGCAGGAAGCCCTAGACAGAATAAGGCAACTTGAGGAACAAGTAAGGGGTTATGAAAAAAGAGATAGAGAAAAAGAAAAGAGGATTCGGGAGTTGGAGGAGACGATTCAAACTTATGGCCATGGTTCTAATTTAGATTTGTTGGCACAGTTGGCTGAAAATGAAACAAAGATTGAGGAAGAAGTGGTACTTACTCTCTAACCTCCTGTGGTAAAAACCCCAAAGTACCATACTACATTGTCCTTGGGCTTTGAACTAATGAAATTGACTGATGAAAATAGGCAAGAGAAGGAAAACTGGGAAAAAGAGAAGCATAACCTCAATGAATCTGTTGCAGAAAAGGATTTGAAGATTAAATAGTTAGAGCAAAAGTTGACAGAGGTTATTGAAAGAACCAAGCAGATTATGGGATGTAGACCTCCATCAAGAGTGTATGCACTATTTTTGAAAGAAAAATTTCTTAGTTTTTAGTTTAACAGATTTATGAATGATCAACCCGACTTGCATTCAAGGCTTATCTTTTGTAATTACTTCAAAGAGGTTAGCCTAGAAGAACAAGACCAGTTGTGTGAGTACTACCTGCACAATTATATAATGGATGAAGATACACATTAGAATCCCTGCATGTATGTTGGAGACCTACAGGTCAGACCATTAATGTCATATTTCAAAAATGAACAACTTAGAGGGTTATTGATGGACCAATATGAAGAGAAGGAAAAGAAAGTACCACTGCAACTAAGGAAGGAATCCTTAGAGCCTGAAATCATCTTGACCCAATGGTTAACATTGTTGTCTCATAAAGGACTAGGTAAGGTGATCATGGATTTAAGACTTAGGGACTAGAGAAGAATACAGAGGATGGCAGTGTCTATCATCCAAAATAGTTAGAGGTATGTGCAGAGCAGATGGGACAGTTTAACTCCAGAGTTACAAAGAAAGGAACCCCATTCTATCCACAACTTCATGAATATGCTTGAGAGATTGCACAGATATATCCATATATCAGAACAAGAAAGAGTATCATGGTTACCTCTCACTTATTAGCCTCCTATATTTCTTTATCCAGTTCCACATTGGATAGGAGGGAAAAGTGAGCAGTGTAGGCGTGCTGAGCTAATCAGGATGGAAAGACTTGCATACTCTAATGGGTTCTACCTCAAGCAGGGAAAAGGAGTTAGAGAGGACATAGGCCTCAGAAGAATTACTTTTCATTATAACCTTCTACCATAGATGTCTAGTTCTTTAATTTTTCTTAGGGACAAGCAAAAGTCTAATTTGGGGGGAATGTTGGGATGAAATATTGCCCTCCTTTTATACTACTTTCATATGTTTTAAGACCTTTTCTATATGGTTCTACAAAAAATTCACAGACATTATCTCTATTTTATGTTGTTTCATATATACTTTCCAAAGACTTTGACCCTATGTTGATAAATGAAATAAGGTGGTTATATTATCAAATGGATGGTTTAAATTGTTGATATGCATGTAATATAGATAGGATTTCATAAGTTTATTATGAGAGGTTCTTTTGTATATATATGTTGGAATGATTAACCCTGTGTAGCCAGATAAAGGATCCAAGGAGAAGTAATTACAACGAGATGTAGAATAAAGGAATCAATGAGAATGCAGTCCAAGTGCCAGACATAGCGATCGGTGGAGATAAACATGGTCATCATAGGACAATAAACATAGAGGAGAAAGAAGACTTATTCTAGAAGTCTCACCGAAGTTTATGAATTTTATTTATGAGTTGTTATGGTTAGAATTTTAGTTTGAATAGGACTCTATTTCCTTTGTTCCAGTTAATAAGTTGATCTCAAAACAATATCCTGATGTCCAGGGATGGATTGATGATCGCAGTTAGTTAGAAGGTTGCATAATACTCTCCCATCTTTATATAAGTTAGGGGATGAGTTCATTGATTAAGTTGGTTGTTATGTTTTACTTTCCATATAGCTGTTACGCTGTTACAGTTACCATTTATTCTAGATATGTTCTGATTTTGAATAAAATCTGAATTAGAAGATTTTGTCTTTGATATGATTTGAACTCAACTATATGTTATGGGATGTGTGAATATCTGAAGTAGATTTAATCTCTAGAAAAAGTGAGATAGTTCCCTGAGCTAGCCACTCAAGGTACTAACTCTCACTTTGTGTATTCCCTTATTTATTCATGCATTTTTAGTTAAATTATTTCATTCCATCTCATGTGCTATATTGTGAAGCTAGTAAGAAATCTTGATTGATATTTCTAGTAATCGTGATTCATGAGAAAAGTGCATGTTTTTAATCCTCCGGAGGTTAGTGTTAGCCTTTTCATCATTTCGAGTTGTTTAGATTAAAACTGTAATTTTCTATTGAATACAATTATCTTCAGCTTCTGCTGAGGGTATACATAGCAACTGGAAGTTTAGACTATTTTTGTTGTCTTCCATTTCTATTTACTATTTTACATTCCTGTGCATTCTAGTAAGTAGAACTTAACAAAATAAGAATTGTATAAAGTTAACTTAGAATAGAAATGAGTCTTGAAGGCATAGATAATGCAAGCATCATCAAAATCTTATCCTCCTTGGTTAATAATTCAATGTAGGAATGCAATGATAGTGGACTATTCAGTTAGGTTAAACCCTAAATTTTATTTAAGTCTACAACACAATAGTTTTCCTCTACACATTATATAATATATATTATACAATAATAAATACAATTATATTAGAGACTATATATTATATATAAAATAAATATAATAAGTTATAAATATTAAAAATCTCTCTCTCTCTGTATTCATCTATCTCTTTGTATTATGTCTCTCTCTATATTCATCTATCTCTTTGTCTCTTCCCTTCTCTCTTCCTCTACCTCTCTTCCTGTCTTCCTCTCTCTTTCATTCTCTCTATCTCTCCACTTTTCTTTTCCTCTCTCTTTGTATATCCCTTTATCTCTCCATCTCTCCCCTCCTTTCTTCCCCTCCCTCACTCTCTTCCTCTCTTTCATTCTCTCTCTATCTTCCTCTCTTTCTCTATCCTCCTATGTGTCTCTCTATCTCATTTCTAAATAATTTACATTATATAAGATATGCTAAATAATAACAAATATAACTATATTAAATATTATATATAATATTATAAATAAATGATTTTATAATATAATAATATTTTAAAAATATATTAAATAATTTACATTATATAAAATATACTAAACAAGAATAAATAAAATTATATTAGAGACTGTATATTATATATAAAATAAAATTAATTAATTAATAAGTATTAAATATGTTTAGTTTATCCTTCTCAAGATAGAAGACATATGAGTGATGGAAACATAAAATAAAGGGATATTTAATGTGGAGATGTACTTTTGCATCTATCAAAACAAAGTTTACATTACCACTTGAAAAGAGGGGACTGAGAATGCCACTATTGTCTAATGAATATCATTTTTCTCAATTATTTCTTTGTTTGGTGCAATTTCCTTTTAGAATAAAGTAGATTGAAACATATTAGCAGTATCAATTACAAATTTGAGCATAATTGTTGGTTTCTCACTATGGCTTCTTAGTATTTATGTGTTTCTTTTGTTTAATTTTTTGTTATTGTTAAATAGGAAAAATGGGTGAATAATGGAGATAAGCATGCACACCAAATCAAACCCTCTTCCACAATAACATTCAAGGACAAGACTGAGCTTAATCACAACCAAAGGGAGGTGGACTCAGCTACAGATCTTGTGCTTTTGTTTTCTATGGAAATATCAGCTTCAATCATGCTTTTTATCAAACCCTAGGTCAACTAATGCACAAAACCCTAGATTTGTAAAGATCTGATTATAACAGGAGATGCAGAACAGATATTTAGAAACTAACTTCACAAGATGGATCAAAGAGATATCAGAACTTGTACTTTGGAAGCTAGAAAGTCAGAGGACTATGGGGTGGGTGCCCTAGAAGTCTAGAAAGTCTGAATCTTCAAAAACTTGAAACTGGAGAAACGTCACAGAGAGTGTCATGATGCCAAATTCAATGCATCTTTGAGCAAGAGGACTTCAGGGCAGGCGTCCAAGTCTTTTGCAGTGGAATTTCCATAATCTTCCTTTAGATTCTCAAACCCTTTCCTTTACACAATCTTCTTGTACCTTCACTTCTTTAGTTTTCACACCTGTAACCTACACATAAGAAGAAAATGGGTTTGGGGGTTGTGGTGTTTAGGGATTTACCTTAGTCAAATCTCAGGATAGCATTCAAGCTTCCTAATACCATTGTTAGAGAGAGTGCATGCCTTTGTAGGGCATAGTCTAAAGATAAACCAAATGATGGAATGATTCAAATCACAATTATGTCACCTAGGAGGTGAAGCCTTTAAGAGAATGAAGATCTTTCAACTCATAAGGAGATGGATGTGTTGCAAGTATGTGCCTAATTGGTGTTGTCATTGATGTCAACATATCTGTGTTGTCATTAATGTCAACTATGCCCTTATTTTATTGCTTTCTTACCATGAGTAAGATGCTTTGTATTTACCTATGTAAGTAATTTTGATGTTGAGGATATTGAGAAAATTAGCCCCTCCGATGGAAACAGTGTGTTGCAGTCAAAACAATGTATTAGACCTTGAAGAACAGTCTAGAAGATAGCTCCGCATTTCCTGTAGAATGAATATCTTTGCTTGTGGATTGGAAGTTATTTAGAAGCCTATCTAAAGATGTTATATTCCATGTTTGAGTCTCCGACATGAAGATTTGAGTGAGTTGTGTTCACCAGAGTAAAATCTACTTTTTCTATGTATTTAGTTGTGACAGGGAGAAAGTATTATGCTCCACATTCCTCTGCATTAAAGTATTTTGGTCTGCAGTTTTGGAATCAAGTATGTGATGATTTTAAGTGCCTTCAAATGCAATGGTTCATGATCTGGTGGTCTGCAAGCTATCTTTTACTCATGACAGTTGCTGACAGTGTTGTTCTTGTGCTCTAGTTTGAAGAATCTTCTTAACAGAGTTGTTAAAGATTGTGTGGTTGTTCCTGGTGATTACAATGTGCTTGTGGATGTCTCCTAATAATGTTCCTACCTTTGGATTGGTCCATAGAGAGAAAATTAGATCGTGAATGAAGAATGTTCTTGCAGACCCAATGCTATCATTAGTCTTGGCCGACCTGGTTGAATTCATCATTTGCAGAGATACATCGAAGATTGTAGAAGCATTTTGTGGCATGGAGGATTGTGTTTGAGTCCCAGATTTAAGGCGTGGCATAATCCACATACATTCTTACATCTTTTCCTTAGCTAAATTTGTATTAGGTATAAACCTATTTTATGTATGTTTGTAATGCTGACCTTGGAGATTGATCCAACGGTTGATGAATGTAATGCCAACCTTGATGGACATTCCAAGGTTGATGAATTGTATAAAAGTATGCAATGAAATTGTGAAAGAGTGTGTGTGTTGCAAATATGAAGAGATAAGTGTGAAAGTGTGAAGGATCAGAGCAAAGGAGTCATTTTTGTGCTTCAATGGAACTAAACCCTAGAATGAAGTAGATACTATTCAATCAGTTCACCATCTTGGTAGTGAGCCACCCTTCGGCAGTGAACCATCCTTAGGCAATGATCCATTCTTTGTAGTTAGCATTTTGGGCAGTGAGCTCTGTAGGTAGTGAGCCTCTATTTTTTGGTATTTCTATAAATTATATAATTTTTGTGGGCTAACACCCACCGTGGTTTTTCTCTTTTTAGGGTTTTCCACGTAAAATTTTGGTGTCTATTGTGTTAAATGTGTGATTGTGATTAAGTTAATGGTTTCATGCTTTCATGGTTAAATCTGATTATGAATAATTAGGTTGTTGATGGTTTGATATACATATAAAGCTAAGTTTTTGTGACAACTGATTCACCCCCCCTCTCAGTTGTCTGGTGTATTTCAACAGGATGATGGTTCCAAATCTGTAACAATACACACAATACAAACACAAATATGCAACAATAGCACAATGAATGCCTTGAATGCTCTTTTCTCTAATATTTTAAGTTTGCAATATCCATCTAGGTTAAAAATGAATTCAAAAACACACTTATATATGCTTTCCCACTAACACCCATAAAATTAATTGAAATAGTTGACAAGGAGAGACCCATTTAAAGGTCCTATGCCGACATACTTTGAAATTTGCCTTGACCAATTAGGGAGGACTTGGGCGCAGGTGTCCAAGTCTCAAGGATCCTTTTTGGTCTCTGGTAAGGCATAAAATGGGCCCCTAGTTCCTGTTTGACATGGGTTTTGGGGGGTTTCTCATCAAGATGAATATTTTGTATGTATAATGTAATCACAGGGACCTAGGAGCTAAACTAGGAGGTAAAAAGCCATGTGTCCACTTTTTACTCCATAAAATTTAGCCCCCACTTTAATGTCTGTATGATCTTATGATTTAGTACATGCATTAAAGTACAGTCAAAACATATCAAACACATCAAACACTAGAATGAAGACACACCCTAAGTTTGAAGGACCATTTCTAGTCCCCAAGCTTAAGAAAACATAAGAAAACACTTGACAGTCAAGCAAGACACAATGAATACACTAAGGAAGCACACAATACACAAAGAAGGTAGTGGAAGCATGCAATACATAGAGAAGACATGAATACAGTCATGCAATACACATAGAAGACATGATTTAAGAAATTATATATAAATAATTCTAACACTAAACACACAATGTGGAGGAAGATCATCACTATGCGCCTTTAGACCATGCAAAAAAATGCAAAAACATACATCATGGGGGAGTAAGCATTGTTGTACATCTTTAGACCATGTAAAACCACACAAGACATGCAAGGAAGACACATAAAACACATGGAAAACATGAGCGTCGAGTATAGTATGTCATCGACACACTATACGTCTTATACATAGAAAACATGTGTAATACGGAGGAGCTCATCACTACGTGCCACTATCTAAGACATGCCAAACACACCTGATGGTTGACCTACATTACCGCAACTACCAAAGACATGCTTAAGGGTGAATAACTCAAGATCCATCTCTACCTCACAATGAGGACTTTGTTAAAAGGATGAGCAACTAACTCAAGAGTTACACCATCCTGCATTCCACATAAGGGCTTTTAAAATGCAACCCCACCCACATCCACAAATGCCTTACAGTGAAAAGGAAGCATGATCTCAAAGTATACAACCCCACCTGCATAACGAAGATGCCTTACAGTGAAAAGGAGGTATACGCAAAACAAAGTACACAACCCCGCCCGCATCATGGAGACACCTTATGGTGAAAAGAAAGCATACGTAAACATGCTTTATCAATGATGTCTAAAAATAATCAAGCAATTATCATAATATATGCCCCCACCTTAAAGTGGTTGATCCCACTTGTCGATATTAAGAACTTTAAGGTAAAGTGAAAACATGCAAGGGAACCAGAGATTTCACAAAGCCCATGCCCCCAAAGGTGACATGTGCCACGATCACTGAATGTTCCCACAAACATGCACCATTATCTTTTGCTAACATAATAAACAACATATAAATTTGGTTAGATAGTCTATTCTAAGATAACAACCAAATCAATTCACAAAACTTACACAGAAATCATTTATCATATCACATAGTAGACCAAGGCTATACTTGCAGGTTCAAAACTGAGTATAGCCATGAGGTTATCTTGTAGGTATCTCAAAATCGAATGTAGCTACAAGGTGATATACAAAACAATCCAAAGTGCATAGAAGAAGATTTAGAGTATTGCAAAGGTTTGTTACAACAAATTTCACAATACAAATCACAACACGGAGTGATTCTACTAGTTAAGTGTTAGTAATATATCAACCCCATCTTAATATATAGCTAGGTCCATTTTTGCTTTCTTGTTGAAGTGATGCATGGTCCTTATCAGTATTTATTTTTTTGTCATCCGTAGAGTAGTAGAACTACTAAAGAATGTAAACACTAAAATGAGAGAGGAGATAAAGGTGGCTTAGGGTCACAATGTGGGAAAATTCCCCCAAGACATTCTCCACAATGATATGCCCCAAGGCACAACACAACAATTACAATAAGAGAGAGGAGAGTAGAAGAATAGAAACACAAATAGAAGTGTCACAATAGAGGTGGTATCCTTGTATCCTCGACCTTACAAGAGTATCAAGGGATAGTCAAGGAGACCTAAACAACGTTTAACACATTATGGAGGAACACAGCACAACACAACACATACACAGAAGAGCAGGCCACCCATGAGAGAAACTCAAAGAGGTACTACATCAAGGTGGCTAAAAGGGTGAGAGATACTTACCTATGAGAAGATGCAACCACACTAGCAGTCATCTTCAAGAGAATCATCTTCCTCCTAATCTCAAATGCAAGAGGAAATAGGTACATAAGGTACTATAGCCCAATTTGAAACATCATCCTTTAATTCTTCATCCTTTAGCTCTTCTTTTGATTCAATTTTTATTGGTCGAATGTTTTCTTGTTGAGACAATACTTGTTGAGCTAAATCTTGTCGCTTTCTCCTTCATTCTCTTGCATTCTAATTCCTTATTGTCTTATAAGTGATATTTGTAAAAGGTGTTTCATGAGTTCCCACATTCTTTGACATTTTAGAAGAGGAAGTTGGTACAAAAGTAATCTTTTGTGATTAAATGCTTCACTCTTTATGGTTATCTCCCGATCCTTGTAAGGATGGTAGAAGAGGAACCTCGACGAAAATTCCTTTACCTCGTGGGTGAGGGGATTCTTTCATCTTGGGCTTCTTGTCACTCTCTATTTGTTTAGTAGAAGGAATTGTAGCCTCAAAGGACTAAGAGGGTCCAGGAACATTCTTTCCATGTGATAGTTGAGCCATTAATTTTTCCTTGTATTTTTGATATGCCAGGAAGAATTGATCTTCTCTTGGTTGAGTTGGTTTAGTAGGTTACAACCAAAAGTAGTCTAAGTTGAAGTTTCCATGATTGACCAAAGGTTTCCATCCACTATGATGTACAACATGCACGCATCCTTAATTAGGGAATTTTATACATTTATGAATGGTAGAAGGGACCTCTTTCATGGACATGAGCCAAGGATGGCCTAGTTTCACACGAAATAGGTCTGATGTAGGAATGATGACAAATGGTTGTTCTAAGGCTTTTTCCACCACTTTAATCAAGAGTGTAATCTTTCTAATAATAAGGAGAAATATCCATTATGTGCCTTGAGCATTATATGTGTAGGATCATAAGTGTCTTGTACCAAATCATGCATGTATAAGAATTCTTTAGTTATCACATTCTCCATACAATTAGGATCGATAAGGACACCTCTTGTAGGATTCCCACTTATATGTGTTGTAATGTAAATATAAGGAAATTTGGGTAGAGACAAAATAGAAGCCTAAAAAAATTCACACATAGAATACTATGCTTCTATTATCTTATTTTCATTCAATAATCTATTACATATTTATAGGAGTGTTATCTCCTAAATTATAGGAGAAATAGTATAACCTCCTCTAACCATTTCTTTCTATAGACAAGTCCTTCTAACAACTTGAATATTACAATCTTGTACAATATTTCTTCACACATAATATTCTAATATTTAAACTAACAAACCATAACAAGTATAATATTTCTAACACCCACAATAATTACATGATCTCACACATTATTATTCATGTGAGCACTAACATTAATTCCTAATACCCCCCTTAGTGTGAACATGGTAAAAACTCATAACTTCCACTGTAGTAAGCCTAACTCTCATGGCTCATGATCTTGATTCAATCGAAAGGGACCTCTCACCAACCTTTCATGGTTTTCACACAAGTTTACCACAAACCTAGACACAAACAAGAACACACTCATTTTTTCACCTCATATGGTTTTATGGATCACCACTAACCCTTTCAAGATCCATGAATTGCATTACACTAGTATTTTTGTTTACTACAATAATCTATACTAGGTGGAAGTACATCACAAGAACTAGAAACAAAATCATATGCCTATGCATACTTTTAGGTCTGCATACTACTATCTGGATCTTGTTGCACATGATCACCTACATACAAGAACTTATCTCGCTTTCACTTCTAGTGAAATCATCATCAGCCGACCATGCTTCTAAGAAGTTCAGCAATTAGAGGATCTTTGTAGTTTCAAACTTTACAGGGGAATGTTTTTAGTGTTCTCAATTGTAGCCACCATTATAAATCATTGTCACTCTAATCACAAATGATATGAGATGGTCACCACTACCACTTGGAAACCTATCTTGACTTTAGTCTTTTTTGCACAAATAGTTTTGTCACTAATGCAATTTCATGACCCCAATGCTAGTGACTGATGAGAGGTTGCTAAATATCCTCCAACCTCCTGTGCCTCCAACCTCCAATTGGTTTGCTACTTTCTTAGCAAATTCATATTTGAGGCTCAATTATAAAATGTTCCTCCTCAATATGAATGTTGCGTATAAGTAATAATGCGTCCATTTACAAATAAGGTAATTTTTATTTATTTTTTTAATACTATTTGACACTTTTAGGTTTTGGTAGACTACTTTTGATGACACAATAACTAACGACATGTGAAAATGGACCCTATACTAAACAAAATAATACGACTTGGATTTGACTTACTTTCACAACACATAATATTTTTACTAATAGACTATGACACAAATTATAAATTAGCTATAGTGATTGATAATCTCCCTCTACACATTTTCATCGATCTTTTCACCCCTCTCTATTTTATAAATATAATTATTAAAATCTTCTAAAAGTTTTAAACCATTTCCTTCTTGCTTCACATAGCTCCCACAATTCAAGGGTAACAACTAAACAACACATCGAACCACACTTTTTGCAAAACCTTCTGAACTCATGCTGCTCACATGGACAAAGGAGTCCTTTACATTTTGAATGACAGCCTAATATATAGAAATGTTTTCTTGTTTGGTTACAGTTAACGTGCTCACTTTGCTTGTCAGATTAATGGCATAACCTCCACAACCTACAATCTTTCTACATACTCTGTAGTAGCATGGAGAATTTGATACTTCTATTAGCATGCAACAACAAATGGGGAGATAAGCCATAAGCAAAAACTGTAGCACATGATGCCTTTTCTTGAGATCGCTCATGCCTTCTCAAAAACAAACTTCATTAGTCTCTTTTGCCATGATTTCAAAGAGGTACATGGCTCAACAAATTCCCAATTTGAAAGTGAGAAAAAAATTATTGAATAGCAATAGGTAGAGGAAAACACAACGTCTCTAAAAAATATATTATTTCCAAATAACAATAATATTTCAATGCCTTCTGGGAACTCAGCCGCCTCCTCTGCAAAGGAAAACAAAACTATATATCCAGTCAATTCCTCAAAGAAAAATTCCACAAAATCAAAGAATGATATTGTAGCCACTTCAAGAAAAGATCTTGATAATCGTGCTTCAAGCACTATGCCTTGAGCCAACACTTCCACACCAATATTGGCAAAAATATATTTGTCATTATTATTTAATTACTGCACCTTGAAATCACATTCACATCCCTCGTTTTCCATGCAAAACTGTTATCTCATTATGCAAAATATATTCAAAATGTTTCTGGGTTTTGTTCTCCTTTGTCTAAGCTTTCCAAAACATTTTGAATTTTTATTTTCCATTGAGTATTGAGAGAGAAATCATAATTTTAATGAACTGATAGTAAAAAATATTTTTGGACACCTAGCTCTGATACCATATTAGGAAATTTGGGTAGAGACAAAATAGACGCCTAAAAAAATTTCACACATAGAATAATATGCTTGTATTCTCTTATTTTCATTCAATAATCTATTACATATATTATAGGAGTGTTATCTCCTAATTTATAGGAGAACTAGTATAACCTCCTCTAACCATTTGTTTCTATAGACAAGTTGTTCAAACAACTTAAATATTACAATCCTGTACAATATTTCTTCACACATAATATTATAATATTTAAAATAACAAACCATAACAAATATAATATTCCTAACACCCATGATAATTACGTGACCTCACACATTATTATTCATGTGAGCACTAACATTAATTCCTAATAGTAAAGAGGTCCATCAATATATCTAATTGTGACCTCATGTGGTGTAAATGAGATGATAGGTTTAGGAGCCTTCTTCTTCCTATTAACTCGAGGAGAAACCATACCACCCTTATTTTGATTAGATGCCATGTATGTGAGACTATTGCACACCAACACACTAGTTTGAGGAAATTGAGTTTTTTAAGATGATGCAGAGTAATCAAGGAAATGCTTAAAACAATCTTTAAACACCCACAAGGATCCTCTGACTTGCAACCTTCAAATATTCCTTTCCTAGTTGTCCTTAGCCTAGTAGCCCTTTAAGTGCAGTAACTCAGACCTTTTTGCATAACTTTCATTATAGAACTGATATTCAAAATGTAATCCCTATTTGGGATACCCTTTTTGCCTTTATCTAACATATATCAAAATGGAATAGGGTTTCTTTATACAGACTAGGGAAAAAACAAGACTATTCATGTGTAAACCCTAGGACTGTTACAGAACTACTCTCAATAAAAATACCACAACTCACTCAAAACATAATGAAATCAGATACAACCAAAAGCATTGTAAAGTAGAAACAAATTTATTTCCATCCATCTATTATATTCCTTGATATGAGGTTGTACCAAGCCATACCATGCATGCTTTCAGACTGCAACTTTCAGAAAAAACAAACTCGCAAACCTGCCTTTAGTAAAATGAGCATAACTTTCACAAAACATAATGAAAATCAGTCAAACCAAAATAATTACAAAGCTAACAACATTATCCAACTTTTCCAACCATTTTCATGCTTGTAACTATCCATACAAGGCTGTACAAATAGAAAGAACAAGCCTACAACGTTGGAATACATAGAAAAATAGGATTTTTATTCATCAAACTTCAAAATACAATGTCTCTCCTCCTTATTTGAGTTTGGAGGGTGCTTTTTATGCATTTTGCATCAATTCCAACTAATTAGAAATGGTTTCTTGTTTTTCTTGTAACCTTTTACTTAAGTTACATGACCACTAACATTGATAATTTTGCAATTTTAAACCAATGAACATATAACATCGAAAATGGATCAAAATGATCCCAAATGATCACATATGACCTTATTAGACTGGGTAAGTGCAAGAAGATGGGGGGCCAAAAAGGGTCTTAAGTGGCCACTTTTTTTTTAGAAATGATGAAATGTTGGCCTTGGATGAGAAATTGAGCATAGTTACACTCAAAATTTTAAGATGCAATAAAAACAATGTTTGTATTGCTCCAAGTCTACTTTATAAACTACTAATTTTTTTTTGAAAATGGTATAGATTAAGGGGTTCAAAAGAGGGATCCATAGAAATTGGTGTTGTTTTTGTCAAAAAAACATAACATAGCATGTTTTGTGGCTCCCTCAAAAGGTTAACTTCTTTTTGGTATTTTTAAAATTGCTTCAGTGAGAAATTAGCTAACAACATGTAGTTTATGCCTAATTTTTCTAATAATTTTTTAATGAATATTTGATTTTTTTACTAATTTTCAAAGTGGACACATCCTGGAAAATAGAATTTTAGTCATGCTACCCCTATAAATTTTGAAAACTAATTGAAAATCAATTTTTTTAATATATGTAGAATGGAGTCTAGTTTCTAAAAAAGTAATTTTTTTGAAATTTCAATGAATGATTAATTTGTAATGAAAAAAAGACCAAACACTGGTTTTTGCCCAAAAATAGATACACAAACAAAAGAAATTAAAGATGAAAGGCTTAACATTATCAAAATGTGAAAATAATTACATCGTTAAATAGCTAAGAGAGCCTAACATTACCCAGGTCTTTGATTTGTTTGACCTTGAAGCATGTGTAAATCTAAGGGTTAGCATGAATAAAATTATGTAAAATCCTGTAGAATATGCAAAAACACATCTTTGGGTGTTGGGAAGGCACTCCAAGCCTTTGAGTTGAAAATACAAAGCAAATCCCAAGCCTAATGCTTGGGATTCCCAAAGCAAAATATAACGTGAGTGCGTTATAACACACTCATGTTATGTTTTGTTTTGCATTTTTTCCCTTTTCACAAAGTTTTCCCGATGTTTGTCATGTTTGACATAACACAAGTGCATTATAACGTGCTCACATTATGTCTCCCTTGGAATGTTTTATGTTCAAGGTTATTAAGCATGTATGTATGTATGATTTTATGTATGTATGTATGTATTCCTGTATGTATGTATTGATGTATGTAACTATGCCTATATGTATGTATTTATACTTATATGTATGTATGTATGCATGCTTGTATGTATGCATATATGCATGCATGTATGTATGGATGTATGTGTGTATGCATGTATGTATGTATGTATGTATGTAAAGGTTTTGGGTTTAGGTTGTATAAGGACCTGATCAACCTATAGAGTTTTTAGGGTTGAGGGTTGAGGTTTTTGGGTTTAGGGTTTAAGGTATAGGGTTGAGGGTTGAGGGATTAGAGATTAAGTAATAGGTTGAGGGTAGAGGGTAAAGGGTAGAGGGTTGAGGGTTGAGGGTTGAGGGTAGAGAGTTGAGGTTTAAGGGTTGAGGGTTGAGGCTTTAGAGATGAGGGTTAAGGGATTAGGGTTTAAGGTATAGTGTCAAGGGTAAAGGAGGGTAGAGATGGGGATGAGATGGATAGGGGAGGAGAGGGGTGGATAAAGGTTGAGGGTTTAAGGGTTTAGGATTTAAGAGTAAAGGGTTTAGGGTTTAAGGGTTGAGGGTTTAAGGTTAAGGGATTAGGGTTTAGAGTTGAGGGTTAAGGGTTGAGGGATAGGGTTTAAAGTTTAGGGATAAGGGATTAGGGTTTAGGACCTTGAGGGATTAGGGTTTAGGGTTGAGGATTTAGGGATAGCATTTAGGGTTGAGGGATTAGGGTTGAGGGTCGATGAATTAGGGTTAAAGTAGAGTGTTGAGGGTAGAGGATGTTGGCAAGAGACACTATGTGGTTTCATGAGGGTTGTCATTGATGGTAACAACGTCCATCTCACACATCTGCATGACATGGTGTGTCTATACCAGAAGTTAGAGTGAAGAGTATTTGGTTTGGTGACCAAGAACAGAGGCATGCAACAATGTCTGAAATGAGGTCCAGATCTCTTAGAGGAAGTATCCTAGTAAAGTGTGGACTTGGGGAAGTCAAGAGGAGTACCATAACTAATATATTCTAGAGATTGAGCCTCTGGTGATGAAAGAGTGAAGAGATATGAGCACCTAAGTGTTAGGTTCCTGTTTGGCAGAGTAAACTGAGAAAAACCTGACTGACAGAGAATTAGACCTTAATCCAGATGAGATATTGATGGTGATGAAGGTTCGTGAGGTATCATTCATGATTGGCCGACATGATTGATTACTTCTATAAGCATCTCCTTGATACACATCACTTGATAAGCAAGGATTCAGCCGATAGATCAGAGTTTGGGAAAATATTGACTATTCCAGATGTTGACTAGAAAGGTGTTGAAATCATTGGTGCGGATATATATACTAGATGAATTTGGATGCAAAGGTGTGTGTGGTGTGTTGCAAATTGTGAAGAAAAGCAGAGATCAGTGTAGAAGTAGTAATATAGGTCTAGTATGTGACAGGACAATAGCACCAAAGAAGAGGAAGAATGAAGTGCAGTAGATCAGTGTATTGAGCCTAAATAGAACTGAACCTCAGCATATGTGGATGCTTCTCATTAGTTCAAGTATCTTGTTACTTTCTTTGTACCTTGTAGACAGTGAGTCTCTTGTAGGCAGTGAGCCTCTTGTGAACAGTGTGCTCGGGCAGTGAGCCCTAATTAGCAAGTGCCATTTTTGTATTTCTATTCTTCTAACAGAGAATACATTCTTGGGTTAGTCACCCTGTGGTTTTTCCCTTAATAGGGTTTTCCATGGTTAAATCATTGTGTTATGTGAATTGACTTTGTTTCTTCTTTCATGTTTATGGATGCTTATTTGTTTTGATGTTGCACTAGTTATAAAAGAAGAACAGAACGTTAAGTTAATTAAGATAACTGATTCACCCCCCCTCTTAGTTACCAACAATTGGTATCAAAGCCAAGTTCCTTCAAACAGAGCCTAACAGCTTGAGGAAGATCTGGGAGTCTCAATGGATATGTATGGTATGAGGGAACAACTTCAGTTTGCCCTAGATGATCTTGAACAATCTCACTCCGAAGTCAATAACTTGAAGGAAAGACTCAAACAGACTGATGATTTCATAAATGAACTAAAAGAGAAACTGAGTATCTCTATGAAAAAGAGAAAGGAACTTCTTCAACAATTAGCAAGTCAAAGTGAAGCTAATAATACTGATGAAGATCTGAAAGAGAAGAACAAGTTATGTGAGAAGCTATCAAAAGAAGTTATTATGGTAAGACATGAAATGGAATCAGGGGTTATGAAATTCACCCAAGAAATTGAAGAGAAAAGAAAAACTGAAGATGATCTGAGACAAAATCTCAAGGAAAAGTCAGAAGACTACCATAAAATGGATAGAATAATCAGGCATCTAGAATCTAATCTTGAAGAAGCAAGAGATAATGAAGAACAACTTGAGAATCAGATTGACACTCTTAAAAGGGATCTTCAAACAATAAATGAATACAGAGAGAAATTCAAGATAAGCTTTTCTCAACTTGAAGTTCTTCAAAGTTAAAAGAGGGTAGATGACAAGCAAGGCTTGGGGTATGAGAAAGGTGGAAGCTCTGGATCCGGTCAGAAAAACTCTGGATCAGGAAATCCAAGGAACAGGCCTAGAAGACCTCTGGTAAGGCAACCAAATGTTCAAAGATATTTAGCCTTCAATGGATACTGCCACAACTACAATAAATTTAGTCACAAAGCTAACTAGTGCAGAAGAAGAATGAATCAGCCTAATTCATCCTTCTCTGGATAGTGTTTCAATTGCAAAAGGTATGGTCACAAATCTCATGAGTGTAGAAATATGCAAATGAACAATTCATTCAATGGTAAATGCTTTGCATGCAATAGAATGGGACATATGGCTAATCAGTGTAGATCAAGAGGATATCAGTCAAATTTGCAAAGAAATATTGTTTGCTACAATTGCAATAGATCCAGTCATATTACCAAATTCTGCAGAAGTAAGAATCAAAATAAAAGGGGTCTGGTGCATCATAATCAAAATCAAGACAGAGGAAAATGAAAAGTGAATGCGGAAGAAATTCAAAGGGAGATGAATAAGATTTGGGTAAAGATAAGTACAAAAAATGTTGGGGATGGATCCACACTAGAATCTAGTGCTGATATTCCTTCTAGAAACTAAATAAGATGAGCTCTAGCTCAGGGGGAGTCACAAAAGAAAACTAGTTCCCCCAGCCAGTCAATTGGTGCCTGAAATTGGCACATGGAAAGTTGTGGATTAAAGGGTTCTTAGAGAAACATCTAAATAAGCTTTGGTAAATATATGAAAGATCCGCAAGAAATTTTGAAGAGGTTAATCATCCAACTTCAATCCAGTTTAACAGTCATCCGATAAATGTTGAATTCTCACAGTTAGATCTGGTATGATTCATAATTGAAATATTTTGATCTGTGGTTAGATGGAATAATTGGAGAAAGGGAGATAGATTGTCATTTTCTACCAAGAATCATTCTAAATGCATCTCAGTGATCTGGAAAGATCTCTCTTAGAACAAGAAAAACAAGGCAACCAAAATAACTTAAGTTGTGCATTTATTGCAAAATGGAATTAGGGTTTTCTCAGAGATAAAAGGGTTCATTTGCTCATCATTTGTACATTTGCATTAGTGAAAAAGATAAGAAGAGCTCTGCAAACAAGTTTGCTTCATCTCTCTCAAGGATCAATCATAGAATTCAAGTCAACCAATGATCTTTTTGGCTCTTTTCGTGAACCCTAGAGGTGTAAAAAGGTACTTTTCAGTCTTGTAAATCTCTTTAAATCTATTGAAAGATGGCTACTCCAAATGTTGTCAAAATCACTGATAGGCTGCACCCTAAATTCAAGAAACATCCTTATAAATCTCTAGAAGTAGATCCTATAGGCACATTCTCTAGCATTCTGCATGGGGTTTTGCATGTTGAAGATGTTAGGGCATACATTCATGCGAATATTGAGGAATTCAGGGAATCCAAGCTGATGAATATATATCATAAGAAGCTAATAGATGAATCATTTGAACTCAAACCTCAGTACAAAGCCATCTAGGACAAGCATTTTGCATAGTGCATTCGTTTCCCCTATTTTGCAGAAGATGAATGGGTCCGATACATTCTGCGCTGAGTGCATGACAACTTTATATGGTTAATGAGGCCATTTAAGATCACAAGGGATGCCATTAGGGTGGTGACTGGATTGCACTCATCATGTGGGTTACCTACTCTCAAATTAGTCAAAAACTAAATTGTGAGTGAGGCTACTGGATCTAAATTTGATAAAAGAGCAATGACAATTGAGGATATCATAGATCCAGATATTAAGTTTTCTACCATGATAATTGGCTACAAGATATATCACTCCAGTAGGGAGAATTCTGTATCCGGAACAGTAATTTACATTGCTTATGAAATGTTAAGAAAGGATGCTGACTATGATCTTTGTGAGGTCCTTCTGAACCAACTTTTGGAGAATCTGTAGAAGATAAAGAAGGATAGGAAGAATTCCTTCAAATACGGTGGCTTACTACAAAGTCTTTTCTTCTATTACATGAATGAGCTATCTAGATCTAATGGCTAGATATGGAAAAATGACAGACCTGTTGCCATACAAATCAAGGATTATTTGCATGGGTTGGTGATGCCAAGGCACAAAACTCAACACTGTAGGATTACTTCAAAAACTTCCAAAGCTTGATGCAGGCCAGAGAAAGAATCCCCCAATCATTGGTTGAGAAATACAAGGATACAGTGTGCTTTATGGTAGACACTGATCAATGCCTAATGGAGGTAGTGGAGCCAAGGATAGTTTGGATCATGCCAATGGGGTATGAAGTAGATGAGAAAATTATTGAGCTACATGTTAAACACATGCTAAGTCAACCCAAGGACCCTGAGGAAGAAAGGTTTGGAACCTTTGAAGAGTTGAGTGTAAAGATTCATGTGGAGCTTAGACAACCAGAGATGAAAAGAAAAGTGAGAAAAATAGAGAATGTTGCCAAAAGGTATGGCATTTCAAAAGATGCACTCAATGCAAACAAAGAGATGATGGAAAGGGAAGAGAAAGAAAGGAAAGAAATAGAAAAAGAAAGTGCTCTGGTGCAAGCCCCCTCCCAGACTAGATCCTCCAAAAGCTCTATACCTGCCACCTCCAAGAGCCAAAAAGCATCAAAACTGGAAGCCCGGACATCCAGAAAGGCAAAGAAAAGAACAAAGAAAAAGGCAACAAGATCCTATACAAGTCTCAAGGATGATGAAGAAACATAGAAAGATGAGGAAGTAAAGAAAATGAAGAAGAAGAAGAAAACATCTAGTGAATCCTCTACTAGTCAAGACAAGCAAGAAAAGATAAAAGAATTTGTTGAAAAACCTACTCTTTACATTGATGATATCGTCAAATCAGTCACTGTGGATGGGAACCTAAAACCAATGACTGAGTTCTATGATGAATATAATGAAGCTGACTAGCAGATCTTGCAAGAAGCTATAGTCAAGTATCTGAATATCTATAATAAGGAATTTATTGAAATCATATCTCTAATTCCCAAAAGCCTAGAAAAGGAACTAGAAATAAGAAAGAACAATGCTAAGCCAAAGGATCTTGAGATCTAGGAACAAATAGCTATTTAGCTCTATCCTTCAATCACTCCAAAATAAATGCATATGATCTTCAAAGATTGCAAGGATGAGTTCTGGAGCAAAGCTAGAATGAATCAGCTTATGCTTGGAGAAACTAACAAAGTAGCAAAAGAAATAGAAGATATCCTCCAGAATGCTTTTAAAAGATTCAATCTTCCTATTATAGAGGACTTAGGTGATGAACCCTCTGTCATGGATGACAAAGGAGAATCTATTGAGACAGTGGCAGAAGAGGCAAAGGAGACGAGTCAAGAAAAAGCTAAGGACTTAGATTCATTTGGTCTAGAAGAGGAAGTCCATGAAGAAGAAAACATCTCTCCTCTGGTTTTCCTAGCAGACTCTAGATCTAAAGGAGAAGAAAGAACATAAGAGAAAATCAATCAAGAAGAAGAGGTGAAGGGAAGAGAAGAAGGTCAAATGGAGAAGACCACAAATGACAGTGCTGAGGCTATAGAAGGGAAGAAAACCCTATCTCCAGCAAGAGACACTATAGAAGCAATTAAAGACTTCTTGACAAAAGAAATGATGGAACTAGATGAACCAGAGCTACTTCAAGGACCATTCAATTTTGATTCCCTCTCCCTAATTCAGACTATGAAGATACCATCCTTTGCCCATGCAAAGGCAAAAGAAAAACTTTTGAAGTCTCACATGGAAGACTGTGATCTAGTCGAGATTGCATCCAGTGCATTGGAGAAAATCATGCCATCCTTCTAGAAGGATCTTTCGGCCACCTCATCCGGTAACTTAAAATATCTTGTCAATTCAATTAGTACACATTTTGATTCTTTGGAGAAGTCAGCTGAAGATAAAGTCCAAAAATTTTTTTTGGGAAAGAGACTCTCTGAGGTGTAGGGTCTAATAACAAATGATAGGAGAGTTATGGATATTGGGATAAAGAGCTTAGAAAATGCTCTTAAAGATGGTGGAGATATATATAAATTTTGTTTATCCTAGCCTAAAGTGACAAATGATATTGAGAAGAAAGTAAAAGAGAAAAAGGATAAACTGTTAAGTTTATCTCAAAGTTTTGATCCTCTCTCCTCTTCCATAGTAAATCAAGAATGTCAAACTATTGCAGTCATAAATGAAATAAAGAATCTTGAGAAGGAGAAGAAAAATAGAATAAACAGGTTAAGTGAACTTAGAGGGATCATTATCCCTATGTTAGAGGCCATGAATGAGGCCCTAACTGATGCTCAGGCCATAGCCCGGACCAGTGATCTGTCAGATCTTAAGAAGGTAGAAGCTTTTGCATTCTTGTTGAGTGGTCACATCTCAATTTTAGATAGGATGAAGCAAAGTTGGGTGATAGAAGTTGTATAGTTGAAGAATATTTTTACAGATATACTTAAGTATATGTAAGTACAACTTGTATATATACTTATGCAGATATGTATAGATTGATTTTTGAAAAATTTGGTGTGCAAATTTTACCCTTTGCCATTGATGTCAAAAAGGGAGTGAGGACTAGTGAAAAATGAGGAATCTAGCTAAGGGGGAGCTCCGGTAAAGGGTACATTAGAACAGAGCATCAGCCAAGGGGGAGTGCAGTGTGACATTTAGTCATTTTTCACTAAGTGTTGCCATCAATGCCAAAGGGGGAGATTGTTGGCAAGAGACACCGTGTGGCTTCATGAGGGTTGTCATTGATGGCAACAAAGTCCATCTCACACATTTGCAGGACATGGTGTGTCTATACCAGAAGTCAGAGTGAAGAGTATTTTGGTCCGGTGACCAAGAACAGAGCATGCAGCAAGGTCTGACAATCAGGTTTGGATCTCTCAGAGGAAGTATCCTAGTAAAGTATGGACTTGGGGAAGTCAAGAGGAGTACCATGACTAATATATTCCAGAGATTGAGCCTCCGGTGATGAAAGAGTGAAGAGATATGAGCATCTAAGTGTTAGGTTCCTGTTTGGTAGAGTAAACTGATAAAGACCTGACCAACAAAGCATCAGACCTTAATCTGAATGAGATATTGATGGTGATCAAGGTTCTTGAGGTATCATTCATGATTGGACGACATGATTAACAACTTCTATAAGCATCTCCTTGATACACATCACTTGATAAGCAAGGATTCAGCTGACAGACCAGAGTTTGGGAAAATATTGACTATTTTGGATGCCAACTAGAAAGGTGTTGAAATCATTGGTGTGGATATATATACAAGATGAATTTGGATGTGAAGGTGTGTGTGGTGTGTTGCAAAGTGCGAAGAAAAGTAAAGAGTAGTGTAGAATAGTAATACAGGTCCAGTATGTGACAGGACAGCAGCACCAAAGAAGAGGAAGAATGAAGTGCAGTAGATCAGTGTATTGAGCCTAACCGGAACTAAACCTCAGCATATATGGATGCTTCTCATTAGTTCAAATATCTTGTTGCTTTCTTTGTACCTTGTAGATAGTGAGTCTCTTGTAGGCAGTGAGCCTCTTGTGAGTAATGTGCTCGGGCAGTGAGCCCTAATTGGTAAGTGCCATTTTTGTATTTTTATTTTTCTAATAGAGAATACATTCTTGGGTTAGTCACCTTGTGGTTTTTCTCTTAACAGGGTTTTCCACATCAAAATCATTGTGTTATGTGAATTGATTTTGTTTCTGCTTTCATGTTTATGGATGCTTATTTGTTTTGATGTTGCACTAGTTATAAAAGAACAGAAAGTTAAGTTAATTAAGATAATTGATTCACCCCCCTCTTAGTTATCAACAGAGGGATTAAGGATAGGGTTTAGGGTGGGTTGAGGGACAATGGATTAGGGTTTAAGGTATAGTGTTGAGGGTTGAGGGTTTAGGAATAGGGATATCATTTAGGGTTTAGGGTTGAGGGATTAGGGTTTAGGGTTTAGGGATAAGGAATTAGGTTTGATGGTTGAGGGATTAAGGTTTAGGGTTGAAGGATTAAGGTTTAAGGTTGGAGGTTTAGCATTTAGGGTTTAGGGATAGGGTTTAGAGTTTAGGGATAAGGGATTAGGGTTATGGACCTTAAGGGATTAGGGTTTAGGGTTGAGGCTTTAGGGATAGCATTTAGGGTTGAGGGATTTAGGTTGAGGGTTGAGGGATTAGGGTTATGGTAGAGTGTTGAGGGTAGAGGGATTAGGGATAGGGTTTAGGGTTGAGGGATTAGGGTTCAGGGTTGAGGGTTTAGGGAAAAGGGATTAGGGTTTAGGAATAGGGATAGAGTTTAGGGTTTAGGTTTGAGGGATTAGGGATTAGGGTTTAGGGATAAGGAATTAGGGTTGATGGTTGAGGGATTAAGGTTTAGGGTTAAGGGATTAAAGTTTAAAGTTGAGGGTTGAGGGTTTAGGGATAGGGTTTAGAGTTTAGGGATAAGGAATTAGGGTTTAGGACCTTGAGGGATTAGGGTTTAGGGTTGAGACTTTAGAGATAGTGTTTATGGTTGAGGGATTAGGGCTGAGGGTTGAGGGATTAGGGTTTAAGGTGTATTGTTGAGGGTTTAGGGATAGGGTTTAGGGTTGAGGGATTAGGGTTTAGGGTTGACAAATTAGGGTTTAAGGTTGAGGGTTTAAGGATAGGGTTGAGGGTCGAGGGATTAGGGTTAAGGTAGAGTGTCAAGCGTAGAGGGATTAGGGATAGGGTTTAGGGTTGAAGGCTTAAGGATTGAGGGTTGAGGCTTTAGGGCTGAGGGTTAAGGGATTAGGGTCTACGATATAGTGTTTGTTGCAAGTATGGGCCTAATTAGTATTGTCATTGATGTCAACATACTTTTGTTGCATTAATGATAAGGATTGGATGAGTTATATGTTGAGGATATTGAGAAAATTAGTCTCAATCAGGAACAGTGAAGAACCATGATGATAGCAAGGTAAAAGCTCAAGATAGGTTAAGGATCAGAGGATGCAGATTAAAGGGTTTGTAGATATGAGTCTTAAGATGCTCCAGTAGAGATTTTAGAGATCTGCATGAAGATATGAAGAAGTTGTGATCACTCAAGTAGAACCAGTTTCGGTAGATGTTCAGAGGTGACAGAGTGTCACAGAAAGGTCCAGTGAGATTCAGAAATGCATTATCTTGTCTTGCAGATTGGAAGGAGTGTTGGGGAAGTCCTTATGATGGGTCATCTTGATTTGTTCATGATTCAAAGGTCTAGAAGCATCTATTCCTTTGTGACAGTAATGGTAGACTGTGTTCTTGAGGTACCAGATGTAGGAGAGAGATTTCAGTAAGTAGAGGAAGTGCGGATGTTCCTAGTGATTCAGGCAAGCTTGTGGAGGTCATTGGATCATGTTCAGTTCATGTTGATGGTCTGCATTAGAGTTGGAGCCCAGAATTGAAGAAATACTTCTGAATGAAGGTGTTCTTCCTTAGGCTAGCCTACCGGATGAGTTACTCATCTTGCGGATGTTCTTGTGGATGTTTGTTGACTTAGATGTTTGTTCCTAAGTTGATGTCGTGTATAAATAAGGGATTGCAAAGTCATTTCAAGGTGTGATGTGTGGAGATGAGTGTGTGGTAGCTAGGAGAAGAGCAAAAGGCAGAGTAGAAGGTTTGGGCTTAAATGGAACTGATTCAAGCATGGTGAAGATGCTATTTACCAGTTCAAGTATGTGATACTTATTCTTTTGTAGACATTGTGTCTCTTGTAGGCAGTCGGCCTCTTGTGAGCAATGTGCTCAGGCAGTGAGCTCTAATTGGCATGTGCCATTTCTGTTCTTTCTATTCTTCTAATAGAGAATACAATCTTAGGTTAGTCACCTCGTGGTTTTTCCCTTAACCGGGTTTTCCACGTTAAAATCTTGGTGTCTCATGTGTTAACGTGTTTCTGCTCTTGATTAAATGCATTAAGCTTCATGTTTGATTTATTGTTATATAGCTAATTGAATACAAGTGTTGAAAAGGAAGAAAAGTTTTGGACAACTAATTCACCCCCCCCCCTCTCAGTTGTCTGCCCTAAATCTAACAATTGGTATCAGAGCCAAGTTCCTCTAAAAGGAGCTTAACCACTTGAGGAGATCCAGGATGTCATCTTACAAGAAGGATAGTCCGAAGTTTGATGGAACCAACTTTGCTCTTTGGAAAGGTCGCATGAAATGCCACTTACAGTGTATGGGAATGGCATACTGGTCCATGGTTACAAAACGGTATGTACCTCCACAGGGTGGTTTGACAGCCCTAAATAAAATCACAGATGTTGAAAACAACCTGCGGACCAAAGAGGTTCTTCTAAGTGCATTATCTGACTCAGAGCTCTCAAATGTTATTGATCTACCAACTACCTTTGATATTTGGAATAAACTGGAACTTTTGCATGAAGGAGACTAGTATGTTAAATGTGCAAAGTTACAAAGTCTAAAAGGGAAATTTGAAAAACTAAAGATGAGAGATGATGAAAATATTACCTCTTTTATGCCAAAAGTGAATGAGCTGGTTTGTGGAATTAGAAATGCAAGTGGAACCCTCAGTGAAGAAGAGATCATTGGCAAAGTTCTCAGATCCCTTCCTGCTTCTTATAAAATCAAGGCTTTTGCAATCGAAGAATTTAGAGCCCACACAACAGTCACAAGAGATCAATTGGTTGGTAAGTTGGCTGCTTTTGAAATGGCCGAGTTTGGAGATGATCCTCCAAAGACTGAATCTGCATTCAATGCTAGTGCCTCTGTAAAAGGGAAACAAAGGTTTGATCCACGAGAAAACTCTTCAAGGAACCTATCATGGTATGAAAATGCAAGAAAAGACTCGGAAGAAGGAGAAGCTGAAACTGCTCATCTTGAAGCTCTTATTACAAAAAGACTTCCAAGAGGATCCAATAAGTATGAGCGAAATTGCCTTTTAAGTGTTTTAACTGCAATAGGATTGGTCATTTTGCATCAAGGTGTCCAGAAATATTTTCTAGGCCAAACACTAATAGACCAAGATTCCAGAAGAATTGTTACTATGCTCATGAAGGAGATGATAAAGGAGTAATAGATGATGAATCAAAAAAAGGAGATAAATCCGGAAGTGACTGGGTGTTCATTGCCATCAAGGAAGAAGATCCAATGCCCTCTAAATTTGTCAATCATAAAGTTGAATAAAAAGCTCTAGCTGCCCAAGTTGAAGAGAAGGATGATTGGGTCATTGACAGTGGTTGCTCTCACCATATGATAGGTGACAAAAACAAGTTCATAGATTTGGAGAGATATGAAGGAGGAGTGGTAAAGTTTGGTGATAACTCTGCTGGTAGAATCAGAGGTAAAGGAACTATTTCTTTTGATGGAAAGAACAAAACCAGTAATGTATTATATGTTGAAGGATTAAAGCACAATCTTCTCAGTGTTGGACAGTTGGTGGACAAAGGCTATGATCTCAGATTTAGGAATGGAAAGTGCAAAATTTTTGAAAGTTCTGGAACAGAGATTACATCCAGTACCCAAACAAAAGGTAACATCTTTCACTTGGCTAGTACTAGTAAAAGTTGCTTATTTGTTCAAGTTGATCAAAGTTGGTTATGGCATAGAAGAATGTGTCATGTGAACTTTGATAATATCATCAAGATAAGCAATGATCAGGCTGTAAGAGATCTTCCAAAATTGGTAAAACCTACAAATAGTTTGTGCAAAGAATGTCAGTTGGGAAAACAAAGCAAAATCTCATTCAAAAGCAAGGAACAATCTTCTACCGGATTATTAGACTTGGTTCATACTGACTTATGTGGTCCGGCAAGAATCAGGAGTGTGCAAGGTGATAGATACTTCATGTTGATAATTGATGACTATTCCCGGATGATGTGAGTAACCTTTCTGAAAGAGAAGTCAGAAGCTCTTGAGAAATTCAAAATATTCAAGGCTATGGTGAAAAATGAGACCAGATTGAAATTGAAATGTCTAAGGTCTGATAGAGGTGGTGAATTCACATCCGGTGAGTTCATAGATTTTTGTGAGAAACATGGAATAAAGAGACAATTGTCTGCTCCCAGGACACCACAGCAAAATGGAGTGGTTGACAGAAAGAACCGAACCATCTAGGAAGCATCTAGGACCATGATGATGGAAGCAAATGTTCCCTAGATCTATTGGAGAGAAGCTGTCAGTACTGCAGTCTATACTCTTAATCGAGTTCAAATTAGAAGCAATACTGGTAAGACTCCTTATGAACTTTGGTTTGGTATTACACCCACTATAAGGTATTTCAGAGTGTTTGGTAGCAAATGTTACATCAAGAGAGATGAAGATCTAGGCAAGTTTGATGCTAGAAGTGATGAAGGAATATTTTTGGGTTATTCTACTCAAAGCAAAGCATACTGGTGTTATAATAAGAGATTGAGAAAGATTATAGAAAGTACTAATGTGAAGGTTGATGAAGGAATTGAAAACCCCTCAAGGTTTTATGAGTATGATGAAGATGATTAGAATAATGCTCTGGTTCAAGGTGCCCAAGTCCCTCCTGAAAAACATATTCAAGGTGATCCGGTAAGTCAAGAAGAAGAGATAAGTTTCAATAAGCCTGATCAAGAATTAGAAATACAAGAAACTCCCAAAGTTCCATGGTATGTGAGACTGAACCATTCTGAAGATTAGATCATAGGTGACAAAATCAAAGGTGTACAAAGAAGAATTGCTCAAGATTCAAATGAGTATTGTTTGATTTCAAAGATTGAACCTAAGACAGTAAATGAAGCCTACAATGATGAAAACTAGACTAAGGCTATGGAGGAAGAACTGATGCAAATTGAGAAGAATCACACTTGGGATCTTGTTCCCAGACCTAGAAACAAAAATGTGATTGGAACCAAATGGGTCTTCTAGAACAAATTGAATGAATCTGGTGAAGTGATCATAAATAAGACTAGATTAGTTTGCAAAGGCTACTCTCAAATAGAAGGAGTTGATTTTGAAGAAACTTTTGCTCTGGTGGCAAGAATTGAAGCAGTCAGATTATTTCTTGCATTTTTTGCCTTCAAATATTTCAAAGTGTATTAGATGGATGTCAAGTCTGCCTTCCTGAATGGTGATTTGGAAGAAGTGTACATTGAGCAACCGGACGGATTTCAATTGTCTAACAATGGTGATATGGTCTGTAAGTTGAAAAAGGCACTTTATGGACTGAAGCAAGCCCCAAGAGCCTGGTATGAAAGACTAGATAAACATCTCTTGAAGATTGGTTTCAACAAAGGTACTGCTGACAGTAATTTCTATTTCAAAATTGATCATGAAAACATCTTAGGTGTTGAAGTGTTTGTTGATGATATCATTTTTGGAGGAAAAGATAGTTTGTGTAAAACTTTTACAAATCAAATGAAAAGTGAGTTTGAGATGTCCATGCTTGGGGAAATGAATTTCTTCTTGGGTCTACAAATCACTCAAACAAAGAAAGGTACCTTCATTTCTCAGACCAAATATGCAAGAGAATTGTTGAAGAAATTTGGGATGGAAGACTCAAAGCCAATGAACACTCCCATGGCAACCGGATGTAAATTAAGCAAAAATGATGACTCTCCTAAGGATGATCAGACAAACTACAGATCAATGATTGGAGGACTATTGTATCTCACTCAAACTAGACCAGACATTATGCAGGCTGTTGGTCTTGTTGCAAGATTCCAGGGTGATCCTAGAGAATCTCATGTCATGGCAATCAAAAGGATTTTTTAGATATCTAAAAGGGACAGTTGAGTATGGTCTATGGTATCCTAGAGATCATGATTTTTCTCTTCATGCATATACTGATGTAGATTAGGCAGGAGATGTGGATGACCAAAAGAGCACCAGTGGTGGAGCATTCTTTTTGGGGAAGAGATTGGTTTCTTGGCTGAGCAAGAAACAAGAGGCAATATCTCTGTCTACAACTGAAGTAGAATATATTGCAGCAGCAAGTGGTTACACTCAAGTGTTGTGGATGAAGCAGATGTTAAGAGATATCAAAGTGGAGTATGAGGAGCCTATCACAATTTTCTGTGATAATTCAAGTGCAATAAACATATCTAAGAATCTGGTGTTGCATTCAAAGACTAAACACATATCCATCAAGTTTCACTTCCTGAGAGAACAAGTGAACAAGAATGAAGTTAGATTGGAGTTTGTGCCATCCAAGGATTAGATTGCAAACATCTTTACAAAACCTCTACCTAAGGACTCTTTTGATTATCTAAGGGAGAAGTTAGGGGTTATTGCCCCTCCGATGATGAACTAAGGTGCACTCCGGTGCATATCACAGTCACATCTTGTGGTCTGGACTGATGATGGGGAGCTACTACTTAGGGGGACCAGCAGATATGATCCATAAGTGGTAGAGTTGCAAGTATGAACCCTTTGCCATTAATGTCAAAGGGGGAGAGAAGACATGTGAAAAACAAGTGGTTGCTGATCAAAAGGGGAGCAATAATGGGAAAGAAGAAATGTGAATGGTGGTTGCTGATAGGGGGAGTTGTGACAGTAAAGAAAAGTTCTTGTCTTGATGGTCAAATCAATTTTTCACATCATATGTTGCCATCAATGACAAAAGGGGAGATTGTTGCAATTATGGGCCTAACTAGTATTTTCATTGATGTCAACATACTTTTGTTGCATTAATGATAAGGATTGGATGAGTTATATGTTGAGGATATTGAGAAAATTAGTCTCAATCAGGAACAATGAAGAACAATGATGATAGCAAGGTAAAAGCTCAAGACAGGTTAAGGATCAGAGGATGCGGATTAAAGGGTTTGTAGATATGAGTCTTAAGATGCTCCAGTAGAGATTTCAGAGATCCGCATGAAGAAATGAAGTTGTGATCACTCAAGTAGAATCGGTTCTAGTAGATATTCAGAGGTGATAGAGTGTCACAGAAAGGTCCGATGAGATCAGGAAATGCATTATCCTATCTTGTGGATTGGAAGGAGTGTTGAGGAAGTCCTTATGATGGGTCATCTTGATTTGTTCATGATTTGAAGGTCCAGAAGCATCTATTCCTTTGTGACAGTAATGGCAGGCTGTGTTCTTGAGGTACCAGATGTAGGAGAGAGATTTTAGTAAGTAGAGGAAGTGCAGATGTTCCTGGTGATTCAGGCAAGCTTGTGGAGGTCCTTGGATCATGTTTAGTTCATGTTGATGGTCCGCATTAGAGTTGGAGCCCAAAATTGAAGAAATACTTCTGAATGAAGGTGTTCTTCCTTAGGCTGGCCGACCGGATGAGTTACTCATCTTGCAGATGTTCTTGTGGATGTTTTCTGACTTAGATGTTTGTTCCTAAGTTGATGTCGTGTATAAATAAGGGATTGTGAAGTCATTTCAAGGTGTGATGTGTGGAGATGAGTGTGTGGTAGTGAGGAGAAGAGCAAAAGGTAGAGTAGAAGGTTTGGGCTTAAATGGAACTAACTCAAGCATGGTGAAGATGCTATTTACCAATTCAAGTATGTGATACTTATTCTTTTGTAGATAGTGTGTCTCTTGTAGGCAGTGGGCCTCTTGTGAGTAGTGTGCTCGGGCAATGAGCCCTAATTGGCATGTGCCATTTCTGTTCTTTCTATTCTTCTAACAGAGAATACAATCTTGGGTTAGTCACCCTATGGTTTTTCCCTTAACCGGGTTTTCCACGTTAAAATCTTGGTGTCTCATGTGTTAATGTGTTTCTGCTCTTGATTAAATGCATTAAGCTTCATGATTGATTTATTGTTATATTGCTAAGTGAGTACAAGTGTTGAAAAGGAAGAAAAGTTTTGGACAACTGATTCACCCCCCTCTCAGTTGTCTGCCCTAAATCTAACAATGTTGAGGGGGGGTTCAAGGGTTTAGGGATAGGTTTATGGTTTAAGATTTAAGGGTTAAGGGTTGAGGGATAGGGTTTAGGGTTTAGGAAAAATGGATTAGGGTTTAAAGTATAGTGTCGAGTGTTGAGGGTTTAGGAATAGCGATAGCATTTAGTGTTTAGGGATGAGGGATTAGGGTTGAGGGTTAAGGGTTGAGGAATTAGGGTTTAAGGTATAGTGTTGAGGGTTGAGGGTTTAAGGTTGAGAGTTTAGGTTTGATGGATTAGGGTTTAAGGTATAGTGTTAAGGGTTGAGGGTTTAGGCATAGGGTTTAGGGTTGATGGATTAGGATTTAGGGTTGATAGATTAGGGTTTAAGGTTGAGGGTTGAGGGTTGAAAGTTGAGGGTTCAGGGATAGGGTTAAGGCTCAAGGGATTAGGGTTAAGGTAAAGTGTCGAGAGTAGAGGGATTAGGGTTTAAGAGTTAAGAGTTAAGGGTTAAGGGTTGAGGGATAGGGTTTAGGGTCTGGGGATAATGGATTAGGGTTTAACATGTAAGGTTTAGGGTTGATGAATTAAGGTTTAAGGTTGAGGGTTGAGGGTTTAGGGATAGGGTTTAGAGTTTAGGGATAAGGGATTACAGTTTAGGACCTTGAGGGATTAGGGTTTAGGGTTGAGGCTTTAGGGATGGCATCTATGGTTGAGGGTCGAGGGATTAGGGTTAAGGTAGTGTGTCAAGGGTAGAGGGATTAGAGATAAGGTTTAGGGTTGAAGGTTTAAGGATTGAAAGGTTGAGGCTTTAGGGTGAGGGTTAAGAGATTAGGGTTTAAGATATAGTGTTGAGGGTTGAGAGTTTAGGGATAGGTTTAGGGTTTAAGGTTTAAGGGTTAAGGGTTGACAGATAGGGTTTAGGGTTTAGGGATAAGGCATTAGGGTTGAACCTGTAAGGTTTAGGGTTGAGGGATTAAGGTTTAAGATTAAGGGTTGAAGGTTGAAGGTTTAGGGATAGGGTTTAGAGTTTAGGGATAAGGGATCAAGGTTTAGGACCTTGAGGGATTAGGGTTTAGGGTTAAGGCTTTAGGCATAGCATTTAGGGTTGAGGGATTAGGGTTGAGGGTTTAGTGATAGGGTGTAGGGTTTAGTTGACGGTTGAGGGTTGAGGGATTAGGATTTAAGGTATAGTGTTGAAGGTTGAGGGTTTAGGGATAGGGTTTAGGGTTGAGGGATTGGGGTTTAAGGTATAGTGTTGAAGGTTGAGGGTTTAGAGATAGGGTTTAGGGTTGATGGATTAGGGTTTAAGGTTGAGGGTTTAGGGATAGGGTTTAGAGTTTAGGGATAAGGGATTAGGGTTTAAGACCTTGAGGGATTAGGGTTTAGGGTTGAGGATTTAGGGATAGTGTTTAGGGTTGAGGGATTAGGGTTGAAGGTTTAGTGATAGGGTGTAGGGTTTAGTTGAGGGTTGAGGGTTTAGGGATAGGGTTTAGGGTTTAAGGTTGAGGGATTAGGGTTTAGGGTTGAGGGAATAGGGTTTAAGGTAAAGTGTTGAAGGTTTAGGTCTATAGGGTTTAGTATTTAAGGTTTAAGGGTTGAGGGTTGAGGCTTTAGGGTTTACGATTAAGTGAGACTTAGATGGCTAAGGACAGATGGAGAGGCAGACAAGGAGCAACTAAGAGACATAGAGAGGTAGAGAGGTGAGGGGGAGAGATAAGTGAGATATAGAGAGGTGAGAGATAGAACATGAGCTAATGGAACTAGAGGTGAGAGATATTGCAAAGGTGCTATCAAAGGTGAGATAGGCACACATATTTATAGGCACTCCTTTTTATCATATTTTGCAATATATCTCATCTCTAGCTATTTAGCACTTCTTTTCCATGACAACTCGGTGGCACATTATAAAGAGACTACATTTAGTTAATTCACTTCATAAGTTTCAAAATAAAATACCTAGACCACTACAAAAAGAAGGATGATGATCCCTTGAATTATGTACATGCCAATCCCTCCACTTTTGAAGCATCAATCTACTGGTATTTGGATCAAGGAACACTCAGTACCACATGAACTCTTTGAACTCCTTTCTACTTTAGACACATATCTTAGTTGAGTGACATTTACTCTTCTACATGATGATTGTATGTACATTTTGTATGAAGGGTTGAATGACATATATTTCAGTTATTTGTATGGATTTATTTCTTAGGAACTAATATTTGTCTCTTTATCATGCTACAGATAAATTCTCCATCATGCTAGGGAAATGATCAAGAATTAAACCAACACAGGAAGAGATAGAATCTAAGAATGCAAAGAAAGAAGTGGCTATGAAGGAGCTTCATGAGAAGAGGAAATTGGACACAATAAATGAAGACATGCTAATTGAAGAGGAACCACAACCATCAAAAAAAGATATGGTATTAGTGACACAAAGGGAAAGAATGCAAAAACTTCATGCTATGAGAGATTTGAATACCGTAGTTGGAGACACATCCTCTACCACAAGTCAACATGTAGGGACACCATCTACCACATCTCAAGTTGAGAGTACATCATCACTCACATGTAAGGAAGGAGGTACGCCATTATTCCCACCTCAACCTCAAGGTATGTCATCTATTCCATCTTCAATTGAAGGTATGCCATCTAGCCCATCTCATTTAAATATTGATGAAATTCCTAATGTTGAGATGAATTTACCTATCTTAACACCACCTAGAATTTTTCATAGAAAACTAAAATATTTGATTGATATTGATGAGAATGTTTTGTAGCCAATGGAGGGTAAGATTCCAAATGCACTTGTAGAAGATATGCTCATAAGATTTAGAGATTGTTCTTAGAAAAGTTAAATGAGACTGCAAGATGTCAACTATTCATTGAAATGATGCGAAGTATAAAGTATAGGTCCATCATGAAGATTCTTGGGTTGAGAACATCAGAGGCTTCAAGTCAAAAATCTATTGTCAAGAATCTAATGAGTGCATATGAGAGTGTGGGTAACACCTCACGCACAAAAGATAGTAATGTAAGATGGCGTGTCATTACATAGACTATAGTAAGTAGTCAAATGAGGAAAGCTCATCTCATTAGAAAGACAAGTCAAGCATTGAGAATTAATAAGAAAACTTTATCAAGAACCATTGGAAGGAACCAAAGAATTGAGGACACCAATGCAAATGAATTATGGGCATTCTCAGGGAGACTACCATGAAAAGATAAACCAATTGTTGAAGCATTGAGATCACTAATTGAAGACTTTTGGAAGAATTACACAAGGGTATCTCTAAATCAAAGGGATGTGGTAAGAAGGAGAATTGGAAGTTAGAACCGTGAGCCACATCCAAAGCATTTTTTTTATATGACTCAAACACAGTTTTTTAGTAAATTTCTAGACATGTATCCTCAAATTAAAATTTGTCAAAGATATTTTGAAATACTAAAACCTTTCTATGTCAAGATAAATCACACACACACTACTTGTAAATTACATATTGAATTTTCAAACCATTTTGATGTTTATCGGTCTATATGTTTAGATTTGCATACTAACAATGTTTTGCAGGATTGTGGCATACATGCCCCACCAACATCTTCAAGAGATTTCATATCAATAATTTTATGTGAAAGAGAGGAAGGTCAAATATTCTACAGGAAATTATGCTTGGATAGCGCATGTCAGCAGTGCGGTGGCTTGCAACGTATGCCAATATGTGAACATATTGAAAGAACACATGCAGTTGGAAATGTACTAGTAGAGTTTGACAAGTATAAAATAGTGGCATACAATACAAAAGATGGTAAAGAAGAAAAGAGGCGTGAATACGTTATTCAAAAGATTTCAGTGTATCATTTTATGTGTATATTTCATGATAGTATAGTGTATGAGTATGCAAGACATGCCCATAGAGCTCAATGGTTGGACTTGCAATTCAAGTTATACAAGGACACATTTCTAGTTGGTATCATTGTTTCAGTTGTCGACTTTGCAGAGAACTATAGTCTATAGCCACAACATGAGGTGCAAGCCCAATATTACAACTTGACACAGGTTTCTATATTTGTGCACATTGCATTCATTCATGTGAATGATAATACAAAGGATGAAAGAAAGATCATAAGGGAGTATCATTTTTATATAAGTGATGATCGCACACATTCCATGGAGTTTGTGAAAGGTTGATTTCATGTGTTCTACAATGATTTGGCTAGAAGGGGCATATCGTTCAGTCAACATGTCATATGGTCAGATAACTATGCATCACAATTAAAGAACTTGTGGAGTTTCTATTGGCTAAGAAAGATGCATAATATTACAGGTGTTTAGCATATGTTGAACTTTTGTGAGGCTAGGCATGGAAATGGGGAACATGATGGTGCAGGAGCATGTATCAAAAGAGCCATAGCATGAGAAGAGTTAAAGTATAAAGACAATGCAAAGTTGATAGATGTAAAATCAATCATCGAGTGGTGTAATACTTTGATAGGTCCAAATAATGAAGGTAAGTCTTTAGTTCGTAGTTTTTTTGGTTGATATATGGTACTAACATTGAACCTAATGAGGACTATTGTACACTGACAGGATCAAGTGAGATACACTCTTTCAAAAGATCAATTGTAGGTTCATGGAGTATCCATATGTGGAAGATGGCATGCTTTTGTTCTTCATATACAATTCAAGCCTGGAATGAGTGTGAGTCAAAGAAGTGGATTGATGAATGGAAGTTAAGTTATCTTAGCCCACTTGACATGTATCAACCCCCGATGACACTAGAACTGACAGAGATGGAATTATCAGTCGACTTTGACCACATATTTGATCTAGTTCAACCAGGTAATATATCTACTTGTATAGTTTTTGAAATTCCTAATGTTATCTTACTTTGTAGTGCATGTTTATGTAGTCATTGTAGGGCATGTTTATGTAGTTATAGTAGATGAAGATAATGAAGAAGGAATAGATTATTACTTGTGTCATTGTGTTGAGGCCAAAAAGAAATTGGACGCCCCAGTTACAGATGGAGAAAACATCGAATACCCTATAGGCTCAGTGGTTGTTATTGGAACATGGCTTAGAAGGTACCCACATAAGAGTGTTAATGTTTGGTTGCTTTAGGACTTTGACACACATCGAAAGATTCTTCATTACTTGAACCTTGTCGTGGCATCCAATGTTCATTTGATACAATATCGGGGTAGACCTTTGAACAAGACCATGTGGAAGGTGTGTGAGTCTGACCATGAGGCAATACTTGACACTATAAAGAGTAGAGCAGACTCGGATGGTTCGTTGGTTTAATTTGTAAGTATTTTCATTGATTTTGTAAAGTCATGTTACATTGACTTGTAAATATGCACATTAATTTGTAAGTTTACATAGGGTTGTCTTTTTTATTTGCTGCTACATTTTTAAATATATACAGTGAATATTGCGATGAATATGTTTGTCATTGATGTCAAAGTGCTTGGATGTTAGTAATTGAGTAAGGAATACATAATTGTGTAGGTCTATTGGTTGTCTATTGTTTGATGATACCATTATGGTTTCAGGATATGTTGTTGGGTTTTATGATATAAAGATGCTTGCTTCTTCATAGAGTATGTGATGTGATGCACAAAGTTGTATGTACTTGACAAGCAGTGGTATGAACTTGACAAGTAGTGGTATGAACTTGATTTCTTTGCTATGGTATACATTTTATGTTTGCATCATCATCATGTTATTCTTCATGGGGTTAGATCTAAGTGATGGATGAAGTTGATCTTGAGAGTAATGTATAAAATCTAGGTGTCTCTAGGCATCTTGGTTTCTAACTAGATAATAGGTGTCTCTACTTGTGTCTTAGGTATATACTATATGTCAACTAGGTAGATAGAGACTAGAAAAAAGGTATTTAATCTAATCTAGGTGTCTTAGGTAGATACTATATATCAATGACATGTCTAGAGACTATAATAAGGTATAATTTAGAATGAGCTAGGTGTCTTCTAGGTAGACACTATATATCAACTACCTATCAAGAGACTAGAATAAGGTATAATATAATCTAGGTGTCTTAGGTAGGTACTATATGTCAACTAGGTCTACCATAATAGGTGTCTTAGGTAGAACTATAATCTAGGTGTCTAGGTGACTTAGGTCTAGACTATGATAAGGTATAAAGACTAGGTGTCTTAGGTCTGCTATGTCTATAAAATATAGATACAGACTATACAATAGGTGACTTAGGTGTCCTACATCTACTAGAGTACATGTGTCTTAGGTCTTAGGTGAGGCCACATGAGCTTCCACCTTCACGTGGTTGGCCTTGTCAATATAGGATATTTATATTTCTTGAAGCTAAGGGAAGCTCTTTTTCTTGTACATAGAAGTTATGAATAACTGGAATTAATGCATTGATTAAGTTATTATTTGGTACTCTTGATGAAATATGTATGTATGCCCTAAGTTTGATCATCATCCATTTCAAGCCATCTTTTGGTCCCATGTGACTCAGAGGGTGACTCATGTTGTGTACAAGAAAAAATAAGCTTCAAATCAATTTTAATGTCAAAACTACATCCTAATTATTTAAATTCATATCAAGATTCATGTCATAGGGTTTGGATGTTAGTTCATAACATTCATGTTTATCATCTTACAATAGCATGACATAGTTGCTTATGTCATTGGCTCATACTATTGGATCATTAGATTTGGTTGTGGTTCTTCATCATAACATGTCATGCTTTCAAGAGTTGGATTGGGTTGTGGTTCTTCCTCATGATAGGAGTTTGTTCATGTCCTCATGCTTCTTTGTGCTCCATGTCTTCAATGTTCTCAGTATCTTCATGTGCCATAGATTTCTTTAGTGTCCTCATGATGTTAATTTTGATCACAAAATATGGTGTTAAGGTCATGTTGATGTTGATTGATGAGTTGTGGTTGTTTTTGGAAGTCTAAAGGATGTCACAGTGCGATATCCCTGAAGAGTCCAAATTGCAAAAAGGCAACAATCTTTGACGAGCTATTACTCGAAAACCATGACACTTAGAAACATTTTATTTAAGGCAACGTGATCACATAGAACCCATCTACAATAACCTATCTCAATTTTTGATATCTCTAAGGCATTTTCCTGTGGTGAAAGGTTTTCTACTGCCCCAAAAATTGTTAGAAGGAGGTAGTGTAACGTTGCAAAGGGGTGTAATTTTCATCCTGCTCCTGATGCAACCAAACTAACAGTTCTAATGCATCTAGATGGGTACATTTAGGCTAGGAATAGTCCTATTTTCCACCCAAATATGCCAAAACAGTTTGACCTACATTGTACCAGTGATATCCCTAAAGAGTCCAAAATGCAAAAAGGAAACAATCTTTGACAAGTTGTTACTCAAAAACCCTAACACTTAGAAATATTTTGTCTAAGGCAATGTGATCACATAGAACCCCTCTATAATAAACTCTCTTAGTTTTTGATATCTTTGAGGTGTTTGGCCATGGTGAAAGGTTTTTTGTTGCCCCAAAAATTGTCAAAAGGAGGTAGTGTAAAGTTACAAAGGGGTGTAACTTTTGTCCTACTCCTAATGCCACCAAACTAACAGTTCCAACATGTTTGGATGGGTACATTTAGGCTAGGCATGGTATTTTTTTGCACCCAAACATGCTAAAACAGTTCGAGCTACATTGTACCAATGATATCCCTGAAGAGTCCAAAGTACAAAAAGGTAGCAATCTTTGAAAAGTTGTTACTTAGAAACTATGATACTTAAAAACATTGTTTGAGGCTACATGATCACATAGAACCCCTCTACAATAACCTCTCTTAGTTTTTGATATCTCTAAGGTGTTTGGCCATGGTGAAAGGTTTTCTGCTACCCCAAAAATCATCAAAAGGAGGTAGTGTAAAGTTGCAAAGGGGAGTAGCTTTCATCCTGCTCTTGATGTGACCAAACCGACAGTTCCAACACATCTAGATGGGTATGTTTATGATAGGCATGGTCCTATTTTGCACCCAAACATGCTAAAATAGTTTGAGCTACATTGTACAGGTGATATCCTTGAATAGTTCAAAGTGCAAAAAGGAAGCAATCTTTGACAAGCTATTACTCAGAAACCATGACAATTAGAAAATTCTATCCAAGGCTATGTGATCACATAGAACCACTCTACAATAAACTCTCCCAATTTTTGATATCTCTAAGGCTTTTGGTTGTGGTGAAAGGTTTTTTGTTGCCCTAAAAATTGTCAGAAGGAGGTAGTGTAAAGTTGTAAAGGGGAGTAACTTTTGTTCTGCTCTTGATGTGACTAAACCAATAGTTCCAACACATCCGGATGGGTATGTTTAGGCTAGACATGGTCCTATTTTGCACCCAAACATGACAAAACAATTCGAGCTACATTGTACCAGCAATATCCTTGAAGAGTCCAAAGTGCAAAAAGGTAGCAATCTTTGATGAGCTATTACTCAAAAACCATGACACTTAGAAACATTCTGTCTAAGGCTACATGATCACATAGAATCCCTCTACAATAACCTCTCTCAATTTTTGACATCTCTAAGGCATTTCACCGTGGTGAAAGGTTTTCTACTGCCCCAAAAATCATCAGAAGAAGGTAGTGTAAAGTTGCAAAGGAGAGTAACTTTTGACCTGCTTCTGATGCGATCAAACTAATAGTTCCAATGCATCTGGATGGGTACATTTAGGCTAGGCATGTTCCTATTTTACACCCAAACATGCCAAAACAATTCAAGCTACATTGTACCGAAGATATCCCTGAAGAGTCCAAAGTGTAAAAATGCAGCAATCTTTGACAAGATGTTATTCAAAAATCGTGATACTTAAAAATATTCCATCTGAGGCTATGGGATCACGTAGGGTCCCTCTAAAATAATCTCTCTCAATTTTTAATATCTCTGAGGCGTTTGGCCGTGGTGAAAGGTTTTCTGCTACCCCAAAAATTGTCAGAAGGAGGTAGTGTAAAGTTGCAAAGGGGAGTAACTTTCATCATGCTCCTAATGCAACCAAACTGATAGTTCCAATGCATCTGGGTGGGTACCTTTAGGCTAGGCATGGTCCTATTTTGTACCCAAACATGGTGAAACAGTTAGACCTACATTGTACCGGTGATATCCATGAATAGTCCAAAGTGCAAAAAGGTAGAAATCTTTGATGAGATATTACTTGAAAATCGTCTCACTTAGAAACATTTTTTCTGATGCTATGAGATCACGTAGGGTCCCTCTACAATAACCTCTCTCAGTTTTTTATATCTCTAAGGTGTTTTCTCATGGTGAAATTTTTTTGCTGCCTCAAAAATGGTCAGATGCATGCAGTGTAAAGTTGTAAAGGCGTGTAACTTTCATTCTACTCCTTATGCAGCCAAACTGACTATTCCAATGCATTGGATGGGTACGTTTAGGCTAGGCATGGTCCTGTTTCACATGCAAACATGCCAAAATAGTCCGAGCTACATTATACCGATGATATCCTCACATATTGCCTTTGCTATAACTGTTATAGTCTTCACATGTCAACATGCATCTTATGGCTGTTAACATACTTGTTCTAGAAGTCAACATAGTCATATATGAACTGCTTGTTCTTTTATCTTGGTTCACCTTGACTTTGTTCTCTAGTACTATCTCTGTAGGGTTTGTTTTAGTCCTTCAATACATTGTTCCATCACTGCAATTTTAGACCCCTATTAGGCTTGAAATAGACCTTTGTTAGGCTACTCTCCTAAATCTTAATATCATCTTCATGTTGTCATATCCATTCTATTCAACCCTCATCTTCTTCCACCTTTAGGTCACTATGTTATTAGGCTTGAACTTAGACTTCTGTGATATTTGAAACCCTCTACACTTCATGGCTCTATCATTATGTAATGATCTACACTATCATTATGTAATGATCTACACTGCACCTATCTTGCTTATCATATTTCATAGCAATCTTGCAAAGAGTTGGGGTAGTGGTATGCATCCTTCTGTGAGATCAATACAATGTCATAACAAGGATTTCAAGCTTAACAAGTTTTTGGGTAGGGAATTGCTTTATGGAATTAGAGTCAAATTGGTAAATGTGATGACATGATACATATTAACATGGTGAGATGTAATGTATACATTTATAATATTAACCACATTTTGAAAGGGATTGCTAATGACTTATGGAAGCCTATAGCCCCAATGTTATGTTGTATACTCAAATTAGGTAAGACTCAATGTACTCTCATAACCTCGCCTTATATGCAAGAGGAATTACATTTAACAACCACAATGGTCATCAGGTGCTCATAAGCATATGATTTTGACTATCTTATTCAAGGAAACAAACATATTCTTTGCATCCCAATATGGTATAATAACAAGGAATTAAGAAATATTAACAAGGTATGGGGATGTCCCATGCTAAAATTATCATATAAATACTATTGCAATATCCCCTTGGTCACTTGAAAAAATAGATAGAGTTGTTTGTGAAACTATGAGACATGATCCTTAGTGTTGTCCAAATGGCACATGATCCAAAGGGTTGTGTAAGATTTATAGGGTGTCTTTTGAGTTGTACAAAATGATTCCTATCACTATGTGAATTATGCATGGGGCAAGGAACCATAAACTTTGTGTTGGATCAAGTGGCATTGTTTAGGTGGCACATGATGCAAGGACTTATGCATGAGGTTGTACATTGCTATGTGAGTGACTAAGGATAACATGCAAGCTTATACAATATCATGTAGAACATAATGTGAACAAAAAAAACTTTCTTTCCATTTATCCATTTAACCAATCTTCCTTTCTCTATTTTCTCGAGCATGTCTAGTTTTGAGAGACTAAAACTTTCAACCCAAAACACAAATTCTCTTATCATCAATTGGGATGGATTCTTTGACAATTAAACTTTAAAACCTAGAGGCATACAAAAATGATCAACACTGCACCTATCCATATTACATAATGATAAAAAAAAACAATTTGTATTAAGCAAATAGCCACATAGGCATACATCAATATCTATCGATATAAGCATAACATATATACAAAATAGCCATATAGGCTTACAAGAATGCCATATAGGCATACAATGTCAACTATATGCAATACAAAATATATGTCCACAAATGCCATAAAGGCATACAACAAATGAACACAATAAAAAGTCATTGCCGTCTGTCCGGTGAAGAGAATAGATCACAGGTAGCCTTTGATCTTTGAGAGGATGGAGTCATGTATGAGGGTGGTCTACTACAAACCCAAGGGTTTCTCCTCCTATTTAGTTGTTCATGGATCTATAGCTATTATAATAAAAAGTATAGACATTAATATATAGAAATTACATTATAAAAAATGAAACATTTAACAAAATAATCACTTACCGCTATCTGAAAATTTGTCTCCTCATTTTCCTTAGTACCAAGATTAGGTTGTGGCAATGTCATGTCCTATAAAAACCATCCAGATAGAAATTAAACTTTAAATCAATAATCATTTGATTTTTCAAAAGAAAACAACTATAACAATCATTGTAATTTGAAATTTACTAATCTGCCTCATACCCCATCAAAGGCATGGAGTTATGAATCACAAAGGACACACCATGCTCCATTGCCTTATAAACATCAGGAGGTGTCTCTGCAGCCTGCATCATCTGAAAATAAAACAACATTGTTAGAATATATTAGGCTCATGATTCAAGATTCTAGTAACACCTATCATTGAGTTGAAGAAGCTATCCTTGTGCAAACTTTAAAGGTGCTGCCATGCAAATGTTGCATAAGACTGTCATAGATAGGACTATCATAAAAATGGTTATACATTTTTTGACCTCATGTTTTGCTAGATTATTATCATTTATTATTTAAGGATTTTTCATACACCTAACTCATGGTCCTCTCATCACAAGAGCAATCTTGATAGCTGAATTAGTATGCAAAATACCATGTAGATTGCCCTAGAAGACTGTCACAAATAAATCAACAATAGGATTATCATAAGTTTAGAGGCATCCATGGCATCATTTCCATCTGCTTATCATGGAATTCCATGAGACCACATTTCTTTGAGTCATTTTTTTAAATAACTATATTGTTATTAAAATTTTGTCATCTATCAACATCTAGTTATTATTTATGCAATGTCTAGTAATGCTTTGAGTCTGAAAGATGTGCAATGCAATGTGATCAACGATATGAATATAAAATACAAAAATCTAGTAAGTACAATTCATTAGTTAAACTATTTATTTTATTACCTGAGTGAAGCTTTGAACTCCACCACCACTAGCAAGTGTTGCCATGAAATCTCCAAGGTTAACCTATTCAACATCTAAAATTAGATATTAGAATACCATTTATATAACAATGCTATTCACATGTAATATTTATAATTATTTACTAGTTACATACCTTGGCAGTAGATGTCATAGTGTAATATATAGGTGGAGAATCGCTGAAAACTGCATCAATGCTATGACCCTGAAATTTCATTAAAATCATCAAACTAAATTAGTTAATCTTGCATTTGAAAAATAAAATTTAATAAATTAAATTCAATGAACTTGCTAACATTTACCTAAGTATCAAGGTCAAAAGTCTCACTTAGGAGGACATCTATCATCACCATCTGCTTAGCTGTAGATGTAGCCTGTGCACCTACATCCTGACTATCCGTGGGTTCATAATCATAGGTTGACCTGCAAGCCTAACAAATATGAGGTGGAACCCTACTCCTCAAACTCTCCCCTAGCCCACACTGTGTTGTAGGACTGGCATGCTCTATGATGCTTTAGGTCAAGGCACTAATGGACTGAAGTGTCTCGACCTCAACACTCTCCTTCACAATGGAAGGGATAGACATGTGCTCATGGGCTGGTCTGGTGAGTGCTCGTCTCATTGGCCACTATGGGTCAACACATGCCTCTGGTCTATCCTATGCTAACCCCCACCTCTACCCTAGAACTCCTGCATATCAAAATAGTTTGGCACTTTATTTTTGACAAATTTGTAGTAGAGTTTCCTCAAAAAATATTGGGGGACCTCATTATTATTGTATGGAGGATGGTCAAAAACCATCCATCACCTCTGCCCAAAATTGCCCCTTATCACTTGGTTGTTACACCAATGGATAGGGAACCTCTTGCATTAAGGGGTAGAGGTTCATTTGTTTGTGGGTCTGTGCAAATGGAACACAAGTCCAATTTTGTAATTTGTTCCTTTTTAACTTGTTCGTAAGACAACTTGTCTGCATAGAAATCTCTAAATTCTCTTCTCTTTTTTAACCAACTAGAGATTTTCTTTCTAATTGAATCTACATTTGATAACATAGATTCAAGAAATTGAGAAAGCACGGTTCTATGCAAGGTTGAAGTTGCAGGTTCTTTCAACCTTCCAATTATGTCTTTTTTTTATTATTTTCAATTTACCCCATTATATTTTCTTGTGTTTCAGGGGCATATTGAGGAATGAATGGAGGTGTTTGTTGTTGGGGTTATTCTTTAGTAGGTATTTGTTGTTCAGGTGATAGGGGATTTTGTGGATTTTCACAAGGAGGAGGAGGTGCATTATCAATTCCTATAAATTAAAGAAATTTACATAAAAAAACTACTTAAACCTACCTATTTAGCAACAAATTCAAACAAGAAAGCAAATAGAACTTATTCATTTGGTCATGCCAACATTGTGCCAGTATTTTGATGATGAATCAATGATGAATTGTTGATGATATGGTCTTCGATAACGTGAGCACACTCTCCTTTCTCTCCAAAACCATGGGTTTGTTGTGAAATATAATCAAACAATGAAATGAAACACAATTTTTTTAAATAGCAAAGCATAACGCACTTGCATTATAACATGCTTGCATTATGTCTTAAATTTTTTTTTAAAAAAGTTGGCCACTTTTTGGCCCCCAACTTTTTACACCCGCTTGACTCAAACACACCCTAAAACCAAGACATAACAACCATTCTTGCTACAAGGCTCCTGATGCCTCTGCATCATACTCCCTAGAGAGAAAAGATTTAAGTCCACTTGAATAGAGGTCTGCAATGTCTTCCATCTTGGACTTCTATAATATGTGAAGTTATCTTCCATGCTGCCTTGCACGTCTTTAAAACTTCCTAATACCTATTTCATTTTTACCTTTGGTCTCCCTAATGCTTTGCAAAGACCCTTACTTCTTTTCCACATAGCATACAAATTAGAATTCACTTCCAAAAGTTGCTCTCCTTTTGACCTTGCTGCATTATCTATATCTTTGACCTTTTTTTAGCAACATGACTACAACAACTAGGATATTATCATCCAATTGTGTAATTGAAGTATCAAACTCAGACTTCTTGTGTGCTTTGTCTAGAACATATGTTTGTACTACCTCAAATAAACCCTCTAGACAGTAGATTTCATCTTGGTCATGCAAATCTGAATATGTACTAGTTAGGTGAATGCATGCCTCTTGTGATGACAAATTTTGCTTTTCCTCCCTATCAACCTGTATATCTAAATTCTCTTTTTCATATACATGATCAAAATAAATATTTGTACTTCCATTTACAAATTCAATGGTTTGCTGCATGGATTTTCTTTCTTCTCTAACTTCATTGCTTGCAAACTCCTTCTTTGTGTATATTGCATGTCCTTCTATAGCATTTTCCAAGGCTTCATGAAACTATAGTTCACCTTCCATTTTCAAAGTAGTCATCCTTTTCTTTCTTATTTTCTAAATAATCTTCTTTATGGGCCACTTGACAATTTTGTTAATGGAAATGTGCCAAATACACACACTTGTTCCTATACTCTATATTCTTTCTTCAAATTTTTTCATTTGTTCCAAAGCTTGTCTCAGCCCTGTTATCTCTTGCTGAATATTTACTTGTTTTACCTTCTCATCTTTCTTCTTCATCTCACTTCTCTCCCTTCTCATCACTTGTTTCTTTCTTGGTGATGTAGAGGGCAAGGGAAGACAAGGTAGGCTCCAACTATGTTCAACCAATCATCCAACCTAAGAGTAAACTCATTGTTTTGTCAGGACAACCTTACAAAGGTTCAAAAAGCCTAAATTATGGATTCACTTGGAATATTGGGAACAACAGTTAATTTCTTCAAAATAGTCATGTACATGGTCTTTTGACATCTCATGGGACCCATCCAAACCATTGATTAAGGCCTAGCAAGTTTTGACTTGGTACTTCCTTCAAAAACCACTAAATTCCTTATAGCCCTCTGAATAGGAATAGTCATGCATAACTTTTGATGGAGACCTGATTTCAACAATATTAGACCATTTTTAGACACCCATTTGGACTTCCCTTCACATATCCCAAAATAGGTATAGGGTGTTTTGGAAGGTATGTCTCAACTTAGGGCTGTCCCACTAGCATAATAGCCCCAATTAGCCTTCTTTTACAAAGGGAGCCCCCAAAACCAACTCACACAACTTTCTCAACTATTGGAACATGTCAATATCATGCCAAAACAAAGGATTTTGTGGGTCTTGGGTCCCTACAAGCAATTGTACAAACTTTTACCACTTGGGTTCCCTCAAATGGCTTAATACATGGTTTTATTAAGCCTTAGATCACAAAACTCATACAAAATCCATCTCTCCTCCCTTCCAAGGCCACAAAAAAAACAAATATGGAAGTACAAATCCATTCCACTAATCCTATGGTGTGGAGGAATAGTATAATGATCAAATCTCCATTGTTTGACAAAACCCTTATTTAGGGTTCTAACATACCACCCTGTAGAAAAACCTCTATAACTTTCTTCAAACACAAAGTTAAGACTCTATACTAGGTTCAATAGAAATGTGACTCGATGTACTAACCAATCAAGGAACCATGGGTTATAGACTATTCTATACTTGTGTGCAGTACGGCCTAGAACAACAAAAAAATAACTCAGAAAATGCAGATTTTAACAACCCATTTTTTGAAAAACACTCATAACTTCCTCCAAACTATGTGTAGAGACCTCTAACTAGACTCAAATGAAATTTATCTCTCCCCTCTTTCCAACCATGTATGGAAAAGGTCCATACTATGAAGTCACTAGCCGTACCATGCAAAAGAGTAGAGCAAAAATTAGAAAATCAGGAAAAGACAGAGTTTTTCTTATTCATTTCTTCACCAAAATTCTAACCACACCTTCAATCAATCCATTAGGGATGTTTTAACAAGTTTACATCCTTATCCATCAGTTTGGGGTCGGTGGGCAATAGGAAACCACCCTCAAACTATCCAAAACTGTCTATTAACATTGTTTTTACAATATGTATTAGTGGATGCTTAGAAACATGAACAAATCCACTACTACAAACCCCTCTAGGACAATAGTAACATATCATGAATGGTCTTCATACACCAATGACATAAATGTCACTCCATTTTGACACTCATGGAGGATTTGAGCATAATAGACCAAGTTGGACTTGATTGCCTACACACAACCATTGCATCAATGCCTTACCAAATGACCTCAACATGTTTTCAAATGGTCATATGACCTTATTACCATACATAAATGGTCTTCAAGACCTTATTGAAACTCAATAGAAAAACAACATGACTAGAATTCAAAATAGGCGTTTAGGACCTATGGGTGCCCCTGCACCATACTCCTGGGGTAGAAAAGAACTCATGTCACATGAGTTGGTTCTTTGTTTTGCTCCATCGTGATCCTCTGCTGCTCCATGTCCTCTCCATGATCTTTGGACTGTAACCTTCTTCCATGGAAACAAAAACTCATGCCTAGCATTGTAGGCCCTACTCACACCTTTCCATGAGTGAGTGCTTGCAATCAAACTTGGATGTTGCATGCCATGATTGCTTACTATCTATCTGCTTGAACACCTACAATCAAAACCTTGGTTGGTCCTTCTTGTACTACTACTATGGCAGAATGTGATGGTCTTTCAACTCTTATTGGCTTTAAAGGACAAATAATGGTCCCTATTATGATAATATCTCCTTCTTTCCAAACACCTGGTGGCTACTTGTACACCTACTCTTTAACCTTCTTCTGACCCATCTCAGACATCACCATTTGATCTCCATCATTCAAAACTGAAATCACCTTCAAATTTGGATCTTTGGCAACCCCACTCCTTGAGGTATCCTCAACTTTCCTCGTCTCTTCTTCATTGATCTTCACAAACTCTTTCTTACCCACCAAGATGACCTTGGCTTCCTTCTTTGCTTCAGCATCTTCCTGCAATGGTGTCATCACAAAAGTCCTCCCATCCTTCTTGATGGTGTATGTGTTAGTATATCCATCATATAATGATTGCCTATCAAATTGCCATGGCCTGCCTAAAAGTAGGTGACAACATTCGATGGGCAAAATGTCACATAAAACCCTATCCTTATATTCTCCAATTTGAAAATCAAAATATGCTTGTTCATCTACCAAAAGTGATTGACTATCACTTACCCAAGATGCTTTGTAAGGAGTTTGATGAGGAATCCTTTCTATGTTCAATTTATCCATCATTTCCCTAGACACTATATTATCTATTGAACCGGAATCTATTACTACCTTGCATACTTTACCTTTGCTTTTGCAATTGGTCCTTAAAAGTTCTCTCCTTTGTGTCATCTCCTTGTCCTTGGATGTCTTCAAGAGTGTTCTCCTTAACATCAATGCTTCTCCATCTTGAACTGGGGCTGCACTCCCAATTTGAGAGTTAACACTTTCATCTACCTCCTCTTCTTGCACATATTGAACCCTCTTTTCATTCTTCCTATCACCTCCTGATGGTGAACCTTGCCTTCCTGGACATTTGAATGTTGCATGACCAATTTCATTGCAATTGTAGCACCTTCCTGTGAATGTAGTTGAACCTATTCCTCCTCCAAATATTCATCTTGAACCTAATTCTCCACTTTGTTCTTGGGAACTAGGTTCCTCTTGACTTCTTTGGGACTGATTTTTGCTTTCAAAACTGCCCCTACATCTGAAATTTCTACCACCTCTTCCTCTTCAACTTCTCTTCAGCCCTTAATGCTACTTGAAAGCATTTCTCCATGGCTTTAGGGGTTAATAAACTAATTTCATCTTGGATATTGAACCTCAAACCATTTATATACCTTGCCACCTTAGCTTTTTCATCCTCCATTAACCCACAATGAAGAGTATATTTGTGAAACTCCTTGATGTAAGTAGCCACATCCAAGTCTCTTTATTTGAGATTTTGCATCCTCTTGTAGATCTGCACCTCATAGTCTAATGGAAGGAATTGGGACTTGATCCTCTCCAACATTCTACTCCATGAAGAGATCATACTCTTCCCATTCTTTACCATCTCACCTTGGGTGTAATTCCACAATGTAAGGGTAATACCTTTGAGTTTAGTTATTGCAAACTTCACCCTCTTGTTCTTAGGTACCTCTTTGTATTCAAAGTAATTGTTTAGAGCCTCAATCCACTCCATGACTTCATCAACATTCATCTTCCCACTAAACATGGGAATCTCCATCTGAGCCTTCAAATAATCCTTGCCAATTGCCTTAATGGCTTCAAAGAAATGCCTTTGATCAACCGGTACTTCTACCTCTTCTTGCTCTTCTTCTTCTTCCTCTTTCTCTTCCTCTTCATCTGAACCTTCATCTATCCTCTTCCCTATTCTCAATGCCTTCAACTCTTCTTGGAGTGCTTTCTTGAATCCACTTTTGATCTTCTTTTCCATCTCCTTGAACTTCTTGACCACTTCGGTGGTCATCCCCTTTGGAGGCATATTGCTAGCCTCTCCTTCACTCTCTTCTGCTGACATACACCAACTTTCTTTCACAACCCAATAGAACCTTTTGTGGCTCTGATACCACTATGATGCAAAGGGCAAGGAAAGACAAGGTAGGCTCCAACTATGTTCAATCAATCATCCAACCTAAGAGCAAACTCACTGTTTTGTTAGGACAACCTTACAAAGGTTCAAAAAGCCTAAATTATGGATTCACATGGAATATTGGGAACAGTAGTTAATTTCTTCAAAACAATCATGTACATGGTCTTTTAACACCTCATGGGACCCATCCAAACCATTGATTAAGGCCTGGCAAGTTCTGACTTGGCACTTCCTTCACAAACCACTAAATTCCTTATAGCCCTCTGAATAGGAACAATCATGCATAAATTTTGATGGGGACCTGATTTCCACAAACTTAGACCATTTTTAGACACCCATTTGGACTTCCCTTCACATATCCCAAAATGGGTATAGGGTGTTTTGGAAGGTATGTCTCAACTTAGGGCTGTCCCACTAGCCTAATAGCCCCAATTAGCCTTCTTTTACAAAGGGACCCCCCCCAAAACCAACTCACAAAACTTTCTCAACTATTGTAATATGTTAATATCATGCCAAAACAAATTTTTTTTGGGTCTTGGGTCCCTACAAATAATTGTACGGACTTTTACCACTTGGGTTCCCTCAAATGGATTAATACATGGTTTTATTAAGCCTTAGATCACAAAAATCATACAAACTCCATCTCTCCTCCCTTCCAAGGCCAAAAAAAACAAAAATATGGAAGTATAGATCCATTCCACTGATCCTATGGTGTGGAGGAATAGTGGAATTATCAAATCTCCATTGTTTGATAAAACCCTTGTCTAGGGTTCTAATAGACCACCCTATAGAAAAACCTCTATAACTTTCTTCAAACACAAAGTTAAGACTCCAAACTAGGTTCAAAATAAAGGTGACTTGATTTAATAACCAATCAAGGCACCATGAGTTACATACTATTCCGTACCTGTGTGCAGTACGGCCTGGAACAATAAAGAAAATAACTCAGAAAATGCAGATTTTAACAACCTATTTTTGGAAAAACACTCATAACTTCCTCCAAACTATGTGTAGAGACCTCTAACTAGACTCAAATGAAATGTATCTCTCCCCTATTTCCAACCATGTATGGAAGAGGTCTCTACTATGAAGTAACTGGCTGTACCATGTAGAAGAGCAGAGCAAAAATTAGAAAATTAGGGAAAGACAGAGTTTTATCTTATTCAATTCTTCACCAAACTTCCAACCACACCTTCAATTGATCCATGAGGGATGTTTTAACAAGTTTACATCCTTCTCCATTAGTTTCGGGTTGGTGGGAAATAGGAAACCACCCTCAAACTGTCCAAAATTATCTATTAACATTGTTTTTACAATATGTATTAGTGGATGATTACAAACATGAACAAATCCACTACTACAAACCCCTCTAGGACAATAGTAACATGTCATGAATGGTCTTAATACACCAATGACATAAATTTCACTCCATTTTGACACTCATGGAGGATTTGAACATAATGGACCAAGTTGGACTTGATTGTCTACACACAACCATTGGCATCAATGCCTTACCAAATAACCTCAACATGTTTTCAAATGGTCATATGACCTTATTACCATACATAAATGGTCTTCAAGGCCTTATTGAAACTCAATAAAAAACAACATGACTAGAATTCCAAATAGGCCTTTAGGACCTATGGGTGGCTCTGCACCACTTGGTAACTCCTTACTCTACAAGTCTCCATGGACTATTCTGCTCAATACTTCCATTCTCTTCTTACAAGCAAGTCTCTTTCACCTTGCTTCTTCTTGTCTTCATGATACCTCACCTTAGGCCCCTTTCTTTTCCCTTGGCCTAGCCTTTTGGTATCTAGGTTCTTCCTTCAACCTGTAAAAAAAGATAATACACAAACTCCCAAAACTTCCTTGCCTAGATCTTTGGTCTCTGATACCAATAATGATGCAGTGTAATTAAGTAAATGCTTAAAACAATCTTCAAACACCCAAACCCTAGGACTATTACAAAACTTCTCTGAGTAAAAATGCCATAACTCACTCAAAACATAATGAAATCACATGTAACTAAAAGAATTGTAAACTAGATTCTTATATATTTCCATCCATCTACTATATTCCTTGATATGAGGTCATACTAGGCTATACCATGCATTTTTTTAGACTACAACTTTCAGAAAAAACAAACTTGCAAACCTGCCCTTAGTAAAATTATCATAACTTTTGCAAAACATAATGAAAATTAGTCAAACCAAAAGCATTAGAAAGCTCACAACATTCTCCAACTTTTACAACCATTTTCATGCCTATAACTATCCATACAAGACTATACAAATAGAAAGAACAGGCCTGCAATGTTGGAATACATAGAAAATAGGGTTTTTATTCATCAGACTTCAAAATACAATGTCTCTCCTCATTCAAGTTTGGAGGGTGATTTTTATGCGTTTATTATCAATTCCAACTAATTATAAATGGTTTCTTGATTTGCTTGTAACTGATTCTTGATTTTTGACACCTTTTACCTAAGTTACATGACCACTAACATTGATACTTTTGCAATTTTAAACCAATGAACATATAACACCCAAAATAGATCAAAATGATCACATATGACCTTATTAGACTCAAACACACCCTAAAACCAAGACATAACAACCATTCTTGCTACAGGGCTCCTAATGCCCCTGTATTAGAAGATAATAACACACTAATTTCACTACAAGCAAAGTGGATATGATGTGAAAAGTGCTGCACAACAAGGCAATGTGAATGGTTTTAAGACTTTGTACAAAGAACTGTGAAGAGAGTGTTAAAGCCCTTAATGTTGAAATACACAATGTGTAATTACAAACATTGAAATTTTGAAAGCCATGATGTAACACTATAATCCAAAATTAGATTTGAATGAATGTTTATGATAGCAGTAAAATCTAAAATAAGATTTTGACTACAAATCCTAGCTTGTAAAATGACTAGGTTAGTGGCTAATATTCACTAATAGTTGAAATTGGGGATTCAAAATTTAGCTAATAGTACAAGCTATAAGGTGACCTGAATTACCACAATTTTACAAAATTTTATTTTAGCCTTAGTTAAATTGCGAGAACATTTATTTTATTAAACTTTTAAACTCAAAAATTTGCCACAATATTCGATACTTGATTAGATAAGATTCACCTAAATTTTATAAGTTATAGTAGAAAATGAGATTAATTTGCCAATAATATTATATAATCATTGGTTACTTTAGGGGCATCAATTTTTAATCACTACCATTGATTTTATTTATAACGGTTGGGATTCAATTCTATGGGTTAAAAAGTACCCATGGAGGTCCAATGCCCATCGAGCCCAAAATTGTATTTAGGTCATTGATCTCGATTTATAATCTAACAGCTAGGGTTAATATTCATGGGCCAAAATGTGCCCGCGAAGCTCCAATGCCCATGGGGCCTAAAATTGTATTTGGGTCATTGATCTCAATGGATATCAATGACCCAAATGCAATTTTAATCCCCATGGGATTGGAGCTCCATGGGTACATTTTTGCACGTGGAATAGAACCCAAACTATTAGATTATAAATAAAATCAATGGCAGTGAAAAATAATTTAGGGTCGATTTAAAATGTTTAATGTTTGATTTAAAATATTAAGGAATAAGGAATTATAGACACGAGCACTACACCTTAAACTAGTCAATCATTGCCACCCTCAAGCCCTTACTGTTCCATAGGAATTTGATTTTTTTTAAAACAAGCATTTGTCATAGTAATTAATGTATTTACCTATTTTTTGTCAAGATTCACCAAGATTTTCTACAAATTTCTAGTGATGCAAAAAAATTCACCAATAGAATTGATATTTTTCAAAAAAAGGAAAGATTCGCCAATAGAAATTAATATTTTTTCCAAAAAAATGAAAGATTTGCCAGGATTTTATATCTTTTTTCAAGGGGGGTTTCTTAAAGTTATCACTGGTTATAGAAAAAATGCAAGTTTTCAACAAAACCCTAGTAAATGAGATCTTCAAATGCAAGATGTGATATCATGAAATGATTAATTACTATAATATGGATCATATTTGATGTAAATATAAAAAAAAAAATGTTTCAATGATATGCAATAAAAATAATGCAAAACTATACCTTTATGCAAGCCTAGAATGCTTTTTTTTCATGTTATTTTGAATTTATGCAAGATTTTTCTATGAACAATGACAAGTCTGCTATGAATAAATGTAAGATCAGATTTCAATACTTAACAAGATGTAAAGTCTTAATGCTATGGGTTCACCAAAATGTTAATTAGGAAAAGGGGGGGAATGATGGAGATAAGCATGCACACCAAATCAAACCCTCTTCCACAATAACATTCAAGGACAAGACTGAGCTTAATCACAACCAAAGGGAGGTGGACTCGACTATAGATCTTGTGCTCTTATTTCCTATGGAAAGATTAGATTGAATCAGGCCTTTTATCAAACCTTAGGTCAACTAATGCACAAAACCCTAGATTTACAAAGATCTGATTATAATAGGAGATGCAGAACAAATATTTAGAAACTAACTTCACAAGATGGATCAGAGAGATATTAGAACCTACACTTTGGAAGCTGGAAAGTTGGAGGAATATGGGGTGGGCACCCAAGACTAGAAAGTTTAAATCTTCAGAAACTCGAAACTGGAGAAATATCGTAGAGAGTGTCCTGATGCTGGATTCAGTGCCTGTTTGAGCAGGAGGACTTCAGGGTGGGCACCCAAGTCTTCTGTAGTGGAATTTAGACAAACTTCCTTTGGATCCTAAAACCCTTTCCCTTACGGAACCTTCTTGTACCTTCACTTCTTCAGTATTCACACCTGTAACCTACACACAAGAAAAAAAGAGGTTTGGGGGTTGTGGTGTTTAAGGATTTTCCTTAGTCAAATCCTGAGATAGCATTCAAGCTTCTCAACACCATTGTTAGAGAAAGTGCATGCCCCTGTAAGGCAGAGGATAAATATAAAACAAATGATGAAATGATTCAAATCACAATGATGTCACCTTGGAGGTGAAGCCCTTAGGAGAATGAAGATCTTTCAATTCATAAGGAGATGGATGATGGTTCCAAATCTGCAACAACACACAATACAAACACAAATATGCAACAATAACACAATGAATGCCTTGAGTGCTCTTTGCTTCAATATTTTAAGTTTGCAATATCCATCTAGGTTACAAATGAATTAAAAACACACTTATATATTCTTTCCCACTAACATGCATAAAATTAATTGAAAGAGCCGACAAGGAGAGACGCATTTAATGGTCCTATGCCAACATGTTTTGAAATTTGCCCCAACCAATCAGGGAGGACTTGGGCGTGGGTGCCCAAGTCCCAAGAAGCCTTTTTGGTCTAGGATAAGGCATAAAATGGGACCCTAGTTCCCTTTGACATGGGTTTCGAGGGATTTCTCATCAGGATGAATATTTTGTATGTATAATGTAATCACGGGGACCTAGGAGCTAAACTAGGAGGTAAAAAGGCATGTGTCCACTTTTTACTCCATAACAATTATTGTTATTCTTTTGTACCTATAACTTTAAGAGGAGGGAATTTGTACATTTCCTTTGGAATCATATGTTTTGGAGTAGATTCTTAGCCCCATGTTTGTCAAAGAGTGGAAAGCATTATTGAAAATTTGATTGTATAGTGAAATCATTATTCTTCTCTAAATAGTGCCATTTTTAAAAGTGTCAAGAAGGTGGAGACCACATTGCATTATATGGTTGACCATGCTTGTTTTCTAGTGTATTTGTCTAGTTTCCTCCATTGTTTTGAGAGTGTCTTAAAATATAATTGATAGTCTCTAAGTAATTTTAGCATGTAGGAAAAATATTTATGCAAACAATATTGACTCATTTTTATTCTAAACGATGAAATGAATCAAATTATTTAACATGACTAATCTCTTTCTCTATTCCTCTCTAAAATATTCTTCCCCCCCCTTCCCTCTCTCTCTCTCTCTATTTGTCTATCTCTTTGTCTATCCCCTTCTCTCTTCCTCTACCTCTCTTTCTCTCTTTCATTCTCTCTATCTCTCTCCACTTCTCTATTCCTCTCTCTATGTATCCCTTTATCTCTGTCTCTCCCCTTCTCTCTTCCTTTATGTCTCTCTTTCTCTTCCTCTCTTTCATTCTCTCTATCTCTGTTTCTCTTTCCTCCTTTATGTCTTTATCTCACTTGCTCTCGCCTTCCCTCTTTCTATATCTCTCTTTCTCTAGTCTACTCTATGTCTCTCCATCTCACTTTTACATAATTTACATTATATAAAATATGCTATGTAATAACAAATATAACTATATTAGATATTATATATTATATATAAAATAAATATGATTAAATTATAAATAACTATTTAATATAAATAAACAATTTTATAATATAATAGTATTTTTAAAGTATATTAAATAATTTACATTATATAAAATATACTATACAATAATAAATACAATTATATTAGAGACTATATATTATATAAAATAAATATAATTAAGTTATAAATATTAAATATTAGTATTATCAATTATGACACAAATTAACCAAATTTTAACATAATTGTTGGTTTTTCACTATGGTTTCTTAGTATTTATGTGTTTCTTTTGTTTAATTTTTTGTTACTATTATTCTTTTGTACCTATAACTTTAAGAGGAGGGCATTTGTACATTTCCTTTGGATTCATATGTTTTGGAGTAGATTCTTAGCCCCATGTTTGTCAAAGAGTGGAAAGAATTATTGAAAATTTGATTGTATAGTGAAATCATTATTCTTCTCTAAATAACATCATTTTGAAAAGTGTCAGGAAGGTCAAGACCACATTGCATTATATGGTTGACCATGCTTGTTTTCTAGTGTATTTGTCTAGTTGCCTCCATTGTTTTGAGAGTGTCTTAAAATGTAATTGATAGCCTTTAAGTAATTTTAGCATGTAGGAAAAACATTTATGCAAACAATATTGACTCATTTTTACTTTAAATGATGAAATGCATCCAATTAGTTAGCATGATTAATCTCTCTCTCTTTCTCTATGTGTGTGTGTATTCATCTATCTCTCTATCTATCCCCTTCTATCTTCCTCTACCTTTATTTCTCTCTTCCACTCTCTTTCATTCTTTCTATCTCTCTCCACTTTTCTATTCCTCTCTCTCTATGTATCCCTTTATCTCTCTGTCTCTCCCCTTCTCTCTTCCTTTACCTCTCTTTCTTTCTTCCTCTCTTTCATTCTCTCTATATCTGTCTCTCTTTCTATATCTCTCTTCCTCTATCCTCCTCCATGTCTTTATCGCACTTCCTCTCTCCCTCCTATATCTCTCTTTCTCTAGCCTCCTCTATGTCTCTCTATCTAACTTTTATATAATTTACATTATATAAAATATGATATTTAATAACAAATATAACTATATTAGATATTATATATTATATATAAAATAAATAATGATTAAATTATAAATAAATATTTAATATAAATAAGCAATTTAATAATATAATAGTATTTTAAAAATATATTAAATAATTTATATTATATAAAATATAATATACAATAATAACTACAATTATATTAGCGACTATATATTATATATAAAATAAATATAATTAAGTTATAAATATTAAGTATCTCTCTCTCTATTCGTCTCTCTCTATATTATGTCTCTATATTCGTCTATCTCTATCTCTCCCCTTCTCTCTTCCTCTAAATATCTTTTTGTTCTTTCATTCTCTCTATCTCTCTCCACTTCTCTTTTCCTCTCTCTTTGTGTATCCCTTTATCTCTCTATCTCACCCCTTCTCTCTTCCTCTACCTTTCTTTCTCTCTTCCTATCTCTTCCATTCTCTCTATCTCCCTCTCTTTCTCTATCCTCCTCTGTGTCTCTCCATTTCATTTCTAAATAATTTACATTATATAAAATATGCTAAATAATAATAAATATAACTATATTAAATATTATATATAAAATAAATATGATTAAATTATAAATTAATATTTAATATAAATAAATGATTTTATAATATAATATTATTTTTTAAATATATTAAATAATTTAAATTATATAAATGTATACTAAGCAAAAATAAATAGAATTATATTAGAGATTATATTATATATTATATAAAATAAAAATAATTAAATAATTAATATTAAATATGTTTAGTCTAAATATACCATTTTATATTATATTATACTTATAAATATATGAATATAATATTTTATATGTTATATAATATTAATTAAAAAAGGTATTGAATTTGTAATTTTTTAATTCTCATTTGTGAGTGGGTCCAAATACAAATATAATTTTGTGTCAAAAAAATTAAATTTATGTTTCAAACTACTACTTAAATAAACAAAGCTAGTTAGTTGGGTAATTTGAATTAGAGCTTTAATCATCTCACATAAAATATTTGAATTCATCTATATATATTTTGAAATGTGTTCTATTTCTCTTCACCTATGTAGTGCAAGTTACCATCATTTCTACCATTATCATAAACCCCATGTTCTAAAGCAACTTGAAGTAGTCTTAGGAAATAATTCCCTCGATGCAAGTCATATATAAACTTTGTGAATTTAAAATGGAGGCATGCAAATGCAGTTAATAAGATATTTAGGAAATAATTCCCTCGATGCAAGTCATATATAAACTTTATAAATTTAAAATGGAGGCATGCCAGATGCAGTTAATAAGATATTTAGGAAATAATTCTCTTGATGTTTTTTTTTAAAGATAATGCGCCTGGTAAACTTTTTAACGTGACCAACGATGCTGGTGCGACACGCCCTCCGACTCCACGCGAATGCTTTTGCCCGGAGCAATGAACCGGTGAGGCCACAACTGGGGGACCTCATCCCCTAGGAAGAACACTTCAAACACGCGAGCTCATTGGCCCAGCGAAGGCGTAAAGCCTTGCGAGCTCGTTGGCCCAGCGGGGGTTTGAACTCTGGTGGCCGCCACTACATCCTGAGCGACTTAACCACCGAACCATGCCATCATCGGCAATAATTCTCTTGTGTAAATCATATAAACTTTGTAAATTTAAAATGGAGACATGCGAGATGCAGTTAATAAGATATTTAAAAATATATTTGATGCACTCATTTTTATATTCTAAATATAATCTGCATTTAAAGAAGAAAATCCAAGCATTAATGTTTTTGATTTTACATCAAATAGATAAATTTTAATAATATTATAGTAATCATAATTTAAAAACTCAAATAAATAATTATATATATTATTAATGTTTAAAAATAGTTATTCTCTAAATAAATTATCTTACCATATAATTATTAATATGATATAATATCAATGTTTTTGAAATAAAATTAAAGTTAAATTTTAATTATTTTTAAAATTAATGCATATTAGTGGGAGGTTGGGCGGGTGTCATTCCACAATTACCTATGTGGAGTGGCCAACTCGATGGAGCTGACGTGGCAATGGTTTTATTTCATCACAGAGGAAAGTAATTGTAATGATTTTCTTTGAGCTACAAGGTTGGTTGGCATGTTTTTCACTTCAGCCCCAACTGGTGATTAAGGGCGGTAATAATAGCTAGTAGTGTTGGCTTCTGATAGTACCTTGTCCCTCAAGCCATTCTTCTCATAAACTTGGCCTTTCCCTCAATTTTAGGTAATGACAAATTTCATTCTGAGGGTGATGGCAAAGGAGTTGGAAATGGGTGGCATGGTTACTCCCGTTCAACTATTGAGCTCTAATTGGCAAATGGCCTTCCTAGGGCCAATGACAGTGCACCGCCTGGGAATGATAATTCAACATCCTAATTACCTTATTTTAACAGTGGTGGAGTGTCTGATGGGGAAAGGTTTTATGTATGGAGCAGAGGGATATCAAGTGGATTTTGACATCTCTTCAAGGGTGTTGGTGGGCCTGTTAGATGTTAAGGTGCAGAAAGTAGATGTTGAGGTGATAATGGAGAGGTTGTTCAAGAAGCATTTGCTTGTCGGTCTAGAGGAGGCTTTGATTGCAACAACCCTTGAAGTGGGCATTCCTTGGCTGTACAATCTTGGAATCTTGTAGGACCCAGATACAATAGTCAAGTACTATCCATTTCTGCTAGATATTAATGTTGCAATTTTTTTACCTACAACTCAAATTGGTAGAGCTGGTGCATTAAGTTCATTTCGAGATGAAAAGATTTAACATTTTTCTGCTATGATATTTTTGCATAGTTTAAGGTGCTTGAAGAGTTCAGTTTATCATTGTTATGATAAAGAAAAGAGAGATTCAGTTCATCATTCATTGGATTGCAGAGTTTTCTTAAGAGCAAATTATTTCATTTAATTACAATGATTATTCATTTTACAAATGAGATACAAAAATTGAATAAACATTGCATTGAATGAAAACATAATAGATCAAATGTCCCACACAAGTCATGGGAATAGCTAAACTAGTACAAATTTAGGAAATACATTATGCATCTGCTGATAAGAAAAGAAAAGAAGCATATAGGAAAAGTTATATCCATCATTGCTTGTTTGGGGTCATGAGTTGGTCTCCATTGCAGCCTGCTCTTCCTCACTCCCAACCTCTAAATGAACCTATGTCATGAGAAAGAAAGTTTGTTAGAGCTCCAGATATAAATCTCCTTATGTGCCTATCGATAGAAACATAATATATTGTCTATGTTGTGTTGATCAAATACCAATCATCCATGGACAAGAGGAACTGAAAATGAAACATCATTAAGCTTCACTATTTTAATCTAATGTGTTTGTTTCATGTATAGGTATAGATAAATCCATTTTTCTATTTTTGAAGATCATTTCAACATGTGGTGTAAAGTGGGCTCCCACAAGGGTAGAGCTCAACATGCTGCCCCTGAATTTCAAGGGGAGTGAAATAGGGATGCATATCCATATGGTTCAAACAGAGTATATTCAGCCAAAGGAGAGACATATCAAGTGAATGCATGAACTAAGGTTTATTGCTCATCCATGATCATCAATTCACATGATGAAATGACCACCATACACGAGCAATGGGCATTAACAGTAAACTTGTCAAGACAAATCAATAAAGTATAAAATTGAATAAAAGGTATTTTTCAACATCAAAACATCTATTCATTGTCATTGCCTCTACTTGTTGTTACAATATCATATTTTATGCATTCAAATCATGATTGGAACAATAGAAAGCTATAGAACAACCATAAGAAGCAAATGTCACAATAGCTTCAGCATGAGTAAGGTGATGATGTGTTTTTTAAACCTTAAACAGTGTAGCACAATCAAAGGAAGACTAATACAAAAGGAGCACTGAGAACATGTGTATATATGCTGCTATAGTATAGGTAAGGAGGCCATCATGAAGGTAGAATAGTCCAACTGATGAAAGATCGCCACCATTAATCAATAGGGCTTCAATCATTAAGTATAGCCAAATAATTTGTATGACAACTCTCTTCATACAAAGTTAAAGATGCAAGAAGATCACAGTTGCAACTGAACATCACCAATAAATACTTCAATCATATCATATGAGTAGTAACAATTGAGTATCCTTATCACATGTGAATGAGCAATTATCGCAGTCATCAAAGTGGAGAACGTACCAAATGTATACACAATCATGTGAGCTATAGGAGATCCATTACAGAGTCATGAAATAAAGGACAAAGAACAACAAACTACTATAATGAGGCATTTAGAGGCTACAAGATAGTGACCTCATTAAGAATCAACATTGTGCCATGAAGACAAAACAAGGGGTACAGGAGCACAAAGCTTTAATGCTGGAATAGCCATATCTCTTATGGGAACAGTCATAATAGTCACTATATTAGACAACAAAAGCATCAGAGAGTACTTTATTTGATACATCTAGGTACCTTTCTGGTCATAATTGCACATAAGGAACAACATACAAATGTCTTATTCAGGTCCTCATCAAATGGGTAGACAACATTGTTTGTTTCAAGTATTTCTTATGTTTTCTAAATATGAGTATGCCATGGTAAACATCAAATACAGTGAGTCTGATATAAAAAATAGAAAATCCCAAATGCATACACAATTACTGGAGCACAAGACTTCATGAAGGAATGTGTATGAGCATAAGGCTCATAAAAGAACAAGTGAAGTGTAGAGATAATGCTAAGACAGTCATAAAGTAGTTGTTTATGATAAGCATTCCATACATTTTCATATCAGACCATGGTCATCAAATGGAAGACATCTTTTCCTTCATAGAAAAGTTAAACCCACATGGGGTTTTGGAACTAGATCTCAGATATGGAACAAGTAAAAGTTTTCAACTATGTGGAATGTCAAAATGCTCACGAATACAAGTAGTCATGGCCCAGTAGAAGGTTTATCTTTTTGTATTTTTAGGAAATAAAAAAAGTGTGATTACATTATCTTCTACATACTGGAAATGACCCATTTGGTGCCATTGGAACCTTCAGCCAGAGATTATAACTTTCTTCATAGATATCAAGAACTATAGCAGTATGCATAGAGTAACCACTCATGAAGCAAATGGAAAACACTCAAGATGTAATAGTGAAGCCACGACCTAGTGTAGTAATTAGAGAGAAGTTGTCTTTCACATTTATAGAAAGGATTATATTTTGCCCTTTTAGGAATGAACAATATAATCATATCATCATCAACATACAGGGAGTGATTTTTTAAAAAGACCATTTTTGTGCTATTTCTAGTCGTGGCCTGAGTGAGTTTTTCCTCACAAAAGGTGAAATCCACTTGGGGTTTTTGAATGAGAGTCAAATGTAAAAGACTTGGAGAGATTTGAAGTTCATACAAATAAAGTATACTTAGTAAAATGGGAGAAATGAAAATGTATGGCCATGACATTACATGTAACTAGATAGAGCAAACTGTAGCACATATATAAAAGATCAAAAGTTTTCCTTTTACAAATTTAGCTGGCTCATACAGAATGCAAATGAAAATACAGAGGTTCAAAAGATGAGATCTTACCATTATTTGTGAGTGAATATGCATATACATGAAGCCACGGGTCTTTTCTTGGAAAACATCTCAAAAGAAGGCTCAAACCAACACAGTCATGGCCACCTCGTATGCGGACATAGATACAGAGATAAACATATTAGAGAGAATCATGATCACGATTAGGGAAATCCAAAGAATGCCTCAGAAATGAAGAACAAGGTCATGATTCGAGCTAGAGGAAGAACTATACTTGGTTTTCTCTTGCAAAATCTTCATGGGAATGCATTGAAACAACAGGGAATAGGAAATTTGATGGTCTAAACCATTGCCATGACAGCCAAACAAAGAGAGCTTTCCTCATTGAAGGTCAAGGAGCAAAATGATGCAAAAGATAGGGTTTCAAATTGCTTTTGCTTTAGGGTTTCAAGAAGCCCTAAGACCGAATGTGATTTTAATCACATTAAATTTTCATTTACATATGCATAACTAGTGCCATCGTGGTCTTTTGTCCACCATATGAGTGCCTAGTAATGTGACTTAGGTTGTCCAATGCCTTTAGGTCCTTTGCACATTTAATGCCTAGGCATTATGCCCTTTAAAACTTATCTGATTACCTTTGAAAATGAACACATAGGTCCATATGCCTTAGCGCATTTTGCAAACTATTTGAAGGATAAATCATGACTCATATGCCCTTAGATATTTTTGCAGAGCAATATAGAAAATAAGTCTTATAAGCTTTTATTTTTTGCAAAACCATATTATGCCTTCACAATTTTATGATTTTTATAGAAAATCATATGCTCAATTAGAATGTACTATACTTGGCAATATAAACCAAAGGCCTTGTCTTATTTTTGCATAAAATCAAATCAAGAGAGCTATGAGATAAAACTACAAAATCATTGTAAAGCATTATTTAAAGAAATGTTTTATAAATTGCTGTAAAATAATTGCTATTTTTATGCAGTTAAAACAAAATAAAGCAAACAATATCTTTCTTTTTAAAGTTTTCTTCTTTGGGTCAAATTGAGCAGATAAGGATAAATTAGAGCCTTTATGAAGTAGATAAAGCATGTTTTAAAGCATATTTTTTGTGAAGCCACCTTAGAGGAGTTTTTGGCAAATTCTATTTCCAATTTGGAAGCATTTTAGAAGGCTTTTTGACAACTTTTTAGAGGAGCTTGAAAATGGATTCACATGGCTATTTTTAGGAGCTTTTCTTAGCTTTACTTTTGAGACCTCTTGGCAGGCATATATAGGAGAAAACTTAGCTTTTATGGGGGGTTGAGATCATTGTTTCTTCTCTCTTGAGCATAGGTAGGGTGTTTGTAGACATTTTGACTCAGTTTTTATCAGATTTTCATGTACTCCTTTCAGTTAATACATGAGAGCATTCCTATTTCACTTCATTTGTCTCATAGTTACAGTATTAATTTAATTCCTCACCATGATAACAAATATGTTGTCCTTTGTCGTGTCTAATTATTGTAGAACTGTGTGCAAATATCTCATATGATTCTAGTTGCATGTTGAGTTCAAGTCTGGGCCTTCATACAAATTACTTTTGAATTGTATGATCCAAGTGAAGTTGTGAGAGTTCATGTTTAAGGAGTTGTTTGTGAGTGAAAATATTGAGATAGGTTAGAAATCAGAAGCATTTTTTATTTAAGTTGGAATTTCATTTCAGTTCATCCTCTCACCTTTTCCCTCTACAAAACATTTAGATTAGCAAAAAATCATTAGGAGAACCAGCTCACTCTAGAGGTTCACTCTAATTTTAGGCAACCCATAGGACTAGGATTGTTCCCATGTGTCAATAGATAGTTAAGTTGAATAATTTAGCATAAGGGGCATATCTGATTGATAACAGTTTTTGGCATGCCCGGTGGCACAGATTGGACAATTTTAGTCCAATAGCATGTTCATATATCACTGATATTTGGTGTGTGTCAGTGATCTCAGCCTTTGGAGGCAAAAAATTGAACAAATCTGGTGACTTCGAGCTCAAGTTTACTGGTTTCAATATGATCAAGTGTTGGTATGTTACAAGAATCATCAATTCACTCTATTTTCTAGCTTTCATGTGAGTAAAAATGTCAGATTTTCATAGACAGTATGAATATCCACCACCATACTATGAAAATGTTGTCCATAAGGCTCCTTATCAACCACTTCAAACCAATTATGCTACTATTTTCAATTCCATGGCTCTTCAAAACCAACATGCATAGTATAATTACCAACCACCCATTCCTGCTCAATCTCCTTACCAATCATACACAAGTAGCCTTAATGCTGGTTTTAGCCCAAATACTCAGGATGCTTACTACATACCCATTCCCGCCCAATCTTCCAATCATCCTAAACAATCTGAAATGATGGAGTTTAAAGACATGATTAAAGATACTTTGATAGACTTCAAAAAGTAGTTAGTGGAGATTTAGAGGCAACTTGAGTATAATCAGCAACAAGAAGAGATGGCTTGTCAAGCCTATCTTCATGAACAAGAGTTGGAGGCTCAAAGGAGATAATTTGAGAAGAATCTTGCTCAATAGCTAGCTACAAAAGAAGAGTAGATGAGACTTTTACTCACAGAAACATAAAGGCACAAAGCCCAAATAGCTCATTTCATTCTAGAGCGGCCACCCTGTGAGACATTTAGTTATGACCAGGACTTGGTGACATGAAGGAGATAGTTTGAAGAGAATCTTGAAAGGGAGGCAACTACACAAACAAAGATTTTGCTTGCTCATGCCCAAGAAGCTCTTGCCATTCCAGAATAGCATACTCAAGAGGAGGTTCATAAGTATAAATTTTCAAGTTTTAAACAGAATGAGCCTCTTAGTGTTTTTAAAGTTAAGATTTCAAGTTTTAGGAAAAATCTTCATCCCTTGTAAGTTGAGGAGAATACTCATTTTTAGCCTAGTATAGTTGTAGATCAACCCCTTGAGAAACATTTTTTCTCACAAGAAATCCAAGAATCTCACCAAGTTTCCCCACTTGAGGAATCAGATGATGAACCTTTTGATCATAATACCTTACTCTTCATCGAGGAGCTTAGAAAGGTAAACCCATTAGATTCAGCTTTAGAGGTTTATTGTTTGCAGTAGCAGAAAATTGAACAAGGAAAAACTCCTCCAGATGAATCTATCAATGTTTGCACTAAAGAGCTTCCTTGTTTTGTAGAAAATGATAAAAATTTCAGAGGATCAACCAACGCAAGAGGCTGATTCACATGGAAAGGTTGATGTACTTTGTGTTGTTTCCCCAGCTAAATATGAGCATGATGCATATGAAAAGGATGTTGGTTCAAACCTAACACTGAACCCTTTACATTTTGATTCATTTGAAAATTCTTCTAATGTTGTTCATAAGATGCATGAAAGCAGGGTACAGAGGTCGCAAGGTGAAAGTATTCAGTTGCAAAGACTGAATGCCCAAGTCTCATTGGAGAAAATAATGCATGAAGAGGAAGAGTCGGTCTCTTTGTTTGATCAGTTACCTGGTTTTGTAGAGCCATATGAGGAAAGGATGCTCATACCAAGGACAACAGTTTCAGAGTAGCAAGAGAACCCTCAACAATATGAAGAGTTGCTGATTGAAGTTGAGCAACCTAACAATGAGGTCTTGGATCAAGTAGAGGAGCTTGAAGGTAAGCCTATCATGCAACCTACTCAACTGGCTGAGAATGGCTACAAGGTAATAAGCAGTTCCCCTTTACAGAAAAATGATAATGATAATGAATAGGACATGTTTTGGGATGATCTTGAGGTTTTTGTTTCAAATTTAGATGTCAGATGATCATATTTTGAGGGGGAATGTGTAGAACAATAGGATGAAGAGGTAAAAGAAAGTGTTGGAATTCAGGTTTTGACTGATTTATTTGTTGAACTTACCTTGTTTGTTAGTATTGATGAAGAAAACACATATGAACTAGAAAAGTTATCAAGTTTTGAGCAGCAAAATGATGAAATCCATTCAAATAAAGGACTAATGCATGAGCAACTAAATGAGGATAGCTTGGTTGTGGAGGAGCACAAGGTTGAAGTCATGATTTAGCCAAAGCAAGAAGCAATTGTGGTTGAGGAGGCAACCGGTAGGATTGAAACCAGAAGGAATAGTCCAAGCTTTATCCTTGCAAGAGGGTTCCCAATTAGGTTTTTAGCTAGCAAAGAGCTAAATAAGGAGTCACATATTGCTATTGTACCCAAGGAGGAGGTTACAGCCTTAGAACAACAAACCCAACTCCCCTATGTATCCCAAATAAGTGATATGCTTGATGAAACTCAAAAGGTGAGTGAGTTTTCTTATGCTCTTCATGAAGCATCACAATAGTTTGTGGGGTATTTTCTTGATTCCCATTTTTTATTAGTGGTATATAATCTGAAAAGATATCCCATGTTGGTTAGAAAGGGGAGTTATTTCACCCAATCAATGAATGGGTTTGTTTGACTAGCTTCTTTGGCTAGATAGAGTAGGTTAGAGTTAGTGTTTTTAGTCAATAATTGCCCAAGGCACATTTGTTTCAGTTATTTTTGTTTCCCTAAGTGTTGTTACACATGTTTTATGGCCACTAGGGCCTTCTAGTTTGCTTTCAATTTGGTTTGGTTTTGTTTTTTGTTGCTATTTGGAGTAGTTTGAAATGTTGAGTTTTAGTTTTCTGAGTTTGAAGTGAGAAGAGTATGAATCCATGCCCAATGAATAGTTGAGGCAACTGGTTTTGATGCTTAGCAGGCAAGCATGTAGCAGAAGTCACCAGAAATGTTGCCAATTATTTACCTACATCTCAAATTGGTAGAGCTGGTGCACTAAGTTTATTTCAGGATGAAAAGATTTAACATTTGTCTACTATGATAGTTTTGCATAGTTTAAGGTGCTTGAAGAGTTTATTTTAGCATTGTTATGACAAAGAAAAGAGGGATTTAGTTCATCATTCATTGCATTGCAGAGTTTTCTTGAGAGATTCAAGTTATTTTATTTCATTACAATGATTACTCATTTTACAAATGAGATACATAAATGGAATAAACATTGCATTGAATGAAAACATAACAAATCAATGTCCCACACAAGCCATGGGAATAGATGAACTAGTACAAATTTAGGAAATACATTATGCATTTGCACATAAGAAAAGAAAAGAAGCATATAGGAAAAGTTATATCCATCATTGCCTATTTGGGGTCATGAGTTGGTCTCCATTGCAGCCCATTCTTCCTCACTCCCAACCTCTAAATTAACTTGTGTCATGAGAAAGAAAGTTTGTTAGAGCTTCGAATATAAATCTCCCTATGTGCCTATTGATAGAAACATAATATATTGCCTATGTTGTACTAATCAGATACAAATCATCCATGGACAAGAGGAACTGAAAATGAAACATCATTAAGCTTCACTGTTTTAATCTAATGTGCTTGTTTCATGTGTAGGTATAGGTAAAGTCATGTTGCTATTTTTGAAGATCATTTTAGCATGGGGTGTAAAGTGGGCTCCCACAAGGGTAGAGTTTAGCATGTCGCCTCTGAATTTCAAGGGGAGTAAAACTGGGATGCATATCCATATTGTTCAAACATAGTATATTCAGCCAAAGGAGTGACATATAGAGCAAATAAATGAACTAAGGTTCATTGCTCATCCATGATCATCAATTCACATGATGAAATGACCACCATACATGAGCAATGGGCTTTAGCAATAAACTTTTCAAGACATATCAATGAAGTATAAAAATGAATAAAAGGTATTTTTAAACATCAGAACATCTATTCACTATCATTTCCTCTACTTGTTGTTACAATATCATATTTTATGCATTCAAATCATGATCTAGGATAGCAGAAAGCCATAGAACAACCATAAGAAGCAAATGCCACAATAGCTTCAGCATGAGTAAGGTGATGATGTGTTTTTTAAACCTTAAATAGTGTAGCATAGTCAAATGAAGACTGATATAGAAGGAGCACTGAGAACATGTGTATATATGCTGCTATAGTATAGGTAAGGAGGCCATAATGAAGGTAGAATAGTCCAACTGATGAAAGACTACCACCATTGATCAATAGGGCTTCAATCATTAAGTATGGCCAAAGAATTTGTATGACAACTCTCTTCATACAAAGTGAAAGATGCAAGAAGATCACAATTAGAAATCAAAAACATCACCAATAAATACTTCAATCATATCATGAGTAGTAATAATTGAGTATCCTTATCACATGTGAATGAGCAACTGTCATAGTCATCAGAGTGGAGAACATACCAAATGTATACACAATCATGTAAGCTACAGGAGGTACATTACAGAGTCATGAAATAAAGGACAAAGAACAACAAACTACTATAAGGAGGTATTTAGAGGCTACAAGACAGCCACCTCATTAAGAATCAACATTGTGCCATGAAGACAAAACAAGGGGTATAGGAACACGAAGTTTTAATGCTGGAATAATCATATCTCTTATGGGAACAGTTATAATAGTCACTATATTGGACAACAGAAGTATCAAAGAGTACTCCATTTGATACATCAAGGTACCTTTCCAGTCATAATTGCACATAAGGGACAATATACAAATGTCTTATTCAGATCCTCATCAAATGGGTGGACAATATTGTTTGTTTCAAGTATTTCTTGTGTTTTGTACATATGAGTATGCCATGTCAAACATCAAATACGGTGAGTCTGATATAAAAATTAGATAATCCCAAATGCATACACAATTATTGGAGCACAAGACTTCATGAAGGAATGTGTATGAGCATAAGGTTCATAAAAGAACACGTGAAGTGTAGAGATAATGCCAAGACACAGTCATAAAGTAGTTGTTTATGATAAGCATTACATACATTTTCATACCAGACCATGGTCATCAAATGGTAGACATATTTTCCTTCATAGAAAAGTTAAACCCATATGGGGTTTTGGAACCAGAGCTTAGATACGGAACAAGTAAAAGTTTTCAACTATGTGGAATGTCAAAATGCTCATGAATACAAGTAGTCACGACCTAGTAGAAGGTTTATCCTTTTATATTTTTAGGACATAAAGAAAGTGTGATTACATTATCTTCTACATATTGGAAATATCCCATTTGGTGCCATTGGAACCTTTAGCCAAAGATTATAACTTGCTTCATAGATATCAAGAACTATAGCAGTATGCACCACTCATGAAGCAAAAGGAAAACACTCAAGATTTAATAGCAAAGCCACAACCTAGTGTAATAATCAGAGAGAAGATGTCTTTCACATTTATAGAAAGGATTGTATTTTGCACTTTTAGGAATGAATAGTATAATCGTATCATCATCAACATACAGGGAGTGATTTTTTAAATAGGCCATTTTTGTGCTATTTCTAGTCATGGCCTAAGTGATTTTTCCTCACAAAAGGCGAACCCACTTGGGATTTTTGAATGAGAGTCAAATGCAGAAGACTTGGAGAGATTTGAAGTTCATACAAAAAAAGTATACTTAGTAAAATAGGAGAAATGAGAATGTATGGTTGTGGCATTAGTGTTACATGTAACTAAATAGAGCAAACTGCAACATATATATAAGAGATCACAAGTTTTCCTTTTGCAAATTTAGCTGGCTCATTTAGAATGCAAATGAAAATGAGAGGTTAAAAATATGAGATCTTACCATTGTTTCTGAGTGAATATGCATATACATGAAGCCGTGGGTTTTTGCTTGGAAAATGTGTCAAAAGAAGGCTCAAACCAACACAGTCGTGGCGACCTTGTATGCAGACAGAGATACGAAGATAAACATATTAGAGAGAATCATGATCATGGTTAGGGAAATCCAAATAATACCTTAGAAATGAAGAACGAGTTCATGATTCGAGACAGAGGAATAACTATACCTGGTTTTCTCTTGCAAAATCTTCATGGGAATGCATTAAAACAACGGAGAATGGGAAATTTCATGCTCTAAACCCTTGCCATGGCAGCCAAACAAAGAGATCTTTCCTCATCGAAGGTCAAAGAGCAAAATGATGCAAAATATAGGGTTTCAAATTGCTTTTGCTTTAGGGTTTCAAGAAGCCCTAAGACTGAATGTGATTTTAATCACATTGAATTTTCATTTACATATGCATAACTAATGCCATCATGGTCTTTTGTCTACCATATGAGTGCCTATTCATATGACTTAGGTTGTCCAATGCCTTTAGGTCCTTTGCACATTTAATGCCTAGGCATTATGCCCTCTAAAATTTATCTAATTACCTTTGAAAATGAACACATAGGTCCATATGCCTTAGTGCATTTTACAAACTATTTGAAGGATAAATCATTACTCATATGCCCTTAGATATTTTTGTAGAGCCAAATAGAAAATAAGTCTTATAGGCTTTTATTTTTTGCAAAACTATATTATGCCTTCACAATTTTATTATTTTTATAGAAAATCAGATGCTCAATTAGAATGTACTATACTTGGTAATATAAACCAAAGGCCTTGTCTTATTTTTGCAAAAAATCAAATCAAGAGAGATAGGAGATAAAACTGCAAAATCATTGTAAAGCATTATTTAAAGCAATGTTTTATAAATTGCTTTAAAATAATTGCTATTTTTATGCAATTAAAACAAAATAAAGCAAACAATATCTTTCTTTTTAAAGTTTGCTTTCTTTGGGCGAAATTGAGCAGATAAGGACAAATTAGAGCCTTTATGAAGCAAATAAACATGTTTTAAAGCACATTTTTGGTGGGGCCACCTTAGAGGAGTCTTTGGCAGCTTCTATTTCTAGTTTGGAAGTATTTTAGAAGGCTTTTTTACAGCTTTTCAGAGGAGCTCGAAAATGGATTTACATGGCTATTTTTAGGAGATTTTTTTAGCTTTTCCTTGGAGACCTCTTGGCAGGCATATATAGGAGAAAACTTAGTTTTTTGGGGGGGTTGAGATCATTGTTTCTTCTCTCTTGAGCACAGGCAAAGAGTTTGTAGACATTTTTGACTCAATTTTTATTAGATTTTCATGTACTCCTTTCAATTAATACAACAGAACATTCCTATTTCACTTCATTTGCCTCATATTTATAGTATTGACTTGATGCCTCACTGTGATAACAAATATTTTGTCTTTTGTCGTGTCTCATTATTGTAGAACTGTGTGCAAATATCTCATATGATTCTAGTTGCATGTTGAGTTCAAGTCTGGGCCTTCATGCAAATTACTTTTGAATTGTATGATCTAAGTGAAGTTGTGAGAGTTCATGTTTAAGGAGCTATTTGTGAGTGAAAGTATTGACATAAGTTAGAAATCAGAAGCATTTTCCCTTTTAAGTTGGAATTTCATTTCAGTTCATCCTCTATCCTTTTCCCTCTATAAAAGATTTAGATTAGGAAAAATCATTAGGAGAACCAACTCACTCTGGAGGTTCACTCCAATTTTAGGCAACCCACAGGCCTAGGAGTGTTCCCATGTGTCAACAGATAGTTAAGTTGAATTACTTAGCATAAGGGGCATATCTGATTGATAACATTTTTTGACATGCCCGGTGGGATAGATTGGATTGTTTTAGTCCAATAGCATGTTCATATATCACTGATATTTGGTGTGTGTGTCAATGATCTCATTCTTTGGAGGAAAAAAATCAAACACATCTGGCAACTCTGAGCTCAAGTTTACTGGTTTCAATATGATCAAGTCTTGGTATGTTACAAAAATTATCAATTCACTCTATTTTTTAGCTTTCATGTGAGTAAAAATGTCAGATTTTCATAGACAGTATGAATATCCACCACCATACTATGAAAATGTTGTCCATAAGGCTCCTTATCAACCACTTTAGACCAATTATGCTATTGTTTTCAATTCCATGGCTCTTCAAAAATAGTATGCATAGTATAATTACTACCCACCCACTCCTGCTCAGCCTCCTTACCAACTATACACAAGTAGCCTTAATTTTGGTTTAACTCCAAATACTCAGTATGCTTACCGCATACCCATTCCTGCCCAATCTTCCAATTAGCCTAAATAATCTAAAATGATGGAGCTTAAAGACATGATTAAAAATACTTTGATAGACTTCAACACGTAGTTAGAGAAGATTAAGAAGTAACTTGAGTGTAATCAGTAGTAAGAAGAGATGGCTTATTAAGCCTATCTTCATGAGCAAGAGTTGGAGGCTCAAAGGAGACAATTTGAGGAGAATCTTGCTCAACAACTAGCTATAAAAGAAGAGGAGATGAGACTTTTTCTTGTAGAAACACAAAGGCACGAAGCCCAAACAACTCATTTCATTACAGAGCAGCCACCCTATGAGACCTTTAGTTTTGACCAGGAGTTGGCAACATGAAGGAGATAGTTTGAAGAGAACCTTGAAAGGGAGGCAGTTGCACAAACAAAGATTTTACTTGCTCGAGCCCAAGAAGCTCCTGTCATTCCAGAACAACCTACTCAAGAGGAGGTTCCTAAGTATAAATTTTCAAGTTTAAAACAGAATGAGCCTCTTAGTGTTTCTAAAGTTGAGATTCTAAGTTTTAGGTAAAATAAAGCCCTTGATTCGCCAAACCAACGTCTCAAGCTTGAAATACCTAGTTTTCAAAATCTTCATCCCTTGCAAGTTGAGGAGAATACTCATTTTCAGCCTAGTATAGTTGCAAATCAGCTCCTTGAGCAACATTTTTTCTCGCAAGAAATCTAAGAAGCTCGTCAAGTTTCCCCACCTGAGGAATCCAACGATGAACCTTTTAATTAGAATACCTTACTCTTCATCGAGGAGCTTAGAAAGGTAAACTCATTGCGTTCAACTTTGGAGGTTTACCGTTTGCAGCAATAGAAGATCGAACAAGGAAAAACTCCTCCTGATGAATCTATCAATGTTTTCACTAAAGAGCTTCCTTGCTTTGTAGAAAATGATAAAAAAATTAGAGGATCAACCAGCACAAGAGTTTGATTCACATGGAAAGGTTGATGTAGTTTGTGTTGTTTCCCTAGCTAAATATGAGCATGATGCATATGAAAAGGATGCTGGTTCAAACCTGACATCGAACCCTTTGCATTTTGATTCATTTGAAAATTTTTCTAATGCTATTCATAAGATGCATGAAAGTAGGGTATAGAGGTTGCAAGGTGAAAGTCTTTGGTTGCAGAGACTGAATGCCCAAGTATCATTGGAGAAAACAATGCATGAAGAGGAAGAGTCAGTCTCTTTATTTGATCAATTACTTGGTTTTGTAGAGCTAGATGAGGAAAGCATGCTTATACCAAGGACAACAATTTCAGAGCAGTAGGAGAACCCTCAACAATATGAAGAGTTTTTGGTTTAAGCTAAGCAACCTGACAATGGGGTCTTGGATCAAGTGGAAGAGATTAAAGGTACTTCCTATCATGCAACCTCCTCATCTGGTTGAGAATGGCTATAAGGTAATAAGCAGTTCCCATTCACAGAAAAATGAAAACGATAATGAAGAAGACATGTTTTGGGATGATGTTGAGGTTTTTGTTTCAAATTTAGATGTCAAACAATCATCTTTTGAGGGGGAATGTGTGGAACAATAGGATGAAGAGGTAAAATAAAGTGTTGGAACTTAGGTTTTGATTGATTTATTTTTTGAACTTCCCATGTTTGTAAGTATTGACAAAGAAAACACATGTGAACTAAAAAAGTTATCAAGTTTTGAGTAGCAGAATGATGAAAGCCATTCGACAAAGGATTGATCCATGAGAAATTAAATGAGGACAACTTGGTTGTGGAGGAGAACAAGGTTGAAGTCATGATTCGGCCAAAGCAAAAAGTAGTTGTGGTTGAGGAGGTAGCTGATAGGAGTGAAACCAGAAGGAACAGTTCAAACTTTATCCTTACAAGAAGATGCCCAATCAGGTTTTTAGTTGGTAGGGAGCTAAATAAGGAGTCACATATTGCTATTGTACCCAAGGAGAAGTTTACAGCCTGAGAACAACAGACCCAACTCACCAGTGCATCCCAAATAAGTTATATGCTTGATCAAACTTGAAAGGTGAGTGAGTTTGCTTATGTTCTTCATGAAGCATCGCAATAGTTTGTGGGGTATTTTCTTGTTTCCCATCTTTCATCAGTGGTCTATAATCTGGAAAGATATCCCATGTTGGTTAGAAAGGGGAGTTATTTCACCCAATCAGTAAATGGGTTTGTTTGACTAGTTTCTTTGGCTGGATAGAGTAGGTTAGAGTTAGTGTTTTTAGTTAATAAGCACACAGGGCACATTTGTTTTAGTTATTTTTGTTTCCCTAAGTGTTGCTGCACATGTTTTCCTGCCACCAGGGCCTTCTAGTTTGCTTTTAGTTTAGTTTGGTTTTGTTTTCTGCTACTATTTGGGGTAGTTTGAAGTGCCGAGTTTAAGTTTGATGAGTTTGAAATGAGCAGAGTATGACTCCATGCCCACTAGATAGTTAAGGCAACTGGTCTTGATGCTCAGCAAGCAAGCATGTAGAAGAAGTCGCCAGAAATGTTTTCAATTTTTTACCTACAACTCAAATTGGCAGAGCTGGTGCATTAATCTCATTTTGGGATGAAAAGATTTAACATTTGTCTGCTATGATATTTTTGCATAGTTAAAGTGCTTGAAGAGTTTAGTTTATCATTATTATGACAAAGAAAAGAGAGATTTAGTTCATCATTCATTGCATTGCAGAGTTTTCTTGAGAGATTCGAGTTATTTCATTTCATTACAATGATTATTCATTTTACAAATGAGATACATAAATGGAATAAACATTGCATTGAATGAAAAGATAACAAATCAAATGTCCCACACAAGCCATGGGAATAGCTGAACTAGTACAAATTTAGGAAATACATTATGCATCTACGGATAAGAAAAGAAAAGAAGCATATATAGGAAAAGTTATATCCATCATTACCTATTTGGGGTCATGAGTTTGTCTCCATTGTAGCCTACTCTTCCTCACTCCCAACCTCTAAATGAACTTGTGTCATGAGAAAGAAAGTTTGCTAGAGCTTTGGATATAAATCTCCCTATGTACCTATCGACAGAAACATAATATATGCTATACTAATCAGATACAAATCATCCATGGACAAGAGGAACTGAAAATGAAACATCATTAAGCTTCACTGTTTTAATCTAATGTGTTTATTTCATGTACAGGTATAGGTAAAGTCATGTTACTATTTTTGAAGATCATTTCAGCAAGTGGTGTAATATGGGCTCCCACAAGGGTAAAGCTCAGCATGTTGCCCCTGAATTTCAAGGGGAGTGAATCAAGGATGCATATCCATATTGTTCAAATAGAGTATATTCAGCCAAAGGAGTGACATATCAAGTGAATGCATGAACTAAGGTTCATTTCTCATCCATGATCATCAGTTCACATGATGAAATGACCACCATACACGAGCAATGGGCTTTTGCAATAAACTTGTCAAGATAGATCAATGAAGTACAAAACTGAATAAAAGGTATTTTTCAACATCAAAACATCTATTCATTGTAATTGCCTCTACTTACTGTTACAATATCATATTTCATGCATTCAAATCATGATTTGGGACAAGAAAAAGCCATAGAACATCCATAAGATGCAAATGTCACAATAGCTTTAGCATGAGTAAGGTGATGATATGTTTTTTAAACCTTAAACAGTGTAGCATAGTCAAAGGAAGACTGATACAGAAGGAGCACTGAGAACATGTGTATATATGTTGCTATAGTATAGGTAAGGAGGCCATCATGAAGGTAGAACAGTCCAACTGATGAAAGACTACCACCATTGATCAATAGGGCTTCAACAATTAAGTATAGACAAAGAATTTGTGTGACAACTCTCTTCATACAAAGTGAAAGATGCAGAAAGATCACAGTTGCAAATGAACAACATCACTAATAAATACTTCAAACATATCATATGAGTAGTAACAATTGAGTATCCTTCTCACATGTGAATGAGCAACTGTCACAGTCATAAGAGTGGAGAACATACGAAATGTATACAAAATCATGTGAGCTATAGGAGGTGCATTACAGAGTCATGAAATAAAGGACAAAGAATAGCAAACTACTATAAAGAGGCATTTAGAGGCTAAAAGACAGCCACCTCATTAAGAATCAACATTGTGCCATGAAGACAAAACAATGGGTATATGACCATGAAGCTTTAATGCTAGAATAGTTGAATATCTATTATGGGAATAGTCATAATAGTCACTATATTGGACAGCAGAAGCATCTGAGAGTACTTCATTTGATACATCAAGGTACCTTTCCAGTCATAATTGCACATAAGGGACAACATACAAATGTGTTATTTAGGTCTCCATCAAATAGGTGGACATCATTGTTTGTTTGAAGTATTTCTTGTGTTTTCTACATATGAGTATGCCATGGTAAACATCAAATACAGTGAGTCTGATATAAAAATTTGAAAATCCCAAATGCATACACAATTACTAGAGCACAGGACTTCATGAAGGAATGTGTATGAGCATAACGCTCATAAAAGAACAAGTGAAGTTCAAAGATAATGCCAAGACACAGTCATAAAGTAGTTGTTTATGATAAGCATTCCATACATTTTCATACCAGACCATGGTCATCAAATGGAAGGCATCTTTTCCTTCACATAAAAGCTAAACCCACATGGGGTTTTGGAACTAGATCTCAAATACGGAACAAGTAAAAGTTTTCAACTATGTGGAATATCAAAATGCTCATGAATACAAGTAGTCACGACCCAGTAGAAGGTTTATCTTTTTGCATTTACAGGAAATAAAGAAAGTGTGATTACATTATCTTCTACATACTGGAAATGACCCATTTGGTGTCATTGGAACCTTCAGCCAAAGATTATAACTTTCTTCATAGATATCAAGAACTATAGCATTATGCATAGAGTAACCACTCATGAAGCAAAAGGAAAACACTCAAGATGTAATAGTGAAGCCAAGGTCTAGCATAATAATCAGAGAGATGTCTTTCACATTTACAGAAAGGATTATATTTTGCACTTTTAGGAATGAATAGTATAATTGTATCATCGTCAACATACAGGGAGTGATTTTTTAAAAAGACCATTTTTGTGCTATTTCCAGTTGCGGCCTGAGTGAGTTTTTCCTCACAAAAGTGAAACCCACTTGGGGTTTTTAAATGAGAGTCGAATGCAGAAGACTTGGAGAGATTTCAATTTCATACAAATTATACTCAGTAAAATGGGAGAAATGAGAATGTATGGCCACGACATTACATGTAACTAGATAGAGCAAACTGCAGTAGATATATAAGAGATCAAAAGTTTTCCTTTTGAAAATTTAGTTGGCTCATACAGAATGCAAATGAAAATATAGAACCTTTCAAAAGATGAGATCAAGTACCATTGTTTCTGAGTGAATATGCATATACATGAAGCAACAGGTTTTTGCTTGGAAAACATCTGAAAAGAAGGCTCAAACCAACACAGTCATGGAGGCCTTGTATGTGGATAGAGATACGGAGATAAACATATCAGAGAGAATCATGATCATAGTTAGGGAAATCTAGAGAATGCCTCAAAAATGAAGAACAAGGTCATGATTCGAGACAGAGGAAGAACTATACCTCATTTTCTCTTGCAAAATCTTCATGGGAATGCATTGAAACAATAGAGAATGGGAAATTTGGTGCTCTAAACCCTTGCCATGGCGGCCAAACAGAGAGAGCTTTCCTCATCAAAGGTCAAAGAGCAAAATGATGCAAAAGATAAGGTTTTGAATTGGTTTTTTTTTAGGGTTTCAAGAAGCCCTAAGACTGAATGATGAAACAACAGAGAATGGGAAATTTGGTGCTCTAAACCCTTGCCATGGCGGCTGAACAAAGAGAGCTTTCCTCATTGAAGGTCAAAGAGCAAAATGATGCAAAAGATAGGGTTTCAAATTGGTTTTGCTTTAGGGTTTCAAGAAGCGCTAAGACTGAATGTGATTTTAATCACATTGAATTTTCATTTACATATGCATAACTAATGCCATCTTGGTCTTTCATCCACCATATGAGTGCCTAGTCATATGACTTAGGTTGTCCAATGCCTTTAGGTCCTTTCCACATTTAATGCCTAGGCATTATGCCCTTTAAAACTTATTTGATTACCTTTGAAAATAAACACATAGGTCCATATGCATTAGTGCATTTTGCAAACTATTTGAAGGATAAATCATGAATCATATGCCCTTAGATATTTTTGCAGAGCCATATAGAAAATAAGCCTTATAAACTTTTATTTTTTTGCAAAACCATATTATGCCTTCACAATTTTATGATTTTTATAGAAAATCATATGCTCAATTAGAATGTAATATACTTGGCAATATAAACCAAAGGCCTTGTCTTATTTTTGCAAAAATCATATCAAGACAGATAGGAGATAAAATTGCAAAATCATTGTAAAGCATTATTTAAAGCAATGTTTTATAAATTGCTTTTAAAAAATAATTGCTATTTTTATGCACTTAAAACAAAATAAAACAAACAATATCTTTCTTTTTAAAGTTTTCTTTCTTTGGGCAAAATTGAGCAGATAAGGACAAATTAGAGCCTTTATGAAGCAGATAAAGCATGTTTTAAAGCATATTTTTGGTGGAGCCACCTTAGAGGAGTTTTTGGCAGCTTCTATTTCTAGTTTGGAAGCATTTTAGAAGGCTTTTTGACATCTTTTCAGAGGAGCTCAAAAATAGATTTGCATGGCTATTTTTAGGAGCTTTTCTTAGCTTTTCCTTGGAGACCTCTTGGCAGGCATATATAGGAGAAAACTTAGTTTTTCTGGGGGGTTGAGATCATTGTTTCTTCTCTCTTGAGCATAGGCAAAGAGTTTGTAGACATTTTTGACTCAGTTTTTATCAGATTTTCATGTACTCCTTTCAATTAATACAACAAAGCATTCCTATTTCACTTCATTTGCCTCATAGTTACATTATTGATTTGATGCCTCACTATGATAACAAATATTTTTTCCTTTGTCGTGTCTCATTATTGTAGAACTGTGTGCAAATATCTCATATGATTATGGTTGGATGTTGAGTTCAATTCTGAGCCTTCATGCAAATTACTTTTGAATTGTATGATCTAAGTGAAGTTGTGAGAGTTCATGTTTAAGGAGTTGTTTGTGAGTGAAAGTATTGAGATATGTTAAAAATTAGAAGCATTTTCTATTTAAGTTGGAATTTCATTTTAATTTATCCTCTCACCTTTTCCCTCTGCAAAACATTTAGATTAGGAAAAAATCATTAGGACAACCAGCTCACTCTAGAGGTTCACTCCAAGTTTAGGCAACCCACAGGCCTATGAGTGTTCCCATGTGTCAACAAATAGTTAAGTTGAATAACTTGGCGTAGGGTGCATATGTGATTGATAACAATAAATGGTTTGAAATGAATTGAGTATCGTTGGTTGGCTGCGGTAGGGGCAAATTTCTTGAGAAAGAGGTTCAAGTTGGCAATGGTTTCGAATGTGACATGGGAAGATGAGTTCCATGTGTTTGCCCAGAACAATACCTGGTACTTGTTGTGAGTCTTTAGCTTTGGCTCTAGTTAGGTGTAGGGTTGGGGTTTCATAGTTGGTGTTTATGTATTGCAGTTGTTTTAAAGGTTCAGGTATTTGGTTGCGAGCTTAGTATTGTCATGTCTATCAGTGTTTATTATAGCGATGGTGGTTGTATGGTTGTTAGTTTCGACCCTGGGTGGTCATTTTGTAAAGTATGACAGATATGGAGTCCTCTGCCCCATAGACATGGGATGTATTAATCTTTTTTGTTTTAAATAAATGAAATCTCTCTTATCCACCAAAAGAAAATTAATGCATATTATCTTTTTATGTAATTTTATATTATATTAAAAGGGTTGCTCCTTTACCCATATTTTTCTCTATAATGATATTCTTATTCCAAAAAAATCCTTAATTTTACCAAACAAAAGACATTCTAGCTTGGAGGCCACTCTTGTGCCAAATTTCCACCAAATTCAGTGAGCACTCTTAAAAAAATGCTCCCACGTATAAACCTATTAGCTAATTATATTTTTTACAAATAAATATAGAAATGCACTCTTAAAAAAATTATTACACAAATTTATTTTTAAAATAAATATAAAAATGCACTCTTAAAAAACTATTACACAAATTTATTTTTAAAAACAAAATGAGTCATGTCTCTAATTCCAAAGGGGTTTTAGTCTTTATATATTTAATTCATTGAAAGGGATGCATTACATGGATAAAATAAGATTATTTATTTTAGAAATAGATAAATATTATATCAATCTTGAAATTCTCCCATGACCCATAATCTATTCCTCGAGATTTGTGATGTTTACATGATGGGAAAAATTGGCAGGGAATTGTTGATGAGGCTAACAATTTAGTGGAGCACAAGCTGCCATGTATATAAGCCTGCTAAAAATAATAATTTATCTAATTTTAGATTATTTCTTTTTTTAATCAGAGGCGTTTTGAATTTATTCTACAATTTATATTAATGTTTAAAAATAATTTTGGATGTAATCGTGTTTCAGGGTCATATTCTATGATTCATCATCAATGCTTTTTCCTCTAGTAGATAATAGAATATGATTCTGATTGAAAAATTCACCCATAATTATATTTAAAAACATTTTTGAAAACTTACAAATTAAATTTAAAAAATAATATATCATATAACATATTAAGAAATAGATAGAAGATGAATTCTTTTGCGATGTCGCCTCTCCCAAAAAATATAGAGTATGGGGTTCCTGTGGAGAACGATTTTGGTGAACCTTGGAGTAGTGATTGGAGGGCACAAAAATGGCAAGGAACGACACAGGCGACTCGATACTCCTCCATGTATGTGCGACCTGCAATTCCAGATGATAGTTGGGGTTTTCCAAATAGTTTTGCCCGTCTATCTATGGAGGAAGGTGTTGTAGGAAAAATGAGGAGAAGGGTTGAATCATGCCAGAAGCCGATGGATGGATTTGGGTACCCAGAACTGGATAATTTGCTCTTATTTTCTATGGTGGTCATGTGGAGAATGTTGTGGAAAGGGTAAATACATTTAATCCCATGAAATTGGATACTCGTTCCAATTCTCAGAAGGTTAGGGCCCTTTGTTGTGCGGTTGAATCTCCAGTCTTAGAGCTAGAGGAGGATATAGAAAAGGAAGTGGTTGAAAATAATTTTATTTTACAGAAAATGGTTTATTTGGTAGATTCATTAAGTTTTAGCCAAGTTTGACAATGCTAAACAAATGGATCATAGATACCTAGAGTCTTGTATTAAAAGGTGATGTTCAAATTTATCCTTGTGCAAGGGGTTTTTTATTGTGGTTTTTGACGTTTTGCAGGATTGGAATACAATTCTCTATGATTACCAATAGAGTTGTGATGAGCATTTGCTCATGCTCAAACTATGGCACCCTGTATTTAATCCTAATTATGAATCTTTCATTGCTATGCCTATTTGGGTTCGTCTCCCAAATCTTCGACTCCATTTCTAGTTTGATTCCTATTTTGAAGCAATCAGTAACAAACTCAAGAAGTTTCTAGATGTAGATGAAGGCTTGTCAGATTTTTTTCATACCACATTTGCTCGCATCTTGGTTGATCTAGATACTTCCAAAAATCTCCCAGCTGATATCTCTTTAAAAATCTCTAAGCGTAGTTGGACTCAAATTTTGGACTATGAGGATTTACCATTCTGATGTCGCATATGTTTTAGCACTGGTCACATTGCTTCCAATTGCTCAAAATCCATGAATAAAGGGCATGTCTCATGGTGGAAAGATGTGGCTGCTCACCATTATTCTATAGAAAAAGGGGAAATAGTGGATCCACACAGTGATATAAGGCAGAAAAAATTCCCTCAAAAATTGAAGACGCCTAATTTGGAAGGGCAAAAAGAATTCCAATCTACATCAACTACCATCCCAACAACAAGAACAACAACTAATGAAGCACAAAGTGAAGAAACAAACTCCTCAATTATCAATTCTAGGACACTAGCTAAATCGGCTAAGACTTCCCCACTTGGTCCAACTCCATACACAATGACCTTTCAGTGTTGGCAGATAAAAGAGGATCAGATTTCAATGAGGCCTCTCCAACTCCAAATGTAGAGGTTCCAAGAAATAGGGCACCTTCAAGAGATTCATATGGAAATGATGACAACCAATGGACAATGGTTTTTAATTAGGGAAGTGAAATTGATGCCAAATGATTGCATAGATTTGTATTGAGGAAACCCAGAAAAGTGTACATTGATGCTAGGTCTCAATTTGTGGATTCAGCTATAATTGATTTCAAATGGACGTTCAATGGGACAAACATATGCAGAAATACTGTGTAAGCTAAATTTGTTTTTAGGTTATGCTCATAGTTTTTTTTTAATTTCCAATCATCAAGGGGATAGGTTCTTAGTAAGCTATGATATATATCAGATTACAAAGGGATATGTTGTTAGCTTGACATGCATCATTTTGGGACAACCACATTATTTATTTTTGTTTTTCCTCATTCAGTTTCACCTTTATGTTTTCTTTAATTATTTTACATTTTTTTGTATTGGTTGTGTTTAGGATGTAACTAAGCTAGAAATATTGCACGTATCCATATTGAGGAAGCCTTGATGATACATTTTTTAAGTGTAAATGTTATTTTGATTATGTTTAAATTTATTGACTTGGTTAAGTTTACTATATAAAATAATGAATATAATACATATTAAGAAATGTAATGTTGATGGTCTTACCAATTATATGGTATCCTCTTTTTATACAAGTATTCCAATGTAAAGCTATTGGAAGTGTATAATTTATTTCAGTTGTGTATTCAATCAAAATATTCTATTTTTTTTTTGTTTTAGAGTTTTTTAAATTTTATTTTTCTTAGATTTTAAAATACAAACTCAAACATCTGCTTTGCTTACACATTATGTGGAGAATACTTCATTCTCTAATCAGGTGAATATTATTTTCATAGATGAACACACTTTCTACAAAAGGCATTCTTCTTTAATTGACTATAAAGGCATGGTTTTCTTATTGTTTTTTAAGAACAATGAAAGCTGGGAACTAGCTGCCACTGCTTCCCATTTGTACTTGCATTTGTTTTTTGCTTAAACTTTCTTGATGTTAAATTGGTCTCTTCAAAGTTGAATTAGCTCTATAGTATTAAGTCTCCAAATATTTCATTGATAAGAAAATTCTCCTAAAAAATTAACATAGTGACCATTCTAGACTACTAACACCTAGGATATAATGGGAGCACAAAATTATTGAAATAACTACATTGTTTGTCAAACTTTTGAAGTTTCTTTATCTCATGCATTTGTTATCTAACACCACCTCTTTTCAAATTATTATTCTTCTACTAGATCTTTACCAACTATCAGTCTTTATGAACAAAATCATTGTGCATAAACTTCGTGCAACTACCAGTTTAAAAATAGTAGATTACAACTTATATTAATGATGTTTTAGGTGTTATTAAAGTATAAATACAAGGCAAGTGCATTTTGGGTACATACAAATATGGCCACACTAACATGGCTTGGTCAAGGGATTCCATTTTGGTAGCTTTCTTAGCAAAGTTGGATGATAAAGTGCTTTTGTCTAAGGTTAGGAACTAGGTTACTTGTGCTCCTTCCTATATTATCTCATTTTGTATGGCCTCACGACGGCTATGTTTATGGAGAATTCAAAAGTGGCAGGTGCCCCAAAATAGGTGGCAATTTGGAATGACCTAGGTATTTTGAGCAAGGATTTCTTAACTGTTTACAATTAGTTGCTAGAGCTTAAAAACAAAATTCTTGGACTTGAGAGTGGAGGGAAAGCACTTGTTGGCTACCCACCATGATGGAAAATTAGAGGTTACAAGTTTGTGTACTTGGTCTTTGTTAATGGATGATGGGCTTGGATTACACGCAGCTTTGTGAGAGAAATTATTTTGGGATTAAGGTGGTGATTTGACAAATGCAAAAGTACATTTCCACATTAAATATCCCTTTATTTTATGTTTTCATCACTCAAATGTCTTCTATCTTGAGAAGGATAAACTAAACATATTTAATATTTAATTATTTTTATTGTACATATATAATACATAGTCTCTAATATAATTCTATTTATTCTTGTTTCGTATATTTTACATAATGTAAATTATTTAATATATTTTACAAATAATATTATGTTATAAAATCATTTATTTATATTACCAGATAGAAACTTTCTTGAAATACCCTAGCCTATCATGGGCCCTTACTACCAACTACGATAACTTGTCGGGTAGGGAGTTTCTATTTCTAGTAGTTTCTTGTTGGCTTTGAGGGAGTTAGTAGTTGTTTCTTTAAGGCCAACTTTAAGGATTTTGTTAATTAGTCCAGTTCCCAGAAGTCAAGGAGATGGTAAGGTTGGGGATAGGAATTAGGTAAATATGATCTGTCGATGTCATTCCATGGTTCAAGCATATCAGATGGTAAGGTCAAGTAGATGGTTTTGGATGTTGAGGATGGTGGTTCCTCGAGGTATGTGAATACCGATTGAGAGAATTCTAGTGGAAAGGGGAAGGCATGTGAATAACGATGGTAGAGGAGTGGATGGAAAGAGACATATGATGATTTTATATTATAAATAAATATTTAATATAAATAAATATTTAATATAAATAAATCATTTTATAACATAATATTATTTTTAAAATATATGATTCATTTATATATAGTATTTAATATTTAATATAGTTATATTTGTTATATTTTACATATTTTATATAATGTAAATTATTTAGAGATGAGATAGAGAGATAGAGGAGGATGTAGATAGAGAGATAGAGGAGGATGTAAAAAGAGAGGGGGATAGAGAGAGAATGAAAGAGAGAGGAAGAAAGAAAGAGAGGTAGAGGAAGAGGAAGAGAGAAGATGAGAGATAGAGAGATAAAGGATACACAAAGAGAGGAAAGGAGAAGTGGAGAGAGATAGAGAGAATGAAAGAGAGAGGAAGATAGAAAGAGAGGTAGACGAAGAGAGAAGGGAAGAGACAAAGAGATAGTTAGAGAGAAACATAACAAAGAGAGATAGATGAATAAAGAGAGACATTTTTAATATTTATAACTTAATTATATTTATTTTATATATAATAGATAGTCTCTAATATAATTGCATTTATTATTGTATAGTATATTTTATATAATGTATTTTTTTATTCGTAATATTTTGTGGACATGGGGTCCACTCCCATATAGAAAATAAAAAATGCATCAACCCTCTAATAGGAGTGTAGTCACAAGCTCCAAACTAGGAACAAACCAAACAAGGGATACTATAACCGCTTGTAGTATCATAACCTAAACTAAACCCAAATATTCATGCAGAAATTATGAAGCCACAATGTCCCCCTTCTTTGAAGCTCTCAAAGCCACCTGATGAGGTGGGATATATTTCTTTCTTTTTACTTCTATCCATCCTCAAGCATGAGGTTAACAATTCACTTCCAAACTTGCCGCACAACCCCTCGCGACTGAGGATTCCAATGCATCATAAGGTGGAATAGAGATTGTCACCCCCAAACTTTGTGACCCTACCAACTTAGGAGAATCCGAAGAATGAATTGTCGATGTCTCAGAAGTGATCTTATGAGAGGATCTTTGCTATGAATCTACCTTTTCCAAACAACAAGAATCACTTGGTTGGGACAATTTTTGATTTACCTTAGACTCTGAAGGGATCTCCTTGTCCTTTCCCACATATTGTTTCATGTTAGCCATATTTGAAGGGGTTGAATTATGCTTGGGAGAGTTCATTAAAAAATAATGCCTGGGTGAGGAATCCTTCCACCAAGAGGTCATCTAGGTTGGTTGAGATTTGACCATTGGGCACTCAGTTGTAGTATGCCCGATTTGATAGCATCTCCTACACCTGAAGATCAAACCTTCAAAATCCAATGATTGTTTCCAACATTGTCCATTAGCTCTTGGAATAATTTCAACTAGAAGATCCTTGGGGATGTCCAATTCCACCAAAACTCTTGCATAAGTTGTGTGGATAAATTGTTTAGAGTTGTCATCTGTAGACACAAACTTGCCCATTGAGTTTCCAATTGTTGTGAAGAAAAAATTGACCCAAAAGTGGAGGGGAAGATTTGGGAGGCGAACCCAGATTGAAAAAATTAAAAATGATTCAGTAGTCAGATCAAAATTTGGATGCCAGGGTTTCAGCTGCAACAAATTTTCTTCCCACCACCAGACATAAGTCAGAATGTTGTTATGCAATCAAACACTACAATGAAAAAACCCCTTGCATAGGGATAAATTTCCAGATCTCTATCCATGTGAGGCAACCAATATTTAGAAATCCAATCATGGAGATTAGGAACCCTGGGCCAATGATGCGTGAATCTATCGATTAAATCATGTGCTTTAAGAAAAAATCTTCATTTTCACTCAGCTCCTTCGATAGAGAGGCATCGAAGTTAAGCGACAGGGGTTCACTTGAGCATTGAATAAAGCATTTGTTGCCATTGGAAATCTTTTGACTATGATGGAATCAGAGGTGGAGATGATCTAGACTTAACAGCCTCCAGAAATGAATAATTGAATCCCGCCACACCCCGCCCAACAGGAGAGTCCCCATGAATCTGGGCAAAGCACATTTGTTCTAGCAAGGTAGATCCAACGAAACCATTGTGACAAGCATAGGCACCATCATGTTTGGGCATAGGAGGAGATTTGGAAGTAGTAGAATGCATAGTCAATCCATTCACACAACCATTGGTAACCTTAGCAGCTTTTAGAGAGGTCAAGGTAGCGGCTAAAGGACCTGGAGAACCTACAGAGACTTCGCACCCTGAGTCCATAGCCACCTTTGTTTCAGACTTTTAATTTCATGGAAGAATGCCGCAGACCCCCACTGTAGATGCCCCATAGACCAGACCGTCCGAAGCAGTACCAAAAGAAACCCTAGCTCCTAGAGATTTTGCCAATTTTGGCATATTTGGCTATAAATTTGATATTTTATATAATGTAAATTATTTAATATATTCTTTAAAATACTATTATATTATAAAATTATTTATTTATATTAAATATGTATTTATAATTTAATCATATTTATTTTATATATAATATATTGTTTAGTGGAAATTTAGATTTGTTAATATTTTAGTGTTTTGATGTTTAAATTCTCCTCTCCACTTTACATTCAAGGATCTAGGGTCGAGTGGTGAGCACTATTATACCCTAGATTGCTGTGAGATGTAGGGAAACTTGGATTAGGGAATTTAATTATCAATTTCTCTTCTCTTACGCTCAATTGACCATTAAAACCCTAATTATGCAAATATGGCAATAAACTGACGAATAACAGAAAATGCTCTTACAAACAGAAGTAAAATAGCAAATCACAAAATACCTATAATCGAGGTTCTGAGGCAGAACAGTCGGTGACACTGGAGCGGGCACCCAAGTCCAAGGTACCGGTTTCTTTGCGGGATCCAAACCTCCTTCCGACACTGATCAGCTGCGTAATTTTTATTTCTAGAAACTTAGCTACAGAGGACATTAGAGCAAGCACCCAAGTCCTAGAAATACTCCAGTGTCCTACTTCTTTTCAGATCCTGAATCCTTGATGCCTACCAATCCTTCCTACAACTTCACTTCTCCCGAATACAACACCTGTAACTTGCAATCACAAGACTTGGTTTGGGGGTTGTAGTGTTTAGAGGCTTCCCTCAGTCAAGCCTAAGAGGACACTTAGTTTTCGAACACCATTGTTAGATAGAGAGTGCATGCCCTTGAGAGGCAGAGGAAAAAACTAAAGAAATCAATGATGAAAACATAATATAATGTCACCTTGTAGTGAAGATATCATGGGAGGAAGAATCTCTTCATTCCATGATGAATGGATGCTCAAATCTGCAAATATAAACACATAAACCACACAAGTCTGCTCTTGCAACATAATAAAATCTTTGAATCACCTTAATAACACTTAAACATCACAATTAGCATCTAGTTTACAAATGAATACCTAAACATGTTTTTCTATGCAATTACAAGCACTCCCACCAAGATTTTCATAATTCAAACTTACCATGTCAACAAAGGACCCAAATAACGATCATAAATTGACACCCAAAAATTAGGGCTGCCCCAAAATAGGGCAAGACTAGGGCACGAGCGCCCAAGTCCTTCCCATATTTTGGGTAGGGTACAGCTCAAGGGGTCCTCCTAGGTCCACTTTACCATGAAACTTAGGTCTCATTCCATCAGGATGCCAAAGTATGAACTAAGATGTCCTAAATGCATGCAAAAGACCCGAGAGCTAAACTTTATGAGAAAAAAGCCACCAAGGGGACATTTTCTGACGTTACATATATAATATCTAATATAGTTATATTTATTATTATATAGCATATTTTATATAATGTAAATTATATAAAAGTGAGATAGAGAGACATAGAGGAGGCTAGAGAAAGAGAGATATAGAAAAAGGGAGGGAGAGAGGAAGTGAGATAAAGACATGGAGGATGATAGAGGAAGAGAGATATAGAAAGAGAGACAGGGATAGAGAGAATGAAAGAAAGAGGAAGAGAGAAGGGGGGAGATAGAGATAAATGGATACATAGATCTAGAGAGAGAAATAGAGAAGTGAAGAGAGATAGAGAGAATGAAAGAGAGAGGAAGAGAGAAATAGAGGTAGAAGAAGAGGGAGGGGGATAGACAGAGAGATAGATGAATACATACAGAGAGATAGAGAGGAGCTTGTAAAGAGGAAAAGGGAAAGAGATTAGTCATGCTAACTAATTGGAAACATTTCGTCATTTAGAATAAAAATGAGTCAATATTGTTTGCATAGATTTTTTCCCTACATGCTAAAATTATTTAGAGGCTATCAATTACATTTTAAGACACTCTCAAAACAATGGAGGCAACTAGACAAATACACTAGAAAACAAGCATGGTCAACGATATAATGCAATATGGTCTCCACCTTCCTGACACTTTTCAAAATGACACTATTTAGAGAAGAATAATGATTTTACTATACAATTAGTTTCAATAATGATTTTCACTCTTTGACAAACATGGGGCTGAGAATCTACTCCAAAACATATGAATTCAAAGGAAATGTACAAATGCCCTCCTCTTAAAGTTATAGGTACAAAAGAATAATAGTAACAAAAAATTAAACAAAAAAAAACATAAATACTAAGAAACCATAGTGAAAAACCAACAATAATGTTGAAATTTGGTTAATTTCTGTCATAATTGATATTGCTAATATTTAGTATTTATAACTTAATTATATTTATTTTATATATAATATATAGTCTCTAATATAATTGTATTTATTCTTGTATAGTATATTTTTGAATGATCGTGTTGTCGATCTCTTATTTATTATTATTTATGCAATTACAATTGTTTGGCTTAAGATGAGCTGTAGGAGATTATATTAGCTATAGTATTTAGAATTGTAAGTTGGTCAATATGTAATGTTAGCAGTTAAGCTCAATTAATAATATTAAAAATGTATTTTTGAGGAACAAAGCTATATGATCTATATTCTTTCCATCCTTCTATGCTTAATGTGGTTACTAACACCAAGCATTGTGCTTCTTTTAATGATATAATCTGCATACTTTGTCACACCACCATGGAGAACTCACTACAACTTCAAATGGCTTTTATTGCATTAAAAATATGAAAATATCTCTACTTTATGTAAGCATCTACAACATCATACTAATGTTTTATCCTTCAATCCACATGCATTTGCTACTATCCTAAATACTATAATACAAGAGAATGTCTTTGTTACTAATGAAAACCCAAATTCTGTAAACCTTGTATTACTCCTATTCATACAAGGAACATTTACTGTAAATACTATATATTTTAAATGTAAATTAAAAATGTTTATTATATATTACAAAAAAAAAAAAAAAAAACACCATTGTCATTGTCTCATCTTGCAATATAAATATGAATTTTTATTTTTATATTTTATTCAACAATTTATTGCTTCCATTACTAATAGCATATCGACAAATCTATTGCCCAAAACTCTGTGCAACTGCTAGTAAACTTAAAATGATTAAATATCCAAAAGACGAACGCACTTATCGAGCTTAGGGAAGTTTAACTCGAATATCGAGAGTCCAGACAATGTAGAAGGTAGATTCTTCCACGGAGCTTCGAGAGAGCCACTGTACGGAATTTTAATGGTAATTCCATAAACATGATTGAAAATTAAAGAATTTATTTTGACTTGAGCAAGTACGAAAATACTTATAATTTAGGAAGTTTCTGATAACTTTTTGCTTTCATTTTGAGCTGTTTCAGCTTTATTCTGTATAATCCAATAAGAAGAAGTTCAGGGAATCAGGGTCACGACGGCCTTTGGAACCGATGGACTTTCCCATCATGTTTAAAAGCAAAGCTTGATGGCTACCTATTCCTTACATTTTGGATCTGTTGTAATATTTTTTATAAGATCAGCCCCACATATGATAGATAATCCAGCGAACTTGGAGAGAACAAAGCAGGTAATGAGTTATTTCAGAAGATGCCAATTGCCAAAACAAATGGAATTGATAGAAAAGATCAAAAGCAAAAGTAAAAGCGCCATAGGTATCTTTTGAATTATCTTTGAAAACAAATAGAATTGATAGAAAAGATCAAAAGCAAAAGCAAAATCCACATAAATATATTTTGTTTTTAATTTCTTTTGTTCCCTGGATATCTTTGAAAATTTTGAAATCAAATGAAATTGATAGAAGAGATAAAAGCAAAAGCCAAAGCCACATTTTCTATAAAAATGGTATTTATGGAGGATAAAAACAATATGATTCCTTCCTAGGAGCGTAAAAGAAGGCGATTGCACGTTTTAGACACCATACATGTAGAATGGTCCCTAAATAATACAATTTTCTGAAAAGAGACCATAGAGCAGTTTACGACGATAGTAGGAGAATTTATCCAAGTACCGAAACGTATGGGTCTGACAATAGAACTGCAATATTGAAAATAAAGAACTTCGAATCCTTAACCGTTAAGCATGCGGGCGTGTGTTTAACTTGAATTATTATGGTCTTTCTTTCAAAGCTAAATTAGAAATATAACAAGTATATTTATATTTAAAAAAATATATCTAAAGTATGTGGAGAGATAATTTTCTCTAAGCATCTATAGGTGCCTATTTTTTTATCAATTTACTGCACTCACCTCAAATCCTACAATTTGATATGTTTGTTCTATATGTGAAAAAAATTAAGGAGGCAATATAAATAGATTGAATGTGTGTCTTTTCATATGCCATTCCGTAACGTTTCTTTATTTCATCTTAGTGCATAGTGATGGCTTCTATGAAACTACCATCCACCTTTCTTTCCATCAAGCATGTATTTTTTTTAATTCCTTTCACCTTTTTTTTAGTTTTTTTTTAAATCTGTGGAGTGACTATTTGGTATTTTTAATAAAGATTCTAGATTGGAATCTTATAAGTTTACATAGAAATTCCGGAATCTTTCAACTCCCATTCGTGTTGTGAATATAGGAACGCCTCTCGGTGTAATGAAATGCTTTTAGAACGTAGTTTAGATTTTAAAATTAAAAAATTAAGAGTAGATAATGTTTATGAAAAGTAAGACGTATGAGCTTAGGGGGTTGAGATTAAGTGGTTAAAGTACTGGGTTTTGTTGTTAATACTCAATTTCAAATTTCTATAGTGACATCTAAGGTAGAATTCTAAGTGGCAATTCTTGGTTTTCTATTGATTGGTTTTTAGTAAAATTTTCTAAGTTGTTACTCTTAAGGAGCTAAGTATTGTATTACTCATGTTGATTCCTAGAATAGAATGCCTTGGAATCTTAGAGAATGCATATTAGACCTGACCCTACAAATGCCTTGCAATTCTTAAGAAGTTAAGTGAACTGACAATTGATTGAAAAATCAACTCAAAATGGCATGATAAGGTAGTATATGGGCTAGATATGTGCTTCTATTGAAGTGGTTCGGGTTATCATTGTACACATATCATTGAATGGAATCCATTAAAATCAAGCTCCATGATTAGAGATCATAAGTACTTTTTTATTTTAAGTAAGAATGAAGTATAGTTTTGACATCAATCTAATTTTTCAGTACAATTCAATGATGATTCCAAGATATGGCTTAGTAGGACAATATAAAAGGAAAGAGACTAAATTCATTACAAACTTGAGAAATATCACAATCAAAATCCACAATGTAGGTCTTGAAAGGTAGCTCATAGTAATGAATTTTATAATATATCTCGAGCTAGGCAAATGGTACATGACTAATTGGAAAAATATGACTTGGAGAGATTAATAGATGTTCTTTTATTGTTTCTCCATTGGTAGAGAGTGCCATATGCAAGGTTGTCAAGAATGGGTTGCTGATGGTGTTCCCCCAACATTTACCCAACAACAATGTAGCATCCATCTTCCTATCAAATCTTATGGAAATACTGAGAGAAGAGGGGATGGTAAAGACACTAGCTAGAGCACACATTCAATATATTTACATTGTCAAGTGCAAGTTAAGCACACAAATTAGTAGATATGATATATAGGTAGGAGAGAGTAACATTAGGGGACTAGTTTCACTAGATCTCCTACATCTTTAGGGAAGCAAATTGTGTCTGATGCACTATAAGGAAGCAAGGTATGCAGAAATAGCTTCCTACACTAATCTATGATAGGTGTATTGTGAAAATAACTTCAAATCTAATCTAAACTTATCAAGAAAATAGAGAAGCACATAGAAATCAACAATAGACAATAAACCATAACAAAGTGATTTACATGGGGAAAGCCCTTTCAGGAGAAAAACTCCACACTCCAAAACCTACACAATGTATTATTAAATCAAAATAGGATTATAATACACTTGCAATGCAAGTCTTATAGGAGTAATACACTAGCATTCAAATATAGAGTAATTCTAATTTAGCATTCTAGTAGCACTTGTGTAACTGCATACTCTCATAATACAAACTACTCCACAAACTCTCAATTTATAGACTTTTAGCAAAATGAAAAACCATCTATGGTTTACAAAACCATGTGCAAAACCTTGCATGAGATATGGTGCCCAAAACAAGGAAGATTCCTAGATCTAAAATTAGGCTCTTATAAATGCTCTTACACATCTTATAACTGGTAATTGATTCCAAAGAAACTCCCTCTATTCTTGGCTCTTACACATCATAAAATCTATCATAGTATCCCATAAAAGTAGGGCATCCCATTTTTATAAAGATAATCTTAAAATAAAATATTAATATTCCACCATTACAAGGCACTGAGACTTGGCATAATTGCCACATCTAATTCCAACACCCTAATTTGTGTTAGAGCTAAATATTAAATAATGACAATAATATGCAACTAAATGTGGAAAATATTAAATGATAAATAAATAATAATGAGAAATTTGCAAGGTTGAGACACCTAATTTTGGAACATTTTCCAATTTGTTGAATACCTTACAAGAGCCAAAGGGAAACATACCATTAGGAATCAAGTGCTATGGGCCAAAAGGCCCATAGAGTCTAAACAGCATCTAAACTTATTTGTGCTCATGAGATTAGTTAAAGCATTTGCAACATTCATCAAAGTCTCCACCTTTTCCAACTTCACTCTACCATCCTTAACCATATCTCTCACAAAATGGTACTAAACATTTATATGCTTGGTCTTGGCATGAAATGATAGGTTCTTTGCTAGGAAGGTCATACTCTAACTGTCACTACACCTTGTTTAATTGAATTTATGAACATAATCTTTTACGCCAAATGGATTCCTTATAGGCATGAGTTGCTACCATATACTCAGCCTCTATAGTGGAAAAAGTGATCATAGCCTATTTCTTACTCATATGACTTATTGCAACAAAGAAAAGAGTAAAAACATAAGCACTAATGGATCTTCTACTATCAATATCACCCACCTAGTCTCAATCCATATAACCACAAATATCTAAAGAATGCTTATCTCTTTACCAGGAAAACATAAGGAATCCTCTAAAGAGCCCCACAAATATCTAAAGACTCTTTTAACTACATCCTAATAATCTCTACCAGGATTAGACATATATCTAATAAGAATTCCCACTACTTGGGCAATGTTTGATCTTGTATAGACCATAACATATATTAGGCTTCCAATTGCACTCTGGTAGGGCACTCTTCTCATGTCTTCCATCTCTAATAGGGATGTAGGATAATGTGAAATAGGTAACTACATTGCCAATGAAATAGGAACACACAATGGTCTACAAATCCTACATGTTAAAACTTTGTAAAATTGAATTGACATAATTACTTTAGCTGAGCCATAGATTTCTATTCACTCCATCTCTTGTAATCTCCATCCCAAGGATGTGTTTAGCCACACCAAGAGCTTTCATTTTAAACTTTGCTAAAAGTTGATATTTTAGTTTTGAAATCAAACCCTTCCCTTTGATAATAAACAACATATCATCAATATATAAAGCAATAAGAAGAAAATTATCATCATAAAATTTAAAATAAATGCAGTGATTAGATTTAGAACATACAAATCCTAAACTCAACACATATGTATCAAAATTCTAGTACCATATTCTAGGACTGTTTCAAGCCATACACAGATTTCTTTAATTTACAAACTAAATGACTTTTACCTTTAACCATGTAGTGTTCTAGCTATGTCATATAAATATTCTCCTCCAAATCCCCATGAAGGAATGATCTTTTCACATCCATTTTCTCAACCTCTAAGTCATGGATGCCCACAAGTTCAGATGAGTCCACTTTTTTGGAAGTCGTGTAGGCTAAAAAACCCTAACAGAAATAGGTGCCCATTTTGAAAATAATGGGCACCCATTTAGGAACAGGTACCCAAGCCTAGACGAGAGCTCGTATGAAATAGGCATCCATTTAGGATCGAGTGCCCAAACCTAAATAGGTGCCCATTAGGAATGAGTGCCTACTTATAGAACAGGTACCCATTTTGTAAACAGGAACCTATTCATGAAATGTATTTATTTTTTTCTCACCCACGATTTCATTTTTTATTGTTTGAACGATAGGACCGAATGGAAAAAGTAGAGAAAAATAGGAACCCACATCCACTTGCCTCCCCAGCATGCCTTCGCAACTTCTTGCCTTCATGAAAGTAGCCTCAGAGTGTTTCTAGGTAAGTGGTTTTCTATTTCATGGGTTTTTTTAGTGTTTTTAATATTTTTTAATTTATATTTAGTTTTGAAACCTAAAATCATAAGATAGATTTTATTCAATAAAAACCAAAACCCTAGGATGTAGTATAAACCCTAGGACCTTTAAATTTTAATTTATAAGCCCAAAATTTAGGGTTTAGGGTTTGTAACCTATCAGTGAAAACTCTAGGATAGGTTTAAACATGAAACAAAACAAAAGTAAACTAAACAAAAATCAAACAAAAGCAATTTAACAAAACAAAAACCTAGTAGTTATTAGGGCTAATTTTGAAAACATGTAGTAGTTACATGGAATATAGTAGGACCTCTATTTTTTTTAGAAATGTGATATGGACTCTTAGTGTATTTTTAATTGGTAATTAATAAATGTGTTTTGATTACTAATTAATTTAGTATATTATTATGTGTTCATATTAGTTGATCAATTTATAGATTTTAGTTGTGAACTTTGTTAGTTCTTGTTCAAGGTCCTAAAAATTTAAATTTTAACCCCTAATCCTAAACCCTAAACCCTAGACCCTAAAATTGGAACTATTGATTGAAAACCATAACTCAGAACTACAAACCTTCAAACTTCAAACCCTAACTCAAAACCCTAAGCCCTTAAACTTAAATACTAAGATTGAGACTTCAAACCCTCAACATTGAACACATTCATACAAGACCTCAAACATCGTACATGAACTTAGAACCCCCAACCCCAAACTTCCAAACTTGAACCCTAAAATTACATCCCCAACCAAGCCCTTAAAAATGGAATCCCTAATCCTAATGGGAGCTAACTCAAAATGCCAAAAATTGAAAAAACATGAACCTAATCTCAAAACCTCAAACCCAAAGCCCTCAATCTTGAACCATAAACATTGAACCCACTTAAATATAAAACCTCAAACTTGGTACTTGAACTTAGAACCGCTAACCCCAAACCTTCAATTTCTTGCACACTAAACTCACATCCCCAAACCAAATAGTCAAACATGGACCCTAAAATTGGAACCCCTAATCCCAAAGTCTAACTCAAAATACTAAACATTAATAACAAAATGAACCCAATGCTCATAACCTCAAACTGCCAACCCTTAACACTGGAAGCCACTCACATAAAACCCCAAACTTGGTGCTTAAAATCAAAATCCCAACCATAAAGGTTTTCAAACTTGAACCCTCAACTCAAATCTTGAAACCAAACCATTAAACATGAACCCTAAACTTGGAACCCCTAATTCCTGGAACCCTAACTCAAAATCCCAGACATTTAAAAAACATAAATCCTCACAGTTTGGTCCTACCTAAGCCATTGAACACCATTAAATGTGGCCCAATGAGGATCTACATGCAACACATAAGTCAAATGCCACTAAATCAACCATGACTCCTACACCATAAGAATATCCCCAGGCATTGTAAATCTAATTCAATTTTTTCTCAATCATCTAACATAAGATTTATCCAATGGGCTACCAAAGTACAAAAATAAGCTTGATTAACTCACTACAATTAGCTTTTCCTCAATCTATCATTGAGCATTTCAATAACATTTCTATTGTCCACCTCAACAATAACCTCCTTTAAAATTTCACATAAATATTCTGCATTCTTGAGTATTTCCCAACCACCAATAAAATCAACAAGTATATGCTGTCTATGCATGACAAACACACACCTAAAAAAAAGTATTTGCAACACTGGCATGGAAAGAACAATTATATAGAATGACAATTAACTTTCTTGTACATTCTCCATATACATACAATTAACTCCCAATTCAGAGAGCATGTAAAGCTATTAAAATAATGCTTAATACCCTCTAATTGACCTATTGCTTAACACCCACTAACCCCTAATGCTCAACCCCCAAAATAATCCTCTAATTTTTCTAAAATCCTTAACACTAAAAGTAAAGACAATAGAGAGCCATTCAAGAAAACACACACATAGAAAAAATTATTTGCAACAATGCCATGGAAAAAACAACTATATAAAATGATAGTAACCTTCAAACACTCACTATGTAAAGCCCCAAACTTTGTTTCCACACCATAGAAAACTCTTGTGCCATAAAAAATAAAATTTGCACTCTAGACCAACCATGCCTATTGCACAAAACTAAACAAAACTATACATAGGAAAACCTCTCTCGCATAGAGCTAAGAAACACAAACTCAAATGAAAATTAAACACAAAAATACCTATCAGCACAATCATAGAGCTTGGAGGAAATGCTTCTGCTACTTAGCATGCACCTAAAAAAATATTTACAATAGTGAAATGGAATGAACAACAACATAAAATGATAGTAAACTTTCAAAATCTCACCATAAAAAGCTTCAACATTAAAATGGAAAGAATAACTACATAAAATGAAAGAAAACCTTCAAACCCTCATCGTACAAAGCTTCAATAGTCAAATGGAAAGGAGAACTATATAAAATGATAGTAAACCTTCAAACCTTCACCATGCAAAGCCCCAAACTTGCCCTCCAAACCAACCATGACTCCTACACCATAAAAAATTAAAATTTGTGCTCCAAACCAACCACACTCCAAAAAAGCCACAACCATAAATAGACATAGATAAGTTCCTCTCTCACATAGTTGAATAACATAGACTCAAACAAAAATTAAACATAAATACCTATTAATATAATTATAGGGCTTGAAGAAAATACATCTTTTGCTTGCAATTCCAACTACCTATGTGTCATTTGGGCCTCTTTTGTACCTCCACATTTTACATTCATGTCTACAGGGTAGTGCAAACTATGACACATATGATATGAAGAAGAACTTAAAAAAAAAATTAATTTTGTGACATGGTTGCATAGTATTTACTTCATGACCTAGCCCCTAACCAAGTTGCATGTAATATGCATACATATAAATATTAGAAGACACGTTAACTTTATGTTACATGGCATTTGATTCACTCTACCTTTTTTTTCCTCTTAATAAAAGGATTTTTTAAAAACTTAAAAAAAACATTGATTTCATGAGCCAACTATGCAACATTTATTTGATGAGCTAGCCGCTAGCCAAGTTGTGCATAATATGCATTCACATAAACATTCGAATTTTTTTTTTTTTTTTGCTACATTGCATTTGATTGGTCTTGTCCTTTTTCTTTTCTTTTTCTTAATCAAAAAATAATAATAGAACTACTAGCAAAATTAGTATGGACCAATCAACATGCCACAAACCAACTATATTTCAAACAAATTTTTTTTTTAAATAAAACTTTAGATCAACTTTACAAATATTGATTAAATTTTACATTTTGCATAAATTTTGAGGAAGATTAATGCTAAAAAATGATGAAGGCAATAGTATTAAATTATTGAATGTGGTAAGGAAACAAATATTAAACATGGTAAATTTGTATTACTCACATGGTCATATAATTTGCCTTGCATTTATATCGATCAATTAATTTTTGAAATTATTTTATGGAGCATTTTTATTAGTTGGATAAATAGGAAGGAAAATTATTTGTATTACCATGTGGCTAAAGACAAGTACCATTCAGAGTTGCAAGCATGCGAGGCAATAGTGAATTATGTATCAAAACAAATTTGTTGTGTTTACTTTGTTTTTCTTTTCATATATAACATTTAAAAAAGTTAAATCATTGTTATTTTCAGTGAATAAAAAACAAGTAAAAAATTTAATTATTCAATTTTGATAAATATAATATATAGAGTAATGAACATGTTAAAAATTTTAAAAATGTTGGTTTTACTTGGATGAATTTAAATTTGAACTGGTAATTTATTATGAAAGTGACATTTAAAAAAGAATACTTATATATAAAAAATAAGTTAAATATATCCACTATCACTATCACATTAACAATAATAATAGGGAAATAGGAGATATTGCTAATAAGTATAAATATTTGAAATATTTTTTCTTCTCCCTTCTCATAGTAAATATTGTGAAGGGTTAGACTCCAAAAATACAATGCACATTTGTTTTGGAACATCTTTGCCCAAATAGTCTTTTCCTTTAAACTTTGTGATCATCATGCTTTACAGAGATAAATTTGAGTGTTAACAACACCTCTCAAGTAACTTTTTTATGACACAGTGATCTAAAATTTGATGTTCAATATATATACTTTGACTTAAAGACATGCAAACTAGTGGAATTAGGAAACAAAATAGCATGCAATCCCAAAAAGGAAACTACAACAACAAAACTTTTCTTTAGAAAAGAAATAACCATTCACAAATTTACATTGCACATTATCATAAAGTAAATGATGGAAAAACTAACCAACCTAAGCAATAAAACTAACATTAGGAAGAACATATTAGTTATCTGAGTTATCCACCATCCATCAATGAAGGTTTTTCTATAATCTATAGGCTCCCAACCAATGAGTGTATTATCTCCTTCTTCATAATGTTGGGAATCTAGGACTTTAGTTAGTGGTTATATTTGAGAAACACCCCTCAATGGTAAAGTGACAAGAGATATGAGAGAAAAATATTTGTCTTTTGAAAAAGGCCCATATGTGTGAGTAGGAGGACACATGCGAACAATGAGTGGGTACTGACCAACCCATTTGCTACTTAGTTGACAATGGGGAAGATCATCTACAATAACTTTATAAGTCACCATACATGGGGCCATTAGGATTCTTGCAAGCAATTGGGAGGGAACTAGGTAATCATCACCTTTATTGAAATCAAAATTAGAATGGTCATGTCGCTAACTCTAATGGAAGATCTGACACAAAGAAACAAAATGTGTTTAGGGAACATTCCCAAATAATCATGCAAATTCACCAAATACAATGTTTTGATCATCCTTTACCATTAAAAATTATAAATGAGGTCATACAATCATCAAATTGAAGTCCTAGTTCAAAGCAATGCTTTCCATATGTTAAAGGAATAAAGAAGGCCAAGTGATGCATGTTTGGAATTTTATGAAGTGGTCCCATGGAGCACACTTCAAGAACTAATTTTGTGGAGGAGGGGGTTCCATAAGATGAAAACAATTTGCTACAAGAGAAATACAGACCTCTTCCAAGAAAATAGGAGCCCCTACTTCATAGATTTTAGAATTTTAGGGGGTTGTCTTTGGGGTAGGGTTGGAAATTTCACCCACCAATTTAGGGGACTATGTTGCAACATGTTTCCACCAATAAATATAGGGATAATTTTTTAAGGATTTTTTTAATATTTTAATCACCTAAATTTTTTAGCATTCGCTATTGCTAAAAAAATGATGAAACCACCAACTTCCTAAAATTTTAGATCTTAATGCTTTAATCTTGCCCACTATTACAAAATCATAGGACCACCTACTTGTAAAATCTCCTAGAAATTCCCAACAACACATATTGAAATATTTTACGAAGCCCCCTCCATGGGTCGACTTGCTTGTAAAAGATCCTAAAAATTCTCAACAAGACTTATTCAAATATTTTATGAACCCCCCTCCCTAGGGCCTAAATTTGACGGTCGACCCTATCTGTCAAGCAATTCTTTTGTGACAATCATCTATTTGAAGTTGCCTTTCAAATGTATGTATGTATGTATGTATGTATGTATGTATAATTACATAGAAATTTTGACTATCCACCTAAAATCTTCTCTTTCAAGTGATATAGTCTTCCTAAAATTTTAATTGTATTTTATGGTTAAAATGACTAAATACGGCCATACAACCATCAAATTTAAGCCCCATCCCTCCCATGGGACCACTGTTTTAGGAAGTGGTCCCATGGCATCTTCTTCAAAAACTATTTTCATTGAGCAAGGGTCCCATGCACGGCTTAAATTTGACAGTTGTATAGCTATATTTAGGCATTTTTGCTGTAAAATACAATCAAATTTTTAAAATGACTGTATCAAATGAAAGGAGAGATTTTGGACAAACTGTCAAAATTTATATAGGATTATGCTGATATATATTTTTGGTTTTTATTTAATCTACTTAGTATAAGGTATGTCATAGTATTTTAAAGGTAGGATTGAATAGATAACTGTCATAAAAAAATTGCTTGATAGGGAAAGTCGACTGTGAAATTTAAGCCCTAGTCCCATGAGATGAAAAAAATTGCTATAAGATAAATTAGAATCTTGACTAGGAAAAGAGGAGAATTTGATAGTGGTCCCATGGCATCCTTTTCAAAAACTATTTTCATTGAGCAAGGGTTCCATGAGATGAAAAAAAATTGATATAAGATAAATTAGAATCTCGACTAGGAAAAGAGGAGCTTTTACTTTTTAGATTTTAGATGTTTAGGGGTCCTTTTGGGTGGGATTAGAAATTTCCCCCACTATTTTAGGAGATTTTGCTACCATGTGTCATTCATCTACAAAGTTTAAATTCCTGCCAATAAAATTTAGGGATAATTTTTCTTTTTAATCATTTTCAGCATTGATTGTAATTTGTTACTCTAAAATATCATGAGAATATCAGCTTCCTACAACTTTTTAGCTTAAACTTTTAAACTTGCTCATTGCACAAAATCCATGAGACCACCTACTTATGAAATTCTCTAACACTCTCTAAAATGATGTAGGAATCCACCCTCCATGGGACCGCTACCTTAATCTCCCGCTACTGACCTATTTATATTTTAGCTTGGCAGGGGCAAAGAGCATCAAATGGGTTGAATCATAGAATTCAATATGAAATATCAGGAGTCCTGGTCAAGATGGGAAAATGTCCCCCGGTCAAGTTGTGAAGATAGCTTTGTTGATTTCAGTAGTTGTTATATTTATTGTTCTCATTTTAAAGGATGCAGTGAAGGCTCTGAGGAGGAGAGCACACTGGATTCCTGGTGATTTTCTTGTGCTCAGCGCTTTCACAATCCAATTGCTAAACTTGCTTGGTAGTCAGGGTGAGCCATTGGAAAAAATCCTTTGGGGCGAGTTTTGGATGATCCAAACCAGTAGAATCATGTTGTGTGTAGTTGTAGCCTATTTGATGCCTGGAATGGCCAATCCTGGCTCGGAGGATTCCTGGGGTAAGTTGTTGGCTTTGGTATTAACTATCTTTCTTCATGTAACCTCTGAGGTGTATAATGTACATCATAAAGCTAAGAATTCTACTGATGTAATCCCAGTCGACTACAAGTTTCTGTATGATTTTCAGTATCTTTATCCAGAGATTAATGAGCCTCTCTACATTGCATTTGCTACGCTAGTATCCCTGTCGTTCGTTATGCTCATTCTTCTTCTTGCCTGCGCTAATATTGCTGGCAGAGGTATTGAACGCATCGTCGCCCAAAAGATTCCTCTAATTCTCAAGAGCCGAATGGATTTGTATTCTGAATTAGATGAGAAGGCCACTGAGGCTCACCATCACCAACACTCCTGTTGGCAAACAGTTGATGATGCACTGCTCAGAGCAGAGAAGGAAGACCATCCCCATCACCGTCGGTGTCAGTACTGCTGGCGGACGGTAGAAGATGTGGTGTTGAGAGCAACAATTATTTCAGGCACATATATCTCCTGGTACGATTTCATTCTGCAGGAACAATTGGAGTTCGGAAATTAGAAAAGACGTATGCAGCGCACCAGCAACCTCAGCCTCTCTGTCGATCATTACTCTTGTGGCAAATGTCATGTCAAGGTCATCGGTGATTTAGACTAGCCCGTAATTGACGGGGTGGGCGCCCTGTAAAATCTTATACTGTTAAATTGTAATTAATTAATAATCATTTTCATAAATGGTGTATCCAAACATTTGATGGATGTTCAGCAAATTTGATGTCAGATTTTTAAGTTTTAAAAAAATGAAATGAAAGGACAAACCGATACCCTAGTAACTACGGCAAATCCAATGGCAATCTCAGTAGATCTGCCTTAGATTTCATTAACAAAATTAAAATGCAAGTACCTATCCCCATGAAGACTACACCGTCACAGGTTTCATCTTTTGGCCGTCAAAACTTTCATGTACGTCACTGCCATAATGACAGTTTCTCACATGCGTCGTTCCATCCATTAAATGTTCCTCCTCATTTCTTCTCAAAACATTCAGCCATTCAGTCATCCACCAGGCTGGTTTTTTCCACTCTCTCGGTTTGTCCTTTCATTTCATTTTTTTAAAATTTAAAATCTGACATCAAATCTGCTGAACATCCATCAAGCGTTTGGATACACCATTTACGAAAATGATTATTAATTAATTACAATTTAACAGTATAAGATTTTACACGGCGCCCACCCCATCAATTACAGGCTAGTCTAAATCACCGATGACCTTGACATGACATTTGCCACAAGAGTAATGATCGACAGAGAGGCTGAGGTTGCTGGTGTACTGCATACGCCTTTTCTAATTTCCGAATTCCAATTGTTCCTCCAGAATGAAATCGTCCTAGGAGCCATATGTGCCTGAAATAATCGTTGCTCGCGCCTACTCCCTTGAATATATCATTGCCAGGTCGGCCTTAGCCTCGTCCGCTGCAATCATAGTTATAATTCAAATTGTGTTTACGATCGTGGCAGGGGTTAATTATAGCCCCACCTTAGAGATAGACACTATATACGGCTGGTTAAGGTTTACTGCCAATATCCTACAATGTGTCTTCATCTTCATAGGGTGGTTTATCATCACATGGAGGTGGGTTACCGCAGTGGCTTATTACAGTAGATGGCAATCAGACAACTGGCGTAGTGGTTTTAGGGTAGAGGATTTCTGGACAAGACACCTCAGAGAGTTGCAGCAGGCACAGGAGGCCCGGCTACCGCAGGCAGAAGAGCTCGACACCAAAATCAAAAGAATGGTTGCCAAGGAGGAGATAACATTCACTGTACCAAGAAAATTATTGTATGCAGTGATCGGGCTACAGTAGCTGACGGTTGCATTCAGTAAAGCTTGTTGGCTGGCGTCTTTGATGATTTTCCACAACAAGTTGATGGGTAAGTTGCTGTCTTTAATATTATGGAAGCACGAAATGCAGGCATTTAAAGACTATCCAAAATACATAAAAGTATTGGAGGGTGTGCAGATGTTAGGGGAGACTCCTAAAACCCTGTGGTTAGCTAACCGCAAGTCCATTGCAAAGGCTAAGAACCTCATCTCACAAGGCAACGAGGACGGTGCATGCATGTGTGAACTTCTGGTAGATTTTCTGCTTAGGAAGAGAACTCCTCATGGTCTAAGCTGGCGATGCCTAGAGCCTTACAAGTCTCAAACAGAATTGAATTACCTGTGCAAGAAGAGGCCGATCCAGAAGATTCAGCAACCGCAAGAAGCGAGTGACGTGGGAAAGCAGCAATCAGAAGAAGATGAAGAAAATGGGTTATTGGCTGTGGAAGAGCATTTCACAGACGTGAGTACAAAGTCATGGAAAATGACAGCAGTGTCCCTGCTCAGTATCATCGTTCACCTCTCTCCAATCTATGCGGAATTTGATAAGGAACACTGTTGCGCTTCTCATGCTTTTCCTCCAAAGGCTGTTAAGGATTGTTTGGAGGCATATTCTCAAGCATGGGAAATCATAGATTTTGTTGAGGAGACAGATACAGAAGCCGACGGAATCACCAGCCAAGCAGCTGACAGGTACTTCAATATCTTGCAAAAGAAAGTGAAGAATCCGTCCCTTCTTGCTAACAGTTTCAGGCACCCAACACCTCAATGTGTGCGTGCAGCATTGGATGACCTAAAAAAGGAATGTAAAAGCAAAACAGAGCCGCCCGGAAGTGTCAACGTTATATCGGCACTGGTATATGCACCTGGCGTAAAAGATAAGAAAGAAAAAGCAGGCGGCAAATCAAACCGATGGAAGAGAGTTGGAGGCAACGACTCCTTAGATTGGAAAGCAGCTGCATCCGGTAATGCCGTGTACAAGTTATGTAACAGCATTCAGTGCAATGATGAAGATGATGTGAATAAACTGCTGGAAGAATTAGAAAGCTCCTTGGCAGATTTAATTAACGAATGCCTGGAGAAAATCCAACATCTCCTCTTGTTGAACTCCAAGAAATGGGCCCGAAACAGTGATGAAAAAAGAATGGGGAAAGCACTCTATACAGCAGGAAAATGCAAGGTGATCATGGATAAGTTAGATATCAAAGCCAAGACAAAGTTAGATTTGAAAGGCAAGACAATCATGGAAGAGAGAAGCGATTCAGCAATAGTTAAAATATAGTAGATTGTTCGTCTTCTTTTATCATGGATGTAATAGCTTCCATTTGTTAGGCATGCCTTAAAGGGAAAGTGCCATGTAATTCAGTAAGGGTGGATGTACTAGCTTCTATTTCTTGTGTTCTTTTAGCTGAGAGAAGTACTTGGAATGTAATTCACTGAGTGTTGATTGCTGATTGTAAGTTGTAACGTGTCTTGAACTAAGTTGATTGCTGATTGTAAGTTGATTGTTGATTGTTGATTGTATGTAGTATACTACGGGGCTACGATGTATGGCATTCTAGTGGACCAGTTTCATAAATATAGATTATTGTTATTCTTTAATTTCTATATTTTAAAATGGTTTTGGACACATTACTAGTTCCTACCTTTAAGTAGGGAAGAACTTAAACAGCCGCTTTATTGTGATGACTATTTTTTTTTTCATTTTCATCGAAATCTTGTCCACTAACTGTTTTTAATTGAAATTGAGCTGATTGATGCTGTTGAAAACAGGAAGGGACTGTCGATTGAACATGTCAATAGAAAGACTCAAAATTTGCAGGTCGAAAAATGATAAAAACAATGGCACAATGTGTCGACTGTTTAAATGAGGTGTTTAAGTAGTGTTATAGGAATCAATTTTGTTAGACTTTGAAGTAACTTTTGCATTACATATGGAATCAACTGTACGACAATTTAATTTAAAAATAAAAATAAGAAAATAATTAGATAAAGTATTATGAAAGCAAAACAATTTTGAGTTGATTGGTCATAATAGAATTTTGATGTTAGGTAATGAAGTAATTTGAAAAATAAGAATGAATGGATGACTTTCATTTATTTAAAATAATATATAAATCAAAATATGTTTTGCTTTTCGATTATAATTTATTTTTTATGTGGTCATGGATAGAGGATCTAATGCAAGATTGTCCAACCATGTAGCAAAAATCAAACAAAAAAATAAAAAACTCAAAGAAACAACAATACAAACTTTTATTGATTTCACAATCATGAACGATTATAATCTATCACAATGGGCTTTCTACATGCTAGGTCACAGTCGTTTGATTACTAAACATGAAATTACAACATTAAACTAAAATTCAATACATTCCACATGCCACAATATCAACATCTTCATTAATCACATCCTCACACTCACACTACTTCCCTCTAACTTCACTATCCATCTCCTTTTGCTCTTCTAGGCATCTTCAAAATGAACATGAAAAACATATATATAGCAATCTCAAGCCTCAAAGATGATCTGCATCATCTACAAGGTGGCACAAAGCTCTATACCACATGAAACATGTAGTTGGCCAAGTGTGAAGAAGCCTTATAATCAATACAATGATGACAAAATGAAATATATTTGTGTGATTTTCATCGTAAGCTATTTTGGGTCTAATATATCTCCATATGTATTCCTTTGTTAGTGCAAACTCCTTGAAACCTAGCGTAAGTAGAAACAATGAATCTGTATTAGCCTATTCCTAAAATGTGGATATAATGTTGATGCATCATTGTAGAACATACATTCCAAATTGCAAGACCTAATATTAAATTGTAGTGACGTGCAGTGAGTTATTCTATGACTATCTGATGACTTGAAACCAACAAACAAACAAACAAAGTGAAGCAAATATTTTTGGTTGATGTAAGATTGCTCTTACACCCTAGGATGCTCCTACATCAAACACTCAAGGTTATCTAAAAAATGAGTTCCTCATTTTCCAATGGCTAGAGGGCTGTCTACCCCATCCAGGGAATTCCAACTTGCAACTTCCTCTTCGACTATTTCCTTCAATCTCTTTAGGTATGCATGAAATGGTTTATTCTGCACACTTCCTTCCTTCTCACTATTTGACATCTGCTCAAGCTTCCTCTTTTGTGGTTGTGGTACCCTATTCCAACAATCCACTTCTACACCATATCCTCTTGACCTATTTCCAATCACAAACTCTTTGTCTCCTCTCCCTTTATCAACCTATTTCCTAGATCTATCATTTATCCCTTTTAGCTTACTCTCTGCTACCATACACTCCCCTATACTACTCCTTACTCTATCCTCAATAGGTCTTGCTCTTTTTAGAAATGAAGGTGAACAACTATAGAATGGAAATCTAAAATAAACTATAATTTGACTTATCCATTGCATAACCAAATGGAGATAGTATGAAAGTAAATCAACAATAGAGAGGAAATATACAATATAAGATCAAACACATAACATAGTGTTTACATGGAGAAACCCTTACAGGAAAAAAATGTTGAACACACAAGGATACTGTGAGGGGGGTCAATCAGTATCTAAACAACTTCAAGTCCTCTAGAGTAGATTAAATCTTTAAGCATTACAACATTAATATATACATGAAAGATCAACACAATACACATCAACACATGACCCCAGATATATGTGAAAAACTTATAAAGGAAAAAACCACAGTGAGGATTAACTCACACTATATGAAGCTCAAAATTACAACTTTGTTTTAGGGCTACAACCCAAGGAAGTTACTACTCCCTGCTAACTTTGTTTTAGGGCTACAACCCAAGGAAGCTACTACTCCCTGCTAACTTTGTTTTAGGGTTACAACCCAAGGAAGCTACTACTCCCTAAAGACTTTATTTTAGGTTCACTCCTAAAGAAGCTACAACTTCTTGCAAACTTTGTTTTAGGGCTACAACCCAAGAAAGCAACTACTTCCTGAACTCAGAATGAACTCAAAGATGATTACAGTATGACAGTCCTTCTATAGTCTAAAAACTGACATTGAAGCACACACCTTTAATGATCTTGCAATTCTTCTTCTTCTAATGATTGGATCAATTAGGCACACTCTTCACTTCCCTCTTGTCACAAAATTGTCTTCAAGATGAATCAAGACAAATTCTAATGCCTTTGCTCTTTCTCTTTCAGTCGCACATCACAATGCATATGATATTCATACTCTTCTCTTCACTCTATCATCTTTTCATCTCCGCAATCATACCTTACCTAGACCAACTAGGTTTACAATATATACATGACATTTCATTGATTTTCATTACAATTCAGCCAATACAACAAGAAGATTACATTTTACAAGTTGGCCAGAGATTACAACATGAAACATGCATAGGGCAAGCCCTATCATGAACAACACACTACTCCAGAAGGAAACACATGCCTTGCAGATCCCAATATATGCTTAGTCTGGTCCTAAGAATTCTTCACAACATTGTTCTTCAAGGAATCACCTCCGCACATATTGCTTATTTGAAATAGGACAACTTTAAGCAGGAAGACATGAAATTTGTAGTATAACGGTCACCACCACTTGAAAACCTTGTGCGGTACTAGAAACACAAAAGATATTCATGAAATTCTTCCACATCAGTCTTCATGACTCATACAACACCTTCAGAGACACCTATAACTCCACACAACAAATACATTGTGCCACATGCCTTAAAACATGCACACTAAGATCAAACAGCCATCTGAAACACATTTTAACATGCTATCATTGAGAAACTAGCCTTGCGGAGCACCAAAACACCTGAAACTGCAAGGATGCATGTAATACACATCCCTAGAAACATGTCCACTAAACTGCATAGGAAATTCTTCTCTTCCAGAGGAATGCAGAGCATTTCAACAAGCCTTCAACATTACTTTTCTCAAATAGAATACAGACTGAAACTCCACCACTTATAACTTTCACTGCTGAGGGTGTAGAGACTTGAACCATTGGAAAAAGCACCTCCATCAGACATTGAACTTAACTTTTGAACCATGTAAGACCTTATCTTCAAACGTGGAGAAATGTGGAGCCAAACATTGCAGTATTATGAATACCTTCTTTAGGAACAACATTGTCTCCAAATTGTCAACTACAAAACACTCTTCGAGTAGTCTAAACAATATGAAACTTGCAACATACATGCTTTGACACTATATGAGGCTATCTTCCACTCCATAGAGATACAACATAAAAATCATGAAAATGTGGAGCAATCTCCCATACAATCTTCAAAATAGACTTCTTTCTATAGCAGAAACTTTCACTAACATCCGAAGGCCAAAACTTCTTTGTATCAATATATACATTCTTAAGAACAATAGGAGAGAGAATATAATATGATTTAGACCATCAGTAACATCTCCCTAACATCAGCGACACATCTAATCATCTTAGTGCTTTGAATTCCCATATTAATATGTCTTCTTTGTTGTCAACAAACATACTTAATGAATATAGTCTTTGTTGACTAAGAACTTTAGGAACATGACATCTAAGCATGAACTTCTAATTCCCATCTTAATATGTCTTCTCTACAATCACTAAGCAGGACATGACATCCAACCATTAACTATATCTTCTCTACTAGATAGGACATGACATCCAACCATGAACACCATCACACATCCATGATAGCGTTGACATCAATGACAACCTTGTGACAATGTTGACATCAATGACAACCTTAGGAACCATATGTGTAACAATTTCCCCCTTTGGTATTGATGGCAACACACCTACTCATTCTCCCCCTTTGACATCAAGGACAAAGGGCAACTCTTTCTCCCTTACGGCATAAGTTCTTGCAACAAACAGACTCCCCCTATCATCAGCAACCACTACCTGCTCCCCTTGAGAGGTAGCCACCATTAGTCCAGGAAAAAGATATAACATGAACCACTCCCCCTGGACAGATGCACCATTATGCATCTAGCAAGGAGGGGCAATTACCCCTAACCTCTACTGTAGATCTTCAAAAGTGTCCTTTGCAAGAGCCTTTGTGAAAGTATTTACAATATGATCCTTTGTTGGAACATATTCCAACCTTACTTCCTTATCTGTAACCATCTCTGTCAAAAAGTGATAACTGATTTCTATATGCTTGGTTCTAGAATGCATCATTGGATTCTTCTAAATATTGATAGCACTTGTATTATCACACAAAATAGGAATAGGCTCATCATAAAGTACCTTGATATTCTTCAGGGTTTTTTTCATCCACAATACTTGTGTACAACATGATGTTGAACTGCAATATACTCTGCCTCTGCAATTGATAATGACATTGAATCTTACTTCTTGCTCTTCCATGAAACCAATCTACTTCCTTTTAAATAAAGCACCACCACTCTTACTTATTCTAACACAACCAAACCAATCAGCATCAATGTAGGCACTCACATAAAAGTCATTACCTCTTGGATACCATAAGCCATAATCAGAAGTTCCCTTCAAGTATCTGAATATTCTTTTCACTACCTTATCATGTGTTTTCTTGGGATTAGCTTGATATATGGCAACCACACATACTACATGCATGATATCAAGTCTAGAAGCAGCCAAGTACAACAATCCTCTAATCATAGATCTATAGGAAGTTTGATCAACCTCTAGAGACTCATCATCCTTGCTCAAGTGACAACTAATGACCATGGGAGTACTTACTGGTTTAGAGTCCTCCATACCAAATTTTTTCAACATCCCTTTGACATACTTAGCTTGCAAAATGAAGATACCATCATCTAGCTAAGCAATTTGAAGTCCAAGGAAGAAAGACATCTCACCAATCATAGACATCTCAAACTCTTTTTGCATCTCCTCTACAAACCTCTTACACATATCACCATCTCCACCAAAGATGATGTGATCAACATACACTTCAACTATCAATATCATATCTCCTTCTTCCTTGATGTAAAGATTGTTATCTGTAGTACCTTTCTTGAAGCCTTGCTAAAGTAAGTACTTCTCCAACTTAGCATACCATGCTCAAGGTGCTTTCTTGAGACCATACAAAGCTTTCTTGAGTCTAGACATCATGTCTAGATCTTCTGATATCTGAAAACCATCTGGTTTCTCTATGTAGACTTCCTCCTCTAGATCACCATTCAAAAATGCTAACTTGACATCCATATGATAAACCTTAAAGTTCTTGTGAGTAGAGAGAGCAAGAAACATCATAATTGCCTCCATCCTGGCTACCGGAGCATAGGTCTCTTCAAAGTGAATGCCTTCAACTTGTGAATATTCTTTACACACCAATCTTGCTTTGTTCCTCATAACTTCACCTTCTTCATTCAACTTGTTCCAGAACACCCACTTTGTTCCTATAACATTCTTATTAGCTGGTCTGGGAACCAATTCCCATGTGTGATTCTTCTCAATCTGATTCAATTCTTCTTCCATTGCCTTTATCCATCCATTATCTTTACTAACATCAACAAAGGTTTTGGGTTCTATTTTTTTATAATAAACACAAGTTTACTTGATCATATGCTTTTGTAAGACTTCTCTAGGTTAGTACATCTTTATCCTTGTCCCTAATGATCTGATCTGCTGAATGATTCTTCTGAAGATACTTTGTTGGCGTCTTGGGTATATGTACTGGATCTTTCTCCTTTTCTTCTTTCTCTTCTTCTTCTTCTTCAATGCATGGAAAAATATTAGATCTGGAGTCCTCTAGTTCTTGTGAGATTTGATACAAATCTTCATCTAATTTGACATTTGTGCTTGCAAATATCTTCCCCAATCTCTTGTTGTAGCATCTATAGGCCTTTCTTCTGGTTGAGTAATCAAGAAAGATCCCTTCATCACTTCTTGAATCAAACTTTCCTAGGCCTTCTTTGTCTCTTCTGATATAGTATTTGATGCCAAAGATCTTGAAGTATCTAATAGTAGGAGGTCTTCCATACCATAGTTCATAAGGGGTCTTAGTGCTATTGACCCTCATCTATACTCTATTAGTCAGATAGACATCAGTGTGAACTACTTCCTTCTAGTATATGTCAGGCAGATCTACATCCTTCAACATTGCCCTAGCCATCTCTTGCATAGTACTATTCTTCCTTTTCTGATGTAGAGGCAGGGGAGGCTAGAAACACAATCCAAAAAGGTGCATATGGTTTTCTTTGATGATTGTCCCAAAAAGGCTGACTGTCCCCTTAATTGGCATGCTCAACAAGAGAGATAAAATGCCCAAATGAAGGATAAATGGAAACCCCAACTTGCAGACCACCCTAACCACCTTGGATCAATTTCTCTTGGCATTCTATAATAACTCAAGGCCATAAAAGATCCTGGCTAAACACCTAGCTATCCTTTTACTCACAACTAGCCCTATGTGCTTGTAACCCTTGGAAAGAGTTTTTCAAGCATAACTTGCAAAATCTAAGACAAATCCATAAAAAAGTTAACTTTTCAAATACCCATTAAGCTCCTACACAACATATCTAACATACAGTGGTGGTTGTTTTGGACCAAATTCTCCTAAAATTGACTGTACCTATTGTTCTAGGCCTAATTAAGACAACTAAAGTAGTAAATTTGACATAACTTTCTAAAAATGATTCAAACCCAAAAACAAAATAGCTTTTCAGATACCCATTTGGCTCTTACACAACATATCTAACATGTACTCAAGGTTTCTTTGGAATATATACCTCTAAAATTGACTACACCCCGCTGTCCTAGGCCTAATTAGGCTTCTTTTACAAAGCAACTATGAGAAATACCTCTTCCCAACTCTCCCAACCTGGTCTAAGGCCTCAATCAAGTTTAAAATAGATATATTTCACTAATTTTAGGGTTATTGGGCTACTATACCTCTCTCATGCATTAAACATATACTCTAGCTATGCAAGAATGCCCGATACATGAAGATATTAGGCCAAATTTGTTGGAACAACTATTTCAACTTCATCCCCTACTCCTGCCATGAAAACCCATTTGAGAAGAAACCTAACTAACCTCATTCCATCCATTTTTTGTTGGTGTAGCATATGGAATGGGTCAAAACCCCATCGATCTCCTTAAACCCTCAAAACTAGGGGTTTTAGAGTAGTTTTCATGAAATTAGTTATAAAATGCTTAAACTATAATGAAAATCCTTCTAACTTGATTCAAATGAAATATTATACCATCCTCTTCATGATTTTAGACATTTTATTCCTTGACAATACAGTACGGATTGGTTGGGGACGTTGTAACAAAAAAAAATAGAAAAATGTAGAAAACAGGGTCAAATCTTATATTTCCTTCCCTCCTCTTTTCATTTCCTACCTCCTTCCACATATATGAAGCATAAATGTTATGTATACAATGAAACCCCACGTTCTCCATAACTCCACCATCATGGAAAAGCCAAAAATAAGGCAAAAATACTGACTGTCACAAAAGCTGCTCAAAAAAAGAATGTTCTAATCTTAGGCAACTATTAAAGATTCTTATCCTAAATGACCTCCACTACAACAAAATGCCTTTAATAAACTTTATTACATCAGTTATGGAAATAAATTCCACCTAGGCTCTTTATTAAAGCCAAAAATTCAAAATTTGCCTTGAAGTCTAGGTTTCCCTGCACCATACAACTGGCCTAGAAAAAGGACTCATGTCCCATGAGTTCTTGCTCCATGCTTCTTCTCAACTTCTCCTTGTTTTTCACATGCTCTTTTGACTGGAGATCTCCTCTATGGGAACAAATGCTATCTTCATGTTTCATACCTTGCATTGTGCACTTGTTTGGTGCTTGGCAATGTTCACCTCTTCTAGACAGACCTGCTCTCTGTTTCTTGACCTTGTCACCTTCATTCCTTGATGTTATAGTTGTCCTAGTAGCTGTATCCATGCCTTTTCCAACTGTCCTTTCACTCAACCTCTGTTCCATCTTGGTTACATGCTTATACTCAGTCTTACCATCTTGCAAACTACTATAGAACTACATTTGTTGTCTTCACTTGGTCCTGCACATTATCTACCCTTAAGGCTACTGTATCAACTATCCTTTCCTCTATTTTACTACTCCTATAACCTTTTATCTTCATAACCTTAGACTGCACCTTCAACTCTACTATTCTCAGTGGACATAAGATTGTCCCAACCATGATTGTATCATGCCAAACTTGTGTCTTTTCAAACAACTTATCCTTCAATTCCTCTTAAACTATTCTACTCATCACTTTGTCTTGTTTGTTCTACAAAATTAGACCACTCTTCAAGTTGACTGCCTTTCCATCTTCCTTCTTTCTCTTATATGTTGTTTCAACATCCTTAGGCCTTGAAATGGCCTCACATTCTTTGGTTATGTTCTCCTCAAGCCTCATAGGCTCCCTTTTGCCAAACATGATACTCTTAGCTGCCTTTGTCTGCTCCTTGACTTCTTCCTGCAATGGAATTAGAACAAAAGTCTTCTTATCCTTCCTAACGATGCAGGTGTTAGCTCTTCCATCATAAACTGCAAATCTATCAAACTGACAGGGTCTTCCAAGTATCAAGGGACAACAATCCATAGGTAAAATGTCACATATGACCTTGTTCTCATATCCTCCAATATTAAATTCAACTAATGCTTGTTCAGTCACTAGAATGGACTGATTATCATTTACCCAAGAGACTTTGTAAGGTGTGTCCCTAGGTACTCTCTCCAATCTTAGTTTGTCTACCATCTCACTAGACACCATATTGTCAGTACAACCAGAATCTACTATCACTTTACAAACCTTATCTTTGCATTTGCAAGTTGTCCTAAACAGTGCTCTCCTCTAAATCAGCTCCTTCTCCTTGGAGGTCTTCAATAGTGCTCTTTCTCTTAGCATCATCGTTTCTCCTATCTCACCAACACAACTAGTGGGAGTAGAACCACCACATTCTTCCTCTTGGACTAATTGAGTCCTCTCATTCTTGCTTTCACCATCACTTGTAAAACCTTGCCTCTTAAGACACTTGTATGCTGGGTGCCCAAACTCTTGGCAATTGTGACACTTACCTATAAAGGTGTTTGCAATCCTTCCACCACCAAATCTGCCTCTAGAACCTCTGCCTTTGAAATCTGCACTTTTTCCTTGTTTGAAATCTACACCTTGTCCTTGTGCCTTGCTTATCTCTTTTTGACTCTCATTGACTTGTTTTGCATTTGTAAAAGATCCCCTGCCTCTAGAGGTGCTGCCTCTACCTCTTGTTGTCTTTTCTTGTCTCCTTTTCACCTTTTCTTCTGCCCTTATAGCCATTTAAAAACATTCTTCAACTATTTTTGGTGTCATCAAACTTATTTCATCCTAAATATTATACCTCAAACCATTAAGATATCTTTCTATTTTTTCTTCTTCATCTTCCTCATGTTTTGTCCTTATACTTAACCTATAGAACTCTTCGGTGTATGCTTGCACATCTAAGTCCTTTTGCTTGAGATTTTGAAGTTTCTTAAGTGATTGAACATTGTAATAACTAGGAAGTAACTTACCTTTGAGTTTTGTCTTCATTCTCTCCCAAGAAGTGATCTTGGTCTTCCCCTTTTTCTACCTTTCATCTTGCACAAAGTTCCACCATAGCAAAGAATGTCCTTTCAACTTGGTTTTAGCATTCTTCACTTTGTGGTCATCATCTATCTCTTCACTTTCAAAGTAGTTTTCCATGGTTCCTATCTAGTGTAAGAGCTCTTCACCATCTAACTTACCTCCATACATAGGCATGTCCATTTTGCTATGTCCATCACCCTTCACAGCCTTCAAAAACTTTACCATCTTCACATCCTCAAGATCCAACTCTTCCTCTTCACTAGAAGTTTCTTCCTCTCCAGAATCACTTTCATTCATGGTGACCCTAGCTTTAGACTTCAATGCAACAATCTCCTTCTTCAAGGCTTCTAGTTCTCTAGCTTGCTAATCAATCTTCTTAGCAATTGTGCTTCCTTTAGGAGGCATCTTGACTCCTCAAATTCCACTTTGCTCAAACTCCAACCTTCAACTCTAAAGAGATCTACTTCCTATGCTCTAATACCACTTGATGCAAAGACAGAGGAGGCTAGAAACACAATCCAAAAAGGTGCATATGGTTTGCTTTGATGACTGTCCCAAAAAGGTTGATTGTCCCCTTAATTGACATGCTCAACAAGAGAGATAAAATGCCCAAATGAAGGATAGATGGAAACCCCAACTTGCAGACCACCCTAACCACCTTGGTTCACTTTCTATTAGTAGTCTAGAACCACTCAAGGCCATAAAAGATCATGGCTAAACACCCAGCTATCCTTTTACTCACAACTAGCACTATGTGCTTGTAGCCCTTGGAAAGAGGTTTTTCAGGCATAACTTGCAGAATCTAAGACAAACCCATGAAGAAATTAACTTTTCAAATACCCATTAATCTCCTACACAACATATCTAACATTCAGGTGTGGTTGTTTTGGACCAAATGCCCCTAAAATTAACTGTACATGTTGTTCTAGGCCTAATTAGGACAATTGAAGTAGTAAATTTGACATAACTTTCTGAAAACAACTCAAACCCACAAACACAATGGCTTTTCAAATACCCATTTGGCTCTTACACAACATATCTAACATACACCCAAGGTTTTTTTGGAACATATACCTCTAAAATTGATTGTACCCCGCTGTCCTAGGCCTAATTAGGCCTCTTTTGTAAAGCAACTATGAGAAATACCTCTTCCCAACTCTCCCAACCTGGTCTAGGGCCTCAATAAAATTTAAAATAGATATATTTCACTAGTTTTAGGGTTCTTGGGCTACTATATCTCCCTTATGCATCAAACCTATACTCTATCTATGCAAGAATGCCCAATACATGAAGATATTAGGCCAAATTTGTTGGAACAACTGCTTCAACTTCATCCCCTGCTCCTTCCATGAAAATACATTTGAAAAGACACCTAACTAACCTCACTCCATCCATTTTTTGTTGGTGCAGTAGATGGAATAGGTCAAAAACCCATCGATCTCCTTAAACCCTCAAAACTAGGGGTTTTATAGCAATTTTCACAAAATTAGTTATAAAATGCTTAAACTATGATGAAAATCCTTCTAAATTGATTCAAATAAAATATTATACCATCCTCTTCATTATTTCAGACATTTTATTCCTTAACAGTATAGTACAGACTGGTTGGGGACATTGTAATAGAAAAAAATAGAAAAATGCAGAAAACAAGGTCAAATCTTGTATTTCCTTCCCTCCTCTTTTCATTTCCTGCCTCCTTCGACATATATGAGGCATAAATATCATGTATACAATGAAACCCCACATTCTCCATAACTCCACCATCGTGGAAAAGCCAAAAATAAGGCAAAAATACTGACTGTCACAAAAGTTGCTCAAGAAAAGAATGTTCTAATCTTAGGCAACTATTAAAGATTCTTATCCTAAATGACCTCCACTACAACAAAATTCCTTTAATAAAATTTATTACATTAGTTATGGAAATAAATTCCACCTAGGCTCTTTACTAAAGCCAAAAATTCAAAATTTGCCTTGAAGTCTAGGTGCCCCTACACTATTTTCACTACCCCATTTTGCTGAGGGGTCCTAGGAGTTGACAGATGTCTCCTAATACCATTATATTCACAAAACTTATCAAATTCATTTGAAGTAAACTCACCTCCTCTATCAAACCTTAAACATTTGATCTTAGTATCCATTTCATTCTCAACCATAGCTTTTGAAAACATTAAAATTATCAAAGGCATCAGATTTTTCTATTAAGAAAGTAACCCAAGGCATTCTAGAATAATCATCACTAAGTAACATGAAATACCTTTCACCTTGTTGACTCTTTACTCTTGTAGGGCCACATAGGTTAGTACGAATCAGCTCCAATGGTATTGAAGAAGAGTACTCCTTGCTCTTGAAACTTGTCTTTGTCTACTTTCCCATTTAACATTCCTTGCACAATGTGTTTGCAAGCTTGGTTATCTTGGGCATATCTCTCATGACATGAATAGAGCTGATATTTAGCATATTATCAAAGTTGATGTGTCCCATTCTCTTGTGCCACAACCAACATTCACTGGATTGAGCCAATAGGTATGTTCTTCCATTTACCTCATTTAGATGATAGATCTCACCATATGACTTGATACCTTCTGCAACTAGTTTTCTGGACCCTATCTTCTTGATTTCACAACCTTTGGCATGAAAGGTAAGATTGTATCCTTTAATGCACATCTAACTGACACTAAGAAGATTATGCTTTAGCCCTTTGACATAGAGGACATCCTCAATCCTGTTCTTCCCATCAATAGTTATAGCACCCTTTCCACAAATTTGTGTTGACTCATCACCACCAAACTTGACAGCTCCACCATTCCACTCCTCCAGGATGATAAACTTCTCCTTGTCACCAGTCATGATTAGAGCAGCCACTATCAATTATCTAAGCCTTGGCTTCTTCTCTTGCATGAAAGGCAATCCATACAACCATTAATCTATCATTGTTTTGGTCAGCTTGTAAGGCATCAATTTTTCCAACATCATCCTTTTTGTCACCAACATTCACGACCATGAAAAATGTTTCATATTTTGAATCATCATGATCTTCATCTTCTAAAGAACAACTGATTTCTATGGAATACATGATTCTTTTGAACTTGTCTTTCTTGTTACCACCCCTTGATTCTTTTAAAGGATATTTAGAAGTAAAATGACCAATCTTTCCATAATTGAAACATTTGAAGGGTGACTTACCTTTGTACTTGCCTATGCCTTTCGTTAGGGTTCTTACAAAGTATGCTTCTATTTCATCAAGGTCATCATCTTGATCAGCTGCTTCATATCTTGTCTTCTTACTTGCTTTGAATGCAATCTCCTTCTTTGGAGCACCTTTATCAAATTCTCTCATTTCAAAGGTTGTGAGAGAGCCAAACAATTGATCTATTGTATATGTATCCAAATCCCAAGTCTCTTCAATAGAAGATACCTTATGACTGTAAGATTTGGGAAGAGTTCTCAATACCTTCTTCACAATTTCATCTTCTTTCACTTCACCACCAAGACCTGTGATGCCATTAACTATTTCATCCACTCAAAGCATATAACTGGAAATGTCTTCATCTTCTGTCATTCTAAGGGTCTCAAATTTTCTCTTGAAGATTTGCATCTTGGCTTGCTTCACTTTTCTATCTCCTTCATAAATGCTTTCAAGTTTTAACTAGACATCCTTACTAGATTTGCTACTTATTACCTATAGAAGTTTTGTATCCACTAGTCCACTCATGATAGTGCTCTTTTCCTTGGCATTATTATCATACAACCTAATCTAATTAACATCTATAGGTTCAGAACCAGTAATAATGTAACCCTTCACAACAACTTTCCATACACCAAACCCTAGAGAATATAGATAGTTTTCCATCCTTAGCTTCCCAAAATAAATTGTTCCATCAAACATAGGTACCTTGTGAGATCCATTAGGAGCTATTTCGGAACTTCCTTAAGTGGTTAAGCTTCTTCTGAGTAACTTGGCTTGGATACCAATTGTTGAACACACTAGGATACTAAGAGGGGGGATGAATCAATATCTAAACAATTTCAATTCCTCCAGAGCAGATTAAAACTTTAAGAATTACAACATTAATATGAACATGAAAGATCAAGACAATACACATGAACACATGACACTAGATATACATGGAAAACCCAAGAAGGGAAAAACCACAGTGAGAATTAACTCATAATATACGAAGCTCAAAATTGCAACTTTGTTTCAGGGCTACAACTCAAGGAAGCTACTACTCCCTGTTAACTTTGTTTTAGGACTACAACCTAAGGAAGATAATACTCCCTGAAGACATTGTTTTAGGGTCACTCCCAAGGAAGTTGCAACTCCATGCAAACTTTATTTTAGGGCTACAACCCAAGGAATCAATTACTCCCTAAACTAAGAATGAACTCAGAGATGATTACAGTATGACAATCCTTCTGTTGTCTAAAAATTGACATTGAAGCACACACCTTTGATGATTGTGATTCTACTTCTTCTAATTATTGGATCAATTAGGCACACTCTTCACTTCCCTATTGTCACAAAATTGTCTTCAAGATGAATCAGGACAACTTCTAATGCCTCTACTCTTTCTCCTTCAGTCGCACATCACAATGCATATGATATTCATACTCTACTCTTCACTCTATCATATTTTCATCTTTGCAATCATACCTTACCTAAACCAACTAGGTTTACAATATATACATGACATTATATTGATTTTCATTACAAGTCAGCTAATACAACAAGAATATTACATTTTACAAGTTGGCCAGAGATTACAACATGAAACATGTATAGGGCAAACCCTGTCATGAACAACACACTACTCCGGAAGGAAACATGTGCCTTGCAGATCCCAATACATTTTTATTCTGGTCCTAAACATTCTTCATAGCATTGTTCTTCAAGGAATCACCTCCGTACATATCACTCATTTGAAATAGGATGGCCTTAAGTAGGAAGACATGAAATTTGTAGTAAAACGGTCACCACCACTTAAAAAACTTGTGCAATACTAGAAACATGAAAGATCTTCATGAAATTCTTCCACATGAGTCTTCATGAATCATACAACACCTTTAGATACACCTATAACTATGTACAATAAATACATTGTGGTATACCTTAAAACATGCACACTAAGATCAAACAACCATTGCGAACACATTGTCATTGAGAAATTGACCTTGCGAAGCACCAAAACACCAAAAAATGCAAGGATGCATGTAATACACATCCTTAAACATGTCCACCAAACTACATAGGCAATTCTTCTCTTCTGGAGGAATGCAGAGCATTTCAACAATCCTTCAACATTACTTATCAAGATAGAATATAGACCAGAACTCCACCACTTATAACTTTCATTGCTGAGGGTGTCGAGACCCAAACCTTTGGAAATAGTACCTCCATCAGACACTGAACTTAACTTCTAAACCACAAGACCTTATCTTCAAATGTGGAGAAATGTGGAGGCAAACATTGCAATACTATGAATACCTTCTTTAGGAACAACACTATCTCCAAACTATCAACTGCAAAACACTCTACCAGTAGTTCAAACAAATTGAAACTTGGAACATGCATGCTTTGACACTATATGAGGCTATCTTCCACTCTATAGAGATACAAAATCAAAAGCATGAAAATGTGGAGCAATATCCCATATAGTCTTCAAAACAGTCTTTCTGTAGCAGAAACTTTCACCAACATCGAGAGGCCATATATATATATATATATATTTTGCTGTTGAAATTTACAGTAGGCAATATGTATATCCTCTTTTTTTCTTTTTAAACACAGCATATATATTCATTTAGGGATATATATATTAAATGATAAGAATGTTGTAGGACAATAAAGGCCGAATCACAGAGGAGCGGCAAAATCATGGTATGAACATAGGCAGAGTTGTTATGGGCACCAGTAGTGCTTACGCCACGATGGGCAGAGGGCAAAATAAGGAGGTGGGTAGGGGGCAGATCCCCTGCACCCCCCTCCACAGAGCCGTGGAGGGTGGACGGGGTCCGTCCCCTCCCCCTCCCTTCTTCACAGCAAAATAATAAAGGCGTGCCACCCTCCATGAACTTCTCTCTTTTTTTTAAGGGTTTTCAATGGTGCAGAGACCCTAAATATAGTCGTTTGATTATTTATCTCTTTTTTTTCCTTGAAGGCTTCCCTCATATACAATCTGTAGAATGTAGTATTGTTGCAAGTATGGGCCTAATCGGTGTTGTCATTGATGTCAACATACTCCTGTTACATTGATGATAAGGATTGGATGAGTTGTATGCTAAGGATATTGAGAATATTAGTCCTATCAGGAACAAAGAAGAACAGTGAAGATAATAAGGTAAAGATACCAGCTAAGATGAAGATTAGAGGATGTGCATCAAAGGGTTTGTAGATATGTGTCTTAAGATGATCCAATAAAGATTTGAGAGGTCCGCATGAAGATTTAAAGAAGTTATGGCCACTTGAGTAAAACTGGTTCTGGCAGATTTTTAGAGGTGATAGAGTGACACAGATAGGTCCGGTGAGATCTGGAAATGCAATATCTTTTTCTGTGGATTTGGTGGAGTGTTTAGGAAGTCAATTTGAATTGACAACTCAATTGGTTTGTGGTCTGGTGGTCTGCAAGCATCTATTCCAATATGACAATGATGACAGACTATGTTCTTGAGGTTCTAGATGGAGGAGAGAAAAATTTCAGTAAGCAGAAGTAATGTGGATGTTCTTGGTGATTCAAGTAAGCTTGTGGAGGTCTTTGGATTGTGTCCAGTTCATGTTGGTGGTTCGCATTGAAGATTGAGCTCATAATTGAAGAATTACTTCCGGATGATGATGTTCTTCCTAAGTCTAGCGGACCGGATGAGTTACACATCCTGCGAATGATCTTGAAGATGTTCTATGAAGCATGGCGTGTTCCTAAAAGAAGATTGAAGTCCTAGATTTGTGTGGCTGACAGTGTGATGAGCCGCATGAAGTTGTTTGTAATGAGTCAAGTTGTATTTGCTCTGTAAAGTGTGTTGACTTGAATGATTATCCCTAAGTCGATGTCTTGTATAAATAAGAAGTTGTGAAGTCATTTCAAAGGTATCTTGGCGGAGATGAGAGTGTGGTAGAGAACAGAGAAGCGAAAGGTAGAGAAGAAGTATTAGGCTTAAATGGAACTGACTCAAGCATGGTGAAGATGCTATTCTTCAATTCAAGTATGTAATATTTATCATTCTATAGACAGTGTGTCTCCTGTAGGCAGTGGGTCTCTTGTGAGCAGTGTGCTCAGGAAGTGAGCCCTAATTGGCATGTGCCATTTATTCTTCTTATTCTTTTAACAAAGAATACAATCTTGGGTTAGTCACCCCATGGTTTTTCCCTTAACCAAGTTTTTCACATTAAAATCTTGGTGCCATATGTGTTAATGTGTTTCTGCTCTTGAATTGTTGCATTATGTTTCCATGATTGATTTATTATTATACTGCTAAATTACAAAGAGGATTTAAGTGATTAATAGGAAGAAAGTTTTGGGACAACTGATTCACTCCCCCTCTTAGTTGTCTATCTTGAATTCAACAATTGGTATCGGAGCTAAGTTCCTCTAAAAGAGCTTAACCGCTTGAGGAGATCCAGGATGTCATCCTACAAGAAGGATAGTCTGAGGTTTGAGGGAACCAATTTCACTCTTTGGAAAAGCCACATGGAATGTCACTTGCAATGTATGGGAATGCAATATTGGATCATAACTTCAAATAAGTATGTTCCTCCATAGAATGGTCTAAAATTTGTAGATGAAATCAGAGATGCTGAAAACAATCTTCAGGCAAAAGAAGCTCTTCTAAGTGCCTTATCTAATTCAGAGCTGACAAATGTTGTAGATCTAAAAACTACATATGAGATTTGGGAAAAATTGAAACTTCTGCATGAAGGAGACAAGTATGTTAAATGTGCCAAGCTACAAAGTCTAAAAGGAAAATTTGAAAACCTAAAGATGAGGGAAGATGAAATATCACTACTTTTATGCCAAGAGCAAATGAGCTTGTTTGTGGCATTAGATGTGCTAGTGGAATCTTGGATGAAGATGAGATTGTTGCCAAAGTTCTTAGATCCCTACTTGCTTCTTACAAATAAAAGGTTGCTGCCATTGAAGAATTTAGATCTTTTTCAAATACCACAAGAGATCAATTGGTTGGTAAATTAGCTACATTTGAATTGGCCAAGCTTGGAGATGCCCCCCCAAGACTGAATCTGCATTCAAAGCTAGTACCTTTGTAAAAGGAAAATAAAAGTTTGATTAGGGAGAGAACTCTTCAAAGAAACTATCATGGTATGGAAAAATAAGAAAAGATCTGGAAGAAGATGAAGCAGAAGCTGCTCAACTGGAAGCCCTTATTGCAAAAAGACTGCCAAGAGGATCTGGTAAGTATGAAGGGAAATTTCCTGTTAAATGTTTTAATTGCAATAAGATTGGTCATTTTGCCTCAAGGTGTCTGGAAATATTTTCAAGGCCAAATCCTAACAGATCAAGATTCCAAAAGAAATGTTACTATGTTCATGAAGATGATCAAAATGATGTTTTGGTCCAAGAAGTCCAAGCCCCTTCTAAAATTCAGATCTAGACTGATCCAGAGAATCAGGAAGAAGAGATAAGTTTGAATGAATCTGTTCAAAAAATAGAAATGCAAGAAAGTCCCAAAATTTTGAGGTATGTAAGACTGAATCATTCTGAAGATTAGATCATAGGTGATAAAAGCAAAGGTGTTCAAACAAGAAGAAAGATTGTGCATGACTCAAAAGAGTATTGCTTGATTTCAAAGATTAAACAAAAGTCGGTGAATGAAGCATGCAATGATGAAAGCTGGACTAAAGCAATGAAGGAAGAGCTTATGCAAATTGAGAAAAATCACACTTGAGATCTTGTTCCCAGACCTAGAAACAAAAATGTGATTGGAAGCAAATGGGTCTTCTAGAATAAACTAAATGAAGATGGTGAAGTAGTCAGAAACAAAGCCAGATTGATCTGCAAGGGTTATTCCCAAGTTGAAGGAGTTGATTTTGAAGAGACTTTTGTTTCGGTGGTAAGAATTGAAGTAGACAGATTATTTCTTGACTTTGCTGCCTTCAAGGATTTCAAGGTATATCAGATGGATGTCAAGTCTGCCTTCCTGAATGGTGACTTGGAAGAAGAAGTTTACATTTAGTAACTAGATGGATTCCAATTGTCTGATCATGGTGATATAGTCTACAAGTTGGACAAAGCATTATATGGACTCAAACAAGACCCAAGAGCCTAGTATGAAAGACTAGATAAGCATCTTTTGAAGATTGGTTTCAACAAAGGTACTGCTGACAGTAATTTGTACTTCAAAATTGATCATAAAAATATCTTGATTGTTGAAGTGTTTGTTGATGATATCATTTTTGGAGGAAGAGATAGTATGTGCAAAACTTTTGCAAATCAAATGAAAAGTAAATTTGAGATGTCCATGTTTGGGGAAATGAATTTCTTCTTGGGTCTGCAAATCATTCAAACAAAGAAAGAAATTTTTATTTCACAGACCAAATATGTGAAAGAATTGTTGAAGAAATTTGGGATGGAAGACTCAAAACCAATGAATACTCCCATGGCAACCAGATGCAAATTGAGAAAAGATGATGACTCTCCTAAGGCTTATCAGAAAAAGTATAGGTCAATGAGTGGAAGACTATTGTATCTTACTCAAACTATACCTAACATTATGAATGTTGTTGGTCTTGTTGCTAGATTCCAAGCTAATCCTAGAGAATCTCATGTCATGGAAATCAAGAGGATTCTTAGATATCTAAAAAGGACAGTTGAGTATGGTTTATGGTATCCTAGAGATCATGATTTCTCTCTTCATGCATGTACAGATGCGGATTGGGCAAGAGATGTGGATGATCGGAAGAGTACCAGTGGTGGAGCATTCTTTTTAAGGAAAAGATTGGTTTCTTGGCTGAGCAAGAAACAAGAGGCAATATCTCTGTCCATTACAAAAGCATAATATATTGTAGCAGCTGGTAGTTGCACTCAAGTATTGTGGATGAAACAAATGCTAAGAGACATCAGAGTGGAGTATGAGGAACCTATCACAATCTTCTGTGATAATTCAAGTGCAATAAATATATCAAGAAATCTGGTGTTGCATTCAAAGACAAAACATATATCCATCAAGTTTCATTTTCTGAGAGAGCAGGTGAACAAGAATGAAGTTAGATTGGAGTTTATGCCCTCCAAGGATCATATTACTAAACCTCTACCTAAGGACTCTCTTGAGTATCTCAGGGAGAAGTTAGGGGTTACTACCCCTCCGGTTCTAAATTAAGGTGCACTGATGTGCATCAGTCCAGTGGATCTCACAGTCATATCTTGTGGTCCAGATTGATGATGGGAAGCTGCTACTCAGGGGGAGCAGTTGGTATGATTCTGAGTGGTGCAAGTATGTGCCCTTTTCCATTGATGTCAAAGGGGGAGAGAAGACATGTGAAAAATAAAAGTGGTTTCTAATCAAAGGGGGAGCAGTAAAGGAAGAGAAGACATGTGAATGGTTGTTGTTGATAGGGGGAGTTATGTCTGTGAGGAGAAGTTCTTGTCTTGATGGTTAAAATAGTTTTTCACATCATATGTTGCCATCAATGACAAAGGGGGAGATTGTTGCAAGTATGGGCATAACTAGTGTTGTCATTGATGTCAACATATTCCTGTTGCATTGATGATAAGGATTGGATGAGTTGTATGATGAGGATATTGAGAAAATTAGTCCTATCAAGAATAGAGAAGAACAGTGAAGACAGTAAGGTAAAGATCCCAACTAAGATGAAGATTAGAGGATACACATCAAAGGGTTTGTAGATATGTGTCTTAAGATGATCCAGTAAAGATTTGAGAGGTTTGCATGAAGATCTGAAGAAGTTATGGCCACTTGAGTAAAATTGGTTTTGGCAGATGTTCAGAGGTGACATATTGACACAGATAGGTTTGGTGAGATCCATAAATGTAATATCTTATTCTATGGATTTGGAGGAGTGTTTAAGAAGTCAATTTGAATTGACAATTCAATTAGTTTGTGGTCTGGAGGTCTGCAAGCATCTATTACAATATGATAGTGATGACAAACTGTGTTCTCGAGGTTTTGGATGAAGGAGAGAAAGATTTCAGTAAGCAGAAGTAGTGTGGATGTTCTTGGTGATTCAGGAAAGCTTGTGGAGGTCTTTGGATTGTGTCTAGTTCGTGTTGGTGGTCCACATTGAAGATTGATCTCATAATTGAAGAATTATTTTCAGATGATGATGTTCTTCCTAAGTCTGGCCGACCGGATGAGTTACACATCCTGCGGATGATCTTGAAGATGTTCTATGAAGCATGGTGTGTTCCTAAAAGAAGATTGAAGTCCCAAATCTATGTGGCCGATAGTGTGATGATTTGCATGAAGTCATTTGTAATTAGTCAAGTTGTATTTGCTTTGTAAAGTGTGCCGACTTGGATGATTATCCCTAAGTCGATGTCTTGTATAAATAAGAAGTTGTGAAGTCATTTTAATGGTATCTTGGTGGAGATGAGAGTTTCGTAGAGAATAGAGAAGCGAAAGGCAGAGCAGAAGTATTGGGCTTAAATGGAACTAACTCAAGCATGGTGAAGATGCTATCCTTCAGTTCAAGTATGTAATATTTATCATTCTGTAGGCAGTGGGCCTCTTGTGAGCAGTGTGCTCGGGCAGTGAGCCCTAATTGGCATGTGCCATTTGTTCTTCTTATTCTTTTAACAGAGAATACAATCTTGGGTTAGTCACCCCATGGTTTTTCCCTTAACCAAGTTTTCCATGTTAAAATCTTGGTGTGATATGTGTTAATGTGTTTCTGCTCTTGAATTGTTGCATTATGTTTCCATGATTGATTTATTATTATACTGCTAAATTACAAAGAGGATTTAAGTGATTAATAGGAAGAAATTTTTGGGACAACTAATTCACCCCCCTCTCAGTTGTGTGTCTTGAATCCAACAAGTATTATATATATATATATATATATATATATATATTCTACTGTTGAAATTTACAGTAGGTAATATGTATATCCTCTTTTTTTTCTACAACCAAAGAATATATGTATATATATATATACAAAGATAGACTTGAAGAGTGGATACCATAAGATCATAATTGATGCAGAGTGGCACAAGGGAAGCAACACACAAAGGTTTACTCTATTGTCCTTTGCCCACTCACCCACTTCAACTAGCCTTCAACCAACCAATCAACCAAAGGCACATACAAGGCATATGAAGGATTTGATGTCCAGACTATTGTCCAACCCCTAAGGCTTCTCCAACACCTTAAGACAGATCAACAAACACCTTCTATGCAGTTGGTTTGATCTCCAACTTCCCAAAACTCTTCAACCTATACCTTGACTAGTAAGGCTACTAGCCTTCCAAACTAGGTTTTCTCAACAAAACTTGACAAAATCCCATATGACCAGGCAAGCATATGATGGTTTTAGATACACTCTATGGAACCCTATCAAACTCCCAAGTCTCCTGTTCCAACTCTACTCCAGCAACCCAGAACACTCATTTGGTCTTCTAGGCCTAATTGATCAATTTAGGCTAGGTTACAAAGCAAGTGCTCAAAATTGGGGTCATAAACCTAGGGCAGGAACTTGGATCTCTCCTATGACCTACAAACAACTCACAAACCAACTTTCATTCGCCCACCTATCAGATTTTGTCATCTACATCAATAAATTGCACAATTCTGGCCAAATACATAGGAATACTTGACCTAGGGCATCAAATTAAAATTAGAAGACTGCATTTTCAAACAAAAATATTTTGGAATCTTATAGTACATACCCCTAGCCTACATTTCACTAGTTTTTGCGAATTTTCAACAGTGGAAATGCATTCTAGGGCCGGATTTCTATGGCTACCCTTGAAAACAGGGTTTCTGGACCTGTTTTGAAAGAAAAATCTATAACTTTTGATCCCGACCACTTCAGGACCTCAAACTAGTTGCATTGGAACCCTGACTCCAAGAGATTTCATAAAAATATCATTTGCACACATGAAAAGTCCGTACAGTCCGTACACAGCAAGAAAAATAGCAAAAAATAGTCAGTTTTCTTGAATTTTGTGCCCAAATTCCGTACAAAAACTTCCTCCTCTGTACTGGAGTCAGATATCCACCATATTAACCCATCCAAGTTGGTTTCCAACTTCTACAACAGCATTTAACTGCCCAAAGTGGTTTTTGAACCGACCCAACACATAACACCTTTGACAACTATGGTGTTTTGCATTAACACAAGGAGGTTGATTTGTTTGGCTTGTCCAATGGAGTCCAAATGATCAACACACTCCTTCCAACAAACTAAAACATTAAAACAACCAAAAAAAACTCAAAAACCAATCCTTAGACCTTCTAGGCCTAATTGGCACAACAAGGGTCCAAATGGACTAAGAAGGATTTAAGGTTTATATAGTCACCCCAAACCTCTTGACCATACAAAATGGACCAAACAACAATGGCTAAAAGCCTTATTACAAAACACATTAAACAAAAAAATATAACTTCTCAAAATGCATCAAAATGCCTTTAGGAACCAAGGTGCTCCTAGGTGCCCTGCACCATACACCCACTGTCAAAGAGAACTCAAGTCTCTTGAGTTGGAATGCTGTCAAATGTGAAACCTGCCTTCTCAATGTCTGCCCTGCTCATCCAAGTGGCATCCTCCTGAGGTTTGTTTAGCCACTTCACCAAATAGTCATGATAGGTGTGCCTTCTAGTTTGTTTTGCAATCCTCTTGTCCAAAATGCACTCAATCTGATTTGGAGATGAAGGAATGAGTTCCTGGAGTGTGTGATCAGTTTGATCTTCTTCAAAAATTGGAGACAAAGCAATGCCATCCGGAAGTCTGATTTTGTAGGCATTTTCTCCACATTTCTTGAGCACTTCACAAGGCCCAATCTTCTTCATGAGTAGCTTAGTGTGTTTACCTACAGGGAGCCTCTCCTTCTTCAGATGAACCATTACTAAATCACCTTCCTTGAACTGCAAATCCCTTCTTTTTCTGTCAGCAAATTGTTTATATTTCTTAGAAGTGGACAACAATTTCTGTTGTACTTGTTCATGGACATCTTTCATGACTTGAACAAAGTCTTCGGCCAAGGCACTGCTGTTTTCCAGTCCTTTAACCTCTCTTAGTTCCAAAATACCCCTTGGGTGAGTGCCATAAAAAATTTGGAAAGGAGACAGGCCGGTGCTTCTATTGACAGTGTCATTGTATGAGAACTCTGCCTGAGCCAAAATTGAATCCCAACTAGCACCCTGCTCCTTGGTTAGGCATCTTAGGAGGTTGCCAAGTGACCTATTAATCACCTCTGTTTGTCCATCAGACTGAGGGTGATAGGCAGATGATAAGGACAAATTTGTACCTAGTCTCTTCCACAGTGTCCCCCAGAAGTGTCCAATGAACTTGGGGTCTCTGTCTGAGATTATGGACAAAGGTAAACCATGTAACCTGACTATTTCCTTGAAGAAAAGACCTGCTATGTGTGAGGCATCATGTGTGGTTCTACATGGGATGAAGTGAGCCATTTTTGAGAACCTATCTACAACCACAAAAATGCTGTCATGTCCATTCTTTGTTCTAGGCAAACCAAGTACAAAGTCCATACTTATGGAATCCCAAGGCTTTGAAGGAATAGGTAGAGGAGTGTATAAACCTGCATTTGATGTATGCCCCTTTGCTCTTTGGCAAATTTGACAAGTTTCAACAAACTTCCTTACATCGGTTGGCAATTTTGGCCAAAAATAGTACCTCCTAACCAATTCTAGGGTCTTATCAATACCAAAGTGACCTGACATGCTACCACAATGCTTTTCCCTGATTATATTCTCTCTAACAGATCCTCTTGGGATACACAACATGCTACCCTTGAAAAGATATCCATCTTGCAATAAAAAATCAGAAAAATTAGTATTATACCTTCCTGTCATGGCCTTGCAAGAGAGGTATGGTTCTTTGAAGTCTTCATCTGTTGTATACTGATCTTTAATGGCATGAATACCTGTACTTTCCAACTGAATAGTTTGCACAACAAGATTTCTCCTACTTAAGGCATCAGCTACCTTATTGGCCACTCCTTTCTTATGTTTTATGGAGAAGGTGTATGCTTGGATGTACTCCATCCACTTGACATGTCTGTGATTCAGCTTTTGCTGCCTGTTCAAGAAGCTTAATGCATGGTTGTCAGTAAAAACTATAAATTCCTTTGGCAATAAGTAGTGTCTCCATTTCCTCAATGACTGAACCATGGCATATAACTCTAGATCATAGGTGGAGTAGTTTTGTTTTGCCTCATTTAACTTCTCACTAAAGAATGCTACAGGCCTCCCATCTTGACTTAGGACTCCCCCAACAGCCCTCTTACTTGCATCACATTCTACCACAAAGACCTTGTCAAAATTAGGTAGCACTAGGACTGGTTTTTTTGAAATTTTTTTCTTTAACAGTTCAAAGGCTTTGCTGGCCTCATTTGTCCATACAAACACACATTTCTTGCCCCCTTTTATGGTGTCAACAAGTGGAGCACAAATGCCACTAAACCCTCTAATGAACTTTCTATAAAAGCTGCATAAACCATGGAAACTCCTTACCTCCGAGGCTGTTGTAGGTGTTGGCCAATTAAGAATGGCTGCAACCTTACTTGGATCCATTTTTAGGCTGCCCTTGGAGATGACAAACCCCAAAAATATCAACTCTTCTTGTAGGAAGACACATTTGTCAAGATTGATTCTCAACTTCTCCTCTTGAAGCCTCCTGAGCACTTGATGGATATGCCTTATGTGGTCTTCCTTGCTGTCACTAAAAATCAGTATATCATCCAAATATACAACAATAAACTTGTTAAGGAAAGGTTTTAGCACTTCATTCATCAATCTCATGAAGGTGCTTGGTAGCATTTGACAAGCCAAAAGGCATGACAACCCATTCAAATAGTCCTTCATTGGTTTTGAAGGCGGTTTTCCACTCATCCCCTTCCCTTATCCTGATTTGGTGATAACCACTTTTTAGATCTATCTTGGTAAAATACTTAGCCCTACCCAAGCAATCCATTAAATCTTCTATTCTAGGCATTGGAAATCGATACCTGATAGTAATCTTGTTGATGGCCCTAGAATCAGTGCATAGTCTCCATGTTCCTTCCTTCTTAGGTGCAAGCACTGCAGGTACTGCACATGGACTAATACTCCTCCTAATAAGCCCTCTATCCAACAAGTCTTGGATTTGTCTTGCCACTTCAGCATTTTGCTCTAGAGTCAACTTGTAGGCTGCTTGGTTTGGTAGGGTGGATCTAGGGATGAGATCAATGCAATGACTAATCTCCCTCTTTGGTGGAAGAGCATCCTTGCCTTCATCGGCTATCACATCATGGAACCTTTCCAATAATTCTTCCACTTCCTTTGGTCCAATCCTCCTAAGAGGTTGCTGCACTTTGACCTTCTTGGGATTCACATCCTTGGGCTTGATGACTACTGCAAAACATGGCACTTTCTCTTCCTTGAGGTTAGCCAAAAAACTCTTTTTCACCTACCAACATAACTGAACTAGAAATGACTTTCTCTTTGCAATCATCAATCAAAGGAGTCATTGTAAACTTTTCACCATTCTTGGACAAATGAATTACATTGTTCTTACCATCATGTTGGGCACTTGTGTCATGTTGCCAAGGCCTTCCAAGAAGAAGGTGGCATGCATCCATATCCACTATCTCACCAAGAACCTTATCATGATATTCACCTATCTTGAATTCAACCCAACATTGCTCTTTCACCACAATTTGTTGTTCCTTGGTTAGCCAAAAGACTCTATAGGGGTTAGGATGAGGCATTCTTTCCAATCCTAACTTAGTCACCATTTCATTAGAAGCCAAATTTTCAGAAGAACCTGAATCTACTATTACCTTGCACACTTTTCCTTTCACCTTGCAAGTGGTTCTGAACAAGTTGTTTCTTTGGGGCTGCTCCTTGGTGGCTGGCATGATGAGTGACTTGTTGAACATGATGCATTCTCCACTCTCAGGTGCTGCAGACTTGGAAGAGGCTGTTTGGTAACTTGTGGTGCTTTGACAGTCCTCTTCTTGAAGGAGTTGTACTCTTCTTTCTTTCTGATTTGCAGCAGTGTTTCCCATCTTCTCCGGGCACCTAAAGGACTGATGTCCAATCTGATTGCAAGAGAAACACCTTCCAGTAAACACATTGGGACCTCTGCCCCCACTTCTTCCTCTGCCATTACCTCTGCCCCTAAACTGACCCTTATCAGCACTGTTTTTATCAGCCTGCCCTTGGCTGCCTTCTTGTGATCCACCACCTTGGAATCTAGAGAAATTATCTCTGTTTTGAAATCTACCCCTGCCCCTAAAATTCTGATTTCCTCTACCTCTGCTGCTGCTGCCAAAATCCCCTTTTCTTCTCTACTTATCCTCAATCCTCAGTACCATTTGAAAACACTTATGGACTGTCTCCGGGTTAAAGAGAGTTAATTCATCTTGAATGGAGAACTTGAGGCCATTAAGATACCTTGCAAGCTTCTGTTTTTCATTCTCAGGCATCTTGGCTTTCAATGTCATCTTGTGAAACTCTTCTGTGTAGGTGCTTACGTCCATGTCCTTTTGTCTCAAGTTGTGCAACTTCTTATTCAAGTTGACCTCATAATCTTCAGGGACAAATTGCTTCTTGATTTCAAGTACCATCTTCCTCCATGTAGAGATAGGATTCCTATCATCTTCTATCCTTTCATTTTGAATAAAATTCCACCAACTCAAGGCTGGCCCTTTCATTCTTGATTTGGCAATCTTCACTTTCTGATTTTCTGCCACTTCTTCACATTCAAAATAGTTCTCCATTGCCTCAATCCAATCAAGGCACTCCTCTGGATTCATCTTACCAGGAAACATAGGTAAGTCTGCCTTAGTGTCCTTCCTACTCAACTTTCCAAGTGCATCTAGGAATTGTCTCTCTGACATGCCTCCTTGTGGCTCTTTCATAGGCACTTCTTCTTCCTCATCTTGATCCTCTTCATCTGAATCTAAGATGACTTCTGACTTCTTCTTCTTGTCTTTGTCTTTCTTCAACTTTTCTATCTCAGCCTCCATCCTTTTGTTCTTGGCTGCTTGCTCTCTCACTATCTTTGCCAATTCGGCATTTGTCACCTTTGAAGGAATTTCCTCCTCTTCTTCTCTATCTCCCATCTCTTTGATGGCTCTGATACCACCTGATGCAGAGTGGCACAAGGGAAGCAACACACAAAGGTTTACTCTATTGTCCTTTGCCCACTCACCCACTTCAACTAGCCTTCAACCAACCAACCAACCAAAGGCACATACAAGGCATATGAAGGATTTGATGTCCAGACTATTGTCCAACCCCTAAGGCTTCTCCAACACCTTAAGACAGATCAACAAACACCTTCTATGCAGTTGGTTTGATCTCCAACTTCCCAAAACTCTTCAACCTATACCTTGACTAGTAAGGCTACTAGCCCTCCAAACTAGGTTTTCTCAACAAAACTTGACAAAATCCCATATGACCAGGCAAGCATATGATAGTTTTAGATACACTCTATGGAACCCTATCAAACTCCCAAGTCTCCTGTTCCAACTCTACTCTAGCAACCCAGAACACTCATTTGGTCTTCTAGGCCTAATTGATCAATTTAGGCTAGGTTACAAAGCAAGTGCTCAAAATTGGGGTCATAAACCTAGGGCAGGAACTTGGATCTCTCCTATGACCTACAAACAACTCACAAACCAACTTTCATTCGCCCACCTATCAGATTTTGTCATCTACATCAATAAATTGCACAATTCTGGCCAAATACATAGGAATACTTGACCTAGGGCATCAAATTAAAATTAGAAGACTGCATTTTCAAACAAAAATATTTTGGAATCTTATAGTACATACCCCTAGCCTGTATTTCACCAGTTTTTGCGAATTTTCAACGGTGGAAATGCATTCTAGGGCCGGATTTCTATGGCTGCCCTTGAAAACAGGGTTTCTGGACCTGTTTTGAAAGAAAAATCTATAACTTTTGATCCCGACCACTTCAGGACCTCAAACTAGTTGCATTGGAACCCTGACTCCAAGAGCTTTCAAAAAAATATCATTTGCACACATGAAAAGTCCGTACAGTCCGTACACAGCAAGAAAAACAGCGAAAAATAGTCAATTTTCTTGAATTTTGTGCCCAAATTCCGTACAAAAACTTCCTCCTCCGTACTGGAGTCAGATATCCACCATATTAACCCATCCAAGTTGGTTTCCAACTTCTACAACAGCATTTAACTTCCCAAAGTGGTTTTTGAACCGACCCAACATATAACACCTTTGACAACTATGGTGTTTTGCATTAACACAAGGAGGTTGATTTGTTTGGCTTGTCCAATGGAGTCCAAATGATCAACACACTCCTTCCAACATACTAAAACATTAAAACAACCAAAAAAAACTCGAAAACCAATCCTTAGACCTTCTAGGCCTAATTGGCACAACAAGGGTCCAAATGGACTAAGAAGGATTTAAGGTTTATATAGTCACCCCAAACCTCTTGACCATACAAAATGGACCAAACAACAATGGCTAAAAGCCTTATTACAAAACACATTAAACAAAAAAACATAACTTCTCAAAATGCATCAAAATGCCTTTAGGAACCAAGGTGCTCCTAGGTGCCCTGCACCAATAATCAAAGAAGGAGATGAATGGAAGATTGCTTTCAAGACAAATGAAGGGTTGTATGAGTGGTTAGTAATGCTTTTTGGATTAACAAATGCACCGAGTACTTTCATGAGATTGATAAATGAAGTCTTGAATAAATTCTTGGGTAAGTTTGTTATTGTATACTTGGAAGACATTCTATGTTTAGTAAGACAAAAGAAGAACATTTGCATCACCTTAGACAAGTATTAGACAGACTGAGAGAAGAGAAATTATTGATAAACATCAAGAAGTGTAGTTCCATGAAAGAAGAATTGGTATATTTGGGATTTGTGATTTCTACAAAAGGATTGAAGATGGACCCTGAGAAGGTGAGATGAATTGTTGAATGGCCTACATCGAAGAGCATTGGAGAAGTCAGATCATTTCATGGATTGGCAAGCTTCTACTAGAAGTTCATCAGAAATTTTAGTTCAATATGTAACCCTATGACAAAGACAATGAGAGGTGATAGAAAAGATTTCAAGTGGACATCAGGATGAGACAAAAGTTTTGAGTTGTTGAAGCAAAAGGTGATAGAGCAACTTGTTTTGGCATTACTGGATTTCAACAAGGTATTTCAAGTAGATTGTGATGCAAGTGGGAATTCAATTAGAGCAGTGTTAAGTCAAGAAGGTAGACCTGTAGCATATTTCGGTGAAAATTTGAATGATGCAAGGAGAAGATGTTTAGTTTATGATCAAGAGTTCTATGCCATAATTCAATCCTTGAAGAAGTGGAGACATTACTTGTTGTCTAAGGAGTTTGTGTTGTATATAGATCATCAAGCTTTGCAATATTTCAATAGTCAAGGTAAGTTAAATCAGAGAGATATGAGATGGGTAGAGTTCATGCAGAGTTATACTTTTGTGTTGAAGTATAGGAGTGAAAAATCAAACAAAGTTGCAGATGCATTGAGTAGGAGAAGAAACTTGTTGACAGAGATGAGGGTTGAAGTGTTGGGATTTGATGAATTGAAAAACATGTATGAAGAAGATTTTGATTTTGTAGAACCTTGGAAAGCATGTAAGGAATCTGTTGTGACAAATAGGAGTAAGAGGTTGGTTGATTTCATTCAGGAGATATGTTGTTCAGAGGAAATCAGTTGTGCATAGCTAGAAGTTCAATGAGAGATAATTTGATCAAGGAGAAGCATAGTGGCAGATTGGAAAGACATTTCAACATTGATAAGACAATAGCTTTAGTGAGTGAAAACTATTTTTGGCCTCAGTTACATAAGGATATTAGGAAATTTGTGTAGAGTTGTAGATTTTGTCAAGTTGCAAAAGGGAGTAGTCAGAACACTGGATTGTATAAACCTTTGACAATACTGGAGAGACCTTGGGAAGACATAAGTATGGATTTTGTAATAGGATTGCTGAAGACACAGAGAGGACATGATTCAATATTTGTAGTGGTGGACAAATTTTCAAAGATCACACATTTCATACCTTGTAAGAAGACAACTGATGTAGTGCATGTAGCTGACCTATTTTTCAAGGAGATTGTAAGATTACATGGATTACCTATGAGCATAATTTCAGACAGAGATACAAGATTTATTGGATACTTTTGGAAGACACTTTGGAAGAATATGAAGACAGAATTGAAGTTCACTTCAGCATTTCATCCACAAACTGATGGACAAACAGAGGTAGTAAATAGGAGTTTGGGAAACTTGTTGAGATGTTTGGTTGGAGAGAAGGCAGGAAGTTGGGATTTGATTCTTTCACAAGCAGAGTTTGCATACAATAATTTAGTGAATAGAAGTACTGGAAGAGCACCTTTTGAGATTGTTACTAGAGTAAACCCTAGAGGAGTAGCAAAATTGAGAGATCTTAGTTTGGAAGACAAGAGAAGTGCAGAAGCAGAAGAATTTGCAAGACATATGGAGATAGTGCATAATCAGGTGAGGAAGCATTTGGAGGAGGTGAATAGAACGTATAAGGAGAAGGCAGATGAGAAGAGAAGATACAAGGAATTTGTAGTTGGAGATGAAGTGATGGTATAGTTGAGAAAAGAAAGATTTCTAGTTGGAACATATAACAAGTTGAAGATGAAGAAACTTGGACCTTATAGGATACTTAGGAAATTTGATTTAGGAAATGCATATGAAGTGGAGTTACCAGAGACATTGGGTTTATCACCTATTTTCAACATTGTAGATCTATATCAATAACATGAAGTAGAGTTCAGTGATAGCATGGAAAAAGACTTGAAGAAGCAGTTACCACAACAACCACCAGAGTAGATTGAAGACATTTTAGACAGTAGAGTTGGATGTATCACTAGAGGAAGACAATACAAAGAATATCTTGTGAAGTGGAAAGGCAGACTGGAAGAAGATTCATCATGGATTTCTCAGGCTAAGGTAGACCGTTTTGGTTTTCCTCTAGCCCTGGCAAAGTGAGTGACTCACTTTTTCAATAACCCCATATGTCTAATGTAGGAGCATCCCTAGTTCAAGAGCAATCTTGCATCAACCAAAAACATTTGCATTTCAATTTGTTTGCATTTTAGTTTGTTTCTTTTCATTTTCCAGTTCAGTTCAGGTAGTTCAGTGAGTAGAAGTTTCTATATTTTGGTTCTCATTCTACTGCAGTGGCACTTCAAATCTTGTGGAGATGAACTTAGCATCTAGACACCTTCATGCACAACATATCAAAAATTTAGAGCATTTGGATCAAGTATCGGAAAGTTATCATTAACAGAAGATCGATTGTTTTCTTAGAATAGAGCATCCAGATAGTCCCAGACAATCAGCTAAAGGAGAAGACCTGCGGAGCATTTCACAACCTTCAAAGCTTAACGACACATCATTCAATATTATTTGGTTCATGGCTGACCTTCCCCGAGATCCGTACATCATTCCATTCATTTGCAGAGGAGTTCTATTCATTTAGGTCCAACCTATCTATGTACACATGTTACAACTCTTCATTGGAGTTTGTGATCTTTTTTGGCCGACGTGGAGGAATCTTATGTTCTGGATATGATATATATTGATGTAATAGACACCTAGGAAAGCAAGTGAAGTTTGATTTACAAGATCAATAGTTTAGATTTTTTGTGAAGGAGATTCAAAGCTATATCTTGTGTATATTCTGATATTCTGTAATCAGGCCTACGAGCCCTAATTTTAAGCCTGCATGTTGCCGGCTAATTTGTATTTGAATTCTATGATATACTGAATGACTGAATATGCATTTGTTCCATACCTTTGAGTTGTTTCCATTGTGTTTACTCTAGTTGCACAGTTTGGATTGTTCTCTTTGAGGACCCTCCTAACTGTGTCTGCACCAGACATGTGCCACAATCATCAAATGTTCCCACAAACACATTGATACCATTTTCTAAGATAAACAATAAGAGACAAACTGGTGCAGGAGCACCTTCACAAATTGGTGTTTCCATAGGAGTTTGATTGAAATTTGATGATTTAAAATGTAATGAGATAATTTAAGTCATTTTCCTTTTATTAAGGTCACTAGGAGGTTCAAACATGCAAATATTGCATACAATGTAATAGGTTGTTATGTAAAAATGCAAAAATGATGCAAACTTGGAAGGTGAAGAGTCTTGTGGCTCTTGGTTCATTCCAAGATAGTGGAAACTAAAGAGTCTTATGTGTAATGCCTTTAAATAGGATTTGTAACCTTTGAAAACTCGGAGGTGGTTGGAGATTTAACATGGAATGTTAAAAAGACACTGTTTTCTGTGTCTTTTTCCTAAAATTTGCTGTTCTCAGCTGTGGTACGGCCCTGTACGGATAGGGAATGATGCCTAGTCATTTTTGAATGATAATAGGTTCAATCACCTTCCCTTTCCACTTTGTTTCATACATTTTGGTTTTGTTTTGTTTTAGATATTGCAAATTTGGTTAAAACAGTCCAAACCCTGTCTTAGGGTAAGCAGTGGCATAAAATCTTGTGTTTCTTCATTGTTTTATCCTTTGCATGTTGTAAATCCTTGATGGAAATGATTGTAGTAGTATTACCTTTCAAACTCATAAGGTCTCCAACCAAATATCTAAGGTGGATGTAAAGAAAATCATGGTTTTATGATTGTTTTCTGTATACAGTCAAGAAAAATAGAGTTTTGGGGGGCAGCTAAGAGGTGTAGGTGTTGGGTTTGGTAAAATATCAGTTGGAAAGGTATTTGGATGATTAAATAAGCATGAATGGACCTAATCCCACATATTCCAAGTGTTTTTTGGAAGAGTTTGAAACCAGAGGTCATAGAACCAATAAGCCCTATTTGTATTCAAAGCCTATTTAGGCCTATTTAGCACTGTAACAGTCCTGATTTGAGCAGTTCTTTTCAAAGTAACCTATGTTGGTTTTCATATATGTTTTAAAACTTGGTAATGGGTATTCAAATATACCTTCACAGTCTTGAGAAGTATCCTGTGGAAGGAGTTATGCTCTGACAGTCCTAGAAATAGGGTTACTAAGAATGGAGCAGCATATATGTGAAAAGGGTATTAATGGAGTCTCTTGACTCTCGGAGTAATTTGAATGTGTTTGGTTACTAGATTTAACCTTGTTGGAAGTCTCTTGTACCTTGCTGAAGGTCTGGATCATTGCAATGCATTAGAAACTTGTCTATTGAAGTTCCTTATGTGGTTTTGTGAGATCAATCTAGAAGACAAGCTTTGACATTGGGTATAATTAATGTGTTTTTTCATTTTCCTCTGCATCATTTTGGTATCAGAGCTAGCAAAATATATGGGAGGAGATGTTGTATTTGTTCCTATCACTGAGAAAGCAGGTGAAGAACTGAAGAATATGATTGTGTTGGTGACCATTATTTGCTAAGTTGTTTGGTTGCAGGTGCTTATCCATCTAGCTGCAGAAAGATGTTTTCTGAGGTTGTGTGTGGGCAGACAAGATGAGGTCTGTCATGACCATTCTCCAATGGAGATTAGGCTGGATAAGGGTGCATAGAGAAACCACTGAGGAGAGAGTGGTAGGTGCATCACCAGAATCTATTGTTGGGTGAGATGAATGGTTTGGTGAGTTGGTTTGTTGTGAAGTAGTGAGAGAGATGGATTCCTAACTGAAGAAGCACTTGAGGTTGCAGCCTGAAGAGTACTCCACTGATGGGAGTAGAAGGAGCCTGAGGATGCTCTGAGAAGATGGTAGTTTGTTCTATTGGTTGGCTGGTCACCTTTCTTGATGTGAAGCTGAAGAAGATGAAGAAAAAGATGCAGGAAAAGACTTTTGTTGCAAATACATTTCCAAGGGACTTGGAAATCTTTGTTGGTTGGTTGTATGGTGCAAGAGCACCTTCACAAATTGGTGTTTCCACAGGAGTTTGATTGAAATTTGATGATTTAAAATGTAATAAGATAATTTAAGTCATTTTCCTTCAAGATGTTTAGGAACTCTTTGACATTCACCAACATGACACTACTGTTATTTTCCTCCCCCCTGGGCTGCTCCAACAAAGGATCCATTTTGAATGCTCTTCCATTCTTGGTGATGACATAAGTGTTCTTCTCACCATCATGCTGAGCTTTAACATCATACTGCCATGGGCAGCCAAGAAGCAAATGACATGCATCCATAGGCATGATTTCACATAGCACTTTGTCCTTGTAGTCACCAATTGCAAATTCAACCCAAGTTTGTTCCTCTACCATGAAACTTTGGTTCTTGTTTAACCAGGAGATCTTGTGAGGACTGATATGAAGCAGCCTCTTCAACTTGCACTTCTCAACCATCTCAATGGATACCACATTCTCAGTAGATCCTAAATCTACTATGATTTTACAAAGCTTCCCATAGGCTAGGCCTTGGGTTCTAAAAAGGTTCTTTCTCTGAGGGGGCTCTTGTTTCAATGGCATCTTCAACATAGACCTTTTGATCTTTATACTCTCTCCATCTAGAATAGGTGGAGCACTCCCCATTGGTAAATTCACACTTTCACAGTCATCATCTTTCTCTAATTGATTTCTCCTTCCACTGTCATGAGAGCTACTAGCTTTCTCTGGGCACTTGTTCATTGTATGGCCAACTTGGTTGCAGCCATAACATCTTCCAGTGAAGACTCCTGGTCCTCTACCTCCTCCACCATTTCTACCCCTACCATTAGGCCTTTTCCAACCTTTGAAACCTCCTCTATGCTCTGTCTCAGGTGATGTTTCTTGTTGACTATTATTTTCAATTTTATTGTACTGTCCACAGCCAAAATTGCCTCTTCCTCTTTGGTTTCTACCACCTCTACCTCTGGCACTTTGTTCACCCTTCCTTCTCAGCTTTTCCTCTGCTCTGGAGGCCAATAAGAAGCATTTATCTACTATTTTTGGTAACACTAAACTAATCTCATCTTGCAGATTGTATTTCAGTCCATTTAGGTACCTAGCCACCATCCCTTTTTCATCTTCATTATGATTGGCCCTCATACTGAGTCTATGAAATTCTTCTATGTAGGCAGCCACATCCATGTCTTTTTGTCTCAAATTTTGAAATCTCCTTATGATTTTAATCTCATAGTCAGGTGGCATGAACTTGCTTCTGAGCATAGCCACCATTCTGCTCCATTTAGTGATGGGACTCTTCCCAATCTTCTCCCTCTCACTCTGCATATAGTTCCACCATACAAGTGCTGAACCTCCTAGCCTTGTCTTGGCAAACTTGACCTTTTTGCTGTCATTGAACTCCTTGTAATCAAAGAAGTTGCATATAGCTTCTATCCAATCAGTGAGAGCATCTCCATCCAACTTGCCATGAAAAGTAGGCACATCCATCTTGGGATCACCACTATCTCCATGAGCACCCTTAAGTGCATTCAGGAAAGCTTTCTATTCTGCAGATATGTCCTGCTCCTAAGGACTCTCTTCTGCCTCTATTTCTTCATTTATGTCAGAAGAACTTCCCTCTTCTTTGGTCTTGCCCTTAGACTTCTTCTCTTCTTGCAATTTTGCTTCTTGCAATCTTGCTTCAACCATCTCTTCCACCAACTTCTTGATGGCATCTTGACTCATTGTCTTGGGAGGCATTGTACTAGCCTCTGTTTCAATCTCCTTGTCTGACATACACTGTTTCTAATCAAAATATTGGCTCTGATACCAATATGATGCAGAAGTCAAGGTAGTGTTTGTTGAAGTTCACTCAATGAACTTAGATCCTATACTTCCTCAAAGAGGTTTACAAAGGTGTTTGTGATTACAAGCCTACACAAGGCTACTCCAGGAATTGACTTAGCCTAGGACCACCCTCTGATGTCCTCCACACAGGCTACTCAATACTCACTTTGGGGAGTCACAGCTCAACCCAACTTAGAAGCACAACCCACCTTTAGGAGCTCACCTCCTACTACCAATACCTCTACCTTCATGGACAACAACCTCAATTGACATATACTTGTTTATGAGATGCATGAAACAAGGTCTCTGACCAAGAAAACTTTGGCTAGAAAATATTACTCTAAGATAATAACTAAATCAATTCATGAAAGCTATGCATAAATTACATCAAAGACCAAGGCTACACTTGCAAGTTCAAAACTTAGTATAGTCATTGGGCTATACTACAAGTTTCTCAGAACCAAGTGTAGAAACAAGGTGAGATACAAAACAATCCAAAGTGCATTGGAGAAGATTGAGAGTATTGCAAAAGTTTTGTTCAACGAATATCACAACATGAATCACAACGCGGGGTGATTCTACTAGTCAAGCATCAAATATATATCAACCTCATCTTCATATATGGACTAGGTCCATTTTTTATTTCTTGTTGAAGGGACACACGGTCCTTATCAATATTTGTTTGTTTTCATCATCTGTCGGCTAGTAGAGCCACTAAAGAAGTTAAAACAATAAAAATGAGAGAGGAGACAAGAGTGACTTGGGTTTACAACACGGGAAGATGCCCCCAAGACATCTTCCACAATGTTTTTTCCCAAAGGCACCACATACAACAATAAAAGAGATGAGAGGAAAGTAGAAGAATAGAGAAAAAATAGAAGAATGGTCACAATAGAGGCAGTCTCTTTGTATCCTTGACCTTACAAGAGTATCAAGGGTCCTCCAAAGAGACCTAAACAACATATAACACAACACGAGGGAACACAACACTAAATATATAAATATATTTATCTAAGAGGAAGCTAAACATGCGAGCATCTTAGAGAGGTGCTACATCAAGTGTGGAAAATTGTGTGAATAATTCATACCTGATTTATGCTTATTTCCAGAATGGTCATATGGTGCTTGTTTCTCAAGAACCTGTATGTTTGAAATCTTTTGATGCTTACAAGGAGGGGAACCATTGCAATTTCCCACTGATGATAGTTGCCTTTTTCTTTTCCTTACTTTTTCTTTCTTATTCTGATTAATGAGTGTTTCATGATGAAATGGAATGCTTCTCATCGACACCACTTCCTCTTGGTTCAGCTAATTACATATAGGTTGTTCCAATCGCATATCTTGTGCATGTTGGTTATCTCATTATTCGTAAAGGGATAATGAAGGAGGAACCTTGGCATAGATAACGTTTCCTCATGGGCGAGGTGAATCTTCATATGTCATCTTATCTATTTCTAACATATGTCATCTTCAAGATCTATTGTATTTTGTTCCACCATATTATTGTCACTATGCTTAGAAAAAGGATCAGTGAAGATTTGTAGATTTTGATTCAGAGGTGCTATCGAATTATTTCTATTGTCATTCACACCAATAACTTGTATCATATTAGAATCGATGAGGTCTTAAATTTCATGCTTAAGACACATACATCTTTCAGTATCATGTCCCAAAGAGTAATGATAGTGACAATAAGCATTAGCATTGAATGAAGGTCCTTGTGGCCTAGTACTATCAAAAGGATGAGTAGGAGGAAGCTTCAAAATATTGTTATTCACTGCTTGAGTCATTACCAAATGGAGAGAATTTGATAATGGAGTAAATTGTCTCTATTCCTGTTTGAATTGAAATGGTGCCCAAGGAGGATTTGTAATAGAAGAAACTTGTGAGTGAAATTTATTTTAATGTTGTCCATTTATCTTGATGAAATTCCTATTGTTCTTCTTGAATGTATTTTGAGATGAGCTAGGTGTAGATTGACCAACCAGAGCCAATGAGGTATGATTCTCATATTGCCTAGCCGAAAGTTGGTAATCTCGGAGAGATGTGCGTAAGTGTTGAAAAGAACTATACTTCATCAACAATATCTTATCATGTATATTTGGTTGTAGATTCATAATGAATACCTTCTAAAGATCCCTATCTTTAATTAGCTATTGTATTTGCAAGATGAGACCTCGATATGGACTAATGAACTCTATCAATTTCTCTTTCGAGCCTTGTTTACAATGAACCAAATCAATCAAGGAGACAATTGGTCCAATGTTTGCTTGGAAGTGTTGCAAGAATTGATCAACTAGTTGTGAGAATGAATTGATTGAATTAGGAGGTAGAGAGAAAAACCATTCTGAAGCAGTGTCTTTGAAAGATCGAGGGAAGAGTTTTGCTAACAATTCCTCATTAAAGAAGAAATCACTACACATCGCTATGAATGTTGCCACATGAGTATTAGGATCACCTTTACCACCATACTTTTCAAAGTGAGGGGTCTCAAATTTTTTAGGTATTGGAGTTCTTAGAATTGCATAAAATAAAGGACTATGAGTATGATATGTTGGTAAAGTAGGTTGAGAAGAAGAGTTAGTCAAGTTTGTCACTTTTTTCTATAAAGAAGACATACTCTCCAAAAGATGGTTTAGGAGAGTATCATTGGATGAAGAGGTGGTTTGTGGATTTGAGAAAGGTGGATTTGATGGTGTGGTCATGAAATTATAGGGTGGTTGATAATGAGTAGAGGTGATAGGTGGTTGAGAATAGGTATGCATTGGTGTGGAGACATGAGGTGCAGAGTTTTGATAGTTAAATGCAATAGCCTTGTAATTATTTCTAGTAGAGGTTCCCATATTAGTGGTAGCATTATTACAAGCATGTGGATTGGTGGTGAGAATAGATGATGTAAAAGTGGATATTCTAGTAGTCAATATAGGTGCCAAAACTAGTGAAGTTATAAATGTCGATGTTGATACATTTTCAATGACATTCACATGGCTAGCTATTGGTATAATGTTATGTTCCACTATATGAGATAATCCATGGAGCATATCAACACATTCTTTATGTTGTTGTAATATCCCTCTTATTCCTTCAACAATACGTATCATTTCTTGAGCTAGATGTGCCTAGACTACAATTTGTTGGAATTCAGCTAGTTGTGTGTCTAAATTCTTAATGTTTTCATCAAGTACATGTGAAACCACATCAATGTCTTCCTCAACATCATGAAATGTTTGTTCTTCCGTTGAATTAGTGTTTATTATATCTTGTAGAGATATTAATTCACCCTTTTTAAAGTGATTGTATCATGGATTTTCTAATGTTTGCACACCATTGCTATCAATAGCATTAGAACCCATTAGTCTACAACTTCTTATAAAGATTTTTATAGTAGGGTAGAGGATTATACAACTCATGCAAAGTCCAATAACACTCAATTCAAAAACTAATAGAACAACCAAAAGTAGTAAGGTAGTTATGCTTGTTGAAATACACAATGTGTAATAGAAAAATTTGAAATTTCAATGAAAGAATGCACAATGAAGCAACACTACAAATCAAAATCAGACTTGAATGAGTGATTGAAGGAGAAGCAAAATTTGAAATAATATTTTGACCACTAACCCTAGCTTTTTGCAAAAAGCTAGGTTATATGAAAAATGCCAATTTTTAACAAAATCCTTACAAATTAGATATGCAAACGCAAGGTGTGAGATCAAAATGATTAATTATTGTAATTTGTCTCAAATATGATTTAAAAATAAGATTTTCAAATGATTCTAATGATATGCAATGAAAATAATGCAAAACTATGCCTTTATGCAAGCCTAGAATGCTTTTTTTTTCAAATTTATGCATGATTTTCCAATGTAGAATGATAGATGTGATATGAAATAATGAAAAGATTGATTTCAACACACAGCAAGATGCAACTGTTTTCTATTACAGGTTCACAAACATGTTTAATAGTGAAAGAGAGAGAAGGGAGATGATGAATGAATGTATATGAGTACACTAGATCAAACCCTCCTTTTACCACAACATTCAAGGACAAAACTGAGCTTAAGTCACTACAAGATGGAAGAGGACTCAGCTATAGATTTTGTGCTCTTATTTTTCAAGGAAAGATAAGATTCAACCAAGCATTTTATCAAACCCTAGGTTAATGTATGAGTGAAACCCTAGATATGAGATAATCAGCTTGAAATAGATTATTAAATATAGAAATCTAGAAACTAAAAGTATAGAGATGATCAGTAAGATGTTAGAACCTATCTCCCAAAAGTTGAGGTGTCAGAGGACAAATTTGACAACCACCGAAGTCTAGAAGTGAGATTTTGTCATAGGTCAAAACTAAGAAGATGTTGCAAATGATGCTTAGAAACTAGATCCAGAACTGAGAAGCCCTATAGACTAGGGTGCCAACCACCCAAGTCTATTCGGAGAGATATTTTGGAACAATTTTTGGATCCTAAAACTCTAATTCCTACACTACCTTCCTATAGCTCCACTTTTCCCAAAACCTATACCTATAACCTGCACAAAAGATGAAAAGAGAGGGCTTTGGGGGTTGTGGTTTTTAGGGACTTGCCTCAGTCAAATCCTGGGTTAGCATTCAATCTTTTCCAACACCATTGTTAGATAGAGAGCATGCCCTTGTAGGGAAAAGGATAAAGATAATCCAAATGATGATTCAAATGATTCAAATAGCAATGATGTCACCTCGGAGGTGAAGTCCTTAGGAAGATGAAATCTCTTCAACTCATAAGGAGATGGATGATGATGCCATATCTACAACAAACACACAAATACAAACACAAATCTGCAACAATAACATGATGAATGCCTTGAATGCTCTTTGCTCCAATATCATAAGTTTGCAATATCCATCTAGGTTTAAAATGAAGTCATAAACTTACTTATATATGCTTTCCTACTAACATTTATGAATTTAAATTATATAAGCCAACAAGGAGGAATATTTTGGAAGGGCCCAAGTTGACATGCCATTAATTAGCCTTGACCAATCAGGGGAGACTTGGGCAGTTTGCGTCCAAGTCCAAGGGCCCAAATTAGGTTAGGGGTAAGTTAAAGGAGGTCCCAAGGGTTCAAAATGTCATGGGTGTCAGGAAATTTCCTTCGGGATGATCAATTAGAATGTATGATGAATAAAATAGGACCTAGGAGCTAAACTAGGAGGTAAAAATGCATGTGTCCACTTTTTACTCCATAACACATTCCCAAATTTTTTGAAAATACTAAGGCAATTTCAAAAATGATGAAAGGATAGGCCATAGATTAGAGGGGGACACTAAATTAGTCAATGGAATTAAGGAACTATCAAATAGGCTCTTGTACTAACTAGCCCTAATTTTTTAGGCCTTTCTAGCCATTCTTTTTTTCCTTAATTCACACATTTCCATAGTATTGTTATAAAAAGATTGTTAGAGATGAAGGTAAACTACTATGTAATATGGAAATATGAAAATATACTAGAAATCTAAAATTTAACCTATATGATACCAATAGAGATTTAAGGAAATGTAAATCAACAACAAAGAAATCAGCAAGCATAAGAGATTTACACAACAAAGTATTTATGCAGAGAAAAACCTTTTTAGGTAAAAAACTCCACAAAAAGAGAGTCCAAGTATGTATTATCTTGAAACAAGAATACAACACAATCATTTGCATATTTCCTACATCCAAATAGATAGCATCTATGAACATATACAACATCACACATCTTTCTCACCTTTCTACCACCTTAAGCACATATTATATATAAGAATGATCATAAGAATCCAAACTTGCATCAATTATGGAATCTATACTTATACAATTCCAAATGCCTCCATTGGGCACCACTAGCATGCTAAACTTAAGCTTTTACATGACTTACAATTCCTTACAAATTTGTCATAAATCACTAAAACCAATCCCACTAATTTAGGCACCTAGTTTGTCATACAATCCCTATAAATTTGGGGATACTCTGACAAGATGTCATAGGATAATAAATAGCTATGCAATGATTCATATGTATGTCATCACTCCCCAAAAATATCTTCTCCAAGATGGGTGCCAAGATTAACCTTATCACTCCAAAATAGAAGATGCTCTAACCAGAAAATAATAATTAAATAATTATCATTTCCAAATAGACCCCACATCCCTTATGAATGCATTTACAAGTAATGTCTTAGAATAATTAAATACTTAGGATTTACATGGTTGATGGAACCTTAATCCTAACAAAAATGAGGAAGGTTTTGAAAAACCCATCTCATTTTTTAGCAAGTCTTTACAAAATGTTGAGTTAAAATATGACATCATGGAGAAATAGGCTTATGCCCTAGTGAAAGTAGTGAAAAACTTTAGACCTTATTTGTTTGGGGCAAAATTCATAGCATATGTACATCATTCTATTGTCAAGCACATCTTTACTCAGTAGAATTAAATAGTCAAAGATGTAGATGAATCAACAAGATTAAGGAATTCAATATGGAAATCTAAATTACTAAGTTGGTTAAAGGTCAAGGGTTAGCCAAAATCATGGCAAAATCAAATCTTAAAGTGTTTGATGTGAACGAGGTCAGTCTTGAGAAACACGTCCAACACTACCAACTCATGGATTCAAAATGGTATGGGGACATAATATATAATTTTATAAATCTAAATTTCCCACCAAGGTTGGATAAAAATCAAGAAAGAACATTGAAATTGAAATCCTATAAGTTATATTAGTTGACAATACCCTCATGTGGAAACAACCTAAAGAGCTACTATTTGGATACCTTTCAAAGGAATAATCCACAAAGGTGACAATAGAGTTTCATCAAGGAGATTGTGGTGGCAATATAAGGCCACTACTATAGCTCATAGAATCTTAAGAGTGGGGTATTGGTGGCAAACTATTTTTTTGATGTGATAAGTGCAATTAAGATGTGTGATTCATGCTAAAGGTTTTCAAGAAAAATGAAATATGCAGGAGCCCTATAATTGAAGACACTCTAATCAAAATCCCCTATCTAGAAGTAGGGCATTAAATTCATAGGTGAGATGACTAAGAAATCTAGTAATGGTTTTAAGTGGATACTGGTAGCTATAGATTACTTCATCAAATGGGTAGAAGCCATACCTACAAAGGATGCCACGTCTAAGGTGGTAGTAATTTTTTTATTGATCATATCATAATAAGATTTGGTGGGCCTTACTAGGTCATGATAGACAATGCTATGTGTTTTGGAGCTTGTGAATTTATGGATTTGTGCAGTAAGTACAACATTACAATAATTTACTCCTCACTATATCATCCTCATGAGAATGGACAAGCTGAGTCCAATAAAAAAATTTAATGAAAATCATCAAAAGAATGTTGGAGGTGAATATGAAAAGGTGTGATGATAAGCTTATGTTTGTTGTATGGGATGATAGGCTGACTTAGAAGGAATCTACTAGAAAGTCACCATATGAATTGGTGTATGGACTCGATGCAGGTTTTCCTATTAATCTCAAATTAATAGTATATTATTTCCTACAATAGAGAGTGTGTGATGATACAAATTCTTTAACTATCTAGATAGACCAATTGCTAGAGTTGGATGAGAAGAGAAGGGATGCTCAAATAATGAACATTAAAATGTATAAGAAGATATGAACATTAAAATGTAGGAGTTATTTGATATGAAAGCCCTACCTAGGAAGTTTGAAGTTGGATATCTCGTCCTACTATGGAATGCAAGAATGAAATATAAAGAGGAGAAATTTGTTTTTGAAGCTCTCTAGACCAACCCATATGTGATTAAGAACCATTGTAGTGATGAAACATTTTATTTGAAAAACATTGTAGCAGAATTCTTGGAGTTACCTATGCACGGGCAACACTTGAATTTTTATTTCTCATTCAAGGTAATCCAAGACTTTCTATGTATTATAATGTATTTTAGTCCTTGCTTATGTGGTTTTAATGTTTTGTGTAACCCCAGTTGCTATTGTAATGCTCAAGGTGATGTATTTTAGGGTTTAGGTTTTCTTTTTGTTTCTTTATATTTGGTCTACCCCCCAAAGTTCTATTATTCTTGTCATGCCCATCTGAGCCTGCATCCTTGATGAAGAGCCAATGTTGGGACCCTTTCATGCATCCTAGTTTGGAAAACTTTCTTCAGTCAAGTTATTAGGTTTAGGTATCATATAGAAACAGTGGAGTATTTTGGGCATGGAAAATATATTTAAAATATTTAAATCTTACTCCCCATGTTTTAACACAAATCGTTAGGCTCATTATAGTGCAAGCCTACAAAAACCCTAGCCCGTAAGCTTAGTTGACTTACTTCTATGATGTTTGCACTTATATTAAGCCCCCTATCACTTAAGTCATGATGGCCCCCATAACTATTTCCCCTAATTGCCCTTATCCTTATTTTGTGTGGGAAAATAGCCTGACTCCCCTTTATACATCTACCTTAACTGTCCACTAGGAGTAGCCTATTTCACAACCCTAAAACCATGTATTGTTCTAATCCCCAATGTTCCCCACATGTCCCATATCTATTCCAAAAAACTAATTAATGTCACAACATCGGTTACTCAACCATGCCACCTACTGAGTCACTACTATAGACCTAGGATAGATCCTCCATGCCTTACACTTGGTTTCCTTATACTATTGCACACCGGTTCATGCACCACACTCAAAAGAAGGGACCCACTATGCACCTTAGCATGAAAATGCATGAGCCAAATATTTGATGACACTTGTATACACCTAAAAATGATGTATCCCACAACATCATTTTCTGGCATCTCCATAATAACACCTATCATGTTAACTTATCCCCTTCCTCACAATTACTTAAATAAATCATTTTATTTAATTAATTTATCCAATTCCCATTATCACTTACCCATAATTAAATAAATTTAAATTAATTAACTACTCTCACTAACCATTACCCAAAATTAATTAAATAAATATTAAAATTTACTAAATTCATTATCCCCTCCTTGTCATTAACCTAAATTAATTAAATAAAGTTCATCTATTTTATTAATTTACCTTTCCTATAGCTAAACATTTTTTAATTAAATAAATCTCATTTATTTAATTAACTAACCTATCCTACCAAATCCCTACACCCAAATTAATTAAATAAAAACTATTTAGTTAATTTGTCACTAATTAACCCATGCACTAATTTCCTATAGTCATATTAATTAAGTCAATCCCTTAATTAATTAACCTAAGCCCTCATTATCCCATCTTCCCATAATTAATTAAATATTTAACATTACTTAATTAATTAAACTCACATGTGTCTCCACCTCACCTTTCCAAATCCATGCACTTGTATTATCTCACCCCACTAAAAATTTATTCACATGTCTCCATCCTCATTAATGTAAAGCCTTCCCAAGGCCAAATGAAAATTCCAAAATAATGTGAGCCCTCCACCTTTGTTGATGAAACCCTATCCCTTGATTTCACTATGAAACCTCAACCCTTAGATATCATCTTTGAACTTCCATCATTGATTTAAAATCCCCCAAAAATCTATAAATAAGGAGCCTCTCCAAGGCACCTGAACACTCTACAACTCTCATGCTTGAACATCAAACTTATGCTCTCATAAATCTTCCATCTCCATAGCCAAACTATAGCCAAATTGTAGCCAAATTCCTTGCCTCCATTATGTTGGTTATTTCTTGAGCAATCCACATTTATTTTCATTGGGTAAACCTAGGATTCGTAGTTGGATGCATGTATTTCCTCCACCTTATCAAGGACACTAGAATGGAGAAGATTTTTAAGGTATAACACTTGTTTCTGTTTACTTTTGCATTTCTAACATCTTCCAAATTCTACCATCTTCATTATATCCCACTTATTCTTCTCTTCCCTTCAATCAGCTGAGTTAAAATTTTAATTTTCTTTGATATGATGTCACTCCTACTCGGTTGTGATGCCACATCAAAGAGGGAAAAATGTAGACACCTAAAAATGATGTATCCCACACCATCATTTTCCATCATCTCCCCAACATCACCTATTATGTTAACTTATCCCCTTCCTCACAATTAATTAAATAAATCATTTTATTTAATTAATTTATCTGATTCCCATTGTCACTCACTCATAATTAATTAAATAAATTTTATTTAATTAACTACTCTCACCTATGCAATAGATTTCTAGAGATGTCAATTTCATTGAAGAGTGTAGAGGCTAGGGTTTATGCTGCACAAGATTGGGGAGACCCTTCAAACATTAGACTAAAGGTAGGTAACAGGTAGATTTTAGTGCTAGGGATGGTGCATGAGGCTGTCCAATTCACCTCCAAGTAAGAGTGACCCTTTAAATAGGGAGAAGGAAATTTTTGCCTCAAGTGGATAGGATTATCTCTGGTGCCTTTGGAAATAATCTTTCGGAATCAGCAAATGGTTTTCCCTTGAGTGAGCATAATCTTCCTCCTCAAGTAGCTAATAACTATGGGTCCAACCCTCCTCATATATTTAGGCCCATGCGGTGTGTAGTAGAGTCTCCAGCTTTAGATCTGGAAGGTAAGATTGGAGAGGAAGTAACATAAAATGAAAAATATTTTGCAAAGTTGGCTTAATCCAATTTTTTTTTAAATTTTGGCCCAGTCTAGCTGATTTGCACAGATGGATCACAAAGATGTGGAGCTCTATATTGAAAGGTGATGTTGAGATCTATCCCTATGCCTGAGGTTTTATCATAATGGTTTTTGACAATATGCAAGATCGAAACACAATTCTATGTGACTACCAATGGAGCTTTGAGGAGCATTTGCTCATGTTGAAGTTGTGACATCCAACATTCAACCCTCTATCTGAATCCTTTTTAGTCACACCCATTTGGGTTCGTCTCCCTAACCTCCCACTCCAATTCTGATTTGAATCGTGTTTTGAATCAATTGGCAATAGATTAGAAAAGTTCCTGGATGTTGATGAAGGCTTCACAAATTTCTTCCATTCCACCTTTGCACAAATCTTGGTTGATCTAGATTTATCTAAGAATCTCCCAAATGAGATATCTCTAAAACTTCTAACTATTGCTGGAACCCGATCTTGGACTATGAGGGTTTACCATTCCACTACCATAGATGCTACAACACTATTCACATTGTTGATGATTGTTCAAAATTAAAATTTAAAGTTGATGGACATACCACATGGTGGAGGAATGTTGAAACCCACCATTATTCTATGGTAAAAGAGAATTTTGTGAAGCCCAAGGATTTTATTTCATAGGAAACTACCCAATTAAAATCCCCTCAAAATGTGACTGTAGGTTCACATCTTCTCCTTGCTATTATGGAAGGATCATCCCCTCATGGGATGGGAAGCATTAAAGCTTCAAAAATATCAAATGCTAAGCCAAAAAAAGTGATGCCATCTCCAATGGTGGTTCTGTTGGGTTAAACTAGTTCTTGGGTTAGAGTTAGTGGATTAACCATTAGTGGTCTTTAGCACATGGTTTTGTGCTAGTTGTATTGGTCCATGGTTTTGGAGCTCATGGTTTTGAGCCCATGGTTTTGCATGTATGGAAGTCTAAATGGCTTGGTGACTCCATTGTATATGTGGTTAGTTGAAGCCTCCAGGCTCAGCCCAGTTGGGGCTGAGGGTTAATATGAAGATCTTCATTGCTGGTTTTTCCCTGATTTGGGGTTTTCTAGGGTAAATCATTATGTTGTGATTGTGTTCTTGTTCAATGCTTGATTTGAGTTTCTGCTATGCATTCTTTGGCTATGTATGTTTCTATCAAGTGGTATCAAAGCTAGGTTGTGTTTGATTATCATCTGCAGGAAGGTCTCATGGTTGAGTGGGAGTCTCACGGTTAAGTGGGAGTAATGGAAGATGAGGATAAATTGAAGGTAGATAAATTCAATGGGCAGAACTATCAATTATGGAAGATGTAGATGGAGGATTATCTCTATCAAATGGATTTATGGAGGCCATTGGAAGGAATACCTAAGAAATTGGCAGGAATGACGGATGAGGATTGGGAACTTCTAGACAGAAAGGCACTGGGAACCATTCGGTTGTGCATGGCACCATCTACGGCATTCAATATAATAGAAGCGAAGACAACAAGTGAACTAATGAAAGCTTTCGCTAAATTGTATGAAAAACCCCCAGCCTCAAATAAGGTATTTCTCATGAAGCGTTTGTTTAATCTGAAAATGATTGCTGGTGGATCTATGATATATCATTTAAACAAGTTTAATACAATTACCAGTCAATTAACTTCTGTAAAATTGAAATTTGATGAAGAGGTGAGGGCTCTCTTGGTTTTATGTTCTTTTCTAGAAAGTTGGAATAGCTTGGTAATGGTTGTACGTAACTTAGTCTCTGGTTCAAACACTTTGAAATTTGATGATGTTGTTGGTGTTATCTTTAGCGAGGAAATGCGATGGAAAAGATCAGGAGGGTCCACATCAAGTAGTGTTTTGAATGCAGAAAGTAGGGGCAGATCAAAGGAGAGAGGAAAAGGTTCTGGAGGTCATGGGAAGTCACGAGGAAAATCAAAGGACAAGAGGTCCCAATCTAGAGGATAGAAGGATTGCTAGTATTGTGGGAAACCAGGTCATCTAAAAAAAGGTTGCTGGTCTCTGAAGAATAAAGGAGACAAAAAAGAAGGCAATAAGGAGGCAAATGTGGTAAGTAATAAATCTGAAGATGATGCTTTGATTCTTTCCCTAGATAATGCTAATGATTCATGGGTTTTAGATTCAGGGGCCTCATTTCATGCTACGTCCCATAGAAGTTATTTTCTTGATTATGTCCAAGGGGATTTAGGGTTGGTTTATTTGAGAGATAACGAACCCTGTCAGATTGTTGGAAAGGGAAGAATCAAGATTAAGTTACAAAATGGGAATCATTGGCTACTACAAGAGGTAAGGCACGTTCCAAGGCTAAGTAGGAATTTAATTTCAGTAGGGTAGCTAGTTGATGAAGGTTGCATTGTTACATTCACTGATAAAAATTGCAAGGTTACAAGAAGTGTCTTAATAGTAGCCAAAGGTGTGAAAGTAGGCACCTTATATCTTTGTACAAGTCATACTCTTCCTTCTACTTTAGTTGTTGCAAAGAAAAACCAAATAGGTTTAGGAACAGTTGTTGCAGGTTCACAGGAAGAGACTGAAACAGTTGCTGCAGGTTCTGAGACAACACTGTGGCATAATAGACTTGGGCATATGAGTGAAAAAGGTATGAAGGTACTTCATTCTAAGAAAGTTTTACCAAGTTTGAAATCTATTAATATGGATTTCTATGAAAGTTGTGTATGGCAAACAAAACAGAGTTAGTTTTCTCAAGGATGGGAAGCAAAAGAAAGATGAAAAGTTGGAACTTGTGCATACAGATGTATGGGGACTGGCTCAGGTATCTTCTCTTGGTGGCTCTCAGTATTATGTTACATTCATAGATGATGCAACTAGGAAGGTTTACATTTAAGAAATGGAGAAGCTTGGTTGAGAATGAGACAGGTAAAAGATTAAAATGTCTCAGATTTGATAATGATGGTGAGTATTCCAGTAAAGAATTTGAGGATTATTGTTTCTTTAATGGAATCCGTAGGCAGGAAATGGTTCCAGGGACTCCACAGGAGAATGGAGTGGTTGAGTGCATGAATAGGACAATAATGGAGCATGCAAGGACCATGAGATTGCATGTTGGGTTGTCTTTAAACATGTGGGAAGAATATGTCAACACTACTATATATTTAATTAATAGAGGTCCTTCAGTTCCTTTGGGTTGTGGTATTCTAGAGGAAACATGGACAGGTAAGAAGGTGAGTTATTCTTTTCTCAAAACCTTCAGATGTGAAGCATTTGCACATGTAGATTTTGAAAATAGAATCAAGCTGGATGCAAAATCAAAAAATGCACTTTCATTGGATATGGCATTGACGAATTTGGTTATAGGCTTTGGGATTTTGAAAATCAGAAAATTGTGAGAAGTAGGGATGTTATATTCAATGAAAAGGTGTTGTACAAAGATTAGTTGTAGCAGCATGAGAAGAAAGAAAAGGATTATGTGGTGCTAGATGATACTCCAAATAGTGATGTTCCAGTGGTTCCTCATGCTCTGCAACAACAACAAGAAATACCACAAACTGTAGTGAATGTTAGATGGTCAACAAGGCTAAGTAGACCTCCTAAAAGGTTTTCTCCCTCTTTGTATTCTATTTTGTTAACAAATGCTAGTGAACCAGAAGGGTATGATGAAGCTATGCAGGTGGATACAAAGGTTCAGTGGGAGCTTGCAATGAAAGAAGAAATGGACTCCTTGCTGAAAAATTAGATTTGGGAATTATGTAAGTTGCTTGTAGGTAAAAAGGCTTTACCAAACAAATGGGTTTATAGGCTGAAAGAGGAAGTTGGAGCTAAGAACAGATTTAAAGCCAGGTTAATTGTAAAAGGATTTGCACAGAAAAAAGGGCATTGATTTTGATGAGATTTTTTTCCAGTTGTTAAGATGACTTCTATTCGTATTGTTTTAAGTATTGTGGCTGCTGAAGACTTGCATTTGGAATAGCTAGATGTGAAAACTACCTTTCTCCATGGTGATTTGGAGGAGAAGATATATATGGAACAACCCCAAGGATTTGAGGTCAAAGGTAAGGAGAAATTGGTGTGTAGATTGAAGAAGAGTTTGTATGGCCTAAAACAAGCACCTTGGCAATGGTATTTGAAATTTGATAGTTTTATGGCTGAGCAAGGCTATAGTCATGTAATTCTAACCATTGTGTTTATTTTAAGAGGTTGGATAATGACAGCTACATTATTTTATGTTTATATGTTGATGACATGCTTTTAGCGAGGTCTAACATGGATCACATAAGAGAGTTAAAACAACAATTAACACAGTCATTTGCTATGAAGGATTTGGGGGCAACAAAACAAATCCTTGGTATGAAAATTTGTAGAGATAGGAAGAATAGAAAATTGACTCTATCTCAGGATGATTATGTTGAAAAGGTGTTGTAGAGATTCCATATGGAGAATACAAAAGTTGTCAGTACACCTTTGCCTAGTCATTTGAAATTGACTAAGGAGATGTGTCCTAAAACACAAGAGGAGGAAGAAAAAATGTCCAAGGTACCATATGCTTCAGCTGTAGGAAGTTTAATGTATGCCATGGTATGCATAAGACTAGATATTGCACATGTTGTAGGAGTCATAAGTAGTTATATGAGCCATCTTAGATTGGAGTATTGGAATGCGGTAAAATGGATTCTCAGATATTTGAGAGGTACATCCAATAAACATTTATGTTTTGGGGGCTCTAATACTGATTTAGTAGGTTATGTAGACTCAGATTTGGTAGGGGATATTGATATCAGGTAGAGTACTACAGGTTATGTCTTTACTGTAGGTGGGACAGCGGTGAGTTAGATCTCACGGTTGCAAAAGGTGGTTGCTTTCTCCACCACGAAGGCAAAGTATGTAGCTACAACAGAGGAAAGAAAGGAGATGATATGGCTACAATATTTCATGGAAGAGTTGGGAAAACAACAGACTAATAGTTATTTGTTTATGGATAGCCAGAGTGTCATACATCTTGTAAAGAATTTTTCCTTGCATTCAAAGACCAAACGCATATAGTTGAGGTATCACTTCATTCGACCAGTGTTGGATGATGGATAGTTAAGGCTGGAAAAGATACATGCAGATGAAAATCTAATGGATATGTTTACAAAGGCAGTGACAAGGGAGAAGCTGAGCTCCTCTTCAGCTTCAGTTGATCTTCAAGACTAAAAACAACAAAAATAGAACAATAGAGTCCAAGGTGCTTATTTCTAGTGGGAGCTACAAGGTCAACGGTGTTATGATCAGTCTCCAAGTGGGAGATGATATGGTGTGGAGTCTGATCAGTCTCCAAGTGAGAAATTGTTGTTATATGGAGCCTAATCAGACTCGGAGGTTAAATTTACCCCACTTTTATCGGTGCAGTTTCCCCCCAAATTATTTAACAGGGTCAAGGGGCAGCGCCCCTTGCGGGGATTTGGGGGCAAGGCCCCCAAGACAGGGTCAAACAATTTTTTATTATTTTATAAAGGTGTCGGGAGTTATTTTTCTATTGGCCGACATAAAAAAAACCCTATTTTGTAACCAACATGGGGCTTGATAAAAGCAACTAAGGGTTAGGGTTTCTTATGATGTATTGTAGCATTTTGCAGTGGTATTGAGTTGCAGGGATTGCTAGTTGTAATTAGTTTTGATTTACTGGATATTAATATTGGACTCTCTATTGGTGGATGTAGCCTGAGTTTGGGTGAACCACATTAAAATTATCTCTCGCTATTATTATTTCTGTGTACTTTTCATTCTTCTGTTTAATCTTTATTTGCATTTAATTGATATCTTCTGTCAGCTAACCCTAACAAGTTCTAGAAGTGACAAGCAATGAGAGTTGAAATGGTATTACCTTAGCTTTGTTAAGGTTTTAGAAAAGAGGTGAAAAATGTTCTCCCTTCTATTATTTCACCAACTCAAACTAGATTTGTTAAAGGTAGATACATTTTGGATAACCTCTTAAAAATTTGGGAAGAATGTAGCGGGCTAAAGATTCTTAGCAAAATGTTTGTTAGGCCTTGATATAATTTGAGAAAGACTATGATAGGATATAATGGGCATTTATTCCATTTATTACGTGAGATTTAGGGTTTTGGGATAATTTTTGCAAATATATCAAAGTTTTCTTTAAAGATACTTTTATCCAAATTAGAGTAAGTTATGAATTATTTTTCATATTTCCTCCATATATCTATTAAACAAGGTTACCCTCTTGCTCCCTCATTATTTGCCATTGTTGCTAAATTTTTTCATTATGTCTCAAGACATGCCTCCCTTGGCCTTCCAGTCGAAGGATGGACTCTCCCTAATCAAGAAAATTTGATGGAAAGTTAATTTTTTGATTATACTACTCTTTTCCTCATTAAGGAATAATAAAAATTTTATAATCTTCATTGTAAACTAGATTGTTATTGTACTACCTTTGCTTCTAAAATTGTTGATCACAAGTCTATGATCTTAAGATGGAAAGATCATTCCCCTAATTAGATTGTGGGTAAAATTTGGGAATGAGGAGGTGCCAAGTAGATGGTAAGATAACTTGGTATCCCCTCTCTCTCTCTCTCTCTCTCTCTCTCTCTCTCTCTCTCGATCTCTCAAAGACATGTGGAAATAGGTTGTGAATAAGGTTGTCAATAAAGTTACCAAATGGCAGGTTAATGCTCTTTGTGGCAGATAGATTTTTGGTTTGTCATAAAGTTTTTTCTTCTTACTCTATATATTTCTTGCTAGTTTTTTTTAATATTAATAAAAATGGGAAAAAGGGCTCAAACCCATTACATAGGACAACCAAGAAGGTAGATGAGAAGAGTCTCATGAGAGGCGAGACTAAAAACTATTACAAAAAACAAGTAGAACTAGTAGGACCAGCAAAAAACCGTAGCACCAACACTAAACAACTAAGAAACAACACAGAAAAAAATGAAATGTTACTGGTCTACCATTTTTTTCAGACCACTAATATCTTGCCATTCTCTATTTAGGAACTCCATCTTGTCAATGAAGGTAACTTCCTTGGGATTCTTTTCCTCAACCTTGGCTTTGCCTTTCTCTTCCAACACTTTAGCTCTGGTTCTCTTTGTAGGGCCTTCCTAAACCTCACCGCGTCTTACCACTACCATCCAACTACTTCTCTTTTCTTTTTTCAAGCTCAGAATGCAAAACATATAAACTAGTTGTAGAGTTTTTTTGGTCTCCCTACTAAAGAAATAATTTCTACCAAATTTTTCTTAATGTCTTCTTGGTTTTTCCCAAGCTTAGAGATTCTATGTTCCATATCTTCCCACTTATTAAAAGTGCTGACAATGTTTTTGAATTCCTCCCATATATCCTCGTCCACATCTTCACATTGCCAGTGTTTATTTTTCTTGGAAGTTTATCTCTTCGGCTCCTAAATTTTATTTTTGGCAATGTGCAGTTGGGATAATTACCACTTCATAGCATTAATGTGCAAGAGTAGATTCTCCTAAAGTTTATTGACCTTATCCTCCAAATAAATGTAGTTTATTCTTATTATAAGAATCAATTGAATAAAATGGTTAGGGACTTTCTTTGGTCAAATGGAAAAGGGTCAAGAAAAAGGCATATGATATGATGGGATATGTGTTGTAAATCTCAGAATTTTGGAGGGATGGGATTGATGAATTTAGTTTTGAAAGGAGTTTCCTCTTTTGTCAAATGAATTATGAGAGTATTACATGGGTTTGAGGGGATATATCCCAAAGGTAAAGCCAAATGAGGATTCATTTGGTTGATATTTTGTTTAGGAATTTCAATTTTCATCCTAGCAGGTCTTCTATCTTTGGATCCATTTGGAAGGCTTGGGAGATTGCAAGGAAGTTTGGTTTGTTTTGAGGCTAGAAACCTTAATGGTAACCCCTTCTTTCCTTGCAGATCTCTATGGTGGAATCTTGACTATAAAAATAAACTCATTGCTTTATAGAGACAATTTCCTACACTAAATTGGTTTAATAAGGGTTTAAAAATATTTTCTTGGATTTTTTAAGAGAATTGGCTAATTAATTGGGAGATTCTCAAGGAGAGTTATATTTGTCAAATGTTCAAAAAAGAACTTATTCTATGATTAAAGATGTTGGATTGTCTTCTTTTGTCCTAATAATGGATTTATCTTTATACATTTGGTAGAATTTCTTCTTGGAAGTGTTGTAAGAAACTTCAAGATACCACCTCTAAGTAAGTATACTCTCTTATATGTTATAGATGAGTTCCACTACAAGTTTAACTCTTTATGGGGATTGAATTGTTGCAAGTATGTGCAGTCAGTGTTGTCATTGATGTCAAAAAGCTTGTGTTGTCACTGGTGTCAACTATATGAGAAAAGGAATATGTAAGAGTGTGAGCATTTGGTAATGAGTTGATGATGTTGTTGATATGTTTTTGGTGTTTGGTTTCCAAGTTCTTTTGAGAAAATTTGAATAATAAAGGAAAAAGTGTGTTGTAAAGATGTTCTGTGTTGCAGAGTAGTGTTCTAGTTTTTCTCCGTATTTCTTTTATATTGAAGATCTATTTACGTAGTTTGGATATGTTGATTAGAGGTGTTTAGAGGTGCTACATTTAGAATTTGGTGTGTTGGATCGATGTACAGAGGAAGATGTGTTCACCAGTGTGTGAACTATGTATTGTAGAGGTGTTTAGGAGAAAAGTTTTTGCTCCGCATTTCTCCACATAGTGGTTTTAGGTCTTGCGGTTCTGGAAGTATGTTTATAAGGTTCATATCTATCTTTAGTTGACATTACTTAGGATTTGGTGTTCTGTAAGTTGATTTCTTGAGTTCCAGTGCATAACAGAGATATTTGAGCATACTGGGTAAACAAGATAAGTTTGTGTGATAAGTGAAAGTTGTTGCAGAGGAATTTTTTGGATTTTAGGAATTTTTTAGAATACTCTAGATCATGTTCAAGCATGGTGTATGGTACATGAATCATCTTTGGTTTTGAGGAAGCATGTACAAAATTGTTTATGGTGTTAACATAGGTTTGGCTGACCTTGGGTGTTTACACTAATTGCGGAGTTGATTTGATGTTTGTGGAAGCATGGTGTGGCGTGTATGGATGGATTTAGGTCCAAACTAAGGTGTTTTGTGGTCCACCTTCACTTCTTTCCACCACCAGAATATTTTGGTACCAACCTAATTTGAATTTGTGAGATTAAGGTGCTTTGCCGACCTTGGAGAATGTTTTCAAGATTGAAGATGGTATAAATAAGTGTTGAGTCACTGAAGGATGGTAAGATAGAAGAGTATGGTGTGTGAGATATAAATTACAAAGTTATAGAGTGTGAATTTGTGTAGTGCAATGTGAGCTTTCATATGTTAGATTACTGGATGTAGTGAGTAAAGGTGTCTACAATTCCTCAGTGAGACTGTAGAGGTGATGATGGCATTGTGGTGGACTTCTTTGTTGCATTGATATAGTTTTCTCCTTGTAACAATCTTCTCTATCTTCTTTATTCTGGCAGTGAGCCCTTTTGGGTAGTGAGCCCTATTAAATTTCAGTGTTGATATTACTTTATATTGTGAGCTAACCCTCACTGTGGTTTTTCCCTTCTTGGGTTTTCCATGTAAATCTGGTGTTCTCTTGTGTTTGATGTTGATTTGATTCCATTTTTGTTACTAGCTTTAATGCTTAATCATCTTAACAGTTTAAGGGATTAATTGAATTAATGTGGATCTAAATGTGTGTGAGGGTTTTGAAGTTTTAAGTGACAACTGATTCACCCCCCCTCTCAGTTGTCTTGTACATTCAATATGAATGACTCTAAAGAATGGTAGTCTAATAGGCTTAGGTGTATTTGGTCCTTATCCATTAAACCAAAAAATATTTCTTCAAATGGTTTCTCCTTCTTAATAAATTGGTTGGAGGTGTTGTTTGCTCTTTTTTGAGTTTGTTAACTATCTTTTCTATGTGAGCTTTGGTGGTAGGGAAATAAGTTGTTTCTTGGTGGGATGTACTATTTTGTTATATTTCTTGCTCCAAGAGTAAAAAATTGAAATTTTATGAGTGTGGCTTATATTTTCTATATAAATTCTTTGTTTTCTTTGGAGTAAGAAAATAACCATTTTTTCAAAATAAATCTAGGGATCTTACTAGATTCTCTAGGGAAGTCACCGATTTTTTATCTCTTTGTAGTTTAGGGCTCAAATTGATAAATCTATAGATGAAATTAGGAGGTTGAATGAAGGAGGAATATTTACTAATAAAGGTAAAAGTCTTAACAAAGATGATAGGGAAGATGGCTCATTGGGATCTTCTTTTCTCTTCCTATTGGACTAATAGTGAGCTTGTTAACTATGATAATACTCACATCAGCCTGCTTAGAATTATGGCTATGTAAATGCATGCATTATACTATGAAAAAATTGGAAAATAAGAATTTAGAGAACCATCAAATCCAATGAAGAACATGAAGCTACTAAAAAGGACAAAACTCCTTAGTTGTTGCCTTTTTTATATTCATCTTGAATTTTTTACTGATGATGGATATAGCTCTTAATGTTTTTTCCCATATGTAAAATGATATTATTTTTCCTTTGATGGTCCTTTTGATCATGAACTAATTGACTATTACTACTTAAATGCTCCTAGTTACTTCTTGTGAGCTAGTTTTTGGTGATACTTTGTGACTGTTACTCTTAAGAGCTATATTTGTACACTCTTTCAATATTAAAAAAAAAAGGATTTATCTGACTTAGTTCTTTTGAATTTGAAACTAGATATGGAGAAGAATTCTTTGGTTGAAGGTCTTTTAAGATCTTACCTAGAGATATCAAAACATCTTTTCTATATGGAGTCAAAGCTTCATATTCATTATTTTGCACATTTTTGGAGCAATCCATTCTTCACCTTCATAGTCCAAGACTGAAGATTTTGTTTCTATGTTGATATGCAATTTTATTTGTTCTATATTTCCTCTTTTAATTATTCAATTTTGATGTCACTTCAAGTTCTAACATAACAAGGTCTATAATTTTCTTCCCATTCTTCATGGTCAAATAATCTTGCAAAGTAAAAAAATTGCACACCTTACAATTTCTACTCCATAAATTGCATACAATTTACTATTCATTCTTGTAGCATGTTTTAGGTCACATTTTAGCCCTAGCCTTAGCCTTTTCCAAATCCAAATGTCAATTGTGTGTTTTTCTTTCTACTTATCTTTTCCCTTCTATTTTATCTCATTTCTAATGTTTTTATCATTTTTATTTTGTTGTGTCATGTCAAACTCTAACACAATTATGAACATGTCTCTAGGACTATAGAAGCATCCCCTATAAATTTAAACCTGACAATTATTTCCAACCCACATGATTAAATTCCACCATGAATTTCCAAGGGCTCCTCACTGTGTTTTGTCTTGTGACTTCCCAAAGAAAATTCATATTGGATGTTTTTATTTGAATCAATTCAAAAATAAATCAAATCCTAGTTTACTCTCATACGAAGTTTTCTTCTATTGGGCACATTCTTCCTCCTTCTTCTTGGTTGAATCTTTCTATTGGAATTTATCCTAATTTCTACAAATTATCTTGTTCATCATTGTTTGCATTCTTTTTGGCAAATCTTGCATCAAGAAGAAACTGTTGATTCTTCCATGATTGAGCTACATGCTTGAAAAGGGAAATTCTTGAAGGTGTGAGCTATTTGTTGGGTGTTTCCTACATCCTCCTCACATAAAATTTCTTCTTCTTGTGGGTAAAATCTATTTCTATTTCTCATATATTTTATATCATGGGTTTTAAAAATTGTTGTAGGTTGGGTTTCAAATATTATTGTATGCTTCTCAAAACCCTTTTCTTATTACTAGTTTCTATTGATTTTCAAATCTCCATTATTAGCCTTTCTTTTTCTTAAAAAGGGATAATAAAATTCTCTTTTCTCCATAGCAATAACTTGTAATCATTTTTTTCCATTTCTTCCATTCTATTGGAGATTTGTATTCCATTGCTTTGACTTCTTCTTCAAGGAAGCATTGGCATCTAATCTTCTTATCTTTATCCCAAAAGAAATCCTCCTCTAGAATTTTTTTATCAATATTTTTTTTGCAAAAAATTCATATAGTTTTCTTCTTGGCTTCTATTTTCAAATCTTATTTTAAAATTCCATATTGTTTGTCTTATATTGGATATCCATCACCTTATTTTCTCCCTACACTAACATAGCATTTGCTTTTCCAAGATTGTGTTTGTTATCACACGTTTATTATTAAATTTTATTTTAGTCACACCTAAGATAAGAGCACACACATACAAACATCTATGAATTTTCCATAGAGATTGAAATACCAAAATAAGGGCTTGACCACTTTAGCAAACTCCTATGCGGGTAAGTGCAAGAAGATGGGGGGCCAAAAAGGGGTCTTAAGTGGCCACTTTTTTTTTTTTTTGAAATCAAGAAATACTGGCCTTGGATGAGAAATTGAGCATAGTTACACTCAAAATTTAGAGATGCAACCAAAACAATGTTCGTAGTGCTTCGAGTCTACTTTCTAAACTACTATTTTTTTTAAATGCTATAGATTAAGGGGTTCAAAAGAGGGAGCCATAGAAATTGGTGTTGTTTCTGTCAAAAAAACATAACATAGCATGTTTTATGGCTCCCTCAAAAGGTCAACTTTTTTTTGGTATTTTTAAAATCGCTTCAGTGAGAAATTAGCTAATAGCATGTAGTTTATGCTCGATTTTTATGATAATTTTTTGATGAATATTTGATTTTTTACTAATTTTCAAAGTGGACACATCCTAAAAAATAGAATTTTGGCCGTGCTACCCCTATAAATTTTAAAAATTAATTGAAAATTATTTTTTTCTTTTTTTAATATTTGTAGAATGGAGTCTAGTTTCTAAATATGTAATTTTTTTAAAATTTCAATGAATAGTTAATTTACAATGAAAAAAAGACCAAACAGTGGTTTTTGCCCAAAAACGGACACACAAACAAAAGAAATTAAAGATGAAAGGCTTAACATTGTTAAAATGTGAAAAAAATCACATCGTCAAATAGCTAAGAGAAAGCCTAACATTTCCCAGGTGTTTGATTTGTTTGACCTTGAAACATGTGCAAATCTGAGGGTTAGCACGAATGAAATTATGTGAAATATTGAAGAATATGGAAAAACACGTCTGTGACTATTCAAAAGGCACTCCAAGCCTTTGGGTTGGAAATCCAAAGAAAATCCCAAGCCCAAGGCTTGGGATTCCCAAAGCAAGACATAACGTGAGCGCGTTATAACACGCTTGCGTTATGTTTTGCTTTGCATTTTTCTTTTCCACAACTCTGTTGTTTGTCATGTTTGACATAACGTGAGCGCGTTATAACGCGCTTGCGTTATGTTCCCCTTAAATTTTTTTTCTATTCAAGTCTATTACTCATGTATGTATGTATGTATGTATGCCTATATGTATGTATGTATGTATGTATGCCTATATGTATGTATGTATCTATGTATGCCTGTATTTATGTATGTATAGTGTCGAGGGCAGAGGAGGGCAGAGATGGGAGTGAGCCAGATAGGGGAGGAGAGGGGTGGATAAGGATTGAGTGATTAAGGTTTAAGGTTGAGGGTTGAGCATTTAGGGATAGGATTTAGAGTTTAGGGATAAGCGATTAGAGTTTAGGACCTTGAGGGATTAGGGTTGAGGTTTTAGGGATAGCATTTAGGGTTAAGGGTTGAGGGATTAGGTTTAAGGTAGATTGTTGAGGGTAGAGGGATTAGGGATAGGGTTTAGGGTTGAAAGTTTAGGGTTGAGGGATTAGGGTTTAAGGTATAGTTTAGTAGTTCTTGTGGATAGAGCCAGTAAACAATGGGAGATTATTTCCCTATTTCATAACAATATACCTTCCCTAAGTGTACGGTGGACAGCAAGAAACATAGATGTACCCCAATGAAAATATTTTCTCATAATGATCATCCTTCTGATTTCAACTGTTAATTACTCACTGTGGATGTACCATACACAAAGCTTTTCTCATAGGGTTTACAGTATAGTGTCGAGGGTTGAGGGTTTATTGATAGTGTTTAGGGTTGAGGGTTGAGGGATTAGGTTTTAGGGTTGATGGATTAGGGTTTAAGGTATAGTGTTGAGGGTTGAGGGTTTAGGGATAGGGTTTAGTGTTGACAAATTAGGGTTTAGGGTTGACAGATTAGCATTTAATGTTGAGGTTAAGGTTAGAGTGTCAAGGGTAGAGGGATTAGGTATAGGGTTTAGGGTTGAAGGTTTAAGGATTGAGGGTTGAGGCTTTAGGGATGAGGGTTTAAGGCTTAAGATATAGTGTCAAGTGTTGAGGGTGTAGGGATAGGGTTTAAGTTTTAAGGGTTAAGGGTAGAGGGATAGGGATTAGGGTTTAAGGTATAGTGTTGAGGTTTGATGGTTTAGGGATAGGGTTTAGGTTTGAGGGATTAGGGTTTAGGGTTGATGAATTAGGGTTTAATGTTGAGAGTTGAGGGTTGAGGGTTGATGTTGAGGGATAGGGTTAATGGTCAAGGGATTAGGGATAGGGTTTAGGTTGAAGGTTTAATGATTTAGGGTTGAGACTTTAGGGATGAGGGTTAAGGGATTAGGGTTTAAGATATAGTGTCGAGTGTCGAGCGTGTAGGGATAGGTGTTAGGGTTCAAGTTTTAAGGGTTAAGGGTCAAGGGATCAGAGTTAAGGGTTGAGTGATTAGGGTTTGACGTTGAGGGTTGAGTACATTGAGGTTCGAGCGTTAAGGGTTTCAAGATAGGGTTGAGGGTTAAGGGATAGGGTTGGAGGGTTTAGGGATAAGGGATTAGGGTTTAAGGTATAGTATCGAGCCCGTTGAGGGTCTAGGAATAGGGATAGTATTTAGGATTTAGGAATAGGGATAGCATTTAGGGTTTAGGGATGAGGGATTAGAGTTGAGGGATGACGGATTAGGGTTGAGGGTTGAGGGATTAGGGTTTAGGGATAAGGTTTAGGGTTTAGGGTTGAGGGATTAGGGTTTAAGGTATAGTGTTGAGGGTTTAGGGATATGGTTTAGGGTTGAGGGATTAGAGTGAAGGGTTGAGGGATTAGGATTTGACGTTAAGGGTTAAGGCTTGAGGCTTTAGGGTTTACGGTTTAGGGATAGGGTTGAGGGTCGAGGGATCAGAGTTAAGGGTTGATGGATTAGGGTTTGATGTTGAGGGTTGAGGGTTGAGGTTCGAGGGTCAAGGGTTGAGGGTCGAGGGATTAGGGTTAAAGTAGAGTGTGGAGGGTATAAGGATTAGGGATAGGGTTGGAGTGTTTAGGGATAAGGGATTAGGGTTTAAAGTATAGTATCAAGTTGGTTGAGGGTTTAGGAATAGGGATAGCATTTAGGGTTTAGGGATGAGGGATTAGAGTTGAGGGATGATAGATTAGGGTTGAGGGTTGACGTATTAGGGTTTAGGGATAATGTTTAGGGTTGAGGGTTGAGGGATTAGGGTTTAAGGTATATTGTTGAGGGTTTAGGGATATGGTTTAGGGTTGAGGGATTAGAGTGAAGGGTTGAGGGATTAGGATTTGATGTTGAGGGTTAAGGGTTAAGGGTTTAGGGTTGAGGCTTTAGGGATAGGGTTGAGGGTCGAGGGATTAGAGTTAAGGGTTGAGGGATTAGGGTTTGACGTTGAGGGTTGAGGGTTGAGGTTTGAGGGTCAAGGGTTTAGGGATAGGGTTGAGGGTCGAGGGATTAGGGTTAAAGTAGAGTGTGGAGGGCATAAGGATTAGGGATAGCGTTGGAGGGTTTAGGGATAAGGGATTAGGGTTTAAGGTATAGTATCGAGTCGATTGATGGTTTAGGAATAGGGATAGCATTTAGGGTTCAGGGATGAGGGATTAGAGTTAAGGGATGACGGATTAGGGTTGAGGGTTGAGGGATTAGGGTTTAGGGATAAGGTTTAGGGTTGAGGGTTGAGGGATTAGGGTTTAAGGTATAGTGTTAAGGGTTTAGGGATATGGTTTAGGGTTGAGGGATTAGGATTTGACATTGAGGGTTGAGGCTTGAGGCTTTAGGGTTTACGGTTTAGGGATAGGGATGAGGGTCGAGGGATCAGAGTTAAGGGTTGAGGGATTAGGGTTTGATGTTGAGGGTTGAGGTTTGAGGTTCGAGGGTCAAGGGTTTAGGGATAGGTTTGAGGGTTGAGGGATTAGGGTTAAAGTAGAGTGTGGAGGGTATAAGGATTAGGGATAGGGTTGGAGGGTTTAGGGATAAGGGATTAGGGTTTAAGGTATAGTATCGAGTTGGTTGAGGATTTAGGAATAGGGATAGCATTTAGGGTTTAGGGATGATGGATTAGAGTTGAGGGATGATGGATTAGGGTTGAGGGTTGAGGGATTAGGGTTTAGGGATAAGGTTTAGGGTTAAGGGTTGAGGGATTAGGGTTTAAGGTATAGTGTTGAGGGTTTAGGGATATGGTTTAGGGTTGAGGGATTAGAGTGAAGGGTTAAGGGATTAGGATTTGACGTTGAGGGTTGAGGGTTGAGGGTTTAGGGTTGAGGATTTAGGGATAGGGTTGAGGGTCGAGGGATCAAAGTTAAGGGTTGAGAGATTAGGGTTTGACGTTGAGGGTTGAGGGTCGAGGGATCAAAGTTAAGGGTTGAGGGATTAGGGTTTGACGTTGAGGGTTGAGGGTTGAGGTTCAAAGGTCAAGGGTTTAGGGATAAGGTTGAGGGTTGAGGGATTAGGGTTAAAGTAGAGTGTGGAGGGTATAAGGATTAGGGATAGGGTTGGAGGGTTTAGGGATAAGGGATTAGGGTTTAAGGTATAGTATTGAGTCAATTGAGGGTTTAGGAATAAGGATAGCATTTAGGGTTTAGGGATGAGGGATTAGAGTTGAGGGATGACAGATTAGGGTTGAGGGTTGAGGGATTGGGGTTTAAGGTATAGTGTTGAGGGTTTAGGGATATGGTTTAGGGTTGAGGGATTAGAGTGAAGGGTTGAGGGATTAGGATTTGATGTTGAGGGTTGAGGCTTGAGGGTTTAGGGTTGAGGCTTTAGGGATAGGGTTGAGGGTCGAGGGATCAGAGTTAAGGGTTAATGGATTAGGGTTTGACGTTGAGGGTTGAGGGTTGAGGTTTGAGGGTCAAGCGTTTAGGGATAGGGTTGAGGGTCGAGGGATTAGGGTTAAAGTAGAGTGTGGAGGGTATAAGGATTAGGGATAGGGTTGGAGGGTTTAGGGATAAGGGATTAGGGTTTAAGGTATAGTATCGAGTCAATTGAGGGTTTATGAATAGGGATAGTGTTTAGGGTTTAGGGATGAGTGATTAGAGTTGAGGGATGACAGATTAGGGTTGAGGGTTGAGGGATTAGGGTTTAGGGATAAGGTTTAGGGTTGAGGGTTAAGGGATTAGGGTTTAAGGTATAGTGTTGAGGGTTTAGGGATAGGGTTTAGGGTTGAGGGATTAGAGTGAAGGGTTGAGGGATTAGGATTTCACATTGAGGGTTTAGGGTTGAGGCTTTAGGGATAGGTTTGAGGGTCAAGGGATCAGAGTTAAGGGTTGAGGGATCATATGGTGGAGCATCTAGCAAGCTCTTGCAGGAAATAGGAAAAGTTCTCCCTCAAAAACCTTGTGGTCATTCAAGTCTAAAGGGGAAGGTTTGGAAAGAGAAATACACAAGATGTGATCAATCTATAGCAGGACAAAACGTGAGCCCATTATAGAAATGATAAAAAATTGTTGACCTCTATGATCCAGGTCCACATGCTTAATTTTCATACTGATTCTGCGCGTGCTCCGACAAAAAAGAAGTGCTTTCATGCTATTGGGAAGTTCACATGCACATTTGACACATTGTACCACCTTTGCATGATCTTTCCACCACCTTTTTTGTGTTGCCAAATTGAGGAGGAAATAACATAGTTTTCACACCAAGTTTGATATATATCTATTCAAGTTTCAATTTTTGTAGTGTTGCAATGTTAATTGTGATTCAATTTTAGGAATTTAACATTATAGATTAGTTAATAGTATTGTTGTTAGTAATTATATTTGAATGTTATTCAATTTAACATTGAAAAGGAAGCAAGTGGTGAAAAACTCAAATTGTTAAGGAGTTTGATGCAAGAAGAAAAAAAAACTACATAATTGGCTACTCTCTCCATTCGAATCTTCATTTTTTAGGTATGTCAAGTCTTTACATGCATGTTCTTTACATTTTCCTTAATTCGGATTGAATTACTTTATCATGCTTTATCATACATGTTTAAAATAGACACATTCCCAATCAAGAAAGTAGCCTACAATCTCACATGATGCCATGTATATTTTCTACACTTGGGCTCTTTAATAATTATGTGTAATAAACAGACCGTTACATACCATGATGTCAAACTATACAAGAATAAATCCTTACAACATAATAAAAATACAATCCCACTATTATCTTGTATTCATTTCTTAGGAAGTAATATTGGTCTCTTTATCATGCTATAGACAAATTCTCTGTCATGCCGAGGAAACGATCAAGAATTAAACCAACACATGAAGAGATAGAAGCTAAGAATGTAAGGAAAGTAGTGGCTATGAGGGAACTTCGTGAGAAGAGGAAATTGGACACGATAAATGAAGACATACCAATTGAAGAGGAACCACAACCATCACAAATAGATATGGTATTGGCGGCACAAAGAGAACGAATGCAAAAACTTCATGCTACGAGAGATTTGAATACCATAGTTGGAGACACATCCTCTACTGCAAGTCAACATGTATGGACACCATCTACCACATCTCAATTTGAGAGTACATCATCACTCACATGTGATGAAGGAGGTACGCCATCATTTCCACCTCAACCTCAAGGTATGTCATCTATTCCATCTTCGATCGAAGGTATGCCATCTAGCCCATCTATTCCTAATGTTGAGATGAATTTACCTAACTTAACACCACCTAGAATTTTGCATAGAAAGCCAAAGTATTTGATTGAAATTGATGAGAATATTTTGCAGCCAATGGAAGGTAAGATTCCAAAATGTACTTGTAGAAGATATGCTCATAAGATTTGGAGATTGTTCTTTGAAAAGTTAAATGAGACTACAAGATGTCAACTATTCATTGAAATGATGCGAAGTATAAAGTATAGGTCCATCATGAAGATTCTTGGGTTGAGAACATCAGAGGCTTCAAGTGAAAAATCTATTGTCAAGAATCTAATGAGTGCGTATGAGAGAGTGGGTAACACCTCACACACAAAAGATAGTAATACAACATGGCGTGTGATTACATTGACTATAGTAAGTAGTCAAATGAGGAAAGCTTGTCTCATTAGAAAGATGAGTCAAGAATTGAGAATTAATAGGAAAACTTTATCAAGAGCTGTTGGAAGATGCCAAAGAATTGAGGAAACTAATGCCAATGAATTATGGGCGTTCTCAGGGAGACTACCATGAAAAGATAAACCAATTGTTGAAGCATTGAGATCACTAATTGAATACTTTTGGAAGAATTACACAAGGGTATCTCCGAATCAAAGGGATGTGGTAAGAAGGATAATCGGTAGTCAAAACCATGAGCCACATCCAAAGCATTTTTTGGATGAGACTCAAACACAGTTTTATGGTAAATTTCTAGAGAAGTATCCTCAAATTAAAATTTGTCAAAGATATTTTGAAATGCTAAAACTTTTCTATGTCAAGATAAATCACACACGCACTACTTGTTGTAGATTACATATTGAATTTTCTAACCATTTTGATGCTTATAGGTCTATATGTTTAGATATGCATACTAACAATGTTTTGCAGGGTTGTGCCATATGTGCCCCACCAACATCTTCAAGAGACTTCATATAAAGAATTTTATGTGAAAGAGAGGAAGGTCAAATATTCTACAAGAAATTATGCTTGGATGGCACATGTCATCGTTGTGGTGGCTTGCAACATTTTCCAATATGTGAACATATGGAAAGAACACATGCAGTTGGAAATGAACTAGTAGAGTTTGGTAAGTATAAAATAGTGGCATACAATACAAAAGATGGTAAAGAAGTAAAGAGGTGTGAATTGGTTATTGAAAAGATTCTAGTGTATCAGTTTATGCCTATGTTTCGTGACAGCATAGTGTATGAGTATGCAAGACATGCCCATAGAAATCGATGGTTGGACTTGCAATTCAAGTTATGCAAGGACACATTTCCAGTTGGTAGCATTGTTTCAGTCATCAACTTTGCAGAGAACTCTATTCTACAGCCATAGCATGAGGTGCAATCACAATATTACAACTCCATACAAGTTTCTATATTTGTGCACATCGCATTCATTCATGCGAATGACAGTACAGAGGATGACAAAAAGATCATAAGGGAGTATAATTTCTATATTAGTGATGATCACATGCATTCTACGGAGTTTGTGCAAGGTTTCTTTTAGGTGTTCTACAATGATTTGGCTAGAAGGGGCATATCATTCAGTCAGCATATCATATGGTCGGATAACTATGCATCACAATTCAAGAACTCTCAGAATTTCTATTGGCTGAGTAGGAGGCATAATTTTACAGGTATTCAGCATATGTGGAACTTTTGTGAGGCCGGGCATGGAAAGGGGGAGCATGATGGTGCAAGAGCATGTATCAAAAGAGCCATAGCATGAGAAGAGTTAAAATATAAAGACAATGCAAAGTTGACAGATGCAAAATCGATTATCGAGTGGTGTAATGCTTCCATGGGTCCAGGTAATGAAGGTAAGTCTTTAGTTCATAGATTTTTTTGGTTGATAGATGATACTAACATTGCACCATATGAGGACTATTGTACACTGACAGGATCAAATGAGATGCACTCTTTCAGAAGCTCAATTACAAGTTCATGGAGTATCCATACGTGAAAGATGTCATGCTTTTGTTCTTCCTGTACAATTCAAGTCTGGGATAAGTGCGAGTCAAAGGAGTGGGTTGATGAATGGCAGTTAAGTTATCTTAGCCCACTTGACACATATCGACCCCCGACGGCACTAGAACTAACACAGATGGAATCATCAGTTGACTTTGACCACATATCAGATTTAGTTCAACCAGGTAATATAGGGCACATATATGCATCTAGTTTCATCTAGTTCAACCAGGTAATGTCATCTTACTTTGTAATGTTTTTGTAATGTTGACTAATTTCATCTAATGTGCTACACATATCAATGTAGGGCACGTATATGCAGTTATTGCAGATGAAGATAATAAAGAGGGAATAGATTATTACTTATGTTGTTGTGTTGAGGCCAAAAAGAAATTAGAGGCCCCTGTTATAGATGGAGAAAACATTGAATACCCTACAGGCTTAGTAGTTATTACTGGAACATGGCTTAGAAGGTACCCACATAAGAGTGTTAATGTTTGGCTATTTCAGGACTTTGACATGCATTGGAAGATTTTTCATTACTCGAACCTTGTCGTGGCATCCAATGTTCATTTGCTAAAGTATTGGGGTAGACCTTTGAACAAAATCTTGTGGAAGGTGCGTGAGTTTGACCATGAAGCAATACTTGACACAATAAAGAGTAGAGCAGACCTGGATGGTTCATTGGATTAATTTGTAAGTATTCACATTGATTTTGTAAAGTCATGTTACATTGAGTTGTAAGTATGCACATTAATTTGTAAGGTTTGTCTTTTTTTTATTTCCTCCTGTATTTTTACACATATACACATTTTTACATTATCATGTTATGCATTTTTGGTGTCCTGCTCCTAATGCGACTAAACTGATTATTCCAACACGTCGAGATGGGTGCATTTATGCTAGGCATGGTCCTATTTTTGGTGTCCTGCTCCTAGTGAAAGGTTTTCTACTGCCCCAAAAATCTTCAGAAGGAGGCAGTGTAAAGTTACAAAGGGGTGTAACTTTCATCCTACTCCTGATGTGACCAAACTGATTGTTCCAATGCATCCAGATGGGTACATTTATGCTAGGCATGGTCCTTTTTTTCCCCCAAACATGTCAAAACAGTCTGAGCCACATTATACCGACAATATCCCTAAAGAGTCCAAAGTGCAAAAAGGTAGCAATATTTGACGAGATGTTACTTGAAAACTGTGTCACTTAGAAACATTTTGTCTAAGGCAACATGTTCATGTAGACTACTTCTACAATAACCTCTCTCATTTTTTTATATCTCTGAGGCATTTACCTGTGCTGAAAGGTTTTCTGCTACCCCAAAAATTGTCAGGAGGCAGTGTAAAGTTGCAGAGGGGTGTAACTTTCATCCTGCTCCTAATGTGACCAAACTAACTATTCCAACGTGTCCATATGGGTACATTTACACTAGGCATGGTCCTATTTTTCACCCAAACATGTCGAAACAGTCCGAGCTACATTGTACCGACGATATCCGTGAAGAGTCTAAAGTGCAAAAAGGCAACAATTTGACGAGATGTTACTCAAAAACTGTGTCACTTAGAAATATTTCATCTAATGCAATGCAATCATGTAGAGTGTCTCTACAATAACCTCTCTCAATTTTTTATATCTCTGAGACATTTGCCCGTGGTGAAAGGTTTTCTGCTGCCCCAAAAATCGTCAGAAGGAGGCAGTGTAAAGTTGCAAAGGGGTGTAACTTTTGTCCTGCTCCTGATGCGACCAAACTAACTATTCCAACGCATCTAGATGGGTACATTTACGCTAAACATGGTTCTATTTTTCACCCAAACATGTCGAAACAGTCTCAGCTACATTGTACTGACGATATCCCTGAAGAGTCCAAAGTGTAAAAAGGCAACAATCTTTGACGAGATGTTACTCAAAAACTGTGTCACTTAGAAACATTCTATCTAAGGCAACATGATCACATAGACTTCTTCTACAACAACCTCTCTTAGTTTTTATATCTCTAAGGCATTTTCCCGTGGTGAAAGGTTTTCTGCTGCCCCAAAAATTATCAGGAGGCAGTGTAAAGTTGCAAAGGGGTGTAACTTTCATCATGCTCCTGATGTGACCAAACTAACTATTCCAACGTGTCTGGATGGGTACATTTACACTAGGCATGGTCCTTTTTTTCACCCAAACATGTCGAAATAGTCTGAGCTACATTGTACCGATGATATCCTTGAAGAGTCCAAAGTGTAAAAAGGTAGCAATCTTTGACGATATGTTACTCAAAAACTGTGTCACTTAGAAACATTCCATCCAAGGCAATGCAATCACGTAGACTACTTCTACAATAAGCTCTCTTAGTTTTATATATCTCTGAGGTATTTTCCTGTGGTGAAAGGTTTTCTTCTGCCCCAAAAATCGTCAGAAGGAGGCAGTGTATTAAGTCAGGATGAAAGCCTATTCACTCTAGGCGCCAATCTCAAGTTGTACAATCGTGAATGGGTGCCTAGAGCAATAAGGTGCTACGTCATGGTTTAAGGACCTTGAAATGGTGCCCAAGCATGTAGGAGAAATTTTCAAGGAGCCAGAATGTTTTTGAAACTCTAAGGAACTAGTCCAAAGACTCTATGGTGCCATCTTGATACCATTGAGTCAACTTTGGAACTCAAACATATTGAAACAAAGTCTAGGAAGCTAGGCGCCATCTCTTTCCAGTTCAACCTCTCAGATGCACCAACATTGGAAAGACTCTTAATGAGCGCCTAAGTTTGAATTGATCTTGTGATTGAAAGTTTGGTGATGTATTGGTGCAAGATGATCTTTAGTTGAAGCAATCTAAGTTCTAGGAAGGGTTTAGAAGTTATCAACCTCTTCACTAAGTTAGGTTCACTTTACAAGCTTTCTTACCCAAGAGTTGCACCTCATTAAGACAAGGCGCATCTTAATCTCCTGGACTTTTCCAAAGAAGCGCTTCAATTTATTAACACCTTTGGACCTTGTTTTGCATTCTAAAAGAGAAGGCGCACTTTGGAGGCATTTCTAACCAAGATTGATGCCTATGTATAGTCATCTCTCTGGAGCATTACAATGTGTTTTAAAATGAAGGAGGACATTTCATAAGTTGGGGAATTGATCACTGAAGACCTTGGAGTGTTTGAATTACTCTAAGCAAGAAGGCACATTTCCATCGAGTAGCATACTCTAGATAGTGCCTAATGCCATCAAGGTGCAATTCCACCCTCACTTTGGTGCCTATCATCAAGAAGGGGCATTGGGCATTCCTTGAACAATTCTAAGCATTTGAAGTTCATGAAATCACCAAGGAATGTTGGGCACCATGTGTATCCTCAACAAGCTTGAGTTTGCGCCTAGACAAATTGGCGCTTATTCATGTTTTAACTTCCCTCTTGAAGCACCTAACTTGGGAAAAAGTTATCTTGTTGTTAGTCAAGTGTTTGATGTGTTTTGGAGACTCCAAAAGACTTCCACTTGCTAGGCGCTCTTCTTGGCAACTACAACCTTCAACTGCCGCCTAGATCCTAAAGAAAAACACTTGCAAGTGTGGGCGCACTTTCCTTGTGATGGAGCATCAAACTGGCACCTAGAAATCATAATGCATGAAGTGAGCGCACTTGTCCTTTAGAGGTTTCTCAACACCTCTAGCCTTTAGTATCCTGATCCATTGGACTAGTGTGGCTATGAGGTTGGAAAGTGTTGCAACCTCCATCCTTTAAACTTCTCCACCTTGTTATGGGTTGTTTTGAGTATTTTCACTTGCTTTCTCTTCGAGAATATTTTCTAATGATACATGATGTGTCATAGATCATTCAACTTGATAAACAACATGCAGGGATTCTCATGCCTCCTATACTTCTTGCAAGTTTCTTTATAGATAGCTCACATCATTGTCCATCTAGGTGGTCATTTCCCAAAATATTATGATAAGATAATCTTGTTAATGAACTTTGGATTAAATGAGAATCAACATGCTTTGTCTTGACTAGAATAGTTGGGATGGACAAAAATCTATTGATTCTAGGTTGGATTGTTAAAGGTTAAGAAGTTTTGGTGTCTAATGCCCTCTAAATCTAAATATTCAAAATCATAGTGGTTCAATAAGTTACAACAAATAGTCAGGTAGACAATAGACTATAAGGAACAAGGACTACACATGAATCCAAAACAACACCAGTCAATAAGGACGTCACAAGAAACTCAACATTACTTCCAGAGGTGTTTACAAAAACAAAGGGGAGAACACAACTAGAGAATGCTAGACTATAGTAGGGATGAGTGTCTGATGCAAAGCACACAGTGGAAGCATAGAATTATCAACTTTTGAACCTTCAAACTCACTATTGGCGAGACAACATACCATTGGCAAGCTTAAAATTTCATCGGCCGATAGGTCGATGCCACCATGACTTCGTTTGATTTCATTTCTGACAAACATCCCATCATTGACTCTTATCGGTCAGACAAACCACTATCGGTGACTTTATATCCATTCACACCAATGTCTTTGTCACTCTGATATGAGACTCTAAGTCCCTCACCTATCGGTAGGACTTAATACCATCGGCACACTCAAAAACTCTTCTACCAACACACCGATCTCACCAATGACAACCTTCAAACCACACCCGTCAGTGAGACTCCAAACATCGGTGAACTCTAATCTCATTGGGCTGATACACCGATGGATTTTGACTATCGGTGTGACCCCCTTCATTGGCGAAGCTCTCAACTGCTCTTCCGATGCGCCGATGGGATTATCTTTTGATACACCGATGTCTTCGACTTCGAACCACACTCGTCAGCAAGACAGACCACTATCAGTGAAGCCTAACCAAGGTCTACCGATACGCCAATATGACCAACTCTTGACGTCGATACAAGGTTCTTTTGAAGTCAAAGGGAGCCTAGGCTTATGGGGCTCAATTTGATGTATTTATTGAAAGCTCAAGGTGAATTGATGCTTATTGAAAATGCCACTTAGTCCTTCATTTGCATTCTAGGCGCCATTTCATATTGACTTATATACTCCTCCTCATGCCATAATGAAGTGGTTTAGACAATAGGTGCGCTTCACTTACTAGAGGCTTGTTCTCCTTCCACCTTAGGCACACTTTTATGGTGGAACAGGTGTCAATGGATGCCTTGTCTTAAATGAATGCTCTCTCTAATTTGGGTGCCCTTTTGAGGCTTTATGAGTTACAAATTGTGCCTCAACCCTTCATGCTTGTTGTTCAATGTTTGAATGTTTAAGAAAGTCTCCTTTAGGTGCTCATCTTAATGACTTTTTCTTAAGGCACAATCATCCTAATGACTTGGATATTCATCCTAGTGTTTTAGGATATCAGGCTACCAGACTTAGTCATTTTCAGGATCTCAAACATAAAGAATAACATGATGATTCATTTTTTTGTATTGCATATAGTTGACATTCTATGCTACTCATAAAGAATATTAATATTTTCTATTCAACATGATGATTCATTTTTTTTTTTAAATACAACTTTTATCTTTTAGTTCCAAAATGAGGTTTAGGTGATACTTGAATAACAATAGCTAGCTGATTGGATCAACAAACATCCTATGTAATACAATTGGACTTTAAATATTTGAAGTAGCCATCTACAAATATCCATTCAAACATGGATTTATAATGCAAGTATGGATGCCATCAATAAAAAAGATTTGTATTAACCAAATATCCATATAGACATACATCAATATCTATCGACAGAAGTATAAAATATATAAAAAAATAGCCATATAGGCTTACAAAAATGCAATATAGGCATACAATGTCAACTATATACAATACAAAATATATGTCCACAAATGCCATATAGGCATACAACAAAAGAACACAATAAAAATTTATTCCCGTTTGGCTAGTGAAGAGAATAGATCATGGGTAGCCTTTGATCTTCTAGGGGATGGAGACACGCATGTGGGTGTTCTACTATGAACCCGAGGGCTACTCCTATTTAGTTCTTCCTGCATCTTTACCTGTTACAATAAAAAGTATAGACATTAATATATAGAAATTACATGTTATAAAAAATGAAACATTTAACAAAATAATCACTTACCGCTAACATATAATCTGTCTCCTCACTTGCCTCAGTAGCAGGAATAGGCTTGGTGATGTCATGTCCTATAGAAACCATCCAAATAGAAATTAAACTTCAAATCAATAATATTTTGATTTTTCAAAAATAGACAACTATAACAATGAATGTAAATTGAAATTTACTAATCTGCCTCATACCCCTGTCAATGCCATGGAGCTATGAATCACAGAGGCCACACCATGCTCCATTACCCTTTGAACATGGGGAGGTGTCTCCACAGCCTACATCATCTGGAAATAAAACAACATTATTCAATTACGAAAACTATAATAGTGATGCAAATCATGGCTCCTAACATACACACACGTTCATCTAAACATGGAAGTACACACAATAAAGCACACAAGTCACATACAAAAACCTAGTAAGGACAATTCATTCATTAAACTATTTATTTTATTACCTCTGTAAAGCTTTGAAGTCCACCACCGCTGGTAGGTGTTGCCGTGAAATCTACAATATTAACCTATTCAACATCCAAAATTAGATATTAGAATACCATTCATATAACAATGCTATTCACATGTAATATTTATAATTGTTTACTAGTTACATACCCCAACAGTAGATGATCTAGTGTAAAATGCAAGTGGCAAACCACTGAAAACTACATCGATGCTATGACCCTAAAATTTCATTAAAATTATCAATTTAAATTAGTTAATTTTGCATTTCAAAAATGAAATTTAATAAATTAAATTTGATAAACTTGCTAATATTTACCTAAGTATCAAGGCTGAAAGTCTCACTCATGAGGGTATCTGTCATCACCATCTGCTCAACTACAGATGTAGCCTATGCACCTACGTCCTAACTATCCATGGGGTCATAACCATAGGCTGACCCACGAGTCTGACAAGTATGGGGTGGGACCCTACTCCTCGCACTATCTCCCAACCCACTATGTGCTGCAAGACCAGCATGCTCTATGATGCTCTGGGTCAAGGCACTAATGGACTGAAGTGTATCGACCTCAACACTCTCCTTCACAATGGAAGGGATAGAAACATGCTCGTGGGCTGGTCTACTGATTACTCATCTCACTACCCACTGCGGGTCAAGACATGTTCCTGGTCTATCTTGTGCTGACCCCCCACCTCTACCCTAGAAGTCCCGCATATCAAAATAGTTTGGCACTTTATTGAGGACAAACTCGCAGTAGAGTTTCCTCAAAAAGTATTGCGGGACCTCATTATTATTGCATGGAGGATGGTCAAAAACCATCCACCACCTCTACCCAAAATTGTCCCTTATCGCTTGGTTGTTGCACCAATGGATAGGGAACCTCTTGCATGTAATGGGTAGAGGTTGATTTGTTTGTGGGTTTGTGAAAATTGAACACAAGTCTAATTTTTTGATTTGTAATTGTTTCACATCTTGGTATGACAGCTTGTCTACATAATAATCTCTAAACTCTCTCCTCTTATCCATCCAACTAGTTATTTTCTTGCTACTTGAATCTACATTTGATAACATAGATTCAAGAGATTCAGCAAGCATGGACCTATGCAAGGTTGAAGTGGAAGGATCTTTCAACCTTGCAATTATATCTTTCAACATGTGAATTATGTGATGTGTGACTATTATTTAACTAATAAATAGTTAAATAATATGAATTATTCACACAAAGGGTAAACCAGTTAGGTGATAACCCTGTTCACACCAACATCGACCACCGTACCCCCTTTAGCCTTAGCCCTTTTTCCTTCACCAATCCTTTCTCCTCTTAGACCTATATTCCTCCCTCATAGCCCCTCTCCTTTTCCTACCCTATTAACTCCCATTTTTTTTCCTTGTCCACCTTTTCTACTCCTAGCCTAACTTTCCTTCTCACCCTCTATCTCCCCCTCATCCTACTTTAACAACATCAACATCCCCAACTCTTATCCCTCCCACTAACCTCATTCTAAACTAGTTAGTCCAAAACATGGGATCCACACAATGCCAATTAGTTGTTCTTCCTTCTTCCTCCACATGATAAATGACAACCCTCAACCTCCAATGAAACCCTCTTTTCCTAGACATCTTATCCAACCCCTTCCCACTACAGTTTTTGGTAGCTTTCCTACAATGGGAAGAGTAATCCCTAAAACCATATCTTCTCTTTTACTGCTACATGCATTGATCATTTCTTTGTTTATCACATGTTAGCCAAGCTCTTTCCTTACTCCCTCAAGGAGAAATCTTTAGAGTGGTTTCATTCCTTACCCAACCATTCCATCCATTCCTTAAACAAACTTTCCCACCTTTTCATAGAGCACTTCCTAATTAACATAGGCATGCAAGTCAAGTTTACAGACATTGTGCACTACAAGCAAGATCTAAATGTAAAGATAATTGATTTAATTATTCACTACCAATCTTTGCTCTGCTAAATCTCCTATCCCCTTCCCAATTTAAATATTTTACAGGTTTTCATTGGAAACCTTATTATGGACATTCATGACAAGATCCTCCTAATGAAATACCCCTATTTCCCTCACCTTAGCACTACCTTAAGGGATTATGAGCAAATGGTGGATCACTTTAAGGCCCTTTCTTATTCTTCAACCCCAATTTCCCCTATCATGTCATCATCCTAGCCTCTTCCCATCAATCCAAATACCTAGCAAAGAAGAATAGAAAATTCTCTACTAAAACTAATAGCAAACCTTTTGTTAACCAAGCAAACTTAACAATCCCCTCTTCTCCTTTTGCACTAGTTGTATCCCTTCGCCCTCTAGCCAAACATAGGTGGACTAAGTGTAGGAGTTAAGGACAACACTGAGAGGGGGGGTGAATCAGTGTTGTGTGAATTCTTTAATCTTTTTCAAACTTTAACTTTCTGAGCACAAGGAATGAATGATACCTTTGATTTGTCAAATACATATACACATGACTATGAATGCAGAAAGAGAATAAAACTTCATAAGTAAATTAAACACACACAAGGAAGATCAATATGAATCATAACATAAGATATGCACGAGTGGAAAACCCATCAGGGTAGAAAAACCACTCCAGAATTGCCTCACTGGCTTAACTGAAAAACATGCCTCACTGGCAATACAAATTGTCTCACTGACAAATATTAAGGTCACACTGACCTATAAGCCTCACTGGCTAATACAATGCCTCACTGGCAAACCAAATCACCAATAGAAGTTATAAACCAAATCAGAGGGATACTCTGTTTCCATTCAATACAAATATATGTCTGTCAAATACCCATTCTATTCAATCTGACATCTCAACAATCCTTTATTCTTGATCCAATCAACACTGCATTCTAACAACACTGCATATCAAATGTGTATTCTAATCCAACACTTCACAACACTGTATATCAAATGTGTATTCTAATCCAACACTTCACAACCCTGTATATGCCATCTCTATCCTTCTTAATTCATCCATCAATGCACCTGGAAAAAACAACTTTATACAGATTGAATGTTCTCCCTCCTACAAAGAAAAATCTTTTCATATTCCTTTTTTTCTGCAAAAATTCATTGACCTTTCATATTTATTTCAATCTGAATATTTTGTCTTCAATGTCTTTTCATTTACTTATTCCCTGCAAACATCTCAAAATAATATCTCCATAAATCCATTTTTCAAGAAGAAAATCTAATTTACAATGTCTTATATTTCTCTTTCAAAAATTGATCCTCATCTTAAGAAAAACTTTCTGTATCTCTTTATAAAAAAAAACTTGATCTGTTCTTTCAATGCCCTGTCTGACTGACTTCATCTTCCATCTGTAAAACCATTCATATTCCTGCAAGAAACAATCCTTCAAAATTTCTTTCATCTTTCCAAGCCCTTCACAACAAGACTCTTCATTTTCCTGTGAGCTAAAAAATAACTTTTTATATTTCCTTGCATCTGAGCAACTTCATCTTCAATCTCTGCAAAAATAATTTTACTAATCTCCAATAAAATCATCTGAAAAAAATAAATCTCCTTCCAAGCTTTTACATACAAAATTGTTAAGCTTCTTCTTCTTCACAATCAAATCAAAAAATATCTCCTCATAAAGATTTTTCTCATTTAGAAAAAACAATAAAAAAAAACTCCTTAAAAAAATTTCCAATTTTGTCACCAAATAAAAACTCATTTTAAAACTCATAATAATGGTATGAATCAACCACTTAGAGTTTATGAAAAATTTCTAAATACAACTTAAAAGCCATAAAAGCTTGGAGATCGGGTTTCAATACTTTCTAAAAACACCTTTCAAATTCTTAATAGACTTTTTCAATAGTGCAACGGGCTCCACTTAATCTTTTTGGCGGTGAAAGTTTTAAATTCAAACCAAACTTTGAAAGCTCGCCCATTTTCCTCCACCGGTGATAGTAAGGTTTTAAACTTAAAAAAAACAAAAACTGCCCTTTTTAATACACCGCGGGCCCTTCACAATATAAAGCATTTTCAATGCTTTATTTGTAAAACGTGCTCCATATATCATATAAAGGTCGATGCTTAAGGAAGGGCCGGTCACCATCATGTGATGGTAGCCCTCTAACAGGTCACTTTAAGTGACCCTTACCTCCAATAGCAAGTCACTGTTAAATTAAGACAAAAATGTAAATAAAAACAGTGAAGAGTAGAATATAGGATTTTTGAAGGTATTTAGGATTTTGAAGGTATAGAATTTTTGAGCACTCTTTTGATCACTTTATACCTGGTCTCAACATAAGATATGATATCACCTTAAATTGACGATCAGTGCCAACATCCACATAGATAGACATCAATAGATCAATCTAGTCCTGCAAACTTATCTACCATGAATGTTACATTCTATGCATTTGCAAGTCATCATCCTCTTGTTGAAGCACAAGACTATCCTCAACACATCACTGATAACTATGACATCAAATAACATCAAATATTGTTCAACTAAGATCCAATTGAGAAACCTTATATCAAAGCACATAGTACCTAATGACATCACCTTGAAGAAACTTACATGAAATCCAACTGATATCTGCATCTGTAAACTCAGTGGTATGACAACTTAACCTGTGATCACTTCTATCAATCCTTGATATAGAGTATACCAGACAACATGATGAAGGCTACTGAGATCAAATTACCAAGTCACTACCACTACAAGTCATCTGTAAAGAACACACAAGATGATGTACTCTTGATGATGTATTCCTGCAACTTCCTGATGATGCACTCCTGCAGATCAAATTACCAAGTCACTACCACTACAAGTCATCTGTAAAGAACACACAAGATGATGTACTCTTGATGATGTATTTCTGCAACTTCCTGATGATGCACTTCTGCAACAACACACAAGATGATGTACTCCTGATAATGCAAGAACAAACCTTTCTCTGCATCTGCAAGACACATATGATGTGATCATTATCTCTGCATTAAATCTCTCCCACTTGAAGACATCCTGAAATATGACATGAGGACCAAACACCTTTTTGTCATCAATGACAACCTGTCACCATCACTAAGCTAGCCAACTCTCCCCATGTTATCCTCCATGCGATTATTGCACATAACCTTATCTAGCTCCCTCTCATCCAACCACTAGACCCCTTATTTCCCCTTCCCAAAACCTATGACCTCTAGGCCTTTTGCTAGTAGCATCACGTCAAAAACCATAACATTGCATGCACTTAGGACATTTTTTTAAATCTTACCAACAAAAATACAATCCAAGTGCAAGGAGTAAATGATAAATGAAATAATTTAGTGGTATCCCCTAAAGCCAACTTATAGATCCTACCAACCTATTCTCAGAATACTCCATGGGTAATTACATAGATCATGTGATACCATCCTCTTATGAAACCATTTTTGTTTCCTCCACCAGCCTCACCACACCTATCATATCTCCTCCCTAAAACATCTTCTCCCTTTTGGAGATAGAAAGTGTCATTAAGGTTGAGTTCCCTAGTTCTCCTCCTTCCCCTCCTATCACCTTCCATGTTGACAAGATCCCTTGCAACCTACTAAATATTGATATACATAAATGCATACATTTGTCATAGACACATTATCAGTGTCTTCGTGGACCCAAATTTTGCCTTTAACATTGTCACACAAGACTATTTGGTGAATGATGCATTGGAGCACAAGTCGTTTGTTACCTTTGGAGTATTATTGAGGTGTTCTAGAGGAACTCCATTAACACCCTTGAATGTATCATCATTCCCATCCATGTGGTACCAAAACACTTGCATGTATTGTGACATGTTATCCCCACCAATGGGTATTTTCATCTTCCCCTAGGCCATCCTTAGCTTGAAGCAATGTAGGTCATACCCTATGTAAGCCATATATGCCTCCAAATTCCCTTCTTTACTAAGATTTACACCATCCTTTATCACCTTTATCAACACCTCTTTGACCTCAAGCACTTCAACACTAAAACATTTATCCACACCCCTCCTTAACCTTCTACCCTTACCCTTCACCCTCAACCTATCTTTACCTCCACCCCAATCAAAATCTAAAAATAAGTAAAAATTCAAACCTCCACCCCAATCTAAACCCAAACCTCACCCTTAACCCATTTCCAACCCCAACCTGAGCCTACCCAACTTCCTCTATACCTCTTCTCTCATCTCCTTCCCAAACTAACCCTACTTCTCAACCACCCCCCAAGGAACATCCTCCTACTAGAAAACAACAATGGAGATCTATATTAGTTTAGGTATTTTACCCTCCCACTACCTCCTCTCCCCTATCCTCTCTCCTTTATTTTATACTCTTTCCTTTCTACCCTTTTCCCAACCCCTCAACCCTCCCCATGTCCCTAACATTTCTAATTTCTCCTACCTTCTTCTATGACTTCATCTTCCTTTCATGAACCCTAGCCCACACCTTTCATTGAGTGAACCATTTCTCCTTCCTATATATTCTTTTACCTTTAATCCTTGACCTTGTTCTTCCCCCTTCCAAACCTAAACATAAATTTGAACCCTATCCCATCCCTCCTTTCTACCAACCTAAGCCCAAGATCACTACCTCCTCTAACACTATAGCACCATCCACATCCCATTCTTCTTCAAATGTTGTGATTTCCTCCCAACAACCTCTAGATCCTAGAGCATCCACATCTATCAACAATACCAAGGATTCCATGGCTACTGCTTCCTCTATGTCTATGTTAACAACTCATGTTCCTTTCACAAGCCTCTCTTTACCTCAAAAACAAATCTTTCATCCTTCTTTGTGCTCTTTACTCCCACTCCTACTATTCCTTTCTTCAAGATCATTGATTCCACTAATATTATTTCACCATCTTTCTCCTAATGTTTGTGTAGCATTAACATATATTCCTTCTTGGCCTCCTTGATTCATTCATGTAAAGTCCTCACCATCCCCTAATACTATAGAAAAAATTTATGCTTGGTCATTGGGATGATAATAACTTATTGGAGGGTGATCCACAATACTGGGTTACACTTTTTGGCCAAACTTGACATTGAAATGAACATTTTGAACTAAATCTTCACTTTCAGACACCTAAAGCTGCTAAACCGTCAAGAATTTGAAGATGATGCAAACTAGTGATTTGTGAAATTTCGTCTGTAGATTCTAAATATGTTTTTTTTTTAATTTTTGGAATTAAATTACATTTATTTTTCCATCTCCTTCAATAACTAGTTTTTAACAGTAAATGCCATTTTTAAAGAATGATGTGTACTATAAACCACATAACTTTTTTCTATGAAGGATAAAATTCTATTTTAAAAAAATTTAGATTTGTAACTACAATATCTAGAGGATGCATTTGGTTTCATAATGTTTGATTAAACAATTTTTTTAATTAAGTTTTGAAGTCAAACCAATTACAATTTAGACATAGGTGTACTATAAAGAGCATAACTTTTTTGTATGTATCGGAATTCAATTTTTTTTTGTTGGAATAAAGACATCAATACCTAAAGGACATGTATTTTTTAGAATTTTTTTTCTATATTTTCCTATTTTTTCGTATGTATGAAACAAAGACCTTGATGTTCATTGAAAAACCTACATTCACAAGAAATAAAAAATGAATATAATAATCAAATTAAATGTATTTAAAATTATACTTTTTGGGACGGTTATAATAAGGACTACATACTTACAAAACATAAATTTTAAATGAATTCATTTGATCCACCATAAAGTAAATCAAAAGTATTTTTTATCAGCATTTTGATAGGTGTAGAGGAGAATCCATTATAGGTATGGTTTAAAACTAGTGAGGTTCTATCCATGGGGGTTTTATCTAAGGGGGTTTGATCAAACCCTCTTCAATTAAAATCCTTTAAATGGAACCTTTCAAGGCTTAAATCATTATATTTTCTAAAAATATGTGATTTCAGCAAAAATCGGGATGTCCCAAAAAGTGTAACCCATTATTGTGGTAGCACCTTGGATGAGTTTTAAAGATCATTGTATTTGTGTTTATTTGTTTGGTATGGAGGACCCATGTTACCATTTTAAGTGCATGGATACGAGAAGAACACCCTTTTTTGTCTTTCCTCTATTTGTACTTACTCTTCTTCCTATGTACATTTCTCTCTACTCTTAACACATTTTGGGAATGATGCAAAACATCAAGGTGCCAAGACGTCATTCATATTGACCCAAAAATTTTAGGATAGACATATTTTATTCTTATGTGTTTCCTTCCTTATTTCCTTGGGGACTATGTAAAACATTTTGTCTTCTTATTTACAAAATAATGTTGACCCAAAATGAAACCCTTTTTAAGTTTTTCAATCTATATTTCTCATACTACTTCCTTTGTGCTTGTAGTTTTGTACATTAGGGGGATGATGACACTTCATTTATACATATGATAAAAACTCATACTAACCCTAAAGTGTACATTCCATTTGTGTACTACAAGATGGTTGCTCCTGATGTGACATAGTCCTATCACAAATGTCATCTCTTGGGAACAAGTTTTGGTTCACCATCTTATTTTCTCTAGGGTGGCAACCTTCCTATTCTACATATTTCCTAGGGGCATAGGTATTCTTGGCATGTTCCCTTGCACATTTTCCCCACTCAGTGTATATTTGGAGTAGGAAGATAATTTCCTTTACAATTAATTGTCTTCCAAATATATAATGAGAAAAAAATGTCCCTGACCTCAATATGTAATGCACATATTTTCTTTCTCTTATTTCTCCTTAAAATTATTACATCCATTCCTATACTTCATCATTTTAAGGGGGGCACATCCTGTACATCTTTAGCATGCTTTCCTATCATTTTCCATTTGATTTTATCCCCTGAGACACATCTATATAGCCATTGAGCCACAATTCCTTTTATGGACCCCAAGTTGATCTATTTTTATAGCTTTTGGAAAGTAGTGGTGCAAGTTTGGGCTTACGTACTTGAAGTGTTGTATTTATACCCAAGTGTTAAGGATAAGAAGAGAATCAGAGCAAGTGTGATGGGTTACAGAAGGTTATAATAGGAAAGAGCATGCAAAATTAATAAAATGTAGTTACTACCAACCACAACATACACCATAACAAATTATATATGAGTCTAGCCAACTTACGCTTTATTATATTTATCCAAACAACTCTCAAGTACAATATCAATCCATGTCCCATATACCTATTAGAAATATTTTTCCTTTCAAGTACCTTATTCCTTACAATTTAGGTTAATACATGTATATGTGGTGTACATATTACACTCTTTTCTTCTTCCTTTTCTACTCTTTCTATATCTATATCTATGTCTATGTGCCTATCTCTCTATCACATATATTTGTAGAGCCATTACTTATACCCAAGTATAGTATCAAAGAATGTGTCTTCTTATATTCATTGTGTCCTTTGGATGTGTTAATGTCACAATCTTTTTGCAGTGGATGGTTCTTTTTGCAAAGTTGGCTCTATCCTACTAACATTATCCCCCCTTTCAAATAATGTCTTGTCCTCAAGACATCTTGGCTCTGTCTTGTAGAATTTGACAAAAACAATTATCACAAAATTGTTTTTAGGAATCAAAATCTCCTCAAGGTAAGATATTCTTATAAATCCCCTACAACTAGGTATATAATTTTTCCCATTGTGATCCATTTTTGTAGTAGTAAGATTTGCCCATTGATACATAACAAGATTTGTTCTCCCTCCTCTAATGTATTCAATATCTAAATTTACATTGTGAATTTATTCTCTTTTGTTATTAGGGTTGTCATATGAGTTAAGTGGAGGTTAATTACTTCCCAAAGTTGTTTTATCTATGCTCTTAGTCCTTCCCACTGATCTTAAACTTGGTACTAGTTATGCGAAGTCTCAATGTACACCCACTGGCGGGTAAATGCACACAGATGAGTCCACTTAAGGTGGAACTTTTGGACTTAGAAAAAACCCAAAATCAAGTAAACAAAAATGGGGTCCCATTTTTATGAAATGGGGTCCCATTTTTATGAAATGGGATCCCCTTATGCTTCAGGATCACGAGCCAAAAGTGGGATCCCGTTTCAAAACGGGATAAATATTAATCTTTTATGTAACGGGAGCCTGTTTAATAAAATTTGAATTTCTACCTCAATTTTTTCTATGGGTTTTGGGTTGGAAAAAAGGATTGGGAACCCGACCCTTGGCTTTGGACCTGGTTTGACCTGCAAGTTGAAGGTCTTGTCAATGTCACAACAAAATAGTGACTTTGAGCATATGTCTGAAGGCCTTTTTGTAGAAGTTTTTGACGAAATTAAAACCTATTATAGATGAGACAGTGTAGATTCTAAATATATAATTTTTTTACAATTGTATTATTTTTCTATTTTTCAATTAATTTCTAATGAAACAGGTCCATAAACTTGAATTATCAAGGTTTTTTAATATTTTAATAACTTTTTATCAAAATAATTTTTTGTAAAAAAAATTCTACAAAAATGTACTTCAGACAATTATTTTCAATTTGAAAAAAAATCAAAAAATGATAAGTTTGGGTCATCTTAGGCATGACGTACACGATGATTTTTTAAAACACCAAAAATGGCCAATAAAAAATTAACAAAAAAAAATATTCAATAAAAAATTACAAAAAAATATGGAAAACGTGCTTCATTGAGTTACAAATCTTTTCCCAAAAGGATTTAGAAAAATATGATTATTTAGGTCAAAATATGGATGACGTACACGTGCATGGTATAGTAAAAAAAAGTGACTTTTAAATAGTGGTTTTTAGAAATGCCTATTAAAAATCAATTTGTATCATCTGGGTATTAAAAAAAATTACATATTTGGAAAATAGACTCCGAGTACTACATTTCATATTTACTGACCTTTTCCAAAATTCCACCTTTAAGTGCTTCAAATGTTTAGGTCAAATGTGACAAATTTTGAAAAATCAGGGAAAACACTTCCACTTTTTGGCCAAAAAGTGGACTCAACTTCTTGCACACACCCTGGCTTCCATCTTGATCCTTTAGTACATCATAAGTTGATGCATGTTGCATTATTTGGTTTTCACTATCTTCAAGCTACATCTTTAGGGATTTTATTGTGGTAGGCCATCCAAGGAAAAATTGGTACAAAGAGTTGATATTTTCTTATGTTGTCTACATGTTTCTTACTTCAACTTCTAACTTGGTGTGTACAGTGGCACACTTTCTCCTTATTTCTTTGATTTATTTCCTTTTTATATCCTCCATCACCTTTTTTCTAACTACTTCCTCTTGATTCTATAGTTGTCGTATCATATCATTAGTTAATTACTTCAACTGTTGTCCCAAGGTAACCAAGGTATCCCTGGTGAGTTGTGGAGATGCCTCTTGAAGTGTGTTTGACACATTTTATATTGTATCCATTATATCCTTGTTTAAGAAAATATTTCCTTGTTGACTATAATATATCCCATAATTGAAATTTTTGCAACAAGGATATTTATGCTAGATTTGTGATTGGTAGTTGTAGAATTGAAGGGGTTGGTAATGGTTGCAATTATCTTTGTTCTACCAAAAACTATTTTATTTTTTGCATTAAATTATGTGATGGAGATGTAGGTATGACCAATGGAGGTAAAGGGGGTAGTTTCTCTAGTAACTACCTTTCTTCATGTCCTTCCTCTTGTTGTTTTTCTTATTTTTCTTTCTCTTTCTGTTGTTGTTGCTCCTTTTCTATTGTATCTTCCTACTATATAGTCTTTCCCTTTTCTTCCTATAGCATTATTGTGTAGGTTTTTTAGTAGCCTTCAAAGTTTCTTATCCTACCTTTTCTACTATTTCCTTCACCTGAAATAAGAGTGTATCCACCCTATGTTTTGATCTTATCCCCTAATATTGTAGTTGTTTCAATCTCTCCTTTCTCTCTAGTGACAATTCTTTTGCAATATTTGTTGCAAGTATGTGCTAATCGGTGTTGTCATTGATGTCAACATGTTTGTGTTGTCATTGGTGCCAATTGTGTTCTCTATTGTTACTATTGTTATTTGATTAAGTTGTTGAATTAATGATGATGTGATTGCCTTGAAGAAATGTTGAAGGTGTTAAGAATATGTTCCTCTTGCTGGTTTTCCAAGTACTTTTGAGAAAATTTGATTAATATTGGAAACAATGTGTTGAAGAAGTCCTCTAGCTTACAGAATATTGTTTAAGTTTTTGCTCCACATTTCTTCTGTGTTGGAGATCTAAGTGTGCAGTTTGGATATGTTGTTGAGAAGTTTTTGAAGATGCTATATCTAGAATTTGATACTCCAGATTGTTGTGCAATGAAAGTTATGTTCACCAGTTTGAAGACAGTGTCTGATAGTGTTTGCAGTGTGTCTAGGAGAAAGCATTTTGCTTCGCATTTCTTCGCATAATGGTTTCAAGTGTTGTAGTTTTGGATATATGCATATAAGATCCTTATCTATCTTTTATCCAAAAGGTTTGTGATTTGGTGCTCTAGAAAGCATATTCTTGTGTAGCAGAGTTTGACAGTGTTGTTTGTAAGCAAATTGTGAACCTCCTTCTGGTGAAAGTTGTTGTGGTTGAATTTGTTGGTTTCCAACTGACTTCAAATTTTTTGTGGATGTTTCTAGATTATGTTAAAACTTTTATGTAAGGTCTACAAGGTGTGTTGATCTTTGAGGAAGTGTGTGCTCAAAAGTTCTTGGTGTTAACACAAGTTTGGCCGACTTGGTTGTTTTCACTAATTCTGATTATGCTTTGGTGATTGTGAAAGCATGTTGAAGCATGTTAGAGTGGATTTAGGTCCATGCTAAGGAATGATGTGGTCTACATTCATTCCTTTCCTCTGCGGGGATGTTTAGGTCCAGACCTAATTTGAATTTTATGGGTTAAGTTGTGTTGCCAATCTTGGAGAATGTTTTCATGATTTATTATGGTATAAATGAGTGTCAAGGACTCATGGACTCGGGTGTGCATGAGGGATAGGATGTGTGTGATGTGAATTTGATCAAGGGAAACAAGAGCTTTCATGTGTTAGGCTACTAAATGCAGTAAGTAGAAGGTGTCTACTATTTTTGGCAATGCTGAGAAGATGTTCTTGGTGTTGTGATGAATATTGAGCTTCATTCAAACTGAACTTCTTGCATAGGTTAGATGCAACTATATCATATCAAAGTTTGGCAATGAGCCATTCTTCTCTTCTTTCCTTCTTTTTTTTAGTGGGTAGTGAGTACACTTGGACAGTGAGTCCCCTACAGTGAGCATTCTTTCTTATGGTAGTGAGCCCTTTGGCAGTGAGCCTTTTGTAATTTGATATTGTTACTACATTATATTGTGAGCTAATCCTCACTATGGTTTTTCCCTTTTAGTATTTTCCATGTAAAATTTGGTGTTCTCGTGTATGGTGTTGATGTGTTTAAGTTTTTGTTATTTGCTTCTCATGTTTAATCATCATAACAGATTAAGGGTTTAAGTGAACTGATGTGGATGTGAATATGTTTGAGGGTTTGAAATTTCTAATACAACTGATTCACCCCCACTCCTCAGTTGTCTTGTCCATTCAACAATCTCTTTTAGGGATTTGTTCCTTATTTATTCTTCTACCCTTACCACTTATCTTTTCTATTTTATTACTTTATCTAGATCCTCTTGGAATCCCTTTATTATCTCTGCTATTGTATGGGGAGTATTGGAAATGAAATGTAACATTTCTTACTCAATAACTTTCTTATTGGTTGCATTGACTTAAGGATAGATTTTTCTATTGTGAGTGGCATTCCCTTTATAAAGAGTGATTTGTAGAGTTTCTTTTGATCCATTAGATCTTCTTCTTCCTTACGTGCCTCTAATGTGTGTTCTTTTGGTGTTTGTGTGTCTTCTTTTATTTATGTGGTGGTTTCTTCTTGTATTGACTCTTTAGTTTTCTTTGGAGGTGGTTGTTGTGGCCCTACCTCTTGCTCTAATTGTGTTGCATCTATTTTTTCAACCTTGTATGTGTCTTTAGGTTGTATAGGAGTATATTTCCTCTTTGCTTGTTATGTTTTCCTAAGGTGAGAGATTCCAACTTTTCTTTTCCCACTACTAATTTGGAGCAAGGCCTCTGTGACTTCCCTTGTTACTGATTTTGGTTCTTGTATTTGAATTTGTGATGTAGATACTAATAATTTCCTCCTTGTGGTGACTGGGAGTGATCTCTTTTCTAGCTCTTGATTTGTGAGTCCTTGATTTCAAATCTATGTAGCTCTCTTTTTAGATGCTTTGACTAGCATACCTATGATGGCCTTCCTTCTTCTGTAGTGGGGGAATCTGAGATTATTGTGACATCTGGTGTTGTAGGGTCCTATTGTGACCCTGAGGCTTCATTTAGTTTTCCCCTCTTCTCAAATTGCTCTTCAACCTTCTTGATATGTTTCTCAGTGATTTCTATGTAGGTTCCAAACCTTTCTACCCTTGGATCTATGGGGCAGGCTAGTAGTTCTTTTATGTTTGCTTTTGCAACTAGATCATCTATTTCATGTGGGAATGAAGGTATCCAATATGTTCTAGGATCTACTGCTTCTACAAATACATGATCTTTGTATTTTATCTATATATTTTCTAACTATTGTATATAATATCCTATCCCTTTGTTACATCTCTTTTTGAAAGTTTGAAAAAAACCCCAAAAAACTTCATTATAGGAGGCATTGTCTTGAAAATGCTTTACATATTGATTAATTTTTGTAGCAACCATAGAGTGACAACAAAAGTTGTTTTATCTGCATATTTTCTAACTATTGTATATGATATCTTATTCCTTTGTTACATATCTTTTTGAAAGTTTTTGAAAAAACCCCAAAAAACTTCATTGTAAGAGGTGTTGTCTTGAAAATGCTTAACATATTGATTAATTTGTGTGGCTACCATAGATTCTTGGCTTCATACTTTATCAAAACAAGTACTTAATCTATTCATTAAATAAAATGCAAGGAAGATAATGAGTGAACCATGCTAGAATGGATAGGTTTTGGTGTTCTTTGTGCATTGAATATTTTCTATTAGTTGGTACCTTAATACTTTGCACAAGTTTATCTTTTTCCCTTGTATGGCCATCTAATAGGTAGTGAAGATGGTGGTACCTATTATAGAGCTTGTAAATACCAAAATAATGCATAGGCCTACTTGACAGTCGGATGATGATAAAGAGGTTTCTAGTCATAGCCACATAAGCATGAATTAACCTCCTCTCAGTAGCTTCATTCTTGGTGACATGTCCTAGTGTTGTCTTTTCCATCTTTTCTCCCTTTTCCTAGCCTTCATTTTGTGTTTCCAATTCTTGTTTTCTTCCCATCAAGCCTTTTAGATCCTTTTCAAGAGGGTCATCTAGTTGACCTATAGGGTCACATGGGTGATTTGTCCTTAAGTTGTAGGGTCGCCCAGGTGAACAGCCCCAGTAAAAAGGGGCAACCCACTTCCTGAAAGGGGTGACCCTATCATTTTTAGATGTGCAAAATAACGTTCAGTTCTAGCTTTTCTTTTTTATTTTTAGCCCATCTTTCCTCACATTTTTCCATGCTAACTCATCATCTTCTCACTTTGTTTCCATTTTCAACCATTGCTCAAATTTTATGTCCTCAGAATTGTTTCCATTTTCTCTCATGTTTTCTTCTTATCCCTTTGTCTATTCTCAGTAAACTTTCATTGTTTCTTTTTAGTTAAATAATTATTTTATTCTTATCTCTTCATCTCTTCCCTCTCATTTCTACCTATAAATACCCTTTTATTCTTCATTGTTTAGCATTATTATCTCATGCTCATTTCATCTTGAAATCATCTTAGAATCTTAGTCTTTTAGTTTAGAATAGGATAGAAGCTTCCAAGCTTCTTGCATAGGACTTCAAGAGTCTTTTCCTTTCAAGCATTTAGCTTTAGCATTGCCTTAGGAGGAGGTATTTTTCATTAATTCTTATGTTCTTCAAAGCTTATGCAAAGATTTTTCTCCTTAGGATTTTTATGCTCATATAGGACCTAGAGAGTCTTATCCCTTCAGATTTGTTATTGCTTCTAAGCCAATTTTCATTTCCTCACATCTTTTTTTTATCCCTATCACCAAGAGGAGGACCCCTCTATTGTAGAGGAGGGGACAGTTGCTAAAGGTGCTCTAAGGACATAGCCTAACACTAGCACCCAGTATCAAAAGGTCCTTTATTGTCTTCTTAGTAATTAGATCACATCTTGTTCTTGGGGAAGTAAAACATTGTTTGTCTTTCTCTTGATAGAATAGAATTAGAATAGAGTTCCTTTTCTTAGATTAAATTTCCTATTTTGCTTAGCATAGTTGCAAGTTCATTGGATTAGATTAGAATTCAAATCTTGAAAACAAAAAACATCTAGTTAAATTGCATTAGGAAAAATCTATATAGAATTGCATACATATTTCTTTTCATAGTAATTAGATAATCATAAAAATTGGAAAAAGAATCACAAGTTATTGCATTCATTTATAATTAATTGCATTTAGAAACTCATTTTAAACATTTGAAAACTCAAAACATTCAAGCCCTTGTTTTCACCATGAAGCATACAATGCAAACTTTCAAATGTTTAAACATTCAAACATTGAAGAAGCCCTTGATCTTGTCATGAAGCATAGAAATTCAACACATCATCAACATTAACTCAAACATCAAAACATCCATCTTCTTTGCTAAGCACTCAAAGTAATGTGGTATGAGGGAAGATTGGATAGAGTCAATTTGGGAGGAAATCAGAGAAAACCTTACCAAACAACTATATCAAACTGAACAGACAACCTAAGAACAAGAATAAATCTTGAGGCTTATTCAAACAAAAAATGTGTTGGTTCCCAAAATGATTGCAACCCAAAACTCTAAAACATTCCTAAATCACCTAGGCTAAGGATTGTCGTCAAGGTGATAGGAAGAGGTTTATCAACAAGTTAAGGGGGATTTTGGCCAACTATAGGAGTGGGTAGACTCCTCTACACTTTGAGCTTAGCTTAGACTCTGGAGGGATATTCCACAGGGTATACCTGAATAGGCATTAAATTTGAACCAGATGAACAACTAAAAATGAATGAATAGTCAAAGCCAACTCATCATCTTGACTCCAAAATCTATCACTAAGTCAAGAGCAACTGGCTATCACAAAACCCGTATATAGTTGATTCAACTATGTGAATATAAATTCACAAGAAAGAAGGTTTTTTCCCCTAAACCATGGGTGAATGATTTGTTTAATTTTAAAAATGTGTTTGATCCCTTTCTAATATGGACCAGTGCCTACTCCATTGGACAACTAAGTCATAAGCAATAAAGAGTGAAGAAAGGATTGAACCGGTATCAACAAAATACTAAAATGTATTCACATACATTTCTCAAATTATACTTCATACATTGGACATACTTAATTATCCAGAACCAAACTATGATCCAATTCCAATAAATAGATGACCCAACACAAAGCATGCATGGACTTAAATGTTGTCACACATTATCAAATCTCTATTACTATCGCACCAAGAAATGTGGTGAAAGAAAATACAAAGTTGCAACTATATATTCCCCTAAATCATTACAAATGGTCATGGAGACATACCACTGTATAAAATATAAATTAAAATTCATTCCTACACTCCATCAATACACATTCCTCCATTTACTACCTAAACTGGCTTAATTTGAAGCCTTGAAATTATGTTGAGATACTGCAAACCAGACAATTAGCTCAGCGACCAACCCTAAAAACATCTAAAAATATATGTATATATAGCATTACAATTCAAACTGATTGCACCAATTCCTAGCACTGCACTCAGTCAATGACTACACACTATGTTCTATTAAATTCAGGTCTAGATGTTAGTCAGAGAAATATGCACATTTGGAAGGAAAGCCCATGCCCTACAAATCTAAAAATGTCAGAAGGAGGTTTCCCACATGTTTGGTGTACCTAGAGCAATAATGAGGGAAGGTTTGAATCCTCCTTGACACCTGCAATAGCTGATTTTATCCTTTTATCCTCTATATATGCAGATCCATTTAAGATTTTCACTATTTGAATAACTTGCACAACTTTGGCCTACAACTCATTATTGTTGAGTACAAATCTGTCAGCACTTATATTATATTTTACAAAGCACTTTGAATTTCTTTTGATCTTCTATTTCTGATCTCTATTTTTCTTTTTGGTCGGTGAATTTTCATTTTCAGGAACCTCTACGCCTTCCTTATTTTCCTTCCTTTTATCTTTCTTTGACATCCTAGGCATTATTTTGCCTTATCGGTAAATTCTATTTTTCTTGAACTTCATCCTTGGTGCGTTTTCTTCCTTGTCGGCAAAATATTGATTTTGTGAACCAGCTAACCTTTTCCTTCTCTCTCTATCTATCAGTAATATTTAACTTTTTCAAACTTTCTCTCTTTGCTCCATATTTGCCTTATCAGTAAATCATACCTTTCTCGAACTTGGATTTCCTTGACCTTCTTTCACCTCTATCGGCAAATCTTTAATTTGTTGAATCTTTCCTTCTCTTCCCTTTTTGACCTTGTCAGCCAATTTGGCATATCGCAAATCCTCCATTTTCTGAACATTCCCTCCCTTTGTCTTCCTTTGTTGTAAGGTGTGCACCCTTGGTCTCCTTGTGTTGTGTAGCGTAGCGCCTATAGATGCATTAACTTTGGCAGTTGTAGTAGGCATTAAAAGGTCGATCTTTTGGTACAATGACAACCACTTTGCAACATCCTTTACCTTTCTATTCAGTCAGCAAATTTGCATTATTAGCAAACTTTCAAATTTCTAAACTTTTCGCTAGTTTTGCCTTTAGCCAATTTGTCGACTGAACACTTTCTTCTCCTTTCTTTGTTTGCCTTAGCCACATTTGAACTTGTGTTTGCCTTATCGGCAAACTTGACTTTTTACGAACTCTACCATCTTTTACCCATTGTTAGAAATTTTATTCTCTACCAAACTTCTCCTCTCGGTGCCTTATTTCTTATCTGTCGATAAATTTGTCCATTGTCAAACCCATCTCCTTTATCAGCAACTTGTGCTCATCACGAGCCTTGTCATTTTTCTTTACTATCAACAAAATGGCTACTGGTGAAACCCCTCGTCAACAAATCTGGAGGTTTGTAAACCCCCAAATTCATCAACAAGCACTTTTCCTTCAACTTTTCTTTCTTTGCCTTGGAAAACAAGCACTTGCCCTGGCCTTTGATGCTTCCATCCTCTGTCGACAAATTTGTCATTGGAAAAACCCACCATCGATGAACTAATAAGTTCGCAAACTACAACATTCAACAAAAAAGGGCTTCATCCTCCCCTTTTCCTTTGTTGATTGACATCTTCTTGGCACTTTATCAGCAAGTCAGGGAATTGGTGAACTTCTAAACTAGTTTACTAGTTTAGAAATTCGTCGATTCATCAATTGAAGGCAAAAATGACAATTTTTTCTAAGGGAAAAAAGGGGAAACATAGGGGAATGATACTTAGTGAATTTTCTAACTAAAATACCTATAAAAGATCTCTCTAATTGATTTTAAATAGTATTTTTTAACTGCAAGGGAAAAATGGGGAATTTTAATGGATTTTGGGGGCACAATAGGGCATACTCGGGAGTAAAATTTTGTAGGTGCCAACACTGGCTCTAGTTGGGGATGTGTGAAAATTAGTGTCATAGTGAGGACCTCAGAACATCTTTGGGCATACCAAAAGCAAAAAACAAATACGGCAAACAACAGAAGCATATTTACAACAAGGGTGTATATACAAGGGAACATACAGTCATAAAGGAAAATGACTGTAAGAAAAATTTCAGAGCATTGTGGGCCAAACTTGCACAAAATTATTGCAACTATTTGCCTCTGTCAAAGACAAGTTGAATGAAGGAGTTGATCTCCCTTAAACCAAATCTACACTTTTCTCCTAGTTGTAACAAATGAAGACTGCCCTCAACATGCATCAATTTGCAACAAATGTTTATGAAGCCAAGACTAGATTCACCAATGAAATTACTATTGCAGGGCAACCATAAGAAATAGATGCTTGACCTAATCCAAGCTATATCATGTTTGTTCCTAGCAACAAGGGGTGAAAAATATAAAACCAATTCAGCCAAAAAAAAATGAAGACAAACCTTCATTATCATGTGCCAAGCTATCATGCCTCTTGACTTCCTCATGCAAATTGAGAGAAAAAGAGAATACCTCTAATTCACATGACAAAGTAAACTATGTCTGAATGCATTGTTGGTCCACAAGAGAAGGCACTTCATCTTGTAGCTTGCAAACTGGAAAGACTCCAACTCTATCTTATCCTCAAGTTGGGTTGCAACATGTTGAAACTCGGGCATACACATGCCTCGCTACTCATTCACATCAATATCCCATACAAAGGACTCAACCTCTACTGCAACACCAACACATTCAAGAGCCGGTAAATTTTCTACATCAAAGTGGAAGGACTCATATTCATTCTCAACCCCACTAAGCTCTTGAACAAAACTTTCATATGTGCTACTACAAATTTCAATTTATGAATCATAAGCATGACTTGGGATACAATTCAAAACATCAACACATAAATCAATATCAAGAGACACCTCAAATGAAGAACCATGTTCTTCCAATTGTCTCACTGTTTCACTTTCACTTGGGAAACTTGTTGTGTCATATCCACTATTACAAATAGACTAATGGCACACTTCTTCCACATTCATTCTTATTCTATTTCCTTGTGGTTGAGATCAAGTACACTCTATGTGAGGAAGAGAACACACCTTGCACCAAAGAAATAGGTTCTCATATGCATCCACATGGTCACCATCTTCAAAATCTAGGGCAAGCTTTTTGCATTGAAACCCCATGACTACACCAATAACTATCTCTGATTGGTTATCACCAAGTGCAAGCACTTCTACATCAACCTCATGTAGATGAATATTAATTGCTTCATCACAAACAGGAACAAGGGAAGGCATCAAATCAAACAAGAAACAAGTTTCTTGTTCATTTCAAGTTTCATTTACCTATGCATAGATTTCATACTCAGCCATAGAAGTTGATCCATCTGATTGTTCATCCATGTACACAGCATCCTCATTGTTCACTAAACCACATACCTCAACATTGGACTAGAAGTCATCATTGGTCTCATCATTTTCACTTTCACTTGATGAGCTATCTAGCCAAAGGTTGGTGAATACACTACTTTCATCATCTGTATCACTGTCATATGATGCACCATCTTCCACTTCTACCCTTCTAACTACACAATTGTCATCTGATGATGCATTCATCTGATTGTTTATATCCACACTACTTCTATTTAGATTAGCATGTTGATTACCAGTAACACATGCATTTGTGGACAACAAACCCTTTATGTAGTCATCCCTCATTTTCTCCATGGAGTCTAGGGACATATATACCTGCTGCATACTCATTATTTTGAAAACTTCCCGCACATAACTCAGTCCAGTTTCATATGCTTTGAAAATTATATCAATACAAGTGTTAGGTCTGAATCCTTCAAGAATATGGGAAAGAGAAACAAAAATCTTGTGACCAAAATCCTTTCTTGAATCTCCCTCTTGTCTTTTGGTTTTTGCCAGCTCTATGACAAGATCAGTAGTGTCAAAACCTTTGGCAAATTCATTTTCAAATGCTACCACAAGTTCATTCCATGAGGCAAAGGACTGCCCAAGAAAACTTTGAACCCATTATCTTGTCTTTCCATGTAAGTACCTAACAAAGAACCTCATCCACATGTCTTCATCCTCAAACTGATGTTCTTCCATGAATTCTAAAAAATACATCAACATGTGTGTCCCCTTCCCAAATATCATACCCATCAAGCTTGGGAAACTATTTGTATACCTTGGATGGCATACTCATTGTTTTGTAATCAACCCATGAGAGGTCTAGTTGATAGATCTAAGGGAGGATCATGGGACTGATCAAACTAACTTTTAGGGGTAGTAGGGAATGCATTGGATTGCATCCTAGACTCTAGCAGCCTAATCTATATTTTTGTTTCTTCTTGCTGTAATAGTGACCCCAACAGTTGTTTGGTCTTTTCAATTTCATACTACTGAACTGCTAAGTCATCATGATTTTGCATGGGTGCATATAGGTTTTGATTTGTATAATATGTAGAGCCATGAATGGAATATGCATTTCTAGGATGATCATGGGAATCTACTCCAATATAGTTCCTAGGGTCTAATATATATGAAGAATCAAATGACAGATCATCCCTAGGGTAGTCATATTCATACCAACTATAATGCCCCTGCCAAGGAGCCCAAGAGGACAACACTAACTAGGTCGAATAAAAGAAATTTTTTTTTTGATGCATTGCTAACTGTAGAGTAAAAGACTCTACATTTTGTATCAGTCACAGCGCATTGGCAAGTTACAATTTTGTGCCTGTGAATGTTTCTGAGTAGGGCCGCAAGGGTTTCATTTTTCCAGAGCCGTGGGAGTCGCCAAGTGTCGAGCCTCAATTCAAGCTGCATTTTTGCTTCTAAGTGATAACTTTAATGCGGAGTGTGCCACATAGCGGAAGATGTTTCTATTTTGTTTTAAGTTACTAGCTACAAAAGGCGCCATGTGTCATCAGCGGAGGCACTCCCTAAATGTTTCAGCATGAGCATAGACAAAGCCATGTGTCTTTTGTGGTAGCTGCGAAGCTCAACATGTGTTAACTTCCACGTTATGGTTTCTTTTTGTTTTGATGCTAAGTAAAGATGGAGGTGGGTCCCAGTGTAGAGTCTCAAGTGCTGCGGAATGTGCCACATGGTGGATGTAGCGCCCAAGTAAAACCTTTCTGACTTTTCCTCTGATGACAATAAATGTTTCTCAAACGAAGCGGACCCCGACATGTGTCAGCCTCCGCTTGAGTTTCAAGGAGTATCTTATAATGTTTCAAGTGTAGCGGAAGCCACCACGTACCGGTTAGTAGTCACTGCAGAAGCTACCACCTGTCCCTGTTTGAAAGCTAATGAGCAGAGAGTTGTGGGCCCGTTTCTAATATGTATTAAAAGTTTCAGAGCTACGGATCGTGAAAAATTTCACCTATGCAATCCTCCTTAATATAAGGACATAGTTAAGTTTCAAAGCTGCGAATAAAGACACGTGTTGTTTCTAGTTGCTGCGGAGCATGCCAAGTGTCAGTTTCTTTTTCTTCCCAGGAGACAAAGGAGTTTCAAGTCCTGCGTGCAGACGCTGCCATCTATCACAGGGTTTATTGTTGCATGAGCGCAAAGGCTACTAAGTGTCTATTCCTAATGAGAGAATGTATGCCACATATGTTTTGTCACAGCCAATGGGCTTGTAGAAGGAGTAACTGTTGCAGATTCGAAGATCTTTAAACTGTCAAAGACTTCCAGTTGCCTCCAGTTTAGTTGGGCCGTTGGGATTCGATTATAGCAGACAATCTAGGGTTGATCTCATGCTATAAATATGTAACTTTTGTAATAGTTAAGGGTTCTTCTTTTTCTGAAGTTAGAAATATAGTTTCTGGAGATAGTTTTCTGTCAGAGATTTAAGAGAGAAGTTTGAGACTTTTGCTGTGACCAGTGAATATCATTTGCCTTTATTTTGTTATTATTGATTCAGAAGGTTAATATAACTATGCATGTATATGTGCCTCTTATATTGCTAGAAAATCAATGAGAAAGACTGAGTTCTGTGCCTTGGTTGATATTTCTATGTTATTGCAAATTATCTGATTGTGAGCCTTTGATTCTATTCATTTTATCGATTTATGTTAATCATGTAGTGTCTACTCTTTAATGTGACTGAATCTTGAGGATAGTTTTCACTGTGCTTAGTTGGAGAGAAACAATTTTAATTCAGGCGCATCACCATAGATAGATTTATTTTCATTGCATCTGTAATTTTGTTTACTTCCTACCCCCTTTCCTCAAAACCCATTTAAGATAGAGAAGAGCCAGCTTCTTTAAAATATGAAGGTTGTTTCAGGTAGCAAGTCCCACATTCCTAGAACTTCCCATGTTGGTGTTGGAACCTGCGCAATTTTACACATCAACAGTTTTTGGCACGCCCGGTGGGACAATTCTTGAAGTTTTTGTCAATATTGTATGAACCAGAGAGCTACAGGGAGTCAGAGTTGTGGACTTGTAACAAGAGCTCAATCTGCTGCTAATCCAAGCCTTCTTTTGCCACCTCTACTAGCTAATCCAAGGAGAAGAGTGAATCAGTTTGTAGCACCAATAGTAAACATGGGAGCACCTATAGCCCCAAGGAATTATGCAAATTGGAACAATGGTAGTCCTCTGATTCTCCCAATACCACCAGCCACTTGGGATGTAGTTCTAGCCAATGCTTTCAAGGCTCTGCCCAAGTTTAGTGGAGAAGATTTCAAGACACCGGAAGAGCACTTGTAGGATGTATCTGATGTCTGTGCAGTGCATGTGATCACTCAACAGAATGTGGCTATAAGACTGTTGGTAGCTTCTTTCAAAGGGAAGGCTCTGGACTGGTATAGATCTTTAACCCCAAACACTATATCTACATGGGATTAGCTTGGTGATGCTTTCTTTGAAAGATTTAAAGAAAAGGGTGATAAATCTTCTTTGCTGCAACAATTGATCACCACCAAAAGGGCACCACAAGAAGCTATGATTGATTTCAATTCAAGATTTCAAAAGACTTAGGAGAGGATTCCTGCTACAGCAAGACCATTACCAGGTATGGCTATTGTGTTTTACCTCAAAGCTTTAAACTTAGATATATCAGTGATGATCCAGTCCCTTGGAGGTCAGACACTACCAGAAGCTTATGAGTTGGCAGTCAAGGCTGAAAATAACTTGATAGATGCTGGAAAACTGCCCCAAGGCCTCCTATGCCCATGTTCCCAGAAATTACCTTACCATTGCCTCAAGAAGCTCCCAATCCTACAACCCCACCTGTGTCTATATATTCATTTCCTTAGCAACCTGCCAAAGTAACTGCCCCTATTCAATCATCTGAAATGGATGATGTTAAGAACATTTTAAGGACCTTCTCAAATGAGATAATTAACCTAAAGAGACAACAAAATCCTTATCCAAAACCTCCTTATCAAGGTTACCAAGGAAATAGACCTCCCTTTCAACCAAACTAATATCAAGGCCCTCAGAGGCAAGCTAATCCTCAGCCATCAAATTAGTTAGTCACAGTCTCTACACCTTTACAGACTGTCCCTCCTAATCCCAACAGGGAAATTGTTCCAGGGCAAAATAATTTTGTAGATGGCACAAATGCTTGGTGTTTTCCTTGCAACAATGCTCATATGTCTAGAGACTGCCCCTGAGGAAATTTACAGCAAAAGATAGCAAAATAGAGAGGATTAGAAGGACAATTTGCAACTTCTAACACTCCACAATATCAGTCTCCTAGTGTACAAAATGCAGTCCTGGTGGCCTAGATGCAAGGAATGTCCTTACAAAAAGAAGAGGAAATAGCCCCTAAGCATGCTTTATTTTCATGGATTGAAGATGAAGAGTCAGTGTTCTTGAATGAAACATCTACTTCCAAGAAGCCATTGGTACAATCTGATTACTACACCAGAGCAAAAAGGAGAATGATGGAGCAACTTGAAGTCACTAATAATGAGATCATGGGAAATCCTCCTTTTCAGAGTCATCAAAACATAGTTTCTAGACAAGAAATGCCCCAGCCTGTGTAGAATCAAGTAGCTTTAGGACAAGTTTTAGAAAAGTCAAGGTACCCTTATTATCCAAAGCCCCAAGCATTAGGACCTATGAATGTGGTGGATCAGCTAAAAAGAACTCCAGCACATGTATCAATCTGGGACATGTTAGCAATTCCTGAGCAAAAGACACTGTTGCAAGAGGCTTTGCAAGGCCAAGAAGTTCCTAAACAGACTGTTGCTAAAGGAGGATCTGCTAATAAAGAAAAGTTGCAGCTTAAGGATAATGTACCTTTGCAGATAACAGCCTTGTTGAACAATGCATCTGAGGTAGGTAAATCTAAGCCAGATCCCTTTTATTTGACTCTAATAGTTGGGAAGAAATTATTGCATAATGCAATGATAGACTCTGGGGCTAGTACTACAGTAATGCTAAAGCAAATAGTAGATGCTCTGAAAATAAAATATGAGCCACTTACAAGAGGAGTTATGCAGTTGGATGGGAAATCTGTGCAAACAATAGGGACAATTAAACAACTCCCATTGCAACTATACACCTACCCCAATATAATTGTGAATTAGGATGTGGTAGTCATAGATATTCCCCCTGTGTTTGGTCTATGCTTATCCAGGGATTTTACAGCCAAGATAGGAGGTTATATGTCACTAGATTGGTCACACCTCATTTTGAGAACCAAATATGGGACAAAGATGAAAATACTGTCTAAGCCATTATCAAAAGACCATATCACAAATGAACCAACCCCAAAATTAGAGGCAGCCCATGCTATGCTAAATAAAGAGGAAAGAATCTTTGTTGAAGAGATAGGTGACTGGACTGAACATGATCAACAACAAGAAGAGAATAATCAGTTGTTGACTATGATGCAAAGTGATCCCTATGGAAATTATGACTCTACTGGTCTAGGCACTTATGTCATATTTGAAGAAGACCAAGAAATTCCTAATGTCTTAAGGGAAGAACACAATTAGGCTAAAGAACTTGAAAAAGACTCAGGAATCTGGACTCTAAATTTTGATGGGGCTAGAAGTAAGAATGGAGCTGGAGTAGGAGTTTGCCTTACTACCCCAAATGGTGAAAAAAATCTAAGAGCTATCCTTTTTTAGTTTGCTTGCACTAATAATGATGTTGAGTATGAATCCTTGGTATATGGACTCATGTTGGCAAAGAAAAAAAAAGTAAAGAATCTGATAGTAAGAGGAGATTCAGAACTAGTGAAGCAAATCAGAGAAAAGGTAGTAGCCAAAAATGTAAGAATGAGATCCTATAGGCATAGAATTTGGGACCTAATAGATGGTTTTGAAGCTTTCAATATTGAAGTAGTCCCTAGAGCCCAAAATTCTGAGGCAGATAGAATGGCACAGATTGGTTCACAGTTTGATCAAGCAACTGATCTACTAGTCAATAATGAGTCAGTCAAAGTTATAGTGAGACCAACTATCCCAGATAATGACCAAAATTGGTAAATTTTTGAAAATGATTTCCAAGTACTTTCATTTTTGCAACAGTCAGGAGAATTTGTTGATCAGTTGCAACTTAAAAGAAGAAGCATATGGTGACCAAATTATTCAACTGAAGTCAAATAAGCTCCCTAAAGGACTGATTACCTTAGAAAACCTATTTGACCTAGAAGATGTAAGCCTAGAAAAGAAGAGGTTTCAAGCAAATAAAGAAGATTATTCTAAAATCCAAGTTAGTGAAGGGAGAAAATTAAAGATTAGCATTCTACAACCCAGCAAGAAAGGGAAAAGTTGATTGATTTGTGTGAAAGATATGATAGGGTGATCGCCTGGACCTATGAAGACCTCCATGGCTATAATAGAGATATCATCCAAAACACCATAGAGCTTGCTGAAGGATCTAAACCAGTCCAACAGAAGCAAAGGCCAGTCAATCCTAGAATTGAACCTTTAATGGTGGATGAGTTACAAAAGCTTTTAGAATCAAAGATTATTTTTCCAATCAAACACTCAACCTGGGTATCAAACTTAGTGCCAGTTAGAAAAAAGAAGGGTGACATAAGACTCTGTGTGGATTTTAGGGATCTAAATACATCTTTGAAAGATCATTATCCCCTGCCCTCTATGGAACAAATTTTACAGACTGTGGCTGGATCAGGGAGATTTTCCTTGCTGGATGGTTTCTTTGGGTACAATCAGATTTGGTTGGCTGATGAAGACCAGCATAAGACTACATTTACTATAAAACGGGGAACATTTGCATATGCAAAGATGCCTTTTGGCCTTTCAAATGTTGGAGCTACTTTTTAGAGGGCAATGGATGTAGCATTTGGGGAGCTTATAAACAAAATCATCCTGATTTATCTAGATGACCTCACTATTTTCTCTAAAAATGTTGTTGATCATTTTGATCATTTAGAAGCTATTTTTAAGAAGTGTCAAGAGTCTGGAATATCCCTGAATCCCAAGAAGTGCATCTTTGCAGTACCTCAGGGTAGACTGTTAGGGCATATAGTGTCAAAGGAAGGAGTCTCTATTGATCCAGAAAGAGTCACTGCTATAATGAATCTATCTCTGCTAGTCAAGAAGAAAGCAGTTCAATCCTTTCTAGGGAAGATCAATTTTGTTAGCAGGTTCATATCTGACTTTGCAGGCCTAATAAGACCAATGACACTGTTGCTAAAGAAGGACCTAGTTTTCAAATGGACTGCAGAGGGGAGACAGGCTTTTGAAGAGATCAAAAGAGCAATTTCAACAGCCCCAGTACTAAGAAACCCAGACTTCTCTAAGTCTTTCATAATGTATGTGTATGGAGGAGAATTTAGTGTTGCTGTTGTTTTAACTCAGAAAGATGATCAACAAGAGGGACAACACCCAATAGCCTTTTTCTCTAGGACTCTTAGGGAATATGAGGCTAGATACAATTTTGTGGAGAAACAAGCATATGCCATGGTAAAATCCCTTAAGAAATTTAGACATATGGTCACAAGGAATAAGACTCTGATATTAGTGGCTCATCCTAGTGGAAGAGAATACATTATGGAGGGTGAGATCATTGAGAAAAGAGCCAACTAGATAACAAAGATCCTTGAATATGATATAGAGGTCAGACCCACTAAGTTAGTAAGGGGCAAAGGATTATGTTAATATATGGCTCAGGACATGGAGAGAATGATGACTGAAGAAACATAAAAAGAAAATGTATTAAAGATATAAGAGGTTGATCAAGATTCCTAGGTCACAAACAGAATACAATTCATGAAACATGGGGTTTTCCCAAATCAGCTCTCCCATGATAAAAGAAGATACTATAGACAGCAAGGGACCTATTTTGTATTAATTGACCACGTTCTTTTCAGAAGAAATATTGATGGTATACTTTTAAGATGCATAGAGAAAGATGAAGCCCAAAGAATACTACATGAGTTCCACCATGGAACCTCAGGAGGGCACTTTTCAGCAAGGACCACTACAATAAAAATAACTCAAGCAAGATATTTCTGGCCCACTCTATTTACAGACTGTTATCAACTAGTTAAAGAGTGCCAGTCTTGTTAGTTTTATATAGGGAAAAGAAGAAATGCATCAATGCCCCTAAGCCCCATAATTGTGGATGAACCCTTTGCCCAATGGGGTCTAGATTTCATTGGTATGATCAATCTGGTGTCAAGTATGGGACACAAATGGATCCTAACTGCCACAGATTACTTCACCAAATGGAGTGAAGCAGTGCCACTCAAGGAAGCAACAGAAAAGGTAATATTAGACTTTCTAGAAGGCATCACTGCTCGTTTTGGCCCTCCTCATACCATTATATCAGATAATGCTAAGGAATTTTTGGGAACAAAAATATCTGAGTTTGCATTAAGGTATGGAATTTATTTGAAGACTTCTTCCACTTATTACCCTCAGGGTAATGGCCTGGCAGAGTCTACTAACAAGAACCTAATTAGACTCATTAAAAGGATAGGGATTGATCATCATAGAGAGTGGCACAAACTACTTAATGCAACACTGTGGTCTAATAGGATCACACCAAAACAAGTGACAAAGATGTCTCCATATGAACTAGTCTATGGTAAGCCAGCTGTAATGCCACTAAGCTTAGAGATCCCTGCTTTACAGTTATTGAAACAGATCGAGATTGAAGAGAATGGTCCCATGCAAGTCAGACTTGCTGAATTGCTGGAAGTGCAAGAGAAAAGAGAAAAGGCACATGAGTCACTAATGAAACATCAGAAAATAATTAAAGACTCCTTTGACAAGAAGACTTCAAATCCATTTTTTGAAGTTGGCTCAATAGTGTTGAAATGGGATGAGAGAGCTGCTAAGCCGAGTCAACATAGTAAATTTGAATCACTATGGACTGGTCCTTACAAGATTCATTCCTGTAAGCAGCAAAATTCTTTTGAGCTTGAGACAATGGAAGGTGAACCTAAGGAGATTCTTGTGAATGGGATCTATCTGAAGCATTTTAATTGAGCAGTGTCTTGTCTGTATCATAGTTAGTTAGTTTCCCTTTCTTGCTTTCTTGTTTTCTTGCTTTCCTATTTTCTCACTTTCTTTTCCCACTTTCCTTTTCAATAAGTGTTCCATGAACATGTGGCATCAACACAAGCCCCTTCTCTTTTTGAGAATCTTGCATTCATTTAAAGTTGTCTCCAATCCCCAAAATCTTTGAAAGTACGCACTTTTGTAGCCACTATCATAATGTTTCTGATACTTAGTCCTATGCTGATTTGGAAAGATACATCAACGGTTTCTTGGTGTTAATGCCATTTATAAGGCATGATGTGTCATTAAAGCCCCATTAATAAGAGTTAAATCCTAAGTGTGGCTCTCATTTTGTTTCTATCTCTCTGTTGTGAAAACACTGTTGCCTGCAACTCTCATCCCTAGCAAACCCTTCCTAGTCGAGTGTCACTTCTGTCACGTAGTTTCTATCTTTGTTGTGTCAAAGCTCCCTACATTCTCCCCACAGACACAAATATGGCCGAAGCACAGTCTTCTCAAGAGGGACTCAGAATTTACGAATCAATCGATAGGCTTCTGAGCAATAAATCTTATGCCTCAGCACCTGCGCAACCTAAGAGAACCTATCCAAGGATGAGGGTTCCCGAGGTAGGTTTTTCTATCAACCCAGAGAAGGTTAAGGATTTCGCAGATGGTATCTTTGACCCAACCCTTCAAAAATCTACCAAGGCTCTCCGTGAAGGGGCACACCAGAGATGCATTCAGAAGGCAAAGAAAGGGGAGTCTGAAACTTTTGGAATGAGGATTTGGACCTCACAGTTGGCACAGTTCATGGTTCCAAGTGTGCATCCATGTCCTGACTTAATTGATATATGTGTAGAGCATTTTCATGCACCCTCAAGCACCATACAATAGGGTCCCTTCATAGTGCAAATTACACCCAAAGCCATAAGAGACATGTTAGCCCTGTATCATGATCGAACGGCCACATTCCCCACCATTGCTAAAATGCAAAAGACATGGTCGAATGTCAACAACTAGCTTAGGTTTCTCAACTCAGAGTTGTAGTTGCCAGAGGAGAACACACAGATGCCCACATTACCTATAGGAAGGGCACAATTCATCCAAACCAATCAAGAGGCACTGTCAATGATGGCTTTTATTTTTGGGATGAAGGAAGACATTATAGTCTATGATTGGCAAATTGCTATCCTTTTCAGATTAAAGACTGTGGATAAGTCACAGGAATACCAGCTAGATTTCTCTAAACAAATTACTTACTCCATGGCCGATCAACTCATAAATTTCAAATACAAAGGAGTTTTCAGGTATTCTGCTTACCTGTTTCATTTAATGTTATATTAGAATTATGGTATTTTTGCACAAAATATGCAATTGAACATGTACAACCTAGATTTTGGGAAAAATAGAACTATTCCTATGTCTGCATGGACACATGTGCTATCTGAGGCATCAGACCCTTATGAGTTCTGGGAACTCGTTGTTGCCCCTGCATTTTGCCATTTGAGCCCTAAACCTGTAGAACATAGGTTGACACAGAGCATTAGGGGTTTCATGACTAATTGCCCAATCCCATGTGACTATTTCTTTGGGTCCCAAAGCACTATCATTAGGGTCCATGGCTTCAATGGGGAACTAATGTTGTTACCTAAAATTCTGACCCCTAGGTTAGCGTTTCTAGAGGTAACCTGACAAGTGTCCATGGTTGATAATGAGTATGGCACCAAGAGGAAGAAGAAGAAAATGTATGATATCCCATAGATCAGAAAGAATATGGCCCTAGAAGTCAGGGACGATGAACATCTTCTGCTATGAAAGTTAGTTGTCTTGGGATTCTTCATCATTGAAGACAAATGGAAGTACGACCCAAATAGTTTTATAGCCTCTTGGGTTAGAAGCAACAAAGTTGGAGCTAAAATAGTGCATGAGGGTCATCCCTTTTGGGAGGATAGAAGAAACCCTAAGGAAGATACCCTTGACTTGTATGTGGAACTGGCAGATTTGCCTTATGAGGGGCCCAGGCCATGGGAAACCTTTTATGTTAAACGAAAGATCTTTGACCCTAAGATCAGAATGAGTACTGGTTTAAAGAAAGATTTGAAGGGCCAAGAATGGAAACCAGAGAAAATTGAGGCCTATTGGAAATATAGGCAGGAAATTTTTGAGTTAACAAACTCTTTTGGGAAAGTTGACACATATGAGAAATGGGAGTCTATCTAGGATGAGTGGCATCCCTCCCCAGTTTCTAGTCCTGATACAAGCAGAATCCACAAGAAGGGTGAAGAGTCTGAAGAAGAGGCTGAGTCAACTCATACAATGCAAGCAAGAGGACAAGCCTCATCAACTACCCCTGTGTCTTCTTGGCCCCAGTCCCTCAGTACTCTGGAAAAACAAAAGGGTGTAGTTACATCACCAACTAGAGGGACTCCACCAATTTTAGCTACCAGGGCTTCCAGTTTTGTATCTTTGAAACCACCAGTAGTGGTCAATGTGGCAGAGAAAGCAGAGTCAGAGGAAGAATCAGGAGAGAGGCCAAGGAAGCATAGAAAATTGCACCTCGAACCTGAGTTAGAAGAAGAAACAAAGCTACCACAACAGCAACCACCAGCCACATCTGCTGCTCCTCAGGTAAGTGTTTCTTCTCCTTTTTCTTCTCAGTCTCTTTCTTCTACCTTAGGGGTGGCAATCCCAACTAGCCAGACATTATTATCCCCTGCCACTTCTGCTGTGCCTATATCCACACTTGCCCCAATTGCTAGTCCTCAGGCCATGTCTTCACAGGCTGCCTCATTGCCATTCTTTTCCCCTTCTGTTCCAAGAAGAGCCCCTCCCCAAACTTCCCCTAGCCAACAATTATTGGCTATATCTTATGGCCTACATCAAGGTCATCCCTTTGGTGGGGGTACATTGCCTCTCCTCCCACTTTCCAGGCTCAAGCAAATACTACTAAAAAGGCTAGAGAAGCCAAAATGGATAAAAAGAGAGAAAGAAAATAAAAGTTTGGCAGTGCCACATATGAGGTCTCTCTTTGACCCTATTCAACAACAGTTGACTATCACACATTTGTCCCCAAATGTGGTGAAGCCAAATGAGTAGATGCAGCCTTAGGACTTTGTAATGAATGCAGTAGCTATGGACATGTCCCTTTTCAGACCACAAGATAGGGTCGAGCTACTCAATGAAATCACTTCTGTTATTGCAACTGACTACTTGAAAGTGTCCAGGAAGTTGTAGAAGGTTGAAACTGACTTAGCTCAGGAGAAGGCAAATAGTAGCAACCTTGCTACAGAGTTGAAATCTAGAACAGATGAGATAGAGAATCTAAATAAATAGTTGCAAAATACTGTTTCCTATCAAATTCATCAAGCCACTCAGGCTCAAAATGCTTCTCTAAAGATGGAGTTAGCACAGGAGAAAGCTGTAGTAACTATTTTGAGGTAGGGAAAGGCCACTTTGGAGAAGAGATATCAGGATAAGTTGCAACAAGCTACACAGTTTCAGCAGAAGTTGCTGAATGAGCAAAATATTACTGCTGCAATACAGGCACAACTTTTAGTAGAGCAACAAATGACAAAATAGCTAACACTTGAGTTAGCTAACAGGCCACAGAATGCTGGAGTTTTGAATCTGGTCAAAGAGCTATATGTTTTAGTTTGGAAACAAATCTCTGAGGAGATTGTCCATCTAAGGCCCTCATTGACATTCTAGTTAAATGCACAACAATTGTGTGACAAAGTAGAAGCTTCAGTTCAAGCCACTCTGTCTACTATTTCTTTGAGAGTTTCTGACTCTCAACTATTGTTAAAGAAGCTATATGACACAACAGATGAAATATTGTCAGCAGCAAGGATCAGTGACAGAATGATAGTTGCAAAGAGGGTAAATGAAGTTCTAAGTTGTAACTTAGCTGCCACAAACTACTAGGACCTCCTGGATATTGTCAAAGAAGGAGTTAAAGACATGAAGAGACACATAGAGGATTTGGTGCAGCTAGGCCTTCCATCACCATTTCCAGATAATAATACTATACTGATGATTGATGAGATTAAGACCCTACTTTTAACAAGGCAAAATGATCAATCAATTTTTCAAGGTTTAAGTGATTCCTCATCAGTATAGGAAGTAGAAGCCATCTTGATTCCTATGGTTCAATTGGAGTTTCAATTAAAGGCCACAGTTCAAATTTTGCAGACTTTCTCCCACAAGGATATTATAAATCTTGATTTTGCCTTCCAAGATTTATAGAATAAGCAGGGACTCTCTAACTTGGAATGGTCTATTTACCAAACAGCTTTGCAGAATCTATGATCCTAGTTGTATTTTAAATACTTATATTTTTGTCACAGTTTTGGGTTCTTTTTGAGCAGGCTCAAAATTCCTAGGGGTCACCAAGTACTGTAGAGTAAAAGACTACATTTTGTATCAGTCATAGCGCATCGACGAGTTACAATGGTTTACAGTTTTGCGCCTGTGAATGTTTTTGAGTAGGGCTACAAGGGTTTCATTTTGCTAGAGCTGTGGGAGTCACCAAGTGTTGAGCCTCAGTTTAAGCCACACTTTTGCTTCTAAGTGATAACTTTAACGCAGAGTGTGCCACATAGCAGAAGATGTTTCTATTGTGTTTTAAGTTACTAGCTGTGGAAGGCGCCACGTGTCATCAGCGGAGACACTCCCTAAATATTTTAGCATGAGTGCGAATGAAGCCATGTGTCTTTTGTGGTAGCCGCGGAGCTCGACATGTGTCATCTTCTACATTATGGTTTCTTTTTGTTTTGATGCTAAGTAAAATGGAGGTGGGTCCCAGTGTAGAGTCTCAAGTGCTGCGGAATGTGCCACGTGGTGGATGCGGCGCCCAAGTAAAACCTTTCTGACTTTTCCTCCAACAACAATAAATGTTTCTCAAATGAAGTGGACCCTGACATGTGTCAGCCTCCGCTTGAGTTTCAAGGAGTATCTTATAATGTTTCAAGTGTAGCAAAAGCCGCCACATACCGGTTAGCAGTCACTATGGAAGCTGCCACCTGTCCTTGTTTGAAAGCTAATGAGCAGAGAGTTGTGGGCCCATTTCTACTATGTATTAAAAGTTTCAGAGCTGTGGATCATGACAGATGTCACTTGCGAAATCCTCCCAAATACAAAGACACAGTTAAGTTTCAAAGTTGTGGATAAAGACATGTGTTGTTTCTAGTTGCTGCGGAGCACGCCAAGTGTCAGTTTCTTTTTCTTCCCAGGAGACGAAGGAGTTTCAAGTCCTGCACGTGGACGCTACCATCTGTCACAGGGTTTATTGTTGCATGAACGCGGAGGCTGCCAAGTGTCTGTTCCTTATGAGAGGATGTATGCCACATATGTTTTGTCATAGCCAATGGGCTTGTAGAAAGAGTAATTGTTGTAGATTTGAAGATATTTAAACTGTTAGAGACTTCCAGTTACCTCCAGTTCAGTTGGGCCGTTGGGATTCGATTGTAGCAGACAATCTAGGGTCAATCTCGTGCTATAAATATGTAACTTTTGTAATAGTTGAGGGTTCTTCTTTCTCTGAAGTTAGAAATATAGTTTCTGGAGATAGTTTTCTGTCAGAGATTTAAGAGAGAAGTTTGAGACTTTTGTTGTGACCAGTGAATATCATTTGCCTTTATTTTGTTATTCTTGATTCAGAAGGTTAATATAACTGTGCATGTATCTGTGCCTCTTATATTGCTAGAAAATTAATGAGAAAGACTGAGTTCTGTGCCTTGGTTGATATTTCTGTGCTATTGCAAATTGTCTGATTGTGAGCCTTTGATTCTATTCATTTTATCTGTTTATGTTAATCATGCAGTGTCTGCTCTTTAATGTGACTAAATCTTGAGGATAGTTTTCACTGTGCTTAGTTGGAGAGAAATAATTTTAATTCAGGTGCATCACCATAGATAGATTTGTTTTCATTGCATCTGTAATTTTGTTTACTTCCTACCCCTTTTCCTCAAAACCCATTTAAGATAGAGAAGAGCTAGCTTCTTTAAAATTTGGAGGTTGTTTCAGGTAGCAAGTCCCACATTCTTAAAACTTCCCATGGTGTTGGAACCTGTGCAATTTTACACATCAACACTAACTATGAAATGCATAACATAATAGGAGAACTCATCCTAGGTCCTCTAATGTTCCTCGATTGTGCTACTCACAAACAAGGTTACAAGAATATTTCATTAATAATAAAAGATGAACATCACATTAACTGATATTATTCATTTCCACATGTGACAACCGAAAATCAACATTAAAGATCATTTTTTAACTACTATCATAATTGATGCATTATTTTACAGTACTCGCTACAAGATGAGTTCATCAATAATAATTACATCATTACAATAATCTCCTCATTGCTTTTCTTAGCACATGGGAGAGATTACATCAAGATGCATTAAGAAATACAATCTGGTATACCACCAGTATACATTACATGTAAGGATTGCCTTCAAAAACTGAAGTGAGAACTGGAGTCCACAGCACAATGAACAGTCTCCAAGATCACGAACATGAAGCAAGAATACCCAATGGAGAAAAGGCACCAACCTCTTGACCATGTGGAACCCTGAGGTCCACCTCCCATGCTAGGGGATAACACAAGATCCTACATACAACAAATAGTCAGGAGTACGATAAACTAACATAAGCAATAGGGTTATACCTAACACCAATGACCATACTACTGACAATCAACATTAATTACACACTTACTGCACTTCCAGAGGCACCCACACAACAGAAAGAGGAAATATAACTAGGGAGTGCAAGATTGCAATAGGGAGGAGTGTCATCACATGGATTGATATGGGTTGTCTTTGTGGACCTTCCTAGGCCTCGGACCCCATCCTGGGTTGTTCTGGCAGCCTCTCCTGGTCCCCAGCCTCCATACAAACTCATGCAAAATCAACATACCTTTCATGAGGACAAGGTAGTTGATCTTGCCTTTCCAGGCCTTCTCATCTCATCTCAAGCCTAAACAAGCACTTGAGCCATGAGTGAGGCATACATTGTTTTGATTAATGTGAATCTTACCCATCCCCCTAATTCATTATTAAGGTTATCACTGGATTAAGAAACCCTCCAATAGGTTGTCCTAGACACCACTTTGGGTTTTAGCCCCCATTGAAAGCCACTTCCCCTACTTGCAACTAGTAAAACCTACACAGGGAAAGACATTGACCATCTTGCACCATTACCATAACCACATAAAACCATACACAAAGAAAGGCATTAACCATCTTGCACACTTATCACAATTACATGAATTCATACAAGAGTAGGAGACAACATTCTAGGATTACATTATACATATGACCCATTCAACCACCTTCAGGGTTACAATATCACAAGGGCCATACTCACAACTACACCCTCCCGAGCCTCTAGAAACCAACATCCCAAAAACACAAAAATTTGACATCACTCTTTAACAATAGCATGACATTTAATCCACCATTATGACACATGGGTTAATACAAACAATTAATCCTAACAAGTTACAATGTAAGGTTATAACCACACATAAATGCATTGTTATTATCAAATCTACAACCATTCAATTTTCTATAATTGAATAATACCAATTCCCTTAATTTTATACACAATTCATTTATTAACTTAACTAATAACTTATCCGATTATAATCCTTTAAATAAATTGCATTTTTATTTCTTAATGTAGGAGAGACATTCTTACTATTAAACAAAATATAAAATTTAATAAAATGAAAACACATTATATTTAATACATTATATTATTGACAAAAGAAAATATAATATATTTAATTCCAATTAAAACATTTCTTTTGCTAAAACCCTAATATAATAAATACATATATAGAGTACTGTTGTTATCCAATGCGACACATTCTTTATGTAGTCATAATGCAACATTTAGATATACAATTAATTACTTTATTTATAAAACTAATTATCAATATATATATATATATTTAACAATGTTAAATTGATTGAATTTAATGTAAATTATTAATATAATGTCTATAAGAATAATCATACCCTAATTGAAACCCTAAATGCGCTACTATGGTTGTAGGGTATAAACAAAATGGATTTGTTGACCAAGCTTTAGAAAATTTCAAACAAATGCAAATTGCAGGCGTAAAGCCAAATTCACCACCTTTGGCAGCACTTCATGGCTTGTGTGGGTACTTGGGAATGGGTATGGACATCCATCATAGCATAAATGAAGGGCATTTGGAATGCTTGCCAAGTTGTCCAAGGAAATGGTAGCCTACAATGGAGGCATTTAAAACCTTTTGAAGGTGTTTGGACTATTTTGATAGAATATCCCAAAAATATATCATCTCATAGTACGTAATGATTGCAATATATGCACAAAATTGGATCTGTTTTAAGGGTTTAGAAATCTTCAAGAAAATGCATAGCCAGCATAATCCCAACCTGTGTGCATCCTATTATGGGGAAAGAATTTATGTTAAAAGATTGCATAGAAAATCTCCCTAGCCACAACTATTCTTGTCATCTCACAGAACACCAAGATTGTAGGGTATGGATGCCTATCAAAGCATAACAGAACTAGGTTTTCACTGGATGTTGTAAATGCAAGTGCATTAGTATACATTTATGCATGATGTGGAAGTATAGACAAGGCGCATGAACTATTTAGCAAAATGCCTCAAGGAAATTTGGTCTCATAGACTGCTATGATTACAGAACCTGCATGAAATGGATTCGTTGTAAAGAGTTTAAAAGACTTCAAAAGAAAATGCAATTGACTGGTGCAATCCGAACACCATTTCCTTTGCTAGCATCTTGTATCAAAATGAGGAATTGGGAAGAGGGTATGAACATCCATCAATGTAGAATGGACAAGAATCTCTATTGATCTTATAGCTCGAAATGCTCTAATAGACACAAATGAAAAGTGTGTAAATGTTGACAAGTTGAAGGAGGCCCTGCACATCCTACAAACCCTCGTTCTCAATATGTATTTTCAAAGAAAGGTTTGACCAATATCCCTCAAAGGAATCTACTTAAATGGAATGCAATATTGTAGGATAAATACAAGATGAATCAGTTGGAAATACTTTGGAAATATTCAAGTGAATGCACTTCATAGAATGCAACGGTTGCAGATGTGCACAAATTGGATTTCTTGAAAAGGCTATAGAGACTTTCAATTAAATTGATGTAAGACTGAGAAATGCAAAGATTACAAGATATGCAAAAACTAGATTATTTTTATACGGAAGTAAATTAAATTATCATAAAATCAAACATTTGTGTTCCATAGGTAGAGAAAAAGAGAAACCAATTAAATTGACCACATACTCAAAAAGATAAAACAAAGGATCAAACCAAGCTTGATCCAGCTAAAAATTTTGCTATCATGCTCAAACTTCTGTTCCAAATCCTACTTCCCCAAATCCCCAGGAAAAACTAGAATGAATGCCATCCCTAGATAAAAATCAAAGAAATGGAGAGAGAGAAAATCCTGTGGAAAGAAACTTATGGGAATTAACTGAATTAACTGACCTGACAAAAGATTAGTTTATAGCTTTAGAATTTAACTAATTTAATTATTGTTCCATAAGCTAATAATAAATATTACAGTATTAAAATATTTAAGCATTACAATAATAAAACATTAAAATATTAAAGTACTAAAATTTTATTTAAATTTATAAATACCCTTAAACAAATAAATTTAATAATAAAAATAATTAACATTTAGTCAACTTTTGAATAATTAGATTGAACTGGTAATTATCGATTACCCTTAATGCATAATAATTTATTATATTTATTGGTTCGCAAATAACTTATTAAATCTTAATAATAATAATAATAATATGATATAACCGTGTTAAATATTATAGTGGGTTAAATAATAGTATAACTATATACTATAATAATTTCTATTTCGCCACAATGAAATCTAGGCATACATCATTAACCCACTGAGCAAGATAGATCTTGAATGCCAAATCAAACCTGATCACTAGCCAGAGCCAAAATGCACTTAACCAATAATCTCAATTAAATGAAATTAAATGTCAATCAATTACCTGACCACTAACCCAAGTCAAAAAGCAAGACTTCAAGCAACACCACCTAACCACTGACAAAACTGACAGGTTGAACTGAACATGACACACATCCTCATCGAGGATGATGACTTAGGTGTGGAACCCTATACTATCTCTAGAACAACTTATCCATTGGGTTTTAAGGCACGCTCAAACCTGACAATTCAGGTGGAGTCGATACCTAGTACCTGTAACCTACAACACACACAACAATTTGCATATATACATATAAACAGACACATGGTGAAAGGGAGTCACAGCGTCGCAGGGTACTCACAAGTGAGTGATGCAACACTGTCCCTTCCACCCAAACACATCCAAAGAAACAATGAGTAGTAATCAACTTAATCTCATTTGCAATCAAGATAAGATCAATCACATAATCATCATGTTAAAATAATCACATAATGCTGATTAGTTCTCATAATCAAACTAAATCATAATCATCTAAATAAAACCATATACTGATCATAACATGTGCATGAAATCTCAAGTATCAAAAGTGTCATCAAAATATTATCATAACAATAGTCTAACATCATATCATGTCTCATCCTAAAACAGATCAACTGTCAATCTATCAGAGAGAAAAGTATGAGAGGCACTACACCAACCATCCATGACTAAAACATCCTATAATGTAGGGCAAAAAATTGAGGCATACAAATTTGTTCCTTCAGCATGACTGGAACAACAAATTCCAAAGTGGGAAAAGAAGAAACAGTATGTACCTTTCTTTTACCAGCTACTACACACTAATATGGAGCATTCAAATCACCAACAATGACTAGGGTACAATAGTAACAAATTTTTGTTCTATATTTTTTATAGCAATGTCACCACCTTACTAAATGAAGAAATCCCTTGAAGCATTACAATCTTCAAGGCTGCAAAAATAGTTCTAGGTTTAGCTCACTAGCAGAGTCTTCAATTTCTTCACAACCCAACACTTTACTCTATTCCACGGCAATGGTGCCAAAATGTTGGTTCCCAAAATGACCACAACCCAAAACTCTAAAACATTCCTAAATCACTTAGGCTAGGGATTGTCATCAGGGTGATAGGAAGAGGTTTATCAACAAGTTAAGGGAGATTTTGGCCAACTATAGGAGTGGGTAGACTCCTCTACACTTTGATCTCAGCTTAGACTCTGGAGGGATATTCCAAGGGGTATACCTAAATAGGTATTAAATTCAAACCAAATGAACACCTAAAAATGAATGAACAGTCAAACCCAACTCATCATCTTGACTTCAAAAGTTGTCACTAAGTCAAGAACGACTAGCTGCCATAAAACCCCTATATAGTTGATTCAACTATACTAATGTACATGCATAGGAAAGATAGTTTTTTCCCCTAAACCATAGGTGAATGATTTGTTTAATTTAAAAAATATGTTTGATCCCTCTTTAATATGGACTGGTGCCTACTCTATTAGGCAACTGAGTCATAAGCAATAAAGAGGGAAGAAAGGACTAAACCAGCATCAACAAAATACTAAAATGTATTCACATACATTTCTCAGATTATACTTCATACATTGGACATACTAAGTTATCCAGAACCAAACTATAATGACCCATTTTCAATAAAGAGATTGAAGATGAAAGAGATGAACAAGGTGAATTATGTAAACCAAATGCATAAAACAAGTAGTTATACCTTGAATGTCTCCCTCACTCCTTGATAAGGTAGAGAGCTTAGCACGCACAAGCCCTAGCTTTACCCATGACTATGCTTCTAAATGTGAAATACTCTTAAACACTGATGCAATTCAACATAGCCTATCTAAGATGGAGAGATTGAGAGAAATTTTGGCATTGTAATGTTACTCTATAATTAGATGTCAAAATGGCTTGTGGAGGCTTGTATTTATAGAAAAATTGGAGGGGATTTTGATCCAACGGTGGAGATTCATTGTTGAGATCAATGGATGAGATTGATTTTGAGATGGAGGGCTAGGATTTGATCAAAAAAATTGGAGGGTGGAGAATAAAAATGAATCTTTTATTCATTTTGAGGACTTAGCAATAAATGTGATTTAGATGGATGAGGAAATTTAAAATTAATTTCCTTAGGATGAGTTAGAATTAAAAATTCTATTTTATGTGGAGTTGTGAGAGACATGTGACACATGCACATTTTTGGCCTCTTACATTTGTAAGCTAAAAAAGAGGAAGATGTTTTATCATGAAAATGGTAAAAATGAGTTGGAGTGCTTATGAATATTTTGTAATTTAATTTGTGGGTGTGGGAGAAGGTGTTAATCATGCTTTGACCAAGTTAATCAAGGCGATTAACTTAGTTAATGTGGCTGGAAAAAATAGTGGACGAGGTAATCAAGTTTTAGGAGTAATTAAATAAAGATTTATTTAATTAATCCAGGTCTAGGGGTTATGTAGGCTAGGGTAGCTAATTAAATAATGGCTATTTAATCAACTTGGTTAAGGGTATGCTAATTAGTAGGCTTGGTTAATAAGATAAACATGATTTACCTAATTAATTAGGTTTGGAGAAGAGGGAAAATTAATTAAATATGACATATTTATTTAATCAATTGGATGATGTTAGTAATGTGTGACTATTGAATTACTTAAATTAATTCAATTTTAGGGATGAATTGATGAGGGATGAGAGAATTATTTAAAGGATGAAATAATTAATTAAATAATAATTTAATTAATTAATTGGATGAAGAATTAGTGTTGTGGTTGATGTCGAAGGATAGTTAGACAGTTAAGACATTTTTAGGTGTCTATATTTGCCCATCTTTGACATGGCGTTGTGACCTAATAGGGATATGGCGTCAAGTCAAAGAATTTGCCCCAGTTGTTGGGAAGGAATAAAATGGATAAGGGATGCCCCCTTGAGAGGTCAAGTGAAAAATAATTTTTTTTAGGTGATCTCTCGAAAGGACGAAATGGTGGTGAAAAATGGATAGAGGACAGAAAAACAAGTTGATAGGAAGAAAAACAAGAGAAAAATGTTATGTTTTGAACCCTGGGGAGAGAAGAGTGTGTTGGAGGATGACATGGCATGTTATAAATAGAAAATGTGGGACCAAAGTGCCACATTTGCACACATTGAGCTTATTGGATGAAAGGAGAGAAGACAAGATGGTGGCACAACCACCTTTCCCATGCTACGAGCATCAATATGAGTGAGTCTACACCTACCTAAGATCACCCTTTGCGGACCACGGGTATGTTGACTATCTTTGAATTTGTCAATTTCAGGTTTTGGGTCATTTATTGCATGGGAAATAGGTAGTTTTGGCAGTCTAGTGCCTTAATGCAACTGTTTGGCACCATACACAACCGAATTGGTGCCATCCTATGGATTGGTGTCATAGGCCAATGGGGGTTTTAGAAGTTTTGGCACTTTTTAGAATTTTGTGGCGCCATCGTCTAGTTTGATGTGATGCTGAAATAGGGTTTTTTTGACGAAATGGCACCATCGTTGAAAGTTTCAATGCCAAACTCTAGTTTGGCACCCTTAGGTTGAATGGTAAGAGATTTGGCACCATATGTTGGCACTTGGGCACCATCATTTGGAATGGTGCCAAACCTAGGGTTTCTGGCACCATGCTCTAGAATGACACCAGGGTTTTTTCAAGTTTAAAGGCCTTTTGGCACAAAACTCTAGTTTGGCACCAAACTTGGGATAAGTGGCACCATCCTCTAGATTGGCACCAAAACAGGGAAAAGTGGCGCCATCCTCTAGATCTGTACCAAAACTAGGAAAAGTGGTGCCATCCTCTAGATTGACACCATTATATGCGTTAAAACTGGTGCCAAAGTCTATTTTGGAGCCATACGAGCTAAGAATAGCACCATGGCAATGAATTAGAACAAAGATTAGTTTTTTGATGATTATTTTGTGGATGCATATTGATTAACATATTGTGGCTCCACGGGAGTGACGAGTTCTTAAAGTTATGAGGTTGTTAGATGGCTTTGATTAGGCTGTGTTAGCAAGATTAGGGAGATTACGACTACATCTAGTGTATGAGATGCCCATTATATGGTCACATAGGGCTATGATGATAGCCCTAGTGGAGTAGTGGAGGAGTGAGACATGCTCCTTTCTACTACCTACGAGTGAGATCACCATCACCTTGGAGGATGTGTGGAGGATTTTGAGGTTGTTGATTGCTGGAGTGAGGCCTACGTATGATATTGGTAGAGGATGAGCAACCTTAGATAGGGCATTTGCCCTAGGTCACCTAGTTCTTATTGTTGAAAGTAAGGAATACTGAGAGGGGGGATGAATCAGCATTCCACAAAACCACTTGTTAATTTGTTTATTAATCCAATTTCCAAAGTTAATAACATGAAAGTAGAACAAGCATGAGAACAACAACCATAAAGACATAACACATAGATACTAGAATTTTTACGTGGAAAACCCAAAGAGGGAAAAACCATGGTGAGTGCTCATAATATGTTATGATAGCTCAATATTGGATTACAAGAAGGTTCACTGCCTTGGGGCTCACTACCCTATGTAGAAGTGCTCACTACACAAAGGCTCACTACCAAGAGAAAATAAGAAAGAAGAAGGATTGGCTCACTACTAGAAGATGAACTCTTGTAAATGCATCTAGCACATGCTAGATCACAATTCCATTGAAGGTTTAATATACAGATTCAAAGGTCTTCATTTGTTCTGCCCTACTTCTCAACTTAACTACATGTATTCTATTTTCTATCCTTGTTCAACTTTTTCTTCTTTGCAGTCTGTTCATAATCCTTCACACTTCCAATTCTCACACTTCGCACAACACAACAACACTCCAACATCGCATTTCATCAAGTATATATATTCACTACAAGATTTATCTCATAATCAGGTTGGCAAGCAAAATATAAACCGTGTACATAAATACTATATCTTGTCAGCTTGAACTTGTGTACAATCTACAATGTGGACTTAAACAAAAATACAAGAGTCTTCACATAGGTCAACTTCAATCATACCATCACTTAGATTTACTAATAAGACAATATAACTTCTCCGCATAAGAATCTAACTACCTGTCGGCTTGTCTTTTCAGAACATGCTTGACCTATCCAACTGTCACACCAAAATTCTTATTGCAGACCAAAAGAAACTCAAGGAGTCACATCAATTATTTCTCATACCTTATATATCATATCTTACTAGCCGCAAGTCATGATGTCCTTATGTGGTGAAATATAGAACTCAGAACTGACTCTTCTGCCTAGGTGAAGTACTGGCAAACCAACTACCGGATCTTGGAGTTTTGTATACAATCTTCTGGATCACTTCAGATTCTGTAACTCATCAATTGTATGCTTCTAACACTTATCCATACTGCTTCAAAACTGCATACTAATACAATTACTTGTGGAGAGATGTGGACCAAAATACTTATGTACTCTGCACTATTCCTGACTTAACTGTGTTCACCAAACCAATCACAACTTGTCTTCCAGAAGTCATCAGGACTTGTAATCCTAAACATAGTGTCTCTCAACAATCCTAAATATCATACTTGAACCACATACCTTGACCATCATTTGTGGAGGATACCACTTGAGTCTCTGCTACTAACTCTTTGTTAGTAGTACTTAGCCATTCTGCCTTAGTCTTTAGTGTCCGAACCAGATCCTTGTATGCAGGCTATTCCAAGTTGAGTTCCCAATCATCCTTAGCTTCATCATGCTATGTCTATCTTGTTGCCATCAATGACAACATTATCCAATCAACAACGTCTCTTGACTATGTTGCCAAAAATCTCCCCCTTTGGCATTGATGACAACACTTGGTGAAAAATGTATATCTTCTCCCCCTTACTCTATATTTCTTCTCCTCCTAAGATGTTTGCCCATTTTTCACTGGTCTTCTTCTCCCCCTTTGACATCAATGGCAAAGGTGTATGTACAGGAGTCAAAATGAGACCAAAACTACAAAAATCTTCATATTTTACTACATATGTACACATACAGACTCCAACTCAGTTTTTTGTCAGTAAAAGAATATCCTTATACACAATCCTCAATTGTGTAATCTCGTCATCCCATTGATTCTTTGCCCTTTCCAAAATTTGAATGTGACCATTTATCAAAAAGACTAATTTTTCTGCCTTCTGCATATTTGAGGGTGTGTCAATCTGTGAAGCTACCTATGCTTTTGCTGCAAGATTTGTCATGATCTCAATTTTTGAGCTTAATACCCTTCTTAGTGAACACATTTTGTTTTTAATTTCTTCTTATCTGCTGAGCAAACTGTTTATGATGTTCTGAATATTTTCAACTTGTGTTTCTATGTAGATGAATGAGTCAACTGCTGGATCAAAGGTCTCAGAAATATTTGTGACCTAAAGCTCCATGCTTTTGATTTTCTCATCCATTTCTTTAGTAGTTTCAGACCAAGATAGACAAAATTTATATATTTCGTAGGCTTCCTTGATTGCATTTATCATGTTCTTCATGTTGCTTTCTTATAGAATTTTGTCACTATCTAACTTGGTTTTTGATATTGCAAAACTTTTGTCTTCATGTTCCTTTTTAACCTTAATATCAGCAGACTTTTCAAAGGATATGAAATGAGTACTTACAGAATTTATAAGGCCTTTGAGATGAGTAGTTGATGATGGTGATATATCCTACTAGTATGAGGGGATTAACTTCTCTAGAATGCTTGATGTCTCATTAATGAGTTCATTGTCATGTAAATATGTTCTCAACATTTCTTCCTGAGCCTTGGCTTGCACTATTGATACCAGTTTGAACTTTTCCATAGGAGACATATAAGCCAGATTTATTGGTCCTTGTAGAGTCTTAGGTGATTCTGGAATCTGTACACTTTGTTGTTTTTCCAAAAACTTTCTAGCATAGTCAATTGAAATTTGGTCTGCAGTAGTGTCTCTTGCCGCATATTCATCACTAAGTGTAACTTTCTTTCTTTTATTTCCTTCTATTAGATTGACTTTCTCTACTTCTATACTAGATGAGATGCTTGTCCTTTTCTTAAGGCTAGATGCATGTTCTTCCTTTTCAGCTTTCTTATCCTTTCTTTCTAGAGTGTTTAACTTCTATTTCACCAGAGCATTTAAGGGTCTTGACTCTCCATCTTTGGTTTTTTCCTTACTTGTTTGTTCATCAGAAATTTTCTCTAAGTGCTCATATTCCATAGATAATTCTTTAAATGTTCCAAACCTGTCTTGTTTGAGATCTTTTGGTTTCTTCAGTAGTTCATTAGCTAATTTAGTAAGAATATCTTCTGCAACTTCATATTCTAGTGGAGGGACCCATGCAGTTCTTGGTTCCACAGCTTCCATGAAGCATTTGTCTTTATTCACCATGAATACAATGTCATTTTCATATTTCATCACTACTTTTTCAGGTATACGGACTCTACATACCATTCTCTTTTGAAAGTTCAAGAAGTATTCCCCCAAAATTTCATTCTATTTGTTTGTATTTCTCAAACTTTGCAGGTGATTTCTTATTTGAGTTGCTACTAGTGTATGATCAAGCCAGACAATGCTTCCCAAGTTGGGTAGATCTCTCAAGAAGTAGAAGAGTAACCAGGTAATCAAAGTTCCATATTTGAAGGGATAATTTGTCTCTTTTGTTCTTTTCAAATTTTCCATTAACTCACTCCAGAGTAACTCACAAAGGTGTAATCCATATTGTTTTTGATCATGTCATATGTTGTGTATATGGCTGGTGTAGACACAAAATTTTTTGAGTGCGAAAATCATACTTTGTATCTAATAACCATTGAAGAAAATCTGACAGCAAGATCCCTAATATCATTTATTGTGAGGGCTTTGTTATCAAATTTGGCCCCTATTAGTTGCATTACTAAATTGTTCTTTATTTTCTTTTCACCTAGAATCCTTTCAGATGAACTCATACCAATCACAACTTTATTAGCTTCTTTGGTTATCATACATGGTCCATCAAGCCACAAAAACTCATCATTAATCCTATTGAGAATGAACCTAACCTACATATCATTTGGGATCGCAGGAAAATCCAACCAGGTGTCCGATTTCTTTTCTCCTAGAACTTTATATTCATTCTTCAACTCAACATCAATAGTAGTTAGTTCATCCAAGTATAATTTGCTAGGGTTCAATTGATTGTATTCCTCTAGGTTGGTATGAATGTATGCCCTAATGTCTTCCATGTGCATGGTTCCATGAGGATAAATTGAGAATGCTCCTATTGAATCATTTTCTGGTGGTTTGAAGAAGTGTTTCTTGAACTTGGGGTGAGGCTTTTTTCAAAATCTCAATTAATTGGGGATTAAACATTTTTTGAAATATTTTAGACTACACAAAAGGGTTTTCAAGTTGTAAATACCTTTTCCTCCGAATTAGGGTTTCCTTCACATGAGGTCAATTTTGACTTGAATAATTTTTAAAAAACTCTAAGTTGCTTGAATTTTAGCTTCAGATCACCTTGAACACTTGAAAGATTGAATGCTAAGTGATTAATCTTTTACAAATCCAAGCATTTAAACCCCTTGAAGTCTTAACTTAATCACCATAAATGCGGTCTTTCAAAAAGTTGTCAAACACTTCTCTATCACTCACAGTCAATCTTAATTGCTCCGTAATACTCCACATTAGATCTTTTTCTACCGGAATTCCTTTCAGAAGATTTTTCATAGAATTATTCACAACATACCTTGGTGCCAGATTCTGGCACTAACTTTCTAGATGGGGGCTTTGGATTTTCAACATAGTTCCCCCTAATCCAGAGCTCCCAACTTACTTCCCAAAGGAAGTATCTGCACTAGATGCTAGTTCAAATCCATCCTTATCTTCAATTACTTCTTTCTTGATCTAGATCTTGTCCATTTCTTTCTTAGTTTCAATCGGATCAATTTTTCTTTTCCCTTATCATTCCTCTACTCTATTTTCCTTTCTTCATCATAGTAGTTTCTTTTCACATTCTTACTTCTACAAAATCTTTCAACATGTCAAATTTTGTTGCAATTGTAGCACACAATGTTTCCTTGTCCTTGATTCCTTCCTCTGAATGAATTCATCCTTGATCTGCATTGATTAGCCATGTGTCGAAATCTATTGCAAGCAAAACATCTTCCATTGAATAATTGAGTAATCCTTGAATTGTGAAAGCTATTTCTTACCAGACTTTAGCATTCATTTGATCTATGACCAATTTTCTTGTAGTGGAAACCTTGACCAGAGAATGATGGAACATTCTGATTTATTGTACTCCTACACTGAGTAGCTTTATGACCAAACTTTTTGCAATTAAAACAATTGCCATTGAAAGATGGGTACCTTTGAGCATTTGGTTGTTTGACCGGAGATCTTCTAGGTCTTCTTCTTTGATTCCTAAATTGGTTACCTTTGTTTTGCTTCATCTGAAAGTTTTCTTGACCTAATTTTGAACTTTCACCTTTCTCAAATCCTAAGCCTTGCTTGTCATCTAAATTATTTTGACTGACAATCATCTCATCAAGTTTTGCAGAACTTATCTTGAACTTTTCTTCATAGTTCTTATCTTTTTCCAAGTCTATTTTCAAGCTCACAACTTCTTCTTCCAATTTGACACATTCTTCTATCTTGTTGTTTACCATCATATTTAGATCTTCTTCTCCTTTAGCTCTTTTAATAACATCCATTTTCAAATCTTCCAAGTTCTCATTTGCTGATATCAATTGTTCACTAACATCTTTATACTTTTCTTTGAATTTCTTGACTTGTTCTTTCATTTTTAGAATGCATTCATGCACTTCTTGAATGTTATCCTTCAGATCCTTGATTTCTACTTTAGATTTTTCAAGATCAACAAGAGTTGCTTCTAGTTCAACATTGTTTTCATATGAAAAGTTTCATACCTTATGGATGCCATGAATGAACTTTCTCAGATCTTCTTCAAGCTGTTAGGCTTCTTCCAAGGAACCTTGCTCTAATACCAATTGTTGAAAGTAAGGAATACTAAGAGGGGGGGTGAATCAGTAATACACAAAACTACTTGTTAATTTGTTTATTAATCCAATTTCCAAAGTTAATAACATGAAAGAAGAACAAGCATGAGAACATCAACCATAAAGACATAACACATGGACACTAGAATTTTTACGTGGAAAACCCAAAGAGGGAAAAACCACAATGAGTGTTAGCTCACAATATATTATGATATCTCAATACTAGATTACAAGAAGGCTCACTGCCCTATGTAGAAGTGCCCACTACACAAAGGCTCACTGCCAAGAGAAAAGAAGAAAGAAGAAGGATTGGCTCACTGCTAGAAGATGAACTGTTGTAAATGCATCTACCATAGGCTAGATCATAGTTCTATTGAAGGTTCAATATACATATTCAAAGGTCTTCATTTGTTCTGCCCTACTTCTCAACTTAACTACATGTATTTTGTTTTCTATCCTTGTTCAACTTTTTCTACTCTGCACTCTACTCATAATCTTTCACACTTCCAATTTGCACACTTTGCACAACACAACAACACTCCAACATCATATTCCATCGGGTATATATATTCGCTACAAGATTTATCTCATAATCAAGTTGGCAAGCAATATATAAACCGTGTACACAAATATTATAACTTATCGACTTGAACTTGTGTACAACCTACAATGCGGACTTAAATAAACATACAAGCATCTTCACATAGGTTGGCTTCAATCATACCATCAATTAGATTTACTAATCAGACAATATAACTTCTCTGCATAAGAATCTAACTGTTTATCGGCTTGTCTCTATAGAACATGCCTAACCTATCAAACTGTAACACCAAAATTCTTACTACAGACCAAAAGAAACTCAAGGAGTCACATCAATCATTTCTCATACCTTATAGATCATATCTTACTAGCCACAGGTCATGATGTCCTTATGTGGTGAAATGCAGTTCACTCAGAACTGACTCTTCTACCTAGGTAAAGTACTGGCAAACCAACTGCCAGATCTTGGAGTTTTGTATACAATCTTCTAGATCACTTCAAACTCTATAACTCATCAATTATATGCTTTTGACACTTATCCATACTACCTCAAAACCATATACTAATACAATTACTTACGAAGAGATGCAAACCAAAATACTTATGTACTCTGCACTATTCCTGACTTAATTATGTTAACTCAGACTTAAACCAATCACAACTTGTCTTACAGAAGTCATCAAGACTTGTAATCCTGAACATAGTGTCTCCCAACAATCTTGAATATCATACTTGAATCGTATACCTTGACCATCAACTGCAGAGGAATACCACTTGTGTCTCTGCTACTAACTATGTGTTATTAGTACTTAGCCATTCTACCTTAGTCTTTAGTGTCCAAACCAGATCCTTGTGTACAAGTTGTTCCAAGTTGAGTTCCCAATCATCCTTAGCTTCATCATGCTCTGTCTACCTTGTTGCCATCAATGACACCATTACCCAATCAGTAGTGTCTCTTGACTATGTTGCCAACACTTACAACAGATCAAAGACAAATGAGCTATGCTCAGACATTGGCGACTGGAGTAGATGACTTTACACTAGTTCTTTGTGTAGTTATTGGGGGACTGGTGATGTTAGATTGACACGCGTAGGGATTCTCAGTTGGTTGGGGTGAGGAGATTGAGTAGATGGTTTGGCATGAGATGATGTGTACATGGGGACCATGTATGTTAGGGCAGTTGTACCATGAGATACACACTATTGTGTATGACCTGGATGGGGCTCTTTCTGCTAGGGTGACACTGTTACATGTGTGGGCCTTTGAGCACATAGGTATCACGAGGCTACAGGGTGCTCTATTTCAGGGACAATTTGAGGCATTTGTATTTTTCTATAGGGCACCACTCCAGTATTCTTATGTTGGTCAGCTGCGATACTGGCAGCATATATTTGATGACTTGGTATGTATTGTGTGGCATCCCTATATCAGAGTGGAGGCCTAGGTAGATGATCATATCCATATGACATATACCTTCCAGGCCAGGTACTTGATAGGATGAGGGGATCTCTCATGCCCACATTTGCCATGTGGTTATGACACAATAACCCCATGTCATGTCTAAATTTTCCATGTGGTCATGACACAAATTACCAAAAATTTTCCCACCTAACTCTACAAACCCCATCGCATGCAACATACATGCTCGGTGACACACGCACTCAACGTAGTTGTCTCAACAACTAACATCATGTGCATCGTCTAAAGGCAGGGAAGGTCAATCACAACGGGATGATGCGAGACATGCTTTGCCATCCCTTCGAAATGTAAGCCACTAAGGGAGTGTATGTCACAAGGAATGACATGAAGAGGGTTAGATTTCATTCAGATTCTAACCCTAGAGTCAACTAGAATGATGAGAGTTGATTTCGATATACATCAAAATCTCACTTTAGGTCCACTAAAGACCTAAGGGTCTAAACATTTAAACAATAAAAATAACAATTACTGACTTATACAATAATCTAACATTTATTGAGAAAGAAATAAATATAATTGATTTAAAGTAAATAATTAGTACAATTAAATCTAGAATAATTTTGGTAGCATAACGAGGCAAAATGGAACTAATTAGGGTAAATCATATAGAGATTTCGACAGTATAATGTCACCTCATCAACTATAGGAGGTTGCAAAAATTAAATTAAAATGAATTCCCTAAATTAACCTCTTTCAAAAATTAAATAAATTAAATGCAAGATAACTAAATTCCCTTCCCATTTAATTTGAAATGAAATAAATCACACAACTAAATTTTTCTTCAAAAGCTAAAGCATAACTTTAATTAAATACTTTCCCCAATATTTAAATCAAATAATTGAACATAACTACCACTCTAGTTTTAAATTCATCATATAACTAAAATTTGCTTTCAAATAATTTGACTAAATAAGATAATCTAAAAACATGACTTTAACTATAGTCCTTACCAATTATCTTGACAAGCAATAAATCTGCAGCTTTACTTTTTTACATGACTATTACTATATGCCAACATGAACATAATATAGGTGGCATTTCACCAATGTATTTAAATTAACTTACATTCATTGATATAACACCCACTCCACTTACACATAAAGGATAAAGCAATTAACATAATTAAAAGGCCCCAAAAACTCCTCACACACACTAAACTCAAGTAACAACTTAATTAGCACACTAACCTCTCCCTAAACCTAGGGCACCAAACCCTAGATAGGGATCTCTAAAGCATGAAAACATAACATTTGCTCTCATTCTAACATCTCCTTTTATTTGGTTGGGTGCAAGTCTTGCAAGAAGAGCCAACAGGATGGAAGGTACCTTCCCAAGTGGGAGGTATCTTCCCCAAAAGGAATTTTCTAGCTTTGTTTACTTAAAATTTTCTAACATGTTGTCTACAGGTTGGAGTTATCTTCTTTTATTTTCTAACATTCTCTTAGTTTACCAAGTTTAAAATTTGTACACAGGCTAAAAAGTATTTCAATTGTTTACTAGATTTATCATTAATTTAAATTCCTATGTTTCACTTTGCTCTCTGGTGTGTGTGTGTGTGTGTGTGTGTGTGTGTGTGTGTGTGTGTGTGTGTGTGTGTGTGTGTGTGTGTGTAAGTTTTATCACAGAGTTAAAATAGGAATTCATAGTATCATTTCTATACAGGGTAACACACACACACACACACACACACATATATATATGTAAAAACATGTATACATATGTAATTACCTGGTAAAAAAAGTATACTATGTAAAGCACACAGAGAGTAATATGTTTACACAAAAGGACTTTTGAAAGCATGCAATACAAAAGGAACATTAGGAGCTGCATATATATATATATACAAAATTATACAGGGGCAAATTTATCCTAAGCCAAGATGAAAGAGATAAGCACAAAGTAGAGCATTTTTAGGGTAGAACTAAAAGGAGGTTTGGGCACCACACACAGGGCCAAACTAAAGTTTATATGACAAAGCACACTTTATAAATTCTACATAATGGAATGAGGCAAGGTCGTGCCCTAAACCCTTGACTGGCGGCATCTCATGTTTCCTGAGCACCTTAAACAAAACATAGAAGGGGGGGTGGGGGCTCCACCGCCCCACATAACTCACAACTATATGGAGAGACGGGGTCCCCTTCCCCTCCCCAGAATCCACAATAATTAAAGGTCATGGCTGCACGACCTTTCAGCCCCTGTGGACCATCTATAAGCTACCTTCAAATTTTTTTTGACAAAGAAAACCCTAAAATTTAAAACACGAGGGGAGTAACATTGGATGCAAGATGGGAATTTAAAACATACTTTAGTGTAATTTTATATATATATATATATATCAACAATTTAATTCACTGGTATTTTGTCCACTGTGTAATCCAGTGAGTACAAAATAACCAGTGAATTAGATTTTCAAGGAAAATATATATACATAACCTATATATATATATATATATATATATATATATATATATATATATATATATATATATATATATATATATATATATATATATATATATAATAAAACTACAATTAAAAAAAAGAAACTAAGGTAAGGAATTATTGTATAACTAACCTAAGGAAATAAATATAACAACCAAATATTGTTTTTCTATCTAAAGCTAGCATAGGAGCATTAGTCATTTCTTTAGTAACTTAGAATCTCACTTTCTTTCTTCCATGTATTTTCACATACAAGCAAAATAACGATAATGAGAGAGGGAGAGAGACAAAGATATTTCTTTCAACAAGCAATGCAGATAACTATTTCTCATTTATTTAACTTATTACAATATTTATAAGGAGGGTAAATGACTACACCCTTATGAGAGCTCAACTGTCAAGTTTGAACAAAACTTAATACAACCCAAAATAGGTATGAGGCATCTTAATGCTCTCATAATACAATGCTATGAAACAAAACAATAAACACCATATTTCCTTCTCAAACCATACTCCTCTGAGCCACCAAATAAACCTACAAAACACACAAAAATAGTTTGCCAGACCCATGGGAAGCTCTCCTCCCAACCTAGGCCTACTAATAGGCCACCCCCAATCTAGGAGGCCTTCTAATAACCAAGGATCAACCACAAGGGATGCAACCACTCACATCAAGCACAATAACACTCATCCAAGGTGAACACAAAACTAACCCATTTGAAGATGAGTTTTGAAGGGTGAGAGAGTGGACTCTGTCTACTCAAGGAGACCCACACTCTTAATACTCAAAACGCTCATATTCACTTGGCCTCTTGCCATAACTTCTCATTTCACAAAACAAGGCACTCTTGCCATAATACCATACTCCTCAAAACTCCAAATAAAGGCCCTAAAACTATACCAAAACAAAGAGGAGAAACTAAGGAGGTTCACATCCTCTCTCACCCAAGACAAAGGTGATCTCTCTCACATGGAGAGCTCACCCAACAACCCTTTAACACAAAAACACAAAACTATGACAATAAACATGAACACAACCATCATAACATACATAGTTCATAAGCAAAATAAGCAAAATAAAAGGCTTGAAGCCTTGAGGAATACCTCTCAAGATTCAAGGATGGAGGATGTTGGTGAAGAGCTTTCCACAAGTCCTCCCAACTCCTTCCAAGATCTCCAAGTCCTTCCCTCCCAACACAAGCATAAAATTCCCCCAAAAGAAAAGAACAAAAGAACCCTCATCTCATCAAAATGAGAGATAAATAGACAAGGCTCTTAAACCATAATGGATGAGAAGGTGGCACTTGTCACCCTCTCCTCCATTCACATAACCCTCTTGACAACCCCACAAGAATGTGGAGGTGACACTTGTCACCTCCCCATTCCACAGAGCTACACACTCTCCCACAAATGCTCTCACACATGTGTGAGGATGTGAGCACACAAGGGAAGCTTCTTATAAATGAGGAGGTGACACTTGTCACCTTCTCATTCAACTAAGCTACACTCTTCCCCAAGTTCTCTCACACATGTGTGAGAGCATAGGGAAGAGGTCTCACATATGTGAGAAGCTTCAAGAAGTTTATAAAGCATGTGAAGCAAGGGTAACCTTACCCAAGTGGGTGCGGTTAGGGTTAAGTGAGATGGTGACCTTCCAACCACCTCTCACACTTCCGAAACTCGTCACTTGACTCAAGGGTCAAGTTTGGGTCACCATACAAGGTCCAAAACAAGTTTAAACATGTTAGGAATGGTCCTAGACTCTAGGGGTATGACCTAGGGTCAATATTTGACCATTAGTAATACTTAGAAACACATAAAATCACTTGAAAAGGGCTTCAAACATTTAGCACTAAAATTTGTGCAAACCCAACATTACACTTTTACAACACATCAAAAGATAAATTAAAAAGGGGTAAACCTTACAAAATGTCATAAATCAAATACAACATAATCAACATTCTCAAACACATATGATCTTAGTCCTACTTAGGACTAGGTCGGCTTAACAGGGGTATAACATATGGTTATTGTCCAACCTTTGATTTTCCATGGGCATGGAAAGTAACCTACACACTTCCACAAACCCATTAATAGCACATGGTAAAATAGCCGAAGCAAAACGAACAACATACATCGCACACATGATCGCATAATCACATATAACAACAATAATAACCACATGCTAACATATATATATGTCTCTCAAGTTATTCTCATTCACAAGTATCACCAGGATCTTATAATGCAAGATAATTCATCAAATTCACCATCAATACGCATACTAATCATCAAATGAAATCATAGCATCTAAATATCATATCATCAAGTGAAATCTAACATGAGATATAAGCATCCACAAAGCATAAATCATCTATCTAATCAACATAAGATAAAGTAATGAAGGTCTAAGTATGGGATCAACAATCCCCAATATCCATAATAAAATCCATCACAAATGTATCATAAGCAAAAATATATGGTAAGGTAAAGGTAGGCCTCACATCCTCCCTCCCTAAGACTATACTTCCTCATGGAAGTCAGGGGAGGATAAAGAGTCCTCAAACTAGTAGCATCCTCCCATGTAGTTGAGACCTCATCATAATGGTCCCACTAAACTCTGACATGGTCTAGTTTTTGGCCTCAAAGGCCTGATGTCTGACAAGCCAAGATGTGAATTGACTCCAAAGAAAGCTACCCATCCAACTCTACCTGTAAGGCATCCCAGTCCAAAACATGAGTCATGTCAGAAATATAACGTCTCAGCATAGAAATATGAAACACATTGTGGATGCATGACAGACTAGGTAGCAAGGAAAGATGGTAAGCTATGGGTCCAATCCACTCCAAGATCTTGAAAGCTCCTACAAAATGAGGTGAAAGATTAGAGCCCTTTCCATAATGGATTGGACTCTTATGTGGCCGCGCTCTCAAGAACCCCTTGTCGCCCACTGAGAAGCTCCGATCCAATCTCTTGGCATTGTCATACTTCTTCTGGCAATCCTGTGTCTCTTGCAATCTTTGCCCAATCAAAGTGATCTACTGCTCCATATCTTATGCCAACTCAGGTCCAATAGCCACTCCGTCCTCTATATGGACCCAACTCAAGGGAGTCCTACAAGGCCTGATAGGGAGGCATACCTAATGAGTTGTGATGCCCATTATTGTAGGCAAACTCAACTAGATACAGGTAGTCCTCCCATCTAGACTTGTGATCCATAACATACATGTGAAGCATGTCCTCTAACACCTGATTCACCATCTCAGTCTACCCATCTACCTTAGGGTGACAAGCCGAACTAAAGTTGAGTTGAGTGCCCAATGCCTACTGCAATGCCCTCCAAAATGTTGATGTGAACACTAAATCTCTGTCAGATATGATGCGACGAGATAATCCATGTATTCTCACAATGTCATCCAAGAAGATCCTCTCCATTGTTGGTGCATTATACATCGTGCGTACCAGTGAAAAGTGTACTACCTTGGTCAACTTGTCAACCATCACCATGATGACATCATGGTGGTGAGCTAACAAAGGTAGACCAACAATGAAATCCATGGAAATGGTATCCCATTTCCACTCTGGTATCTTGTGAGGGTAAAGTAGTCCTACCGAATGCTGATTCTCGACCTTCACCCTCTGGCACTCAAGGCAATGAGCAACAAACTCTGCAATATCATGTCTTATACCTACCCAATGGTACAACTATCTCAAATCGGCATGCATCTTCTTCACCTTCAGATGTGCTGCATATGGTGCTCAGTGGGCCTCTAATAAAACCAATGATCGAAGATCACCTACAAGGGGAACATAGATGCGCTAACAATGTCATAGAAGACCATCTGCCTCAAGAGAATACCCTGAAAACTTGCCCTTAAGGGCCCTCTGCGACTGTAACTCCCGTTGAACCTCTAGAAACCATTCATTCTCTGGTAGGTGATGCAAGATGCACCCTCTCAAGTCTACACTCAAGGTCAAAGTTAGGATCTCGTGGTGCCTCTGACTCAAGGCATTAGAAACCACATTCTCCTTCCCTTTGATGTAATGCACATCAAAGTCATACTCGCAAAGGAACTCCATCCAATGTCGTTGGTGGGCGTTTAGATTCAGTTGCGTGAAGATGTATTGTAGACTATGATGGTCAGAGTGTAACTCAAAATGACATCCTAAGAGGAAATGTCTCCATTGAACAAGAGCATGAAGTACCACTGCTAACTCGAAATCATGTGTTGGTTAGTTCATCTCATTGGTCTTGAGCTTTCATGACTCATACGCGATCGCTCGACCATCCTGCATCAACACTGCTCCTAAACCCTCTAAAGATGCATCTGTGCAAACCATGAAGTCTACTGCTAGATCAGGTATTGCTAAGATAGGAGCGGTAGTGAGATGCTCCTTGAGGACCTCAAAGGCCCTCTCACACTGCTCTATCCACATGAAAATCTTCCCTTTCCACTGAAGGGAAGTGATGGGGTGTGCTATCTTGGAGAAGCCCTCCACAAATCTATGATAATATCTTGCTAGCCCTATGAAGCTCCTAACCTTTGTGACACTGGTAGGTGCTAGCCAATCCCTGATAGCTCTAATCTTTGATGGATCGACTGAGATACCATCACTAGATATATTGTGCCCCAAATACTAAACCTCTGATCTAAAGAAGGCACACTTCACCAAGTTGCCAAAAAGTTGTTGCTCTCTCAAACATTGTAGAACCTGGCGTAAGTGCTCCTCATCCTCCTCCTTAGTCCATGAATAGATCAAAATGTCATCAAGAAATATGATCACAGACTGATCAAGCAATATGCGAAACACTCCATACATGAGACTCATGAATACTACAAGGGCATTTGTCAAACTAAAGGGCACCACAGTGAACTCATAGTGACCATAATGAGTCTGAAATGTGGTCTTATGGATATCTACCTCTATGATGCATAACTGATGGTATTTGGACTTCAGGTCAATCTTATAGAACACCCTGGCTCCCTGCATCTGGTCAAACAAGTCATCGATCCTAGGCAAAGGATAACGGTTCTTCACCGTCACCTTATTCAATTGCTTATAATTTATACAAAGTCAAAGAGACCCATCCTTCTTCATGAAGATGACTGGTGCACCCCAAGGTGAGACACTAGGTTAGATGTGCCCCTTTGCTAGCAACTCCTCTAGCTAAAGCTTGAGCTCCATGAGCTCATGCGTGGTCATCATGTAAGGTGCATAAGACACTGGCTCGGTACCTGGTACAAGGTAAATATAGAAATCAACCTCTCTGCGAGGTGACATCCTCAAGAGCTCAGGTGGGAAGACATTGGTGAACTCCCTAAGGATGGGATGGTCATCAAGCGAAGCCTCTGACTCATCCTCTAATCTGTCATTGCTTGTGATCATGAACATCTGGCAACCCTTCCGCATACAGCACTTAAGCTATTTAACAGATATCATGCAAACTACGGTGGGCTTTCGAATGCCCACTATCTCCATTGCTACACCATGATCATCGATGCATCCTATCACCTTTCCCTATGGGCCGCTATCCAATCCATGCCTAACACCACACCGTAGGACCCTAAGGGTATGACCCTAAGGTCCACAATTGTCATGAAGGCACCAAGTGCTATCTCACAATCTCTAAACACTGAATCTATAGCCATCTTAGTCCCTGTAGCTAACTTGACCTCCCACCTAACATCCTGTCTAGAGGCCACAAGCCTGCAACGCTCCACTAACGATGGAGAAATAAAGGAGTTTGTGGCTCCTGAGTCAAACAAAATAGTAATGGGAATGTTCCCAATAGTACTTAGAGTCTCTATCATGGAGGCTTGAAAGTTAGCCTAGCGGTTATCAACCACTGCAAAGACTCACTGAGATCATCCCATGTCTCCCACTATAGCCTTAGAACCACTAGCACACTACCCTCCAGCTACAAATCCCTGTGGGCACTCTCTAGCCAATTGCCCTGCACCACCGCACACAAAACAAGGTCCACACGTCTGAACCTATGCTAACTGAGTCCAACCGGACTGCTGTGCTCTAGGTCATACTGTACTACCCTATGATCCTCTAAAGGACTGGTATGACCTAGCTGGTCCTACAGTTGGTGCCTGTTGATGATGGTCTCTCTGCAAACCCTGTGACTTCCATCCTCGATTAGGACCACCCTATGCCCTCTGTTGTGGTCGTGACCTCTACTAATACTGCTGCTACAATGGATGTCTAGGAGGTAAAGAGGTAGATCTAAAACCACCCCTATGTAGTTTCTAGGGTCTATGGAAACCCTGTTCTTGCTGATGACTATTGTCCTGAAACTATAGACGTGACTCATGGCCCTGCCCATGAACCTCCTCTACAATGAGCGCCGTGGTGGCCTTGCTCATAGTTCGTGGGTCTGCCATGCGAACCAGTCCTGCTATGTGAGGATTCAAGCCTCTGATGAAATGACTCATGAGAAGCTTCTTGTCTTGAAGATAATCAGCATAACAGGATAATTCCACAAACTTGCACTCATACTGTGTAACTATGGAACCTTGCTATTGCAAATCATGAAACTCATCTATGCAGTACTGCCTGAAGTGCTTCAAGAGATAGCGTGCCCTATAGTACTCCAAAAAAGTATCCCACAAAAGCATCTCTAAAAAAAGGTGGTGTTTGTGTTCCTCTGTGTGCCACCATGTTGCTACCGCATCCCGCAAAAGATGAATTGCTACACGTGCCTTTGTGTTGCTGCCATAGGGACACAACACAAACCACCAGTCAAGACTGATGAGCCAAGCCTCAGCCTCAGCTCCCTCTGAAGTACCCATGAATTTTAGTGGGTTCAACCTAAGAAAATCCCTGATGGGGTCACTGTGGTCTCGTGGTACTCAAACAAGGCCATCTACCTCATCTTGTTGTCCAAAAATAAAAGGGTCATGAGGAAAATGCTCCACCCCAACCCCTACCTCGCACTCCTCATGGCGCAGAGGGCTCTTTCTATGCTCGTGATGAGCTGATGCACCCTCCTTAGAGGTGGTGGCTAGGATCTCCACATGTGGTTGGTTCACAACCAGAGGCAATCGCACTAACACTACCTGTAAGACCTAAAGAATCTGGGGACCTAAGTTAGGTGTCGGTGGCAGCTCCTAATTTTGGCCCTCAAGTGGTGAATCAGCTCTCAGGCTAGCTCCTCTAGGATCACTGGCACAAGAGTGCCCTCTCCTGGATCTAGGTGGCATCCTACAAGAACATGGTGCCTAAAATTAAAACAAAATTAACAACAAAAAAACTACGGAATAAATAATGTGCCCTCAATGCCCAGTGTTTAAACTTGGGCTCTGATACCAACTATCATTCCCACATTCGCCACGTGGTTATGACATGATAACCATGTGTCATGTCCACATTTGCCATGTGGTCATGACACGAATTACTAAAACCTTTCCCACCCGACTCTACAAATGCCCTCACGTGCAACATGCACGCTTGGTGACACATGCACTCAACGTAGTTGTCTCAACAACTAATGTCATGTACATCGCCCAAAGGCAGGGAAGGTCAATCACAATGGGATGATGCGACACACACTTCACCATCCCTTCAAAATGTAAGCTACTAAGGGGGTGTATGTCGCAAGGAGCGACAAGAAGAGGGTTAGATTTCATTTGGATTCTAACCCTAGAGTCAACTAGAATGATGAGAGTCGATTTCGATATACATCGAAATCTAACCTTAGGTCCACTAAAGACCTAAGGGTCTAAACATTTAAATAATAAAAATAACAATTACTGACTTATACAATAATCTAACATTTATTGAGAAAGAAATAAATATAATCAATTTAAAATAAATAATTAACACAATTAAATCTGAAATAATTTCGACAGCATAACGAGGCAAAATGGAACTAATTAGGGTAAATTCTATAGAGATTTCAGTAGCATAATGCCACCTCATCAACTATAGGAGGTTGCAAAAATTAAATTAAAATGAATTCCCTAAATTAACCTCTTTCAAAAATTAAATAAATTAAATGCAAGATAACTAAATTCCCTTCCCATTTAATTTGAAATGAAATAAATCACACAACTAATTTTTTCTTCAAAAGCTAAAGCATAACTTTAATTAAATCCTTTCCCCAATATTTAAATCAAATAATTGAACATAACTACCACTCTAGTTTTAAATTCATCATATAACTAAAATTTCCTTTCAAATAATCTGACTAAATAAGATAATCTAAAAACATGAATTTAACTATAGTCCTTACCAATTATCTTGACATGCAATAAATCTATAGGCTTACTTTTTTACATGACTATTACTATATGCCAACATGAACATAATATAGGTAACATTTCACCAAGGTATTTAAATTAACTTACATTCATTGATATAACACCCACTCCACTTACACATAAAGGATAAAGAAATTAACATAATTAAAAGGCCCCAAAAACTCCTCACACACACTAAACTCAACTAACAACTTAATTAGCACACTAACCTCTCCCTAAACCCAGGGCACCAAACCCTAGACATGGATCTATAAAAGCATGAAAACATAACATTTTCTCTCATTCTAACATCTCCTCTCATTTGATTGGGTGCAAGTCTTCCAAGAAGAGCCAAGAGGATGGAAGGTACCTCCCCAGGTGGGAGGTATCTTCCCCAAAAGGAATTTTCTAACTTTGTTTACTTAAAATTTTCTAACATGTTGTCTACAAGTTGGAGTTATATTCTTTTATTTTCTAACATTCTCTTAGTTTACCAAGTTTAAAATTTTTGCATAGGCTAAAAAGTATTTCAGTTGTTTACTAGATTTATCATTAATTTAAATTCCTATGTTTCACTTTGCTCTCTAGTTTATATATATATATATATATATATATATATATATATATATATATATATATATATATATATATATATATATATAAGTTTTATCACAGAGAGTTAAAATAGGAATTCACTGTGTCATTTATATACAGGGTAACACACACACACACATATATATGTAAAAACATGTATACATATGTAATTACCTGGTAAAACAAGTATACTATGTAAAGCACACATAGAGTAATATATTTACACATAAGGAATTTTTAAAGCATGCAATACAGAAAGAACATTAAGAATGTAGGAGTCAAGGACAACACTGAGAGGGGGGGTGAATCAGTGTTGTGTGAATTTTTAAATCTTTTTCAATATTTAACTTGCAGTGCACAAAGAAGAGAAAGTTATCATTGAATTGTCAAACATATATGCACATAACTTTGTCAAACACATAGACAAAACTCAAGAGTAAAACATACAATCATAGAGAGATGATTAAGACACAAGAATTGCACGAGTGGAAAACCCTCCAGGGGTAGAAAAACCACTCCAGAATTGCCTCACTGGCTTAACTGAAAAACATGCCTCACTGGCAATACAAATTGTATCTAGGAGCACCAACTCCAATCCCAAACAGAAGCACCCACTTCCAACACTGATATACCTCACTGGTAATCCAATAGGTCTCACTGACCTACAAGCCTCACTGGCTAATACAATCACTATAAACAAAACATCAAACTTCGTGTGCAAGACAAGATTGCTGTTCAATCAGATTTGCACCATTGTATACAACCTTATACCTCCTGTTAGATTTTCAAATCAAAACAAGCTCCTTATACAAATCTCTATAAACAATTTTCTCTGCAAATTAATCAGATCCATACTGCATATCAATCTTGTATTTTAATCCTCCATTCAACAACACTAAATATCAATCCTGTATTCCAATGTGCACAACAACACTACTTTACTCTGTCTGTTTCATTTATGTCTTACAAATCTCAGTGTCTTGATCAATTGAATTCATGATTCATGCACCTGATTGTCATTTCAATTGCATATTGTCTTTTAATCACCTTGTCAATCTCTGTATTTGATCTCTGTCAGTTCATCATCAATCTGCACAACATTACTCACCTCATCTTGTTAATCCGCAAGACTCTTAAATCAAAAGCATCTATAATATCATTAAATAAAGTCTGAATATACTTTCACAACCCTTCATATTCTCTTCTCTATTTTTTTTAAAAAAAACAAAATATCTTTCTGTCAATTCTATGCATTAAAAAATCTTTTGATCTTCCTCTTCTCTGTACATGATCCTTCACATTCTTTGACATTTCAATTTGGACAATTTCTGTATTCAATATTATCCCTGCAAATAAAATTATATCTTCACAAAAAAATTGTTCCAAAATCTCTTCATATTCCTCTGACTCTTTTCAAAACACTTGGTAAATGAAATATCTGAGCACTTATATCTTCCATCTCTGCATCAAATTTCTTTCAATCTGAGAAATATTTTTCCTTTACAAGAAAACAATAAATTAATTTCTTCCCACAACAAATCAATCTATCCTTGTCAAGAATCAAATCCACATTATCACTGCAAAGAACTTCTTCAAAATGAATAATAATTCATTCAGCTCCTATTCATGAAAAATTCTTTCCATATCTTTCATATTCAAGCCCAAAAAAAATTTCATCATAATAAACTTTGCCTTCACAAAAAATATCTTCAAAAAATATATATATCATTAAAAATCTCTTCTCATAATTAGAAATCTCCTTATTAAGAAAACTACTTAAAAATTCCTTATAATAAAGTTTCTAAAAAAAAACTAAAGCCATAAAAGGTGGCTTTGCATCCATAATAGAAACTTTCAAAATTAAATTCTCCTTATATATCGGGCTCCCACTAAAATATATTTATTGCCCCTTTTAAAAATTATCATATGAAACTTTTTTTTAAAAAAATTCAAAAATGCATCGGGCTCTACCTATTCAAGTCTTCTTTTTTAAAACAAAAGAAAATGCTTTATGAAACTTATCACCCGTGCCCACTTAGATTTTTGGCGGTGATATTTTAAATTTAAACTCATTTGAAATGCCGCCCAACTTCATTGCCTTTTAGAAGCTTTTGCCCGCGCATGTGAATGACTTATTCTAACGGTGGAAAGGGCAAATGGGGCCGGTTATCTTATGAATACGACCCCCTTAAGTGTTCACTTAAGTGGTCGGTCACCTTTGATTGCAGGTCAGTGAGGAGTTATAACAAAAAGTAAGACTGTCAATTTCTTTAAGACTTCAATCAAACATGAAGACCCCTTTTCACTCAATAAAGATTTAGGAACATGAAGCACCAATATGCAATATGATATGTTCATCAAACATCAACTTTGTGTAAATATTCATCACTTTGAATAGCCACACCATTATCAATGATCCCTTACAAATAACACCCACACAAACAAGAACAAGTCTCTTCAATAATTTCATTGCAGAAACATAATCTCATCACAGAACCTTGTCATGTCAAATGTAGCAATGAAGACCCAACAAAAACTCAATGATCAATCAACAACTTCAGTGACAAGAGTGACTCTCTGAATTTTTTCAAAAAATGAATTCCATTCTATGCAAGAGTAATAGAATGACTATTCACTTCTGATTTCTCCTATTAATATGAGAAACATGATCAACATCACCGAAGGAAACAACAAAGAATTCAACTCAACTCCTGAGTATACCTGATCTGAATTGTTCTTGCATTACTGAAGCATGTGAACTTTGTCATACCAAGATGAAGAAATCATTTCTCTTTATGGTAAACATGAACCAAACAACCTGTAACAATCTTGAGGTACATCCACAACTATAAACAACCCTACAAGACCACACATGAACTTATGAAGATTAACTAACAAGTATCTTGATCAACAAACAACCCACCAAAATTGATACATGCTTATTAGCCCTTGAAGACACTCTGACATCTTGTCATATGAGGACCAAACATCTTTTTGACATCAATGACAATTCTTACCATCAAAGAACTGTGTGTGTGTATATATATAATACAAGGGTGAATTTATCCTAAGCCAAGATGAAAGAGATAAGCACAAAGTAGAGCATTTTTAGGGTAGAACCGAAAGGAGGTTCGGGCACCACAGATAGGGCCTAACTAAAGTTTATATCACAAAGCACACTTTATAAATTCTACATAATGGAACGACGCAGGGTTGTGCCCTAACTGCTCGGCCGACGACATCTCATGTTTCGTGAGCACCTTAAATAAAATACAGAAGGGGGATGGGGGCTCCGCCACCCCACATAACTCATAGCTATATGGGGGGAGGGGGTCCCCTTCCCTTCCCCTGAATCCATAGTAATTAAAGGTCGCGGTCGTAGGGGTTTTCGGCCCCTACAGACCATCTATAAGCTGCCTTCAAATTTTTGTTTGACAAAGAAAACCCTAACATTTAAAATGTGAGGGGAGTAACATTGGATGCAAGATGGGAATTTAAAACATACTTTAGTGTATATATATATATATATCAACAATTTAATTCACTAGTATTTTGTCCACTGTGTAACCCAGTGAGTACAAAATAACCAGTGAATTAGATTTTCAAGGAAAATATATATATATATATATATATATATATTAAAACTACTATGAAAAAAAAAGAAACTAAGGTAAGGAATTATTGTATAACTAACCCAAGGAAATAAATATAACAACCAAATATTGGTTTTCCATCTAAAGCTAGCATAGGAGCATTATTCATTTCTTTACTAACTTAGAATGTCATTTTCTTGCTTCCATGTATTTTCACATACACACAAATCAAATGTATATATATATATATATATATATATATATATATATATATATATATATATATATATATATATATATATATATATATATATATATATATATAAAAGTTTTATCATAGAGAGTTAAAATAGGAACTCACAGTATCATTTATATATAGGGTAACACACACATATATGTAAAAACATGTACACATATGTAATTACCTGGTAAAACAAGTATACCGTGTAAAGCACACAAAGAGTAATATATTTACACAGAAGGAATTTTGAAAGCATGCAATACAAAAAGAACATTAGGAATTGCGTATATATATATATATATATATATATATATATATATATATATTATACAGGGGCGAATTTATCCTAAGCCAAGCTGAAAGAGATAAGCACAAAGTAGAGCATTTTTAGGGCAGAACCAAAAGGAGGTTCGGGCACCACACATAGGGTCAAACTAAAGTTTATATGATAGAGCTCACTTTATAAATTCTACATAATGGAACAAGGCAAGGTCATTCCCTAACCCCTCAGCCAACGGCATCTCATGTTTCAGGAGCACCTTAAATAAAATATAGAAGGGGGGCGGGGGCTCTGCCGCCCCACATAATTCACAGCTATATGGGGGGATGAGGTCCCCTTCCCCTCCCCCGAATCCACAGTAATTAAAGGTTGCGGCCACAGGGGCTTTCGGCCCCTGCAGACCGTCTATAAGCTACCTTCAAATTTTTGTTTGACAAAGAAAACCCTAACATTTAAAACGCGAGGGGAGTAACATTGGATTCAATATGGGAATTTAAAACATACTCTAGTATAATAATATATATATATATATCAACAATTTAATTCACTGGTATTTTGTCCACTATGGAACCCGGTGAGTACAAAATAACCAATCAATTAGATTTTCAAGGAAATATATGTATGTATGTATGTATGTATGTATGTATGTATGTATGTATGTATATTAAAACTACTATTAAAAAAAAGAAACTAAGGTAAGGAATTATTGTATAACTAACCTAAGGAAATTAATATAACAACCAAATATTGTTTTTCTATCTAAAGCTAGCATAGGAGCATTATTCATTTCTTTAGTAACTTAGAATCTCATTTTCTTTCTTCCATTTATTTTCACATACAAGCAAAATAATGATAATGAGAGAGGGAGAGAGAGAGAAAGATATTTCTTTCAACAAGCAATGTAGATAACTATTTCTCATTTATTTAACTTATTACAGTATTTACAAGGAGGGTAAATGACTACACCCTTATGAGAGCTCAACTCTCAAGTTTGAACAAAACTTAATACAACCCAAAATAGGGATGAGGCATCTCAATGATCTCATAATACAAGGCTATGAAACAAAACAATAAACACCATATTTCTTTCTCAAATCCATACTCCTCCAAGCCACCAAATGAACCTACAAAACACACAAAAATAGTTCACCATACCCATGGGAAGCTTTCCTCCAAACCTAGGCCTACTAATTGGCCACCTCTAAGCTAGGAGGCCTTCCAATAACCAAGGATCAACCACAAGGGATGCAACCACTCACATCAAGCACAATAACACCCATCCAAGGAAAACACAAAACTGCCCATTTTGAAAATGAGTTTTGAAGGGTGAGAGAGTGGACTCTGTCTACTCAAGGAGACCCACACTCTTAATACTAAAAATGCTCATACTCACTTGGCCTCTTGCCATAACTTCTCATTTCACAAAACAAGGCACTCTTGCCATAATACCATACTCCTCAAAACTCCAAATAAAGGCCCTTAGCCATAAAACTATACCAAAAGAAAGAGGGGAAACTGAGGAGGTTCACATCCTCTCTCACCCAAGACAAATGTGAGCTCTCTCACATGGAGAGCTCACCCAACAACTCTTTAACCCAAAAACATAAAACTACAACAATAAACATGAACACAACCATCATAACATACATAGTGCATAAGAAAAATAAGCAAAATAAAAGGCTTGAAGCCTTGAGGAATACCTCTCAAGCTTCAAGGATGGAGGATGTTGGTGAAGAGCTTTCCACAAGTCCTCCCAACTCCTTCCAAGATCTCCAAGTCTTTATCTCCAAACACAAGCATAAAATTTCCCCAAAAGAAAAGAACAAAAGAACCCTCATCTCATCAAAATGAGAGAGATAAATAGACAAGGCTCTCAAACCCTAATGGATGAGAAGGTGACACTTGTCACCCTCTCCTCCATCCACATAACCATCCTCACAACCCCACAAGAATGTGGAGGTGACACTTGTCACCTCCCCATTCCACAAAGCTACACACTCTCGCACAAATGCTCTCACACATGTGTGAGAGCATAGGGATATGTGAGCACACAAGGGAAGCTTCTTATGAATGAGGAGGTGACACTTGTCACCTTCTCATTCAAATAAGCTACACTCTTCCCCACAAGTGCTCTCACACGTGTGAGAGAATAGGGAAGAGGTCTCACACATATGAGAAGATTCAAGAAGCTTCTAAAGAATGTGAAGTAAGGGTAACCTTATCCAAGTGGGTGAGGTTGGGGTTAAGTGAGATGGTGGCCTTCCAACCACCTCTCACACTTCCCAAACTTGTCACTTGATTCAAGGGTCAAGTTTGGGTGACCATACAAGGTCTAAAACAAGTTTAAACATGTTAGGAATGGTTCTAGACCCTAGGGGTATGACCTAGGTTCAATATTTGACCATTAACAACACTTAGAAACACATAAAATCACTTGAAAAGGGCTTCAAACATTTAGCACTAAAATTTGTGCAAACCCAACATTACACTTTTTACAACACATCAAAAGACAAATTAAAAAGGGGTAAACCTTGCAAAATGTCATAAATCAAATACAACATAATCAACATTCTCAGACACATATGACCTTCATCCTACTTAGGACTAGGTCGGCTTAACAAGGGTATAACATATGGTTATTGTCCGACCACTGATTTTCCATGGGCATGGAAAGTAACCTGCACACTTCCACAAACCTATTAATAGCACATGGTAAAATAGATGAAGCAAAACAAACAACAAACATCACACACATGATTGCATAATCACATATAACAACAATAATAACCACATGCTAACATATATATGTCTCTTAAGTCATTCTCATTCACAAGTATAACTAGGATCTCATAATACAAGATAATTCATCAAATTCACCATCAATACGCATACTAATCATCAAATGAAATCATAGCATCTAAACATCATATCATCAAGTGAAATCTAACATGAGATCTAATCATCCACAAAGCATAAACCATCTATCTAATCAACATAAGATAAAGTAATGAAGGTCTAAGTATGGGATCAACAGTCCCCAATATCCACATGTCTATAATAAAATCCATCACAAATGTATCGTAAGAAAAAATATACGGTAAGGCAAAGGTAGGCCTCACAAGATCATACCATTGTTATCTATCTCCCCTCATGGGTGATGAGGCAGTTTGGGTTGCGACAAGACTTACCACAGGTGATGGCAATTTTTTGGAGGACACCACAGGATGTCAGATGGCTAGAGAGGATATAGCCCCAAGTGGCTATTTAGGATATTGTGGGACTACATCATGTGTAGTCAGATTGGAGGAGTGTCATGGTAGATGCAAGGACTAGTACCCCAGATTATGATCAGTGGTGGGCAGTGTGGAGGTTGATCCACTTGACAGATTCTACGATTGAGCTAGATATAACAGTGGAGGAGGGGGTGGAGGGCGACGAGGTTGAGGATGAGATATTGCTAGAGGAGTTGGAGGTTGATGAGGGTGATTCTATTGGGATGTTGGCTGCAGCAACAGTGGAGAAGGTATTGGGGAGAGGATGGGGGTGGGGATAGCAGAGTCCTCAGCGGCAGCGGGTACCTAGGTAGGTTCCACAGTAGGTATAGTAGTAGCACCAACTACCTACATAGGTAGGATAGATGGCACTGCTACGGTAGCAGGGGCAGAGGCAAGCACCACCTCAACAACAGGCATAGATGGGAAAAATATCACCACCACGAGCACCACCGTGGTAGTAGGATCCTAGGTAGGCAACACCTCAATAGTAGGTCAGACCACAGACATAGGCATGGTAAGTACCAGTAGCTCAGATGGGGCCATTCACAGGGGCTAGGGGTACAGAGGCAAGGAGTTCGGGGATAGGGCCTGGTCCTGCTCTAGGTATGCATACTGTGCATCGGCATACTTGAGATGACAAGGAGGAGGATGCTGAGACCCCATGGGCTAAGGTGGCTAGTTTGGAGGACCTAGTTACTTGTCAGAGATAGGAGATTGCCTAGTTACAGGGAGCAACTACTTTGCTAGATGGAGGGAGTGGGGGAGATAGAGATGGTCAAATTAGCGCGTTGTAGGTGCAGATAGGGTAATTACAAATATAGCTGGGGCAGTTGTAGGCGTAGGTGGTTGGGGTTACCTCAGAGAGAGACATAGAGAGGTCCTCGCATTAGGATGCAAAGAAACAGGGGGTTAGTTACAAGCAGAGGTTACCCAATTACAGGGGATGGTATCTGGGCCAGCATTGGCCAGATCTACTCAGACTCCCAATAGCATATTCAACAACTGCAGGACCAACTCTTAGAGCAGTGTTTGAGGGTTGAGTATTATTATGGTTCTTACTGTACTGTGGTTCCTGAGGGTCAGCGGCTACCTAGTTATAGTCAGAGGAGTGGATCGAGGATGTCTAGATCATATAGATCTAGGAGATCTCAATAGTTCGTACAGCAACCACAATCATATCCACAGCAGTAACTGTGTCCTAGGTCTCCTACCGACTCTGCTAGGGGGTCATTAGCCCATGGTTGATAGTTCATATAGTGATGTATTTTGGCCCTTGTGGCATTTATGTATCATGGCATTGTTATTATTTTTGAGCGATGTATATTTTTGTGGTGTACTTTATGGATGTTTATGATATTATGGTTTATGATGATGTTGTGGCTTATGATGATGTACTTATGATTATGATAGATGTTTATGGATGTTATGGATTATGCTTTTATGTGATGTTTATGATGGTATTTATGGATATTTATGATGTGATGGATATTATTGATGCATTTATGAATGTGTTATGATGATGTTATGGATTGCATAGTTAGATGGATTGTGCTTTATAGATGGTTATGGATGTTGTTTTATTGTGGATGCATTTTTTGTTTCTATATGTGATGATATGGATGGGATATATGCTCAGATTAATAAACATATATTATATATGATGAAAAATGAAATGGATATGTAATGTTTATGTATGTGATGGATAAATGGTAAAATGGATATGGTACTAAATGATAATGGATATAATGATGAAAAATGGCAAAATGGACTAATGATAATGAATGGATAAATGATGAAATGATTATTGTCAAATGGTAAAATGGTTATGGTAAATGATATAATGAAAATGATAATGGATGTAATGATGAAATGATTAATGAAATGGTAATGGATAAATGTAATGGTGAAATGAATAAATGTAATGGTAAAATGATAATGAGATTTGATGGGTTGATGCTACGATTGGATGTCATGATACATGTGATGTCCTTTGAACCTTGGGCGATGGAGTTAGGTGTTTGGGGTAGGCTTTGGAATGGTTTAAGGGATGGTTGGGGTAGTTTTAGGGTTTTTTGGGATAGGTTTAGGGATGGTTAGGTCACTTTACACACCATGTTATTAGAGGGGTTTTTGTTGGAATGGGTGAAGTATGTAGAGTGAATTGGTTGGAGTGATTGATTGTGGGGGGAAGGGATATCTTAGATGGGGGGGTATGTTAGAGTGGGTGAATGGATGGGGGGTTGAATCATTTTTAAATGCTAAGTTTAGATAGTGTGTTGAATGGTTGGTGATAGAAAGGGGGATAGGTAAGCTCGGTAAAGTACTTGCATTAACATTATTAAGAGCATTTCTAGGTTTATTATAGAAAAAGAGGATATTTTTCACCAAGGTATGAAAGGACCAAGGTGATCATATATATTTGTTTTTGCATGGACTAGACTCGCAAACAATAGGTTGGTCTCATGCATGCCCAAGGTAGCATAACCTTGCCTAGATGAGGGAAGGGGACTCATAGCATAAGTTCTTTAGTGCATAGAAGGTATGATTGACCTTATATGCAAATGGGAAACACTATGCTAGAACTGACCCTACATCTTCAAGATATGAATACAATTCTTGGAGTAATGAAATCAACCCACAAGCACTGCATATAAAACAATGACCTTGTTCATTCTAGGTGTTTTCTGCCACGTACCATGATATAGTGAGATCAAGGTAGCTTTGGAATGATCCCTAGAATAAGACAAAAAATAAAAATCAATAATCAAAAAGACCAATGAACCATACAAATAGCCATTGTATCTCTTGCCAAGATAAGTGTTGATAAGATGATGGATTCTTCCTATTGTAGGAATGATATATCCGTTAAGGCGAGAATAGTTTGTTGTTGGATAAATTTCAAAAGGTGGGCAAATAGATAGTAGGCCATATGTGATGATTATGATTGGTTTGTTGATTGATGATTTTTGCATAAGATATGGTGTTTTGGCATTATGCTTAGCATGTGTATTGTTTGGTGAATTTAGTAAGCTCTAAAGATAGGGACCATCCAACAGGTTGGATGGGTGCATCTTATATACCTGAGTACTAGATACTTCCTTCATATTCCAGACTGCCTACATACCCTATGTCCATGGGATCAAGGTATTTTAAGATGCGGGTGAGATGAATATGTAGTTTTGGTTTGACTTGATGATGTGGGAATGGTTTGGGATAGATGTGATGATGGTGGAAGATGATGTGTTGAGTGGGATTGTTTTTGGAATTTTGTAATTTTTGTGATTTTTTTTTGGAGTTTTTAGGTTTTGAACTATTTTTTGGATTTTTGTTTTTTTCTAATGTTTTTGGATTTTTTTGAAGTTTTGTATTATTTTTGGATTTTTTGTGGATTTTCTAATGTTTTTGGATTTTTTGGTTTTTTGAGCTATCCAGGGAGAGCATACAAGGACCCTCGTTTCATGGATTGGCTTTAGGTGGGATAATGTAGGGTGGTTGATTTGATGTTTTAGAATTCCAAGCCATGGTATGCATGTGATGTGGAATGTTATGAGAGGACTTATTAGATGGTAGAACCGACCACTACACATGGCGCCTAAGATAGGTTTTCACCATGGTACTTATCCAAGGCATCACCAAAGAGATTTTCACCATTAGATAGCTTTATTACACTTAGGTTTTTCTTTATTTTTTTTATTTTTTTAGATTATTTTTGATTTTTTGATTTTTTGTAATTTTTAATTTGGGATACTCGATGGGTTATGCATAGAACCTTTTCAGGTGCATGATCTTTATGGGTTCATCTAGAGGCTTCCCCTCAGGTGTTGAAAGCTGATATGCTCCTGACCCATAGCTAGTTGTGATGACATATCGTCCCAACCAATTAGGCTCAAACTTTCCTTTCTTGTGATGTTCTTGTAGGTTTCTCTAATCCTCCATAAGGACAAGGTCACCTATCTCAAGTTTGCAGTTCTTGATCTTTTTATTGTATCTCCTGCGTAGGTGGTTTTGATAGGCTTGGAGGTGATTGAGAGCATCCAAGCATTTCTAATCTAGTAGCTCTAGCTCATTCAGTTGTGCAACTCGATACTCCTCCTTAGTGATTATATTCTGCAATGAAATCCTGACAGAAGGGAGCTCGACCTTAATAGGAAAAATGGCTTCAGAACCAAATACTAAGGAGTATGGTGTGGTTCATGTGGGTGTGTGAATGCTTGTGTGATAGGCCCATAGGGAGGGGTTGAGTTAAAGGTGCCAGTCATGTTTGGCTTCATTAATTGTCTTTTTCAGAATGTGTAAGATGGTTTTGCTAGAAGCCTCAACTTAACCATTACCTTGAGGACAATATGGTGTGGAAAAATGATGTTGGATGTGAAATTTCTCATACAGGGTGTGGACTTCCTAGTTTTTAATGGTTTCTAGTTGTCTATGATCATGCAATGGGGAACGTCGTAGTGGCATATTATGTAGTGGAGGATAAATTTAGCAATTGGATACCAGTGGTAAAAATGAGTGGAATAGCTTCAACCCACTTGGTAAAGTACTCAGTAGTGGTAATGATGAACTTGAGGCCATCAGATGAGGGTGGGTGAATTTTGCCTACAAGGTCGAGTCCCCACTGTGAAAAGGACCAAGGAATTGTTATCGATTGCAGCTCTTGTGAAGGTGCATTAATGAGATCACCGTGTTACTGACATGGTAGACATTTCTTCACAAAGAAATAAGCATCTCATTCCATGGTCGGCCAATAGTACCCTGTCCTCAGAATTTTCTTTGCCAAGGTAGGTCTACTAGAGTGTGCCTCGTAAATGCCTTCATGTACCTCTTGTAAGGCTACTTCAGCTTCCCTAGAGTCGAGACATCATAAAAGAGTACCGTCAAGACTTCTTTTATAGAGGATATCTCCTATGAGGGTAAAATGGGAAGCTTAGTGGATGAAGGTTTTGCGTTGTGCAGATGATAGGTTTGGTGGGATGATGTTATCATGAAGGTACATGTAGGTCTCTTGATATCAAGGAGATAATGGACTGATAATGTCACATACTAACTTATATTGTGGTACATCATAGGCTAGTATTAGAAGCTCTTTGATAAGGAACTCACAATTTTTGTTGGCCTTTTTCATGTCAACCAACGATCCTATAGTGGCCATAACATCTGTTGCTTTGTTGTTTAACCTTGGAATTTGTTCAAAATGGATATCATGGAAATTATCTTTGAAATCATCTACCATGCTTTTGTAGGGTAGGAGTTTGTTGTCTTTTGTCTTGTACTCATCGTTAACATGTCTAATGACTAACTAGGAGTCTCCATAAATTGTCAGCTTCTCAATTTTCCACTGAATGGCCATGCGAAGTCCTATGATGAGGGCCTCATACTTTGCTAAATTATTTGTGCATGGAAATGTGATTTTGTAGGATTTTGGAATGGTATCTCCTTGAGGGGTAACAAACAAGATGCATGCCCTGAGCCATGATGTGTGTAGGATCCATCAAAATACATTTTCCATGCATCTATTGTTGGTGCTATTGTCAATATGGACTCATCTAGGAATTCTGCAAGTAGTGGTTGTTCTATTGGGATAGGTGCATCAGCTAATTGATCGACAATCACTTGTCCTTTGATAGATTTTCTTTTTGTGTACTCATTGTCAAACTCACTTAGGATCATAACCCACTTAGCGATCCATCGTGTGAGAGTTACTCTAGTCAGTAGATATTTGAGCGGATCAATCTTAGAAATGAGCTTTGTCTTATGGTTGAGCATGTAGTGTCTTAAATTTTGAGAGGTGAAGACAATGGCAAGGCATGCTCATTCAATAGGAGTGTAGTTTAGCTCATAGGTCACCAAGGTGTAGCTGATATAGTATATAGCTCTTTCTTTTCCTTATTCATCATGTTGTGCTAGCAAGGCCCTTATCATTGTTTCTATTGTTAAGATGTATAGAAGAAGGGGTTGTCCTTGTTTTGGTGGAATAAGAACAAGTGGATTAGCAAGATATTCCTTTAGTTGTTCAAAGGCACCCTGACATTGATTATCCCATACAAAAGTTGTATTTTTTTGGAGAAGATGTTGAAATGGTTGACACTTATCTACAAGCTATGCTATGAAGTGGTAAATGGACTGAAGTTTCCCTTGTAGGCTTCAAAGTTGTTTAAGTGTTTTAGGTGGAGGCATCTCCACTATAGCCTTGACTTTGGCAGGATCAACTTTGATTCCTCTTCTTGACACCATTTATCCTAGGAATTATCTGGAGGTCACCCCAAAGACACATTTCTTTGGATTTAGTTATACTTTGTATTGTTCTAGTCTATCAAATATTTAAGCCAATATATTCAAGTGATCTTCTCTAGTCCTTGATTTTCCTAGTAGATCATCTACATAATCTTCCATTATGTTGTGGAAAAGGTCATGGAAGATAATTTTCATGGCCCTCTGATAGGTAGCTCATGCATTCAACCCAAAGGGCATCACAACCCAACAGTATGTTCCCCATGGACATATAAAGGAGGCCTTATGTTGGTCCTCTTTAGCTATCCTGATTTGGTTTTATCCAAAAATCAATCCATTAAGGACAACATTTTGTTGACGATGATTGTTAGTCATAACAACATGCATAAAATATCACACAACAAACCTTTATTATCTTGAAAAGTATAATCAATTTGGAATGAATTAATGACTCCAAGTCTCCATTGTTCAGGTCATGATCTTCTGATGTTACTCAAAGGTTGATGTGATATCTTGTTTTCCATTCAAGGGGCCTTACATCATATTGATAACATGAATTGATGTCTAAACATCTGGTTATACACCCATTTCCTGTAAATTACTTCACAAACTAGGTTATTTCTATTGTATTCAACAGATGATGATCATATTTGTAAGTTTGATCAATTCTTTTGTACATCAACTGTCATGAACATATTATACTTCTGCACTTATGGATTTATCTAAATAATGTGCCTTTAAGATGATATTTGCATGATTGTTGTTATTATTTATCTATATTTGCATGAGATTCTCAATTTTACATGCAGATTTACTCAAATATGTTATAGGTGTTCAATTTCCTTTAGGATGACTGCATATTTTTATGTATTTTCTTAGAATTATCAGTGTATTTGCAATTGTGAAGGTGATTTGTAATGAAATTAAACAAATTGAGATAAATGCTTTCTAATCTTAACTAAATTCAATGAATCTTTAGCTATTGGTTCACATACATTCTAGATACTTTCATGAAAGGAAGAGAATCAGACCATAGGTTCACCAGGATGTTCCACAACTAGCTATAGTTGATGCAAACTTCAATGGAATAAAGATGAAGACAACATGTACAACATGAATTACACTCCAAGGGATACAACAAATCAAAATGCAAGCCAAGAATTCATCTACAGATTACTCAAAGTATACGATGGCATGTAATCTAGGTCTTCACTTTCATTAAGTAAACAAAAGACATGTACATTTGCAATCAGCTTTGAAATTAGTCCTGAGCAACTTCAACAATTTAACTTCAATTAAGTTTCCAATAAAAATGATACAAGGTGCACTCCATCTCCTTTTATAGAATAAAGAGAGGAGGTGGTTACAAGTGATCAACGATCAGGATTTGCCTATCTAGATCAATGGTCAATATCTCTTCTTTGATTGGGTCAACATATGTAGATGGGGCACAAGTTGCCAACTGGCAACCATCTGTTAGAACTCAATCATTTCCTTTTGTCTGATTATGCATATGACTCTATCATCATGCATCCCTACTTACTCTTCATCCTCTACTTCTTCATCTTCTTCACCTTCATCTTCATTTGCATCCTCTTCTTCATCTTCATCATTATTATTATCATCATCATGAGGATCACCCCCTATATGTACTCTGATCACTACCCTGATGGATTCATATAGTTACACTATTCTTTCAACTTCCCCTCCATCCTGGAGCTTAGCTTTCACCACAGCATGTTTTTGAGAATGGAATTGTACTTGCAAAGTAATCCATTTGCTCTTCCTATTGTTTAATTTCTCATTATATATTTCTACCTTGGCTTTCATTCTCATAACCTTGTTGCTTACATCCTCTGCCAAATGATGAAGAGGGTCATATGTTGCATGCTTGAAGTTATTGTGGAAAGATTGGATTGCAAAATCAATATCCTGATTCTCTATCTTTCCTTCTACATCCCCCTCCAAAGCTTCCAAAATACTTATCTCATCAACCATTAGGTGGTGTAGTATTACACTGATATCCCTAAGCTTACTATTACATTTCTTTAGGATATCACCTTTGAACTTGGTGTCCTCATACCATAGGCTCAACAATTGTGTTTGTTGATAACTGAGAGGGGGGGGTGAATCAGTTATCCTATTTATTTTCTTTTTGAACTTTCTTATTAATTAATGCAGCACTGAATCAAACACAAAAACATTACCATGAAATAAGAAACACATGACACAGTATTTTTGACGTGGAAACCCTGTTAAGGGAGAAAACCACGGGGTGATTAACCCAAAGATTATTCTCTGTTAGAAGAATAGGGAATTACAAAAATGGCACTTGCCAATTAGGGCTCACTACCCGAGCACACTGCTCACAAAGAGGCCCACTGCCTACAAGGAGACACACTGTCTACAAAGTGATAAGAATCACAGTCTTGAACTGATTGGAAGCATCTACATATGCTGGTGTTCAGTTCCGGTTTAGGCTTAGTACACTAATCTGCTGCACTTCATCTTTCCTCTGTTCTTTATTCAGCTATCCTTTCACATACCGGATCTTTCTTACTACTTCTGCTCTGTTCTACACTTATTCGCATATACCTTCACACCATCACACACTTCACAACTAAATCCATCCTCTATATATATCCGCACAAGTAATTTCATCACCTTTCTAGTCGGCATCCGGAACAGTCTAGTTTCTTACAAACTCTGTTCTGTCGGCTGAATCCTTGCTCACCAAGCAATGCGGATCAAGCATATACTTGTAGATATCATTAATCATGTCGGCCAAACATGATTCATGCCTTCACAACCTTTACCATCAACAGTAACACATCCGGAAAATAGTCTGATACTCTGTCAGTCAGTTCTTCCTCTGTTCTCACTGTCTCTCAGGAATCCGGTACTCAACTATTCATATCTTTTTCTTTGTTCATCACCAGAGGCTAAATCCTTGCAATATACTACTCAAGGTAGTCCTCTTGACTTCCCCAAATCCGCACTGCACCAAGACACTTCCTCTGAGAGATCCGGACCAATCTGTCAGACCTTGCCATAAGCTCTGTTCTTGTTCACCGGACCACAACAATCTTCATTCTGACTTCCGGTAGAGACACACCATGACTTGCGGATATGTGGGATGACCTTTGTTGCCATCAATGATAACACCCATGAATCCATATAGTGTCTCTTGCCAACAATATCCCCCTTTGGCATTGATGGCAACACTTAGTGAAAAATGACTAAGTGTTTACACTATGCTCCCCCTTTTGCTGATGCTCTGTCTTTATATACAATTTCTGGAACTCCCCCTTAGTTGGATTCCTCATTTTTCACTGCTCCTCACTCCCCCTTTGACATCAATGGCAAAGGGTAGGGTCCGCACACCAAAATTTTCAAAAATTTTCTATACATAGCCGCATATTTACATACTCACATATACTGAAGAATGTCTGCAAAAGATGTCTTCAGTTGGATCAGTTCTGTAGCCCAACTTTGCTTCATTCTATCCAAAATTGAAATGTGACCACTCAACAAAAATGCAAAAGCTTCTGCCCTCTTGAGATCTGTTGGATCATTTGTTTGGGCGGTGGTCTGAGCATCACTGATGGCCTCATGCATAGTTTCTAACTTAGGGATTATAATCCTTCTAAGTTCTCCCATCCGGTTAGTAATATTCTTCCTTTCCTTCTCAAAGTTCTTTATTGCATTTGTGATTGCAATAGTTTGACATTCTTGATTTACTATGGAAGAGAGAGGATCAAAACTTTGAGACAAACTGTGTAGTTTGTCCTGTTCCGCTTTTATTTTCTTATCTATTTCAACTGTTGCCTTTGACCAGGAGATACAAAATTTGTAAATATCACCGCCATCCTTAAGAGCATTTTCTAAGATCTTTATTCCAATACTCATATTTCTCCTATCATTAGAGATTAATCCTAATACTTCTGAAAATCTTTTATCCAAAAATTCCTTCCGGACCTTTTCTTCAGCTGATTTTTCTAGAGAATCAAAATGTGTATCAACACTGCTGACTAAGGTTTTTAGATTACCGGAAGAGGAGGCTGCCGGATCTATCTGGACCGATGGCATAATCTTCTCAAGCACTCCGGAGGCAGCCTCTATCAACTCACAGTCTTCCATATGAGACTTTAGGAGCTTTTCATTTGCCTTAGCATTTGCAAATGAGGCTATCTTCATTGTCTGCACTGGAGAGAGGGAATCAAAGTTGAATGGGCCTTGTAGTAGCTCCGGTTCATCGATTTCTATTGTTTCTTTGCTCAAAAATTGTTGAACAGTTTGTGCAGTGTCTCTTGCCGGAGACAGATGTTTCTTTTCTTCTGCAGTCTTGGAACTGTCCTTTGGGATTTTCTCTCCTTCCACATTCTTACCGCTATCAATCATGGTCTTCTCTGATGGAGTCTTCTCTTTCTCTGCACCCTTGGTACTGTCAACCTCTGTATCTTTCACCACTGCTTCCTTCTCCTGTAATTTCTCTTCTTCTTTGGATCCAGAGACTGTAGGGGAAACCGAAGGAGAGATGCTAGCCTGTTCATAGGCCACTTCTTCTGGAGCAGAGGGTTCCAAGTCCACAGCTGTTTCTGCACCTAAGTCCTCTACAACAGGAAGATTGAAACTTTTGAAGGCTTTCCGGAGGATCTCTTCTGTCTCTTTGGCCACCTTGTCAGTCTCACCAAGCATGAGTTGATTCATCCTAGCTTTACTTCTGAACTCATCTTTGCAATCTTTGAATATTATGTTCATTGTCTTGGGATCAATTTGAGGATATAGCTGAATAGCTATCTGCTCCCAGATCTCAAGATCTTTTGCATGAGCATTATTCTTTCTTATTTCTAATTCCTTTTCTAGGCTTTTAGGAATTTCAAAAATAATCTCAATAAAAGCTTTATTGTAGATGTTCAAGTACCTTATTATGGCTTCTTGCAGGATCTTTTGATCTGCCTCATTGTAGTCATCATAGAATTCAGCCACCGGTTGAAGGTTCCCATCCACAGTGACTGATTTGACTACACTGTCTAGAGACAGGATGGGCTTTTCAGAAAATTCTTCTGTTATTTCTTCCTTGTCTCGGCCAGAAGATGTTTACCGGATCCTTTCTTTTTCTGTTTCTTTATTTCTTTCACTCCCTCATCTGACTCAGTTTCTTCTTCATGCTTTGATAAGCTCTTAAGGCTTTTGTCTTGGATCTCTTACCGGATCCCTGGACTTCCGGTTTTGAGCTTTTGGTTTTGATAGGTGTGGATCCTTTTGATGATCTGGTCCGGGTTGAGGATTCCACCGGAGCACTTTTCTTGCTTTTCTTTTCTACCTCTTTCTTTTCTTCCTCAGATTTTCTTCTCTTTTCCCGGCTGGCATCAAGTGCCTCTTTTGAGATGCCTAGGCCTTGAGCAATGTGCTCTACTTCTTTTCTCACCTTTCTCTTTATCTCAGGTTCCCTGAGTTCTACATGTATCTTTACACTCAGCTCCTCAAAGGTTCCAAACCTTTCTGCCTTAGGATCTTTGGGCTGACTTAGCATGTGTTGAACATGCAGCTCCACTATATGTTCATCCACTTCATACCCCATGGGCATGATCCAGACAGTCCTTGGCTCCACTGCCTCCATTAGGCACTGATCAGTGTCCACCATAAAGCACACAGAGTCTTTGTATTTTTCAACAAGAGACTGGGGAATTCTCTCTCTTGCTTGCATCATGCTTTGGAAGTTTTTGAAGTATCCCCATAGGGCTGTATTTCTTGCTTTGGCATCCCCAAGCCCATGTAGATAGTCTCTTATTTGTACTGCAACAGGTTTGTCATTCTGCCATGCCCATCCACTTGATCCGGGCAGCTCATTCATGAAGTAGAAAAATAGACATAATATAAGAGTACCATACTTGAAGGAATTCTTCTTGTCCTTCTTGATTTTCTGTATATTTTCCATTAATTGGCTTAAGAGCAGTTCGCAGAGATCATATTCTGCATTCTTCCTTAGCATTTCATAGGCAGTATATACTGCAGTTTCGGATACAGAATTCTCCCTGCTGGAGTGATAGATCTTGTATCCTATTATCATGGATGCATACTTGATATCCGGATCTGAAATATCTTCAATGGTCATTGCCCTCTTATCGAATTTTGACCCGGTGGCCTCAGTTACAATGTTGTTCTTGACAGATTTGAGGATAGGTATCCCTCCGAAAGAGTATAGACCAGTTACTGCTCTAATTGCCTCTTTTGTGATTTTGCAGGGTCTATCCAGCCATAGGAAGTTGTCATGCATCCTGCTCAGTACATACCGGACCCATTCATCTTCTTCAAAGTAGGGGAAATGAATGAATTGATCAAATTGTTTCTTCTGGATACCCTTATACTCTGGTTTAAGCTCAAAAGCATTGTCTATCAGTTGTTTGTGATAGAGATCTCTCAATTTGAATTCCCCAAATTCCTCAATGCTTGCATGTATGTAAACCCTAATGTCTTCTGTGTGTAAAACTCCGTGAGGAACACTAGAAAATGCTCCTAAGGGATCTACCTCCAATGACTTGTATGGATGTTTCTTAAATTCAGGTCGGGGCCTATCTGAGATTTTTACTATATTTGGAGTAGCCATTTCTTCAAAAGATTTGTAGCAAGATATCAAAAGTGGAAAATACCTTTTGCGTCTTCGGTTGCACGGAGTAGCTGGATTGATTTCTGTATGTAATGACTTCGGCAGGAGATCTTCGGTAAACTTGATGAATTTTTGTTGCAGAGCTCTGCTTTTCGCTTCTTCTTGGATGTGGAATGATCAAATGATTGTTGAGAAATCCCTTATATCATTTCACAAACCCTAATATCTGTTTGCAATAAATGCTTCACCTATATTATTCCGGTTTGCCTTGTCCGGATAGCTTGGAGTATCCCGGATCAGTCCTGATCTATGAACATCATGCGGATCTTTCAATTATGAATAAATCAAGATAACACATCACAAGGACATCCCAAACACTCTGTCCAATCCGTAGAATAAGATAATGCACTTCCGGATCTCTCCGGACCTTTTTGTAATCCTCTGTCATTCCGGAGCATCTCCCAGAACAGGTCTTACTTGATCGATCACAGCTTCTTCACATCTCCATGCGGACCTCTGAAATATTATCTGGATCATCTCAAGACTTATATCTTTAAACCCTTTACTCCGCATCTTGTGCCACATCCGGCACCACTTGATTGGCTGGGGGAACAGGATTTTCTTTGAGTCTCCCCCTGAGCCAGAGCTCACTTTTTAATTTCCGGAAGGAATATCAGCACCAGAGTCTAGTGCGGATCCAACCTCTACATTCTCTGAACTTTTCTTCACCCAAATCTTGCTCATTTGATTCCTAACTTCATCCGCATTCATCTTTTGTTTACCCTTGTCTTGATTCTGATTATACACCGGACCTCTTTTGTCCTGATTCTTGCTTCTGCAGATTTTAGCATTATGACCGGACCTATTACAGATTTGGCAAATAACATTTCTTTGCATATTTGACTGATAACCTCTTGATCTGCATTGATTAGCCATATGACCTACTCTATTGCATGTAAAGCATCTACCTTTGAATGAATTGTTTACTTGCATATTTCTGCATTCATGGGATTTGTGTCCATACCTTTTGCAGTTAAAGCACTGTCCAGAGAAGGATGAATTAATCTGATTCATTCTCTTTCTGCACTGATTAGCTTTGTGACCAAATTGGTTGCAGCTGTGGTAGTATCCATTGAAAGATGGATATCTTTGAGCATTGGGCTGTCTTACCGGAGGTCTTCTAGGCCTATTCCTTAGATTTTCTGATCCAAAATTCTTTTGAGCGGATCCAGAGCTTTCTCCTTTCTCATATCCCAAACCATACTTGTCATCTGTCCTCTTTTGACTTCCAAGAAGTACTTCAAGTTGGGCAGAACTTATCTTGAATTTTTCTTTATATTCATTTGCTGTTTGAAGATCTCTTTTGAGAGAGGCAATTTGATCCTCAAGTTTTTCTTCATTATCTTTGGCATCTTCAAAATCAGATTCAAGATGTCTGATAATCCTGTCCATCTGGTGGCATTCTTCTGATTTTTCTTTAAGAGATTGTCTTAGATTGTCTTCAGCTTTTCTTTTTTCTTCAATCTCTTGAGTAAACTTTATAGTTCCTGATTCCATTTCATGTCTTAACATAATGACTTCTTTGATAACTTTTCACATAATTTGGTTTGCTCAGTCAATTCTTCATTTGTATTGCTTTCTTCACTTTGTCTTGCCAATTGTTGGAGCAGCTCCTTTCTCTTTTTCATAGAGAGACTTAATTTGTCTTTTAATTCTCTCATGAATTCATCAGCCTGTTTGAGTCTTTCCTTTAATTCATTGACTTCAGAATTTGACTGTTCAAGATCCTCAAGGGCAGTCTTGAGTTGCTCCCTTAAACCATATGCATCCATTTGAACTCCCAGATCTTCCTCAAGCTGTTAGGCTCTATTAGGAGGAACTTGGCTCTGATACCAATTGTTGATAACTGAGAGGGGGGGTGAATCAGTTATCCTATTTATTTTCTTTTTGAACTTTCTTATTAATTAATGCAGCACTGAATCAAACACAAAAATATTACCATGAAATAAGAAACACATGACACAGTATTTTTGACGTGGAAACCCTGTTAAGGGAGAAAACCACGGGGTGATTAACCCAAAGATTATTCTCTGTTAGAAGAATAGGGAATTACAAAAATGGCACTTGCCAATTAGGGCTCACTGCCCGAACACACTGCTCACAAAGAGGCCCACTGCCTACAAGGAGACACACTGTCTACAAAGTGATAAGAATCACAGTCTTGAACTGATTAGAAGCATCTACATATGCTGGTGTTCAGTTCCAGTTTAGGCTCAGTACACTGATCTGCTGCACTTCATCTTTCCTCTGTTCTTTATTCAGCTATCCTTTCACATACCGGATCTTTCTTACTACTTCTGCTCTGTTCTACACTTATTCGCATATACCTTCACACCATCACACACTTCACAACTAAATCCATCCTCTATATATATCCGCACAAGTAATTTCATCACCTTTCTAGTCGGCATCCGGAACAGTCTAGTTTCTTACAAACTCTGTTATGTCGGCTGAATCCTTGCTCACCAAGCAATGCGGATCAAGCATATACTTGTAGATATCATTAATCATGTTGGCCAAACATGATTCATGCCTTCACAACCTTTACCATCAACAGTAACACATCCGGAAAATAGTCTGATACTCTGTCAGTCAGTTCTTCCTCTGTTCTCACTGTCTCTCAGGAATCCGGTACTCAACTATTCATATCTTTTTCTTTGTTCATCACCGGAGGCTAAATCCTTGGAATATACTACTCAAGTTAGTCCTCTTGACTTCCCCAAATCCGCACTGCACCAAGACACTTCCTCTGAGAGATCCGGACCAATCTATCAGACCTTGCCATAAGCTCTGTTCTTGTTCACCGGACCACAACAATCTTCATTCTGACTTCCGGTAGAGACACACCATGACTTGCGGATATGTGGGATGACCTTTGTTGCCATCAATGACAACACCCATGAATCCATATAGTGTCTCTTGCCAACAGTGTTGTATTATTATCCAGTACCTTATTATCCATGAGAACTTTCATATCTATTCTCCTCATCTCAGCTATGGCATCTAGGTACATTTCCAATTTGAAGGACCTCCGGCCCACCTCATTTTGCATTTTATCCACCTTGCTTTTTAGTGTACTAAGCAAGTCCCAATTTGTGAGGGAGGTTTTATTACTGCTTCAGCTTCAGAAATAAAAAGAATAAACCAACTATCCATTATATGGGCCTTCTACTTCATGACATCTAACCCTATTATCTCATACTGAGATATAATAGTCAGTGGGGTAGCTATGTTAGTTGGCGCATGATTAGGGTCAATTAACCCTTTTATGAATGCATGCAACTGAGCAATGTGCTCTTTATGCACTTTGTTCTTATCATTTTCTTTATTTACACTTTGTGTCAATGAATCAATGATATCTTTGACCTCCTAGCCTTCCTGCTCTTCTGTAGCAAAACCCAGATCAATATTGGTTATCTAAAATTTATCAAAATTTATTTTTCCCTTTTCTTTATCTTCCATCAACAATGCTACTTGAGTTGTCCTCCTACCTGTAGTAGGATCTCTCCTTATTGCAGATGTAGGCCTTGCCCTTCTTTTAGGATTCATCATACTTGCTGAAAACAATGTAGAAACATCAAATTTAGGTACCTCTTCTATCTATTGTAGATTTATTTCTTGTTGTAGCTAGTATGGAACATCACCCTTGGGTCCTTGTTGGTCAGTCTACTCATTTTGAGCATCCCAAGACTCTATATTATGCTCTACCCTTGCTGGTGAAATTTCTTTTCTTGGTTCTTCCTCATGCATTTTCTTGTGAGGGATCTCTTGCTAAGGTATTTCCTGTTGAAAGGTCTCCTGCTAAGGAGTCTCTTGTTGAGGGGGAGGTTCTTGTGGTGTATGTACATTCTAATCATGTACCTCCTCTTGCAATTTATCCTCATGAGGATCCTACACATTTTGATCTTGTGTATTTTGTGGCACTTAGTCTTCATGAGAAGATTGTGCATATCGATCTTGGGGATCATCGTGATCACCCTTGGCCACATTCTCTGGTTCCTTTTGCTGACCATCATCTTATGGCAGATTCTATTTTTCAACTTTTGATGTATTTATTTCTTCAAGGCCTAGGACCTTACCCAATTCCTTCTCATTTGTTTTCTCTTCTGATTATCCTGATTATCACCCTTAGCAAGTGATGATGCATTATTCTGGTCCTTATTCTTATCAAGCATTTCTTAATCATTCTCCTCATGCACATTGATTTCTATTTTCTTAGGTTCCAGAGGTAGATCATTATCTCTACCTTGATCTCCATCACCCTGATAGGCTAAGTCTATTACGGCAGGGCTAGTGACCTGATCAACCAAATTGGTCAATCCTATCTGTTACACTACATCCTCAGGGTCATCTTCTTCAATTTCCTTTGTCTCAACCTACTCTTGATGAGTTTCCTTTTGGATAATAGGAGTTCCATGAAGGGTCATCTTTGTGTTAGCCACTAGGGTCTCCATATTTTGAACAACAACATCCCTAACTACCTCATCATCTAACAAATATACTGTATCATCGAGTGGAAGAGGTGGCTCTTTCCTTGCCCTATGTCTCTCTTCTCTCTGTTCTTCTGCCTTCTTAGTTTTAAATTGAATAATATCTAGGATTGGAACCTCATGTTGTAGGTTCTTCATAATACTTAGACCACCTACACCCCTCAATAAAATGGGATCAATATTCACATTTCCTCTCATTGTAGTCTTATGTTTCTTTTGGGTGGCATTTGATGCACCTTCTTCCTCTTCTTTGTTATTAACAAGTCATCATCTAGAGGTTCTTCATCCAACTATTCCTCCTCCTCTATAATCACAGGGGTAGGCTTTGTACTAGCTTTCTTTTTCTTGGTAGGAGTATGAGGTGATGCAGTTAAAGAATGTCGAGGCCACATCTCCCTTGAGTTGTGATCTTCTTATGATCACCCCTCCAACTACATGAGTTGCCTTCTTATTCTTACCCTGTTGCTTCTCTTCTGTAGCTGGCTGCCTTTCTCCATTGGATTTCCTCTTCTCAATGAGGAAGTCATCATATTCTTCTTCAGAAAATTCTTGTATTTTCTTCTTGTTATCTATAGTAAGGGCTACACCCTTCCTTTTTAGCTTATTGAATTTAGCATTTACCCAACTTTGGGTTAGTTGAATAGCCTTCTACATTATTTGACCAAATGAAGTCACCTCAGGCTGAGTCAAATCAGGAGTTGATATGGTTTCGTTGTACACTTTCTTGTCCTCATACTCACTGGACATGATCTATCCATCATCCTTGTACAACTAGACATGCACTAATATACAATCAAAGGTGCAAATTTGATTGAGGGTAAGCCTCTGATAAGTCCTTCTCCTAACCTCTGCTTCATCATCACAATCAGTCCAGTAATCCTCAAGGTGTTTTTGATGTATATGCTTCCCTAATAATGCTTGCATCCTACCATATGGGTCATATGACCTAGCTATTGAAAATTGCTGCAAGTGCATTAACTTCAATCCTCCGATCACATCCTTGATACTTTCCTTATCTAGACATATATATCAACCAATGAAAATCAGAAACAACACAGGTGGAATCTTCCCCTTTTCAATATGAGCCTCAACCGAGGGCAAAATATGTCTAGAAAATTCCATTAGAATGACTTTATCATTGGGGTATCTGGGGAGAATGAGAGGTTTCCCCTCAAAGCCTTCTATTCTGATGTATGAAAATGTAGGAAATTGGATAAACCAAGCCCCATATTTGTATATCACAGCTTGGGCTTCCATACTTAATATTTTTGTTCTATCTTCCTCCATGGTTCTGACCAGATGCATAGAAAATAAGTCATTTACTATATTATAATCTTGGAGAGATTCCCTCTTGTTCAACTATGGGTAATGTTCCCATATGTTTACATCACCAGGATTGTTCTCAACCCTGCCTATTGTTTGTAACCCATTAAATGTTCCTCTAAAGGCACAGGCATATATGACATAAGAAGTCATATGAAACATGCACATCTTGCCACCCAACCTTCTCATTCCCTCATCTAAACTATCACTTATAATTTTGGCCCAGAGGGGATTGTCATCTAAATACTCCACTATCTGGATAATTCCATACATCTAATTTTTGAATTTTCCAGCATGTTGTCTTCCTATCATTCTACCAAGCATGACCATCATGTATTGGTATTCTTCAACAAAATCAAACTTAAATAGGTATAGTGGCAATTTAGCAGAGGCCTTGTATGTACTGCTCTTAGATCTCCATTGGTACATGACCCTTTTGGCCTCTTTTTGATTACTACAGTATTCCTTTTCCAATCTGCTTAGGCTCAATCTAACCACATTAGGTCCTATAGGCAAATTAAATGCAGAGGTGATGCTTTTAATTGAGAAATCTGCATACACTATGTCATGCTTCTCTACTTTTCTAGTTTCTGGATTATAGTTCTGTGCACACTCAACCACTAACTCAATAGCTTCCTTGGCATAGGTAAATCCCCCAGCGTGCCACATCCCTGAGGTGTATTTGCTTTGAAGTAGAGGGTTTCCACTTTCGTTATCTAATCTTCTCATCCATGCATCCAAGTCTATATTTCCCTGATGTGTATCATTTATCATCCCATACTTGAATCCTACCCCTTCTGGATTTAGAAACATGGGTTTCAAGAACTCTATATTTGACCTATTCTTTCTTATTGCCATTAAATCCTACGATAAAACCATGTATTTCTTACCCTAACATGTTTGTATGCAACAGGGCTCAAGGATCGCATACATTCCATAACAGTAAATCTATTATTCTAACTCATTTCATGCATCATCATGCTAATTAACTTAGTAAAACTATTTTTACCTCATGATTTACTGTAAACAACAAAAGAGAGGGTTTCAAATTTACTTACTTGATAATCACTTTCCTCTTTTACTATATGAGTGATAGCGGTATGAATGTGATAGCATTGTATTGACCGTTCTGTTCCGTCTAGATGCGGGTCCTGTTCCGTTTGCAGGTGACTGTGATGCTTTGATCTTCAGAGCTTTGTAATTCTTTTTTTTATTAAGCGTAGGGTAAATTTAAAATAAGCCCCAAAACTTACTTTTAACTGATCAATACAATAAATTAGGGCACGCCTAATGTCTTCTGTTCAAGTCCATTGATCAACACATGACATTTGTGGATGCTGACAAGTAGCGGATTTACATTTGAAACCTAAAGGTGTGACATATCATTGGGTTCGCATTTAATGCTAAGGGTGATCTTCGTGAAGATCAGGGATATTTGAAAATATGACTGATATCAGACATATGAGGGTAACATCACAATGGATATGGTTAACCTTTGACCAATGGATGAGATCAGGTCACATTACCTTTGCTAATAAATTGTAATAATACACTGTATTCATATGATCTAGGGGTTTGCCACGTGGCATGATTGGGTTGATTGTTGATGAACTAGGCATCCCAGGTCATCGAAGGTTAATATGAGGGATATTGGAAATGTGCGGGTCATTCAACACTAGGAAATATTACCCTATTTTAGAACGTGAGGGTGACGTCAGCATTCTACGAGCCTTTGAAATTGTTTGAAAGAATGATGTCATCATCAAATTTGTTTAGGTCAAGGATATTTTGAAATGTGACCCTCTCGGGTCTAGATCATGATGATGTCATCACCATATCATGTCCTCATTGTATTGGGCTAGAATGACATCATCGTCATATTGAGGAATATGACAGATGTTTGAAAATGTGACCCTCCGAGTGTTGAGAAAATTGATGACATCATCATCAGGATGAGTTCTTTTATATATCAAAATCGGATGACATCATGGTCATATTTTGCGAAGGGTGATATTTTGAAACATGACGGATATTTAGAAATGTGACCCTTCACAAATATGCATGCAAACCCGACGAGCATATATTCTCTTGCACTTAAGTTTGATGTTTGCATATTGGGGAACATATGGATATCAAGTGATCTTCTTGTGTCGGGGTCATCTTAACGAATATGACTGATATTTAGAAATATGACCCTTTGGGAAATATCTGGGTTGACCAAATTTTGACTTAGCATAACTTTTTACCCTCAATGGATATTAGGGTGATCCAAAAAGCAAACTTGCTTAGAATTTTGTATTCTTTCAGATTGTGAGGTTTATGATAGCAAATTCTAACTTTGACCACTAACCTCCTCCTCTAGAGCACATGCATAAGCAAGGGTGATATACTTAACTGACTTTTGCCAAACCACCCAAAGCAAGAAAGTAGAAATAAGAAGAAGCAAAAAGTTGGGTCCCTATTTTGCTAAGGCAAAATGGGGTGTGTTGTGTAACTACACAATAGCTTGCCACCAAAGAAATCAACCAAATTCAAATGATTCAAGTGATGAGGTCACATTACAACATAGCATCATAACTCTCTCTAAGCATAAATATCATGACCTTTCTGAATGATATCATGTTCATAAGTGCAACAATGCTGCTAAGGGATCAAGTGTGTGCATATGATTAATAATCCTCATCTTGAAAGTAAGTTAAAGACACAAGTAACTAGTGTTAAGCTACATATTTTGGGTTCATCCCTCATAGCCAACCGGGATAGAGCCTTGCTGCTAGTAGGCGTCCATAGCCTTGATAAAGTTATCTTTACAATTCTCCTAAGTAGAGCCCCACTGCCAGTAGGCGTCTATAGCCTCGATAGAGTTACTTAGATGGCCTAATTTTTATCTTCTTTAGATTTTCAGTATTCATCTCTTTTTTTTCTTTTTTTTTATATAATATCATCATGTAAGCTCAATATGTAAGGTGCGATCACTTGCTGCTTTAGGTTGGGGATTGCAATGGTAGCAAGGGTGACCCTTTGGATTTTTCACTTAACACCTATACTAATGTATTCAACAAACCCAAGGCTATTAGATGAGTCATTGTGAGAATCTCCTTAATCAAGAAAAGGCATCACTAATGAAAAAGATATCACAGACCTGATCAGGGATACTTCTCAAAATGAGTCACAACCTATGTAAAAATTTGTCTTCATCACTTGAATCCTAACAATTTTGTTGGTTTCTTAGGGTGATAAGGTGCGTCATCTTGACACACAAAACAAAACTCAACAACAAGAAGAAAACACACAAAACAAAACTATACAAACAACTATACAATATATACACTATAATACAAATGACTTACATGACCTTGTTTAAGCTTGAAAGTAATGTTTGAGGAACTATCCATTGACTGGTAATGGGACATCCTCACTTGTTAGAGTCTTAAGTTTGTAGGTACTGTCTCCTAGGATCTCTGAAATTTGAAAAGGACCTATCCAAAGTTTATCAAATTTCCCATGGTCTCCTTTATTTTCATGTGCTTTGTCCCATGTGAGGACTAAATCTGAAATCCTAAAAGCTTTTACTCTAATTCTTTTATCAAACCAGCATTTGATAGTAGCCTGATGTTTAGCAAACTGATCAATTGCTTTATCTCTTTTTTCCTCTAGATGCATGAGTTGAAGTAATCTAACTTCTTGTTTATTGTCTATGCCTAGATATTCTTGTGCAAATTGTAATGTAGGAATCTTTAAGTTAACAGGGAGGATAGGATCCACCCCATACACTAATTGGTAAGGAGAGTTTCCTAATGCAGCCTTCATTCTAGTTCTATCTACCCACAAGGCATACTTCAGCAGAGTGTTCCACTCCCTAGGGTTCTTCTCTATCAACTTCTTTATGATATTCAGTAAGCTCTTATTTGTTGATTATGTTAAACCATTCCCTTGGGGATAATAATTTGAAGAAAATTTTAAGATAATTCCATGATCAAAAGCCCAACTAGATCATTTTAGTGATACAAAGGCAGGTCCATTATCACATACTAAAACATATGAAACTCCATACCTAGTCACTATGTTGTTTTCCAAGAACTTGATCACATCTTCTATATTGGATGTCTTGCTGCTAACTGTTTTAGTCCATCTGGTGTAATAATCAGTGATTGTTAGGACATACTTATGGCCTGAAGATGATGGAGGGTTGATGGGTCCTATGAAGTCCATGCCCCATTGAGCAAATGGGTGCATCTCCATTACTGTCTGCAAGGGTTGAACAGCATATCTTTCTTGGCTAGTAGCAACTTGACAGGTATGAAAACATTTAATATGCTCTATAGTATCCTTAAAGATAGTAGGACAATAATATCCGACCCTCAAGATAGCATGGGCAGCAGCTAAATGAGACCCATGTGCAGTTCCAAACTTATCAAGTAGCTCAGCTAAAACTTTGTCAGCTTCTTGTCTATCTAGGCATCTGAGATATATTCCTTCATAGTTTCTTTTGAAAAGAATTCCTCCTTTGATCATATACTTTTGTGATCTTATCTTTAGAGCTCTCCTTTGTGAAGCTTGCATCTTTGAAGAGCATCTTCCAGTGATCAGGATATGCCTAATATCAGAATACCAATCCTTATCCTCTTTGGAATTCACTAAATATTGTTGGCTCATAATGTTAGGATCGGTCTTAGAAATCATCTGGCTTAAATCTTTTCCCCTTACTAACTTAATGGGTGTTATGTCCATATCATATTCCTGGAGCACTATTATCCATTTGGCTCTCTTTTCTCCTGGCTCACTTTGCATCAGGAGTATTTTTACTATTGCATCTGGTACTACAACAATGATCTTACTTCTCAAGATGTAGTGTCTAAATTTCTTAACTACTCTAACTAGAGAAAGAGCTTGTCTCTCAGCATCCATGTATTTAAGCTCTGCATCCTTAAATGGGCAGCTCATAAAAGCTATAGATTTTTCTTCCTTGGCTTCATTTCTCTGTGTCAGTACTGCTACACAAGTATGTTCTGATGCAAACAAATAAATGTAGAAATCTCTTGTATAGTCTGGACTGATCAGAATAGGAGAATCAGACATAGCTTTCTTAATGTCCTCAAATGATGCTCTTGCTTCAGGAGTCCATTCAATTTTAGCATCTTTCTTGAGCATTGCATTAAGTGGTCTGACAATCTCTGCGAACCCAGTGATGAACTTCCTAACAAAGTTTATCTTACCAAAGTAGGATTTAAGCTCTTTCTTACTTCTAGGTAGTTGTAGCTTCATGATAGATTCTACCCTAGTAGGGTCAATGATGATCCTCTTTTTGGTTATCAAATAGCCTAGCAATTTACTTGTGGTCACTCCAAATATGCGTTTATTTTGATTTAGGGAGATGCCATACTATTCACACTTCTTAAGCACCTTCCTAAGGTCCTCTATGTGATCCCCTCTTTTCTTTGAAAAGATGATCAAGTCATCCATGTAAATGACTATGCATTTTTTAATTAAACCTCTGAAAGCTATATCTGTTGCACGCTAAAAGGTGGCTCCAACATTTATCAATCCAAAAGGCATGCGCCTGTAAGCAAATATTCCCCACTTTGTGGTGAATGCAGTTTTCAATCTATTTATTTTATCTACCATCACTTAGTTATACCCAAAGAAACCATCTAAGAATGACATCATCTGGGCTCCATTCACTATTTGGAAGACCTCATCTAGTGAATGTAAATGATAGTTGTCTTTTTCAGAAGCTCTATTTAGATTTCTGAAGTCTACACATAGGTGGATATCACCATTTTTCTTTCTTATAAGGACCAAATTGGCTACCCATGTTGAATGTCTCACAAGAAATATGATCCTGGCATTGAGCAACTTCTTCAAAGATGATGGGTTCTAACAAGGCATTAACAGGTCTTTGCTTTTGTCTAAAAGGTTTAGCATCTAGCTTCAATGGTATAATATGGGTGATGATTGAGGTATCATAAGTGTTCATCTCATCATAAGTCTAGGTGATAACATGGATGTAATCCTTTAATGCTTGAGTTTTCCCTGCCATTTCTTCTTCTGTACAAACTTTACCAATCAGAACATTCTTTACCTCTTCATCTTGTCCTATATTGATTGGTGAATACCCTCCTCCATCAGTCTTTGGAAGATCTTTTTGTTTCATCATATTGTGCAAATCAAAAGTCTTTTCTAATTCTATCATACCCTTGGGAATCTTATTGGTTGGTAATTCCATGATTTCCTCTTCTTTTCATGTATGATATTCTACATTCCTTTCATCTATGATCTGAGCATCAAATACATCTCTGTTTGATATGAAGTCTAAAATGTGTTGGTCATCATCAAATATTTGGAGGTTGGTGACATTATCTGGTATGGAAGGCACTAATACCAATTCAACTAAGAATCTCTTCAAGCCAAAAATGGAAAATGGTTCCAATATGCTTGTAGCTTGCACCAAGGCATCTGCTTTATGATTATGTTCTCTATGCACATGGGTGATATTGAATGCATCAAATTCTTCTATTAAATCCCACACCCTATGTCTGTAGTTAGACAACTTTTTGTAATTGCAAGAGTATATACTTCTTACTTGTCTTACCACCAATTCTGAGTCTCCATAGACATACAGAATTTTCACTCTTTTCTTTAGAGCAAACAATAACCCATGAATTAAAGCTTCATATTATGTCACATTGTTGGTACATGGGAATTGTAATCTATATGCTGCCAAGTAGGATCTTCCTGTTGGATCAATAAGGTCTGTCCCTACTCCAACTCCTTGTTTTGATTTTGATCCATCAAACCTAAGAATCCATGGTTTATCTTCTGTCAAAGGCTTGTCAGGAGCTACTCTTTTCTTTTTAGCTCTGGCAGCTGCACCACCTGATATCCACTTCATTTTCTATGACTCATTCTTTGTCACTTTTGGTGGGTGATTTGTATCTGATATCTTTCCTTTTCTAATATCTGTGGTATCATCATTATCTTTACCTGATTGTACTTCCATCTCTTTTTCTTTATTTTCAAGTATATCTTTACTATCAAATAACTGATCTTTTGAATAAAGCATCTTTTCTTATTCAACCTATGTAAGCATAATGAATATGTGGCTTCTGAATGTGGTGCTTCATGCAACCTACACCACCCTTCAATCAAAACCTAATGTGGAGGAATCTTCTGCAATATAAGCCTCTGAATTTGTTTTGACAAGAACTCTTCAAATTTTGTTAAATTAGTCACTTTATCTTCATTAGATACTTCATAATCTGACTCAATCAAACAATCAGTCCCTGGGGTGATGTTATTTTCTATCATGCCCACATTTCCCATGCAGTCATGACATGCAACACATGTGTCATGTCCACATTTGTCATGTAGTCATGACACGAAATATCAAAAAAAAATTCCATGCATCCCTAGAAACCCCCTCGCACGTGACAACGTGCTCAGTGATAATACGCATGAGGTGTAAACATGTCAATCAAATTTAGGGTAATGCGATCACATGTGCATTCCCCTACATGATGAAGGCTGACTAAGGCGGTCAATGCGATGCAAGAAGCATCGCCATTAGGGTTAGGATCAAAAGATCAAAACCCTAAGTTTACCTAAGTGAGTGAAAAGACTTAACACGAGTCGAAATCAAAAGACTAATTCAAACACATAAATGAATTAAATAATAGCTTAATTAAAATCAACAAGTTGCAGGAATAACAAAACATTACTCTACCCAGGGTTTAAATTGCTAAGGATAGTTATCTCTGAATTCCAGAAAAATTTGGCAACATAGCGCCTCACGGGCGTGAATAAGAATTATTCTAATAGCAAATTTTTAATCAAAGGTTCCCTAGGCTCACTAAATTAGATTAACGACTAAATAAATTAATTAATAATTACACACTAATATAATTAAATTAACACAACTAAATTAAATAAAATAAAATAACAATAACCTCTACGATTAATTTAATTCAATTTGATTTAAAAGAGAAACTACAATATTTAAAATATTCAAAGAGTAACCTATAGCATTAAATAATCCCCACATTAAAATAATTAAATCGATTAATAAAATCTTCTAGCTTAATAAACTAAACTTAAAATGACCTCATAAAATTAAATAGAAGAATTTAATTCATAACCTCTCACTTTAGAAATAACAACTAGCAAAATTAACTTTTCTAATTTAATAACACACCCATTATCAAATTTCCCCTAATTCCCCAATTAAAATAAAATAACAAGAGTTAAAACAAAAGGAGAGGGAAAATAATAAAAATCTAATTTTAAATTTCAAGCCCTAAAAGGCCTCACAAATAAAATATTATTTCCTTATGAGTGAAAATAGCCTTAACCCTACACGATTAAAAAGACTTCTTCTAGATTTGATTTTAGAAGAACAGACGGGGTTTGTCACTAATAGATCTATTCTAGACAGGGTAATAATTGCTCAGGAGGTCATTCACTCAATTCAAAACCTGAGAAAGCAAGCACTGCTAATAAAACTTGGCATCAAAAAGGCATATGATCATGTCAACTAGCATTTTTTGTTTAAAGTTCTGGAAGGGTTTGAATTCAATAAGGCTTGGCTAGATTAGGTTTTCTCCTGGATTGCAAGTCTGAGATTCTCAGTCTTGGTGAATGGCACTCCAGAAGGTTTCTTCAATGTCTCCCAGGGGCTAAGAAAGGGAGACCCAATCTCCCCCTTTCTTTTTATACTAATGGTAGAAGCTCTCAGAAGATCAATTTCCTGAGCCTGGAATTTAAGAGAGATCATTGGCGTCCAAGTTACAAGTGGTGTTCTGAATATCACACACTAGTAGTTCGCTGATGACACCATGTTGTTTAGAAAAGCCCAAACTAGGGAGGCTCGAAGATTCAAGTCATTTCTCCAAAAATATACAATTGCTTCAGGTCAAGAGATCAGCCAAGAAAAATCAAAGGTTATTTTCTTCAACATGGCAGCGAGAATGGAAGCTTAGATTCTGAGGATCCTTGGCTTTAAGAAAGGATCTCTCCCCTGCAAATATCTGGGGATTCCACTGAATAAAGGTCTTCACCTGGGCAACACTTGGAATAACTTGCTGGAGAAAGTTAGTATTAAGGAAGCTTCCTAGAAAAATAATTGGCTCTCATGGGCAGGTAGACTTACTAAACTCAAGTCAGTTATATCCGCCCTTCGGACCTACCTAATGTCCTACCTCCCTCTGTCAAGTGAAGCAAGCAAAGCTCTGAATAAGAAGATGAAGAATTTTTTCTGGCAAGGGTCAGTAGAACAATTCAAGTATCCTCTAATCAAATGGAAGCAAATTTGTGAATCTAAACAAAGTGATGGAATGGGATTAAAAAATCTATTGCTTCAAAACAAAGCCCTTGGAGCCAAATTGGTGTAGACAATTTTCTCCAACCAAGATCTTAAATGGGTGAGAATCATGTGAGCTAAATATTTGGATGAAGGAACAAATAGCATTTTCACTTCAAGGGAGCTCCCCTCTAGCTCCAGAATTTGGAATTTCATCCGCAATTGCAGAAATCTCATCTCAGATCATCTCTCTTGGGAAATCAGGAGCAGGGACTTAGCTAATTTTTAGGACGATTCTTGGCAAGGTTTACCCAAACTGGCTGATAGAGATGATTTGGCAAATGTCAAAATCATTACAAAATAGGCATGGGGGGATAAGGTAAGAGACTATTTAACTCCATCTTTTCACAATGGTTTGCTCACAGCCAATTGGAAGAGCCCTCTAAATCTTGGTTTAAGTCAGGCAGAAGTTGAAACTTTTGACAAAGTTTTAGTGGAAAGGCAGATCAGCTATAGGCAGGGCCAGGATGCACTCCGTTGGATGGGAGCTCCTAACGGAGCCTATAGTGTCAAATAAGGATATAAAAAACTGTCAAAAAGTCATGAGGAAGCTTCTACAATCCCAAGGGACCTGTGCTGGAACCCTAATTATCTTCCAAAGGCAGGGGTGTTCTTATGGATAGCCTCACAAGGCAGAGCACTAACTGCTGATAGGTTAGCCAAACTTGGAATTCAGGGCCCTTCGAGATGTTGTTTGTGCAAAGAAGCCTCAGAAGAGGGTGATCATCTTTTCCTAAATTGTCCTTTCTCTAATCATTGCTAGAATTGGCTAATGAATAAACTTCTCTGGAAAGAAGCTTTGCCAAATGGTCTGTTAGATTGGCTCACGAGCTGGCCTAATGTGAACAAAAAATTAGTCTACCACAATCTGTGGTCCATTTGCCCCTCACTGCTATTCTAGGAGCTCTGGAAAGAGAGAAATAGGAGACTCTTTCAGGACAAAGAAATGTCTCTCCTCACTTTCCTCAATAAAGTTGAAAGTAGTGTAGTCGAAGTCTTCAACTCAAAGTGGAGTGACTCAAAACCCTCATAGCAGCTATTCTTAGTTTGGGATGCAAAGATAAGACAAGAATGGTCAGGTCTTATAATGTCACCTATCAGCATGGAAGGTGGTCAACAAACAGCTTTAAAAAGGAAACTCTCCAAATGGTCCCCCTCGGACCATGACTGGTTCAAATTAAACTTTGATGGGGCTTCATGAGGGAACCCTAGCAAATCAGGAGCTAGATGCATCATTAGAATTGGGATGGTAAAACAATTGGTAGCTTAGCAGAGCCACTGCCAGACAGCACAAACAATGAAGCAAAGCTAGAGGCTTTAATCCTAGGCCTAAGGCTTTGCCATGAACTTAAGCTTAGGAAAGTTGCCATTGAAGGAGATTTCCTTCTGGTAATCAATGGGTTACGAATGAGGAGAATGCATAACTGGAAACTTGCCGTGAAACTAGAATTAGCTCTGAGTCTGATGGACAGGTGTGAGATGACAACAATCAATCACATCTTTAGAGAAACCAATTCAAAAGCAGACTCTCTCTCAAACCAGGGGGCAGATGGAGTAAGAGCAAAATTTTTAATTTCCACTGAGTAAATCGCTGGGTGGCAGGGTGGTAGGGTGGGCACTCAATCCATGATATCCTGGATGGGTCATAGCCATAAGTAAGCATAATGGTAAGACACTCTCTGTCGATGATCATAGTCAATTATTTCTAGTAATGTGGCCTCTTCGAACTGATCTTTGATGACCATTCGTATGCGCCAAATCTGGTGTAGGATCCTCCTTCCCCTCCTCTCCCCATCATTCAATGAATGAAGACAACATAAGGCTTCTGATAGAGAAGCCTCTAGATGTATGCCTTCGCCTTTATCAACTTCAGCCAGCTAGCTCGATTGGAAGAAGTTTCATGTGTCATTAAGTCAGAATGGATAACGGCTCTGGCTTCATCGCTAAGATTTCGGTAGCTGGTCTGTTAAACTTGGGTATGCTACTCCTATCCAATTGGAGAGCTCTGTCCATCAGATGGCTTTCAAAGGAGCCATCACGGACCAAAGACTCAAACGAATTCTGCGAAGGCATGAAGGTCTTCTTCTTCCAGCGGTGAAGCTCATTTTGGGGAAAGATTTCCTACTCGTAGATGAATTCTACAGGGTAGACACACATGTCTCCTCCTAGTTTCTTGCCTCCATCTTAGATGCAGGGGTAGAAATAGGAGCAGCGAAGGGTTTGATGTTAAAGCTGTTCAAACCAGATATACTTAGCGGCCTTAATCTCATACTTGGTGTAGTCATCCCAAGGGTAGGAATCCCTCACCCAAAGGACATCTCGTCATTGAAGGATCCCCTGGAGGTGGTAAAAGTCTTTCCCCTCATCCTTGATTTGAAAGGAATGGCACTAATCGAGCACCAGGAGTGCGTGCTTCAGGCTTGTGGTTTTCTACAGAATCTGATGAACGAGGACGGGGTCAATGGTGATATGGAATAGGTTGGTGAGCTCCAATCCATGGCAAGGGAGCTCGGCTTCCTGTAAGAACTTGGTCTCTGGTATCCTCAGTTTACCATGTAAAGTCTCAGTAGGTAATCGACATATGGTTAAGTCTCCGTTGATCTAGTAAGCCATAATGGCAATTTTGAATATTGGGCTCTATGAGGCCTTTTTTGGCAGAAACTTTGAAAGTCAGTTTTATGGGGTTTGTAGGAAAACAGCTTATAGGCACCTACTTGTAAATTTCTACTCTTTATCAATACAAATCTCTATCTTTACGAATCAAAAAAAAAGAAAATAGCCTTAACCCTATTTTGCTCTCACTCTATTCTTTTCTCATTTTCTCTCATTCTCTCTCTTTTCTCCATTTTCTCATTCTTCTTCTATATTATTTTTGTGTTGCCAGTTGGAATAAGGGCATCCATGGCCACCACAGAGGTATACTTACTAAATATATACCCCTCTTTTTTTTCTTAAAACCCCTATTGCATATATATATAAACACTGGTTTATAAAAATAGATCTGAATATTACATATGTTTGAAGCAATGCTAAAACTTTTATATGTATATATATATATAACAAATACTAAATGAGTATACCATAGGCCACATAGAGGCCAAACAGCCAACAGCTAGGGGCGACAGACTGTGTTATGGGCGTCACCGCACAAGATATGGTTCACATTTTTTTTGTTTTATTAGCATTTGTTTCAACATTAAAGGAAGGTTTTGGGGGGTGATGGGAGTGTAGGGAGGGGACCGAACCCCCACCCACAACCCACTATGCTGGAGTGTGGGTGGGGGTTCGACCCCCTCCCCACACCAATCTCAAAAAAACTTAACGGTGGTAGCAATCAGTGGGGGGTTCAAACCCCCCCTACCCCCAACAATATAAGTAGCAAACAACAAAAAAAGCATTGTCATTGTTTGAAAACGGATCTCAAAAAATTTCATTCTTTTCTATCAAAAAAGATACTTTCTATTTTAAAAGGAAACCAGTATATATATATATACACCCAGTTTTCTCTATTTTACCAGTTTTTTTTCAGCAAGCTAAATAATATTGAAATAATATAAATGGATATAAATATATATATATAAACAAATACACCTAAGAAATTCGCATAATGACAAAACATCTATTTTCTATTTTAAAGGTAAGATAAGTTAAATACACATTTTTTGAAAAGGCTACAAACACATCATATATATCTTTTTTTTAAGATAAAAACAACTTTCTCTATATATACCCAATTTTCTCCATTTTACCTGTTTTTTTTTCAGCAAGCTAAATAATATTGAAATAATATAAATGGATATATATATATATATAAACAAATACACCTAAGAAATTCTCATAATGACAAAACATCTATTTTCTATTTTAAAGGTAAGATAAGTTAAATACACATTTTTTGAAAAGGCTACAAACACATCATATATATCTTTTTTTTTAAAGATAAAAACAACAAATTTCTCTCTTTTTTTTTGGCATACAATTTTAACTTAAGAATAGCAACACTGAATTTCATAATTTCTCTTTAGAACACAAAAATCAGAAAAATAACAATTTCTTTTTTTTTTAAATAGATACCATGAAAACCCATTTGAAGGCATATTTTAACAATTATTTAAAATAATCATTGCACACAATATATTTCCTTTCTTTTTTTTTTGTAACATTTCAAAGATATTTTCATAGCAATCAACCACTATCAAATACATTTGCAACTTCAAATAAGATACATTCAAACCAAAATATAAACTTTTAGTTTTATAAACCAAGAGAGGACAACCTTCTCTCTTTACATAAAAACACATTTACACAAAGCCACACTTGGCCTTAACTCTCTCAAGAGTCAAATGATAAACTTAAAGATAAAAGTCTTTTTTTGCTTCCAAGCTCCATAACTTCAAATACCTGCAATAAACACATATGGGAAGGGGGGAAAGCCACTAAAAACTGCTCTCCTCCCTACCATAGACTCACTCATGAGTCATCTCTGAGCTTGGAGGTCATCCTCACACAAGGAACACTCAATCCACTTCACAATAAAACATTCAAATAAAAAGCAAGAAGAACACCCATGGCTTGCACAAAAAAAAACTCATAAAAATGAGTTTAAAGGGGTAGGGGAGTGGACATCACTCAACTCAAGAGTGCCACTCCAAATGTCTCCCAAAACTCAATTTTCACAAGGCCTCAAGTCTTCACATTACCAACTTTCACATAATTTTCTCATGGCTCTCAAGCCATTAAAAAATGCTCATTTTCACAACTTACCCTCAAGGCCAAAATACCACAAGAAAAACGATGTGACCCTAAGGAGGTTCACTCCTCCCCAACTCTAGACATGTTGAGCATTTTCTCCAAATGGAGAGGCTCTTACAACACCCATAAAAATCCCCACAACATCAAAATGTAAAAACACACACACACAAACCATCACACAAGAAATGTAAGTTACATAAGGAAAGGCATTAGCCTTGAATCCTACTTTTAATAGCCCACAAGGAAGATAGTTGAAGAAGAGCCCTTCCAACTCCACATCCAAGTCCTCCAAATGAGCCTCCAAAAATCCTCTAACTCTCTCCCGAAATTCAAATAAAATTGCAAAATTAAAATCAAATCAACAACCCTCTCCCCCTCTTCAAGAGGGATTAAAATAGGCTCTTCTCATGAGCCTTGAGGAATGGGGAGGTGACACATGTCACCTCCTCACTCCTCCACACAACCACTTTCAAGCTTCATGAAATGTGGTGGTGACACATGTCACTCACCCCTTCCACCAAGTCTTGCCCCCTCCACTTGTGTTCTCTCACACATGTGGGAGAGAAAAGTGGAGCAAAAGAAGGAGTGGGTACTACAAGTGCCCTAATCACCTCCTCCTATGAAAGCCCACAAAACCCCAAGGTACCCTCATCAATTGTGGGAGAGCCTTGGATTTGAGTCCTCCACAATTTAGGGGTCTTGAAGACTCCCCCAAACCTTGGAAAGAGGAGTGGATGAGGCTGAGTGTTTGACCCAACCTTCCACTCCTTCCCAAACTTCCATTTTCGTTACTTTACTTCAGGGTGAAATTTAAGTGACCAAATGGGAGTTTACCTAAGGTTATACAAGCTCAAATGGTCCCTAGACCCTAGGGGTACAACCCAAGGTCACTTTTAACCCATTTTGAGCACCATAGGGTGAGTAAAATCACCTAAAAGGGGTCACAAAAATAAAAGCTCAAAAATAAAATCAAATAAACATTACACCTTTACTACACCAAATCCAATAAAAAATAAAAAGGGGTAGACTTAACCCAAACAACAACACATAATAACATTACAAAATTTCATCACGCATAACATAGTTGATCTTGGTTCCTCTTGGAACTAGATCGGCTTAACACGGGAAATCACAAGGTGTGTGGGATCATCTCTAATTATCTGTGGCTTAGTTAGAACACCTGCGCACTTAAGAAAAGATTAATCCAACATGTATATCATAGCCAAAGCAAAGGAAAACATACACTCACATCATCGCATGACCATATAAAACATCATAAAATCACATCACAATAGATTCATAATTTGCATTTCAATAATCCATCTCAAGATAACATCGCATAATAAATCCATAACAATAATCACATAACTAGTATCTCAAAAAATATCATAATGCAGTCACACGTCAATATACTCATCAGTAAATCAAATCAAGATCTAGTCTCATCACAATCATGCTAAACATAATAAATCAAAATAAAAGCATATAGTCTAATAGTCTTGCATATCGGGATCAACATTCCCCAAAAGTCTAAAATGTGTCTCCAATAGTAATGTAAACTGATCAAAATAAGGGAGTGAAAAGATAGGCCTCACATCCTCCCCCCTAAGACTAAACTTCCTCCTGGAAGTCGTCAAAGAGGTGAGGATAAAGTGCCCTCAATCTAACTGCATCCTCCCATGTTGTCGTGACCTCATTGTACCTGTCCCACTAGACCCTAACCTAGTCCAGCTCTCGACCTTGAAGGCCCAGCATCTGATGAACCAATATGCAAATTGGCTCCAAAGCCAACTATTTGTCTACCTCTACCTATGGAGCACTCCAATCCAATACATAAGATAAATTAGATATGTAACTCCGCAAAACAGATACATGAAAAACATCGTGGATGCACGATAGGCTAGATGGTAGACTACGGGTACTATCTGCTCCAAGATCTCAAAAGGTCCAACAAACTATGGTGTGAGATTAGAGCCCTCTCCATAATGGATTGGACTCTTGTGTGGTCGCACTCTCAAGAATACTCTGTCCCCAACCAAAAAGCTTCAATCTAATCTATTAGCATCGGCATACTTCTTCTGTCAATCCTGTGCCTCCTAAAGTCTCTGTCTAATCAAGGTCACCTGCTGCTCCATGTCCTAAACCAACTCTAGCCCTATCACAAGCCTACCCTATCGCAACCCTGTCCTCAATACAGTCCCAACTCAAAGGTGTCCTGCAAGGTCTATTGTACAAGGCCTGAAAAGGAGGCATACCCAATGAGCTGTGATGCCCATTGTTGTAGGAAAACTCAACTAGATATAGATACTCCTCCCATCTAGACTGGTTATCCATGATGTACATATGGAGAATATCCTCAAGAACCTGATTAACCCTCTCTGTCTACCTAACTATCTCAAGATGATAAGCAGAACTAAAGTTGAGATGTGTGCCCAATGCCTACTATAATGCCCTCTAAAAGGCTGATGTGAACACTGAGTCCCTATTAGAAATGATACACTGAGGTACCCCATGTAATCTAACAATCTCATCCAAGAATACTCTTTCCACTGATGTCACATTGTACGTCGTGCATACAGGTGAGAAATGTGCCACCTTGGTCAACTTGTCAACTGTTACCATGATGGCATCATGGCAGCAAGATGACATGGGAAGACCAACAATGAAATCCATGGAAATGGTGTCCCATTTCTACTCAGGTATCTCGTGAGGGTATAAAAGACCTGCTAGATACTAATGCTCGGCTTTGAACCTCTAGTACTCAAGGCAATGAGCAACATATTCTACAATATCTCATCTCATACCCACCCAATGGTACAACTGTCACAAGTCGGCATGCATCTTCTTCACCCCTAATTGTGCTGCATAAGGTGCTCTATGAGCCTCAGAAAGAACTACTATATGTAGGTCACCCACATGGGGTACATAGATGCAGTGTCAATGTCTAAGAAGCCCATCTGCCTCAAGAGAATATCCTACAAATTTTTCCACAAGAGCCCTCTGTGACTGGACCTCCTACTACACCTCAAGAAACCACTCATCCTCAGGCAGATGCTAAATGATGAGCTCTCTCAAGTCCACACTCAAGGTCAAGGTCAGGATCTCGTGGCACCTCTGACTCAATGCGTCGATAACCATGTTCTCCTTCCCTTTGATGTAGTGGACATCAAAGTCATACTCACAAAGAAACTCTATCCAACACCACTAGCGAGCATTCAAATTTAGCTGTGTGAATATATACTACAAATTGTGGTGATCCGAATGAAGCTCAAAGTGACTTCCTGAAAGAAAATGTCTCCAACAAACAAGAGCATGAACTACTGTTGTGAGCTCTAAATCATGAGTAGGGTAATTCAACTCATGGGTCTTGAGCTTTTGCGACTCATACGTGATCGCCCTACCACCCTACATAAGCACGGCTCCCAAACCCTCAAGTGATGCATCTATACAAACCACAAAATACTTTGCAGGATTAGGAACTGCTAAGATGGGAGCACTGATAAGACACTCCTTGAGGAACCCAAAGGCCCTCTCACACTACTCAATCCAAGTGAAGCTCTTCCCTTTCTGCTGAAGGGAATTGATGGGGTGCGCTATCCTAGAAAAACCCTCTACAAATCTACGGTAGTAACCAGCTAACCCCATGAAACTCCTGACCTCTATCACACTAGTGGGTGCTGGCCAATCCTTGATAGCCTTGATCTTCAATGAATCTACAGAGATACCATCACCAGATAGGATGTGTCCCAAATATTACACCTCGGTCGTGAAAAAGTCACACTTCACCAAGTTGTCATAAAGCTGCTGCTCTCTCAAGCACTGCAAAACCTAACGCAAGTGATCCTCATGCTCCTCCTCGATCTGCGAGTAGATCAAAATATCATCAAGGAAAATGATCACGAACTAATCTAAGTAAGTTCAGAACACCTCGTTCATGAGACTCATGAACACTGTAGGGGCGTTCGTCAAGCCAAAGGATACCATAATGAACTCATAGTGGCCATATCGAGTCCAGAAAGCAGTCTTATAGATATCCACCTCTGTGATGTGCAACTAGTGGTAACCAGACTTCAAGTATATCTTAGAGAACACTCTAGCTCCCTACATATGATCAAAAAGGTCATCAATCGTAGGTAGAGGATAACGGTTCTTCGTCGTCACCTTATTAATCTGCCTATAATCCATGCACAAATGAAAAAACCCATCCTTCTTCTTCACGAAGATAACCAGTGTGCCCCATGGTGAAACACTAGGTCAGATGTTCCCCTTCTCAAGCAACTCCTCTAACTACAACTTGAGCTCCGTGAGCTCATGTGTGGTCATCTTGTAGGGTGCACGAGACAACGGCTCTACACCCGGCACTAGATCAATGTGGAAGTCCACCTCTCTGCATAGAAGCATACCTAGTAACTCTAGTGGAAATACATCGGCGAACTCCCTCAAGATAGGATGGTCATCTAATGACGCCTCTAGCTTATCCTCTGATCTGTTGCTAACAGTGATGGCAAACAACTGACATTCCTTCTACATGCAGCGCTTAAGCTACTAAGTGGATATCATACGAGATGTCATGGGCTTCTGAATGCCCACTACCTTGACTGACGTGCCATAATCATCTAAATAGCTAATCACCTTTTGGCGACAATCTATCTTGGCTCTATGAGTTGCAAGCCAATCCATGCCTAAAACTACACCATAGCATCCTTAAGGCATAACCCTAAGGTTGCATAATGTAGTGAAGGCCCCCAAAGAGATCTCACAACCCTAAACCAAAGCATCTACTGACATCTTGGCCCCAATGGCCAACTCAACCTCCCACCTATTACCTTGCCTAGAGGCCACCAGCCTGCAACGCTCCACTAATGATGGAGATATAAACGAATCAGTAGTGCTAGAGTTAAATAAAATAGCAATGGGGACATCCCTAATCATACCTATTGTCTCGATAACTGAGGCATGGAAGTCAGCCTGGTGGTTATCAACCGCTACAAACATACAATGGGATCTACCCACCTCACCAACTATCTGCTCTGAACCTCCTGCACGAGGTTGTCCCCCTACCGTAAAACCTTGTGAGCACTCCCTGCTTAAATGTCTTGCTCCACCATATACATAGCATGGGCCCCTAGCCTGTACCTATCCTGTCTGAGTCCTACTACTCTGCTGTTGTCAAGTCTTTCATATGGACCCCTAAGAACCCCTATAAGACTGTTGTGATCTAGCAGGTCTTGCAGGTGGTCCCTGTTATCTCTTATCCCTACACAAGCCCTGCTACTGCCAACCATGATTCTGTCCTCCCTGTGCCCTCTCCTGGGGTCTAGACCTCTGCTGATACTGCTGTTGCTGCTACTATGGAGGCCTAGGAGGTAAAGATGCAGAACTAAACCCTCCTCTCTATGGTGGTGGTGGTGGTCTATGGAAATCTTGCTACTGCTACTTTCTATGATCCTGAAACTGAGGGCATGAACTTTGACCTTGTCCCTGTATCTCCTCAGTAATGTATTCCTTCTCGGTAGCCTCACTCAAGGTCTAGGGGTCTGCCATATGCACTAGTCCTACTATCCCCTGATTCAAACCCCTAATAAAATTGTGAACCAAAAGTTTTTCATCATGGAGATACTTCGCATAACATGATAGCTCTGTGAACCTACCCTCATACTGTGCTATAGTAGACCCTTGATGTTGTAAATCATGGAACTCATTGATACGACACTGCCTGTAATGGTCTGACATATAACACGCATTAAAGTACTTAATGAATGTGTCCCATGAAAGTGTATCCAACGATAAGTGGCGCTTGCACTCCTCAGTGCGCCACCAAGTCGTTGCTACATCTCTCAACAGGTGAACCGCCACGCATGCCTTCGTGTTGCCCTCGTAAGGACGCAATGCAAAGCACCTGTCTAAACTGATAAGCCAAGCCTTTGCCTCAACTCCCTCTATGGTCCCTGTGAAGGTAGGTGGATTCAGCCTTAGTAAATCTCTAATGGGGTCCCCATGGTCTCTGTGTCCTCGGATAGGCTCATCCACACCATAACCACAAGGCCCATGAAAAACCTGTGCTACTCTCACCGCCTCCTCTCGCCTAGCATGATGTGGAGGGCTCCTACTACGAGCTCTATAAGCTTAACCAACCTTCTCTGCTATCGTATCAGGTATCTCAACATAAGGCTCTACACATGGTGTCACTCGCAGCTCGACACGGGCTCTATGCGTGGCTCCACACGTGACTTAGCACATGGCTCCTCACGTGGCTCCTCTCATGGATCAATGTGGGACTTGACATGTAGCTTGATATGCGGCTCAGTTGCGGCCGGTGGTAACCTATCTAGCACTTCCTGTAATACCTATAAGATTTGTGGTCTAATATCAGGTGCGGGTGGTGCCTGTGGTGCTGGCGATCTCTGACCCTCGGCTAATGAGTTTCTATGCACCTCTGAAGATGCAAAGTGGCATGAATGCGCTTACCTCATTCTAGGTGGTATCCTACAAGAACAAGGTAGTCACGAATTAATTGAAATTACGGAATAAGTAACGTGCCCAAACAAGCCTAGTGTTTAAACCTGGCTCTAATACCAAATGTCATGCCCACATTTCCCATGTGGTCACGACACACAACACACGTGTCATGTCCACATTTGTTATGTGGTCATGACATGAAATATCAAAAAAATTTCCATGCATCCCTAGAAAGCCCCTCGCACGCGATAGCGTTCTTAGTGGCAATACACATAAGGTATAAACATGTCAATCAAATTTGAGGTAATGTGATCACATGCACATTCCCCTATGTGATCAAGGCTGACTAAGGGGGTCAATGCAACAAGAGAAGCATCATGATTAGGGTTAGTATCAAAAGATCAAAACCCTAAGTTTACCTAAGTGAGTGAAAGGACTTCGATATGAGTCAAAATCAAAAGACTAATTCAAATGCATAAATGAATTAAATAATAGCTTAATTAAAATCAACAAGTTGCGGGAACAACAAAATATTACTCTACGCAGGGTTTAAATTGCTAAGGATAGTTATCATTGGATTCCAAAAAAATTCGGCAGCATAACGCTTCATGGGCGTGAATAAGAATTAATCTAATAGCAAATTTTTAATCAAAGGTTTCCTAGGCTCACTAAATTGGATTAACGGCTAAATAAATTAATTAATGATTACACACTAATATAATTAAATTAACACAACTAAATTGAATAAAATAAAATAACAATAACCTCTAGGATTAATTTAATTCAAATTGATTTAAAAGAGAAACTACAATATTTAAATATTTGAAGGGTAACCTATAGCATTAAATAATCCCCACATTAAAATAATTAAATTGATTAATAAAATCCTCTAGCTTAATAAACTAAACTTAAAATAACCTCATAAAATTAAATAGAAGAATTTAATTCATAACCTCTCACTCTAGAAATAACAACTAGCAAAATTAACCTTTCTAATTTAATAACACACCCATTATGAAATTTCCCCTAATTCCCCAATTAAAATAAAATACAAAAGAGTCAAAACAAAAGGAGAGGGAAAATAATAAAAAGCTAATTTTAAATTTCAAGCCCTAAAAGGCCTCACAAATAAAATATTATTTCCTTATGAGTGAAAATAGCCCTAACCCTATTTTGCTCTCCCTCTATTGTTTTCTCATTTTCTCTCATTCTCTCTCTTTTCTCCATTTTCTCATTCTTCTTCTATATTGTTTTTGTGTTGCAGGTTGGAATGAGGGCATCCATGGCCGCCACGGAGGTATACTTATTAAATATATACCCCTCTTTTTTTTCTTAAAACCCCTATTGCGTGTATATATATATATATAAACACTAGTTTATAAAAATAGATCTGAATATTACATATGTTTGAAGCAATGCTGAAAGTTATAATATTACATATGTTTGAAGCAATGATGAAAGTTTTATATATATATATAACAAATACTAAATGAGTATACCGCAGGCCACACAGAAGTCAAACGACCAACGACTGGGGGCGATGGACTATACTATGGGTGCCACCGCACAGGATATGGTCTACATTTTTTTGTTTTATTAGCGTTTGTTTCAACATTAAAGGAAGGTTTTGGGGGGCGGTGGGAGTGTGGGGAGGGGACCGAACCCCCACCCACACCCCACTACGGTGGAGTGTGGGTGGGGGTTCGACCCCCTCCCCACACCCCAATCTAAAAAAAAACTAACAATGGTAGCAATCGGTGGGGAGTTCAAACCCCCCCCACCCCCAACAATATAAGCAACAAACAACAAAAAAAAGCCATCATTGTTTGAAAACGGATCTCAAAAAATTTCATTCTTTTCTGTCAAAAAAGATACTTTTTGTTTTAAAAGGAAACCAGTATACAATTATATATATATATATATATATATATATATATATATATATATATATATATATATAAGAATATTTTTATAAACAAATACACCAAAAAAATTCTCATAATGACAAAACATCTATTTTCTATTTTAAAGGTACGATAAGTTAAATACACATTTTTTGAAATGGCTACAAACACATCATATATATCTTTTTTTTTTTTAAGATAAAAACAACTTTCTCTCTTTTTTTTGGCATACAATTTTAACTTAAGAATAGCAACACTAAGTTTCATACTTTCTCTTTGGAACACAAAAATAAGCAAAATAACAATTTCTTTTTTTTTAAAACAGATACCATGAAAAGCCATTTGAAGGCATATTTTAACAATCATTTAAAATAATCATTGCACATAATATATTTCCTTTCTTTTTTTTTGTAACATTTCAAACAAATTTTCATAGCAATCAGCCACTATCAAATACATTTGCAACTTCAAATAAGATACATTCAAACCAAAATATAAGCTTTTAGTTTTACAAACCAAGAGAGTACAACCCTCTCTCTTTACATGAAAACACATTTACACAAAGCCACACTTGGCCTTAACTCTCCCAAGAGTCAAATGACAAACTTAAAGATAAAAGTCTTTTTTTTTCTTCCAAGCTCCATAGCTTTAAATACCTGCAATAAACACATATGGGAAGGGGGAAAAAGCCACTAAAAACTGCTCTCCTCCCTACCATAGACTCACTCATGAGTCACCCCCGAGCTTGGAGGTCATCCTCACACAAAGAACACTCAATCCACTTCACAACAAAACACTCAAACAAAAAGCAAGAAAAACACTCATGGCTTGCACAAAACAAAACTCATAAAAATGAGTTTAAAGGGGTAGGGGAGTGGACATCACTCAACTCAAGAGTGCCACGCCAAATATCTCCCAAAACCCAATTTTCACAAGGCCTCAAGCCATCACATAAAATACCAACTTTCACATAATTTTCCCATGGCTCTCAAGCCATTCAAAAATGCTCATTTTCACAACTTGCCCTCAAGGCCAAAATACCACAAGAAAAAGGATGTGACCCCAAGGAGGTTCACTCCTTGCCCACCCCACACATTTTGAGAATTTTCTCCAAATGGAGAGGCTCTTACAACACCCATAAAAATCCCCACAACATCAAAATGTAAAAACACACACACACACACAAACCATCACACAAGAAAATGTAAATTACATAAGGAAAGGCATTAGTCTTGAATCCTACCTTTAATAGCCCATAAGGAAGATAGTTGAAGAAGATCCCTTCCAAATCCACCTCCAAGTCCTCCAAATGAGCCTCCAAAAATCCTAACTCTCTCCCCAAATTCAAATAAAATTGCAAAATTAAAATCAAATCAACAACCCTCTCCCCCTCTTCAAGAGGGATTAAAATAGGCTCTTCTCATGAGCCTTGAGGAATGGAGAGGTGACACATGTCACCTCCTCACTCCTCCACACAACCACTTGCATGCTTCATGGAATGTGGTGGTGACACATGTCACTCACCCATTCCACGAAGTCTTGCCCCCTCCACTTGTGCTCTCTCACACGTGGGAGAGAAAAGTGGAGCCAAAGGAGTGGGTAATACAAGTGCCCCAATCACCTCCTCCTATGAAAGCCCACAAAACCCCAAGGTACCCTCACCAATTGTGGAGAGCCTTGGAGTTGCATCTTCCACAATTTAGGGGTCTTGAAGACTCTCCCAAACCTTGGAAAGAGGAGTGGATGAGGTTGAGTGTTTGACCCAACCTTCCACTCCTTCCCAAACTTCTATTTTCGTCACTTTACTTCAGGGTGAAGTTTAAGTGACCAAATGGGAGTTTACCTAAGGTTATACAAGCTCAAATGGTCCCTAGACCCTAGGGGTCCAACCCAAGGTCACTTTTAAACCATTTTGAGCACCATAGGGTGAGTAAAATCACCTAAAAAGGGGTCACAAAAATAAAAACTTAAAAATAAAATCAAATAAACATTACACCTTTACTACACCAAATACAATCAAAAATAAAAGGGATAGACCTAACCTGAACAACATCACACAATAACATTACAAAATTTCATCACGCAAAACATAGTTGATCTTGGTTCCTCTTGGAACTAGATCAGCTTAGCACAGGAAATCACAAGGTGTGTGGGATAATCTTCCATTATCCATGGCTTGGTTAGAACACCTACGCACTTAAACAAAGATTAAATCAACATGTATATCATAGCCGAAGCAAAGGAAAACATACACTTAAATCATCGCATGACCATATAAAACATCATAAAATCACATCACAATAGATTCATAATTTGCATTTCAATAATCCATCTCAAGATAACATCGCATAATAAATCCATAACAATAATCACATAACTAGTATCTCAAAACGTATCATAATGCAATCACATGTCAATATCCTCATCAGTAAATCAAATCAAGATCTAATCTCATCACAATCATGCTAAACATAATAAATCAAAGTAAAAGCATCTAGTCTAATAGTCCTGCATATCGGGATCAATTGTCCCCAAAAGTCTAAAATGTGTCTCCAATAGTAATGTAAACTGATCAAAATAAGGGAGTGAAAAGGTAGGCCTCACATTTTCATCCTTAGAAATCTCCTCAGCATACATCAGGATTTCCTCTGAGTTATGAGCATGGCTTTCATCCTAATATGTATCTCCTTCTATACATGCAGATGACGAACAAGAATCAGTATCACTATAATTTTCTACATTGCTCACCTCGACTGATGTCAATCCTCTCTCGCTACATGCTTGTTCTAGTTCTATCATGTCTAAGAAAGCATCACAAGTTTTCTTTGAATGTGTTTCACCATGTAACTTGCACCACCCCTCAATCAAAATGTCATCATTGGGCATATTCAATGTTTGACAATGTTACATTTCTCTAGATAAGTACAACTCAAAGTTCTTGAAATGATCAACTTCATCACTATCAACTAAACTATAATTAGATTCTATGATCACCCTATTGTCTTGATAAACATTCTCAGGGATATGTGTATCATACATGAGAATCTCTTCTATCCTAACTATTTTGGGCCTGATGGAATAAACCCCCGGTTCTACATCTACGTATAATACCTCATTTGTGTTATTATACTCAGTGATCATGTGTTTCATTCAAGGTTTAGCCTCTATTCTAATTTGATTAGGGATCCCCTTCCATGGTAACCACATATGACTGAAGTCTATAGACATATAGCCATTAAGTGTCTTCAACCAATCCCTACGAAGCAGAATTCCATAGGTGTCGAGTATATCCACCACTTGGATGTCAATATAATATTGAATCCTTAGATTTGATACTAATTGCATGTGGATATGTGTTAATTCTCCCACTACACTTACTTCAGATTTGTCTAGTTGTGTCACCTTCTTGAGTGATTGAGTTGGATGTAACCCTAATGCATTACAAATTGACAGTGGCATCATATTAGTAGATGCACCTAAATCTACTAGGCAATTATGTAAGTTCTTTCCAAACATCCTCAATGTGAGTAAGAAAGTAGGTGACTCAGTTTTATCTCTATATAGGGTCATACAAGAAGTTTCAATAGTCTGAATAGTAGTTGGGGCTTTGTGCTTGACATTATTGTCTTTAGCTACAGGATCTTTGTTTAGAACTTGACCGGGATTATGAGCATGATACCTTCTTTTGGTATAGGCTCATCTAAAGACCTCATGAAGGCTTTCTTGATGGTTGGGGTCTTCAGCAGTTCTAATAATGATAAGCTAATTTTAACCCCTTTCATTTCCTCTGCTAAATATGTGACTAACTTATCAGACTCAAAAGATTGATTATTATCCCTCAACACTATATTTTGAGGTGTAAAGTACTGAGCATTAACTTTGGGAAGACCAGGATTATTACTTGCTTTAGGATCTGGAGGTGTGTTGAAATTGTTAGGAGGTAATGATGTGGTCAAAAGACTAGGAGGTCTATTGGGATTATTCCTGAGATTGTAATTATGTCTACCTTGGTATTATTGCTGGTAGGCATGAATTTCTTCATGTTCCACTACTGGTTCATTTTCATCTTTGAATGGAAACACATAATTTGTTTCAAATGCCAGGGAAAATTCCTCACATGATAATGTGTAGTTCTCATGAGCTAAGGCTGCTTGGTGCTATGGGTGATTTACATAGCTCTCTAACATAAGGGCAGAATCATATCCACAAGGGACAATCTCGTTTCCTTCAATGAAAGGAGGGTTACCTGCAGTATTGGACACTTCAGCCTGAAAAATAGTAGCTACTATTTTGAATTGAGGACAGTCTAGCTCAGCATGTGAACTGGTGTTACGTATCCTACACCAATTTGTAAGGGTTGCCTTTGCTAAATTCACCCTGTGGTCTATTTTGGTTCACTAGGAGGCTAATTATCTAAGGGTGATGGCAAAGAACCATTGTTTGGCCTAGTATTTCCACACTCTAGGCTGCCTAGGTACATTATTGTTATTTCGATTGTTGTTCTTATAGTTCCTATCATTATTGTATTGTCTGTCAGGATATCCTAATTTATCATTGTTATATCCTTTGTATTGATTTGACTGGGAATAAAAGTTCTAACCTCTCAAATGTGTGATCTTTGTTGTCAATTTCCTCAGTTGTGTTGATATCTCTTTGATGTCTTCTTTCTCTTTCTGAACTTTGGCTACTATGTTTTCTTGTTAAGGTTTAAAGAAAGAATAACCATTATTATTATTTTGTCCTATATCCTGAGATGTTTGAGCATGTCCTGGATATTGCACTATCTAACCATTTCCATTTGGAGGGAGCATAATGCTAAGCAGAGGTACTTGTAAAGGACTAGGCATTGCAACAGGAGGCATCATAACTCCATTGGTCTACTGTTGAGTAGGATATGCAGGATATGTGGGATATTTAGGAAATGCTATGTTAGGTGTTGAAGCAGTAATCAATTGATGATTAACTTTTATTGCTTCTTCAAAGGCTCCTGTTAGAGTTGTGACATTAGGATGTGTTCTCCTTATGACCATAGAAGTTAGGGGTTCTAAGGCTGAATAGTATATACTTCTAGCTGCTTCATCACCTATATTATATGGAGCTACCAGCTTAGAATACATCTTCTGGAATCTGGCATTGAAATTCAAGATAGCTTCTCCTTTGAATCTTTTGATTGTGGCAAAAAGGTGATAATTCATTGAAGGATCTATAGGTATCTTAAACCTATCCTTGAAGGCTTTCTCTAAGGCATCCCATTAAATGATTGAGGCTTGAGCAAGACTAATGTACCAATTGTATGCCTCCTCTCCCAAGGAATATGGAAATAGTCTACATACCACATCCTGATGCTCAATCCTTGCTCTGCAGCAAGCTTCCTTAAATGTTTTGATATGATCTTCAGCATCTTGATATGGATGATACTTAGGGCAAATCTCATCAAGGTTCTTACGTAAAGGATGATATGCAGTGAAAGTCAAAGGTGAGTCAGCAGTAAAGAATGACATTATGACTAGTGCTTGCTAGAAAGGAGGTGTAACTGGTGACCCTGGGGGTGTCTGAAGTACAACTAGAGACATTAGAGGTGTTATAGTATGTCTTGATGAAGATGCTGATGCACCTAAGTCAGGAGTATGATGGATAGCTATGGTACGAGGTCTTAGTCCACGAATGGGCAACTCCTTAAAGAGTCCAGTGGCTCTAGACCTGGTATTAGGCCTGTGAGCTAGGATTCTAATAACTTATGACAAGATATGGAAGTTTGACCAAATCTTTACAGAGACCAGAAGAACTGACCTAGTAGAGATGCTATTTCTAGTCTAGACTCAGTAGTAACTAGATATTTATGCAATATTTGCATAAAAGAGGAAAATATGAGCAAAGATCAAACTCTTAGACATGGATATCAGGATATCTAACTTATATAAGCAAGTCAGCACATGGAACTCGTAGCAAAACCTGAACAATGACTCAATCTTCAAGGATCTCCAAGAAATGACTACAAAGCTTAAAGTATTTATGCTCAATTTTGAAATATTTATGATGAATGAACTTGAAACAACACAATGCAAGAAAATCTTTGCACAAACACTCAAATCATAAGCAATTATGATGAAGAATGAGAAGATTACCTTGTATAGATGCATAATTATGTGTATGCAACCGATTTCACTTACCAGGATAGAGAAGAAGGCCCTCCTTCTAGTGCCAAATTATGTTGATGATGATCGTTAGTCATAACAACATGCATAAAAGTTCACACAACAAACCTTTATTAACTTGAAAAGTACGATCAATTTGGAATGAATTGATGACTCCAAGTCTCCGTTGATTAGGTCATGATCTTCTGATATTGCTTAGAGGTTGATGTGATATGTTGTTTTCCATTCAAGGGGCCTTACATCATCATGATAACATGAATTGATGTCTAAACATCTGGTTATACACATGTTTCCTATAAATTACTTCACAAACAAGGTTATTTCTATTGTATTCAATAGATGATGATCATATTTGTAAGTTTGATCAATTCTTCTGAACATCAACTGTCATGAACAGATTATACTTCTGTACTTATGGATTTATTTAAATAATGTGCCTTTAAGCTGATATTTGCATGATTATTGTTATTATTTATTTGTATTTGCATGAGATTCTCAATTTTACATGTAGATTTATGTTAGAAATGAAAGAAACACTACTTCAATGGAAATCTAATTTGAATAAATTTTAGCAATCTTTAAGTGTGCTTTAAGATTGTAATCAAAACATGAACCCACAATACAAAAATATACTAGAAGCAGAATGAAGCACATAACACAAGTGTTTAACGTGGAGAAAACCCTTTTGGGTAAAAAACTCCACCAAGAAAAGAGGTCAAGTTGTATTATCTTCACAAAAGGAGATTACAAATACATTCACTTCCTCTGTCCTCCAACCTTCACTCCGACAGAACTTGGGTACCTGTAAACTGTTATATGCCTCTCATCTACTATGCTATGGTTTTTATAGAATTTACACAACCTCAAGACATTAAATGACTTCTTACAAGCCCATAACACTTGTCAAGAGTCAACAATACAATCGTGGGTGTCCATGGCCAAGAATAGGCTCTTACAGGGTCATAAATGTTGTCATACATGCATCCTACACTTGGGAACATGTGCCCATGCAAGCTTGAATGCCTTGGGGCTAAAAATAGCCACTTACAACATCTTATGATGCATCATATGCTATTATAAGCGTCATAGATTCTTATGACAACTTACAGTTGTCATAGAATCTCTTACACCTTCTTACAACATCTATGACATGCATCATAACACTAAAAATAGATTATCCCTCCACATGTACACCCCACTTTGACCAATTACCATTTACCATAGTAAATGTCATCTCGTAACTACCGTTGATAACTCTGGGACTTATCATGCAGTAACTCTGTAATTACCGTGGATAGTAAATAATTTTTACCACTGCCGGTGAAACTTGTACATGCCTTATGGGTACTTACAAATAATAAATGGAATAATACAATAATGGGATTTACAAGGTTAATGGCACCTTATCCCAACATTCTCCCACTTAACATTATACATTGTAAATCAACCCATAGGAAATCAAATAAAAAATAATCAGGCACTAGAAACAAGGCCCATGGCCTCTCTGCACCACACAAACTTCTCTATGCTCACGGGCTTGGTCAATGAATCTGCAACATTCTCCTAATTGTCTATCTTCTTCATCTCAATCTCTCCATTTGCAATCAACTCTCAAACAAAGTGATATTGAACATCAACATGCTTAGTTCGAGCATGATACATGGGATTCTTAGCCAAACAGATAGCACTCTAGTTATCACAACCAATCTGAATGTTCCTGCAATCAAAACCAATACCTGTACATAGTCTCCTCAACCAAATTGCCTCCTTAGAGACATGAGTTGTAGCCATATACTCTGCTTCTATGGTGGATAAAGCAATTGTGGGCTGCCTCTTACTCATCCAACTCACTGCTCCTCCAAACAGAGTAAACACATAGCCACTAGTGGACCTTCAACTATCCAAGTCACCTACCCAATCTGCATTAACAAAACCCTGTATGTCCAAAGTTTTATTAACACCATCAGTACTAGAATAAACCAAGCAATGATTAGGAGTACCTGCAAGATATTTAAACACCCTCTTCGCATAGTTCCAATGTTGTCTACCAGGGTTAGACATAAATCTGCTCAAAACTCCCACTGCTTGGGCAATATCTGGTCTAGTGCAAACCATTACATACATCAAACTCCCTATAGCACTAGCATATGGCACATTAGACATATCCTCAAGATCATCCTCAGTCTTTGGACACATATCTAATGAAAGCTTAGTACTAATGGGTAAAGGAACTCTAACTAGTTTATAGTCCTACAAACTAAACCTCTACAAAATAGTATTCACATAGTTACTCTGTGATAACCAAAGCTTTATGTTAACTCTGTCCCTTCTAATCTCCATTCCCAAAATATACCTTGCAGCACCAAGATCCTTCATCTCAAATGCACCTAAAATTTAGGCTTTAAGCTCACTGATCATACCCTTAGTATTGCTAAAAAACATGTCATCAACATGCAAAGCAATAACAGTATAGAATCATCAACACAATAAATGTAAACACAGTGATCCTCCTCGCTTCTAACAAAAACCTAATTTCAAAACAAATGAGTCAAACTTTTGATACCACATTCTGGAGGACTATTTCAAACCATAAAGAGACCTCTTTAACTTGCAAACCCAATGTTCTTTTCCTTTTATCTCAAAACATGTAGGTTGTTGCATATAAATTTCTTCTTCAAGATCTCCATGCAAGAACACAATCTTAACATCCATTTGCTCAATCTCCCAATCATAAGCTGTAGCAATGGATAAGATAAATCTAATAGAATTCAATTTAGCAACAGGAGAGAATATCTCACCAAAATCAACTCCCTCTCTCTGGGAGTAGCTCTTGGCTACCAGTCTAGCCTTGTACTTCTCCAAACTTCTTCTTGAAGACCCACTTACAACCTATGGCCTTTCTTCCTTTGGGCAAATGAACAAGATCCTAGGTGTTACAAGAGTCTAAAGCCATCATCTCCTCCTACATGGCTAACTGCCAAGACTCACTATCATCTACAAAAATATCTTCCCTGTAGGATCTATGTTCATCATTAGTACTCAATAAAGCATATACACAATGGAAATCTGGTGGGCTATACCTGTCAACTAGATTTCTTTATCTTGTGGATCTCCTCAAGGGTGGAGTAAGAGACTCTACTTGTTCTTCTACATGATCATCTGCACCAACTTCTTCTGTAACACAAATTCATCTTCATCAGAACTACTTGAATCTTCTTCTTCTTCACCCCACAATCCATCATTATGTTCTTCCTGAGGTGCATCTTGCTGCTCTAAATCAAAGTGCACCTTGTTTACCTTTTCTTCTTTCTCTTTTGGCTGCTCAGGTTCAAAAATAGCTCTAAGTTCTCTGAAAATAACATCTCTAGAAAAGATAATCTTTCAGGTTAGTGGATTCCAAATCTTATAACCTTTGACATTATCACCATATCCAATGAATGTACACTTTTCAACCTTTGGATCCAACTTAGATCACTTTTCCTTAGGCACATGAACAAAAGCCTCACAACTAAAAACCTTTAAATGTGAAACAGAAGGTTTCTTACCTATCCACACTTCATAAGGTGTCGAATCAAGAGCCTTACAAGGAGATCTATTTATCAAGTAGCAAGTAGTACACACAGCCTTTGCCCAAAAACATTTATCCAAATATGCATCACTAAGCATACTTCTGGCCCTTTCCATAATTATTCAGTTCATCCTTTCTACAACACCATTCTATTATGGTGTATACAGAGTTGTCTTTTGTCTGATTATACCTGCATTCTTGCAAAACTCATCAAATTCCTTAGAGCAATATTCCCCTCCATTGTCAGATCTTAATATTTTATCTTTAAACCTGATTGGTTCTCTACTAAGACTTTGAATTCCTTAAACTTAGTGAAAACTTTAGATTTATGCTTCATAAAATAAATCCATGTAAATCTTGATACATCATCAATGAAGGTTACAAAATAACCATATTTTCTGATAGATTCATTATCCACAAGTCCAAACACATCCGTATGAATAATTTATAACTTCTTGTTTGCTCTATTGCTTCCTAAAGGAAATGATTTTCTATTTTGTTTACCAAACACACAATGCTCACAGAAATCAAAGTGGTCATCAAAATAGGAGAAACCATCCAACAAATTTTTATTCTTAATAGTTTTTAATACATTATTCCTTGTGTCACCCAATCTGCAATGCCACAACATACAAGTGTTTTCAGAAGCCTTAGAAACATAAGAGGCATTACAAACTGTACTAGCTTCAAGCTTAAACAAGTTCCCAAATCTCTTCCCTTTCGCTACCACCAAATTCCCTCTCACCAATCTGTAGCCATGCTTGTCAAATGTCACATGCATTCCTAAATCATTCAACTTCAAAATTGAAATCAGATTTCTAGCTAATCCAGGAACATGCAAAACACCAGGGAGGGTTTTAATCCTCCCATCACTGAAACACAACAATACCTTTCCTTTCCCAACAATCGGATATGTAGAGTTGTCACTAAGGTAGATATTACCTCCATCATATTCTTCATATGTGGAGAACCATTCCTTATGCGGGGTCATATGAAACAAGCATCCTAAGTCAATTAACTAGTGGTCATTAGAAACAAGATTACATGCATAAAGTAAAACTTCTTCACCTGCATTCGAGGACTTATCTGAAGCACTCTCCCACTATTTCTTAGGGTTTCTGCACTCCTTGACATGTCCCCTTTTTCCGCAGTTCCAACACTTAACTCTGTTCTTTTTACTAGGAGTCTTAGACCAACCCTTGGACTTGTCCTTAGCCACTTTCTGATCTCCTTTAGGTCCTCTTTCCTTAGACCTTCCCCTGACACTGAGAGCATCCCCTAACCTATCCAAACTCTTCTTCCTCAATTCTTGTGATAGTAGCACTAAAACAAGAGCATCCAACTTCAGATTTGCAAGGTTAGTAGTGATAGCAAGGATAGCATTCTCCCAAGACTCAGGTAAAGAACAAAGAAATAAGATACATTTATCTTCCTCACTAACCTCAACATCTACCGAATCAAGCTGACTCACTAACAAATTAAAAGAATTTAAATGCTCTGAACTGATTCACCTTCTCGCATTTTCATGGAAAACAATTTTCTTTTTAAATAAAGTTTATTTACCATACTCTTGTTTTGATAGATCTCACCCAACCGTTTCCACAACTTGTATGTAGTCTCTTCCTTTGCGACATTCAACAGGATAGAGTCTAAAAGACACAACCGGATGGTTCCCCATGCCTTCTTATCTAGTCTATCCCACTCATCTTGAGAGGCATCATCAAGTTTATTTTCTTTTTGCATAGCTAACCATTGGTTTCTTTCTTCCAACAAATCTTCCATTTTCAGCTTCCACAACTCATACCCCATTCTGTTAAACTTCTCAATGCCCAATTGAGAGGTTGATGCAACGGTGGATGTAGCCATAATAAAAACACAAGATCTACAAAACAAACACAACTAAATCTCCCACTATAGCTATAGCTTCCACACTACCACCCAAGAGTCAAAGCTAGTCAAGCTCTGATACCAAATGTTAGAAATGAAAGCAACACTACTTCAATGGAAATCTTATTCGAATAAATTTCAGTAATCTTTAATTGTGCTTTAAGATTGTAATCAAAACATGAACCCACAATACAAAAATATACTAGAAGCAAAATGAAGCATATAACACAAGTGTTTAATGTAGAGAAAGCCCTTTCGGGTAAAAAACTCCACCAAGAAAAGAAGTCAAGCTGTATTATCTTCACAAAATGAGATTACAAATACATTCACTTCCTCTATCCTCCAACCTTCACTCCGGCAGAACCTGGGTACCTGTAAACTGTTATATGCCTCTCATCTACTATGCTATGGTTTTTATAGAATTTACACAACATCAAGACATTAAATGACTTATTACAAGCCCATAACACTTGTCAAGAGTCAACAATACAACCTTGGGTGTCCATGGCCAAGAATAGGCTCTTATGGGATCATAAATGTTGTCATACATGCATCCTACACTTGGGAAAATGTGCCCATGCAAGCTTGAACACCTTGGGGATAAAAATAGCCACTTACAGCATCTTATGACGTGTCATATGCTATTATAAGTGTCATAGATTCTTATGACAACTTACAGTTGTCATAGATTCTTATGACAACTTACAGGTGTCATAGAATCTCTTACACCTTCTTACAACATCTATGGCGTGCGTCATAACACTAAAAATAGATTATTCCTCCACATGTGCACCCCATTTTGACCAATTACCATAGTAAATGACATCCCGTAACTACCGTCGGTAACTCTGGGACTTACCATGCAATAACTTCGTAATTACTATGGATAGTAAATAATTTTTACCACTGCCGGTGAAACTTGTACATCCCTTATGGGTAATTACAAATAATAAATAAAATAATACAATAATGGGATTTACAAGGTTAATGGCACCTTATCCCAAAGATTTACTCAAATATGTTATAGGTGTTCAATTTCCTTTGGGATGTCTACATATTTTTATGTATTTGCTTAGAATTATCAATGTATTTACAATTGTGAAGGTGATTTGTAATGAAATTAAACAAACTGAGATAATTGCTTTCTAATCTTAACTAAATTCAATGAATCTTCAGCTATTGGTTAACATACATTATAGATACTTTCATGAAATGAAGAGAATCAAACCATAGGTTCACCAGGATGTTCCACAACTAGCTATAGTTGATGCAAACTTCAATGGAATAGAGATGAAGACAACATGTACAACATGAATTGCACTCCAAGGGACGCAACACATCAAAGTACAAGCCAAGAATTCATCTATAGATTACTCAAAGTATATGATGACATGTAATCTAGGTCTTCACTTTCATTAAGTAAACCAAAGATATGTACATTTGCAATCAGCTTTGAAATTAGTCCTGAGCAACTTCAGCAATCTAACTTCAATTGAGTTTCCAATAAAAATGATACAAGGTGCACTCCATCTCCTTTTATAGAATAAAGAGAGGAGGCAATTACAAGTGATCAATGATCAGGATTTGCCTATCTAGATCAACGGTCAATATCTCTTCTTTGAACGGGTCAACATATGTAGATGGGGCACAAGTTGCCAGCTAACAACCATCTGTCAGAACTCGATCATTTCCTTTTGTCTGATTATGCATATGACACTATCATCATGCATCCCTACTTACTCTTCATCCTATTCTTCTTAGTCTTCTTAATCTTCTTCACCTTCTTCTTCATTTACATCCTCTTCTTCATCTTCATCTTCATCATTATTATTATCATTATCATGAGAATCACCCCCTATATGTACTCTAATCACTGCCCTGATGGATTCATATAGTTGCACTATTCTTTTAGCTTCCCCTCCATCTTGGTCCTTATCTTTCACCACAGCATGTTTTTAAGAATGGAATTGTGCCTGCAAAGTAGTCCATTTGCTCTTTTTGCTATTTAATTTGTCATTATATGTTTCTACCTTGGCTTTCATTCTCATAGCCTTATTGATTACATCCTCTGTCAAATGATGAAGAGGGTCATATGTTGCCTTCTTGAAGTTATCATGGAAATCTTGGATTGCAAAATCAGTATCCTGATTCTCTGTCTTTCCTTCTACATCCCCCTCCAAAGCTTCCAAAATACTTATCTCATCAGCCATTAGGTGGTGCAACTTTACACTGATATCCTTGAGCTTAGAATTAAATTTCTTCAGGATATCACCTTTGACTTTGGTGTCCTCATACCATAGGCTCAACAATTGTGCTACATTATTATCCAGTAACTTATTATCCATGAGCACTTTCATATCTATTCCCCTCATCTCAGCTATGGCATCCAAGTACTTATCCAATTTGAAGGACCTACAGCCCACCTCATTTTGCATTTTATCCACCTTGCTTTTTAGTGTACTAAGCAAGTCATAATTTGTCAGGGAGGTTTTTATTACTGCTTCAGCTTCAGAAATAAAAAGACTGAACCAACTATCCATTATATGGGCCTTCTGCTTCATGACATCTAACCCTATTATCTCATCCTGAGATATGATAGTTAGTGGGGTAGCTGTGTTAGTTGGCGCATGATTAGGGTCAATTAACCCTTTTATGAATGCATGCAATTGACCAATGTGCTCTTTATGCACTTTGTTCTTATCCTTTTCTTTCTTTACACTCTGTGTCAATGAATCAATGAAATCTTTGGCCTCCTGGCCTTCCTGCTCTTTTGTAGGAAAACCCAGATCAACACCGGTTATCTAAAATTCATCAATATTTATTTTTCCCTTTTCTTTATCTACCATTGGAAATGCTACCTGAACTATCCTCCTACCTGTAGTAGAATCTCTCCTTATTGCAGATGTAGGCCTTACCTTTCTTTTTGGCTTCATCATACTTGTTGAAAACAATGTAGAAACATCAAATTCAGGTACCTCTTCTATCTGTTGTAGATTTATTTCTTGTTGTAGCCAGTATGGAACATCACCCTTGAGTCCTTGTTGGTCAGTCTACTCATTTTGAGCATCCTGAGACTCTGTATTATGCTCTACCCTTCACGGTGAATTTTATTTTCTTGGTTCTTCCTCATGCACTTTCTCATGAGAGATCTCTTGCTGAGGTATTTTCTATTGAAGGGTCTCCTATTGAGGGGGAGGTTCTTTTGGTGTATGTACATTTTGATCATGTACCTCCTCTTGCAATTTATCCTCATGAGGATCCTGCACATTTTGATCTTGTGTATTTTGTGGCACTTGGTCTTCATGAGAAGATTGTGCATTTTGATCTTGGGGATCACCATGATCACCCTTGGCCACATTCTCTAGTTCCTTTTGCTAACCATCATCTTGTGGCAGATTCTATTTTTCCACTTTTGATGCATTTATTTCTTCAATGCCTAGGACCATACCCAATTCCTTATCATTTGTTTTCTCTTCTGATACCGAGTTATTATCTTGATTATCACCCTTAGCAAGTGATGATGCATTATTCTGGTCCTTGTTCTTATCATGCATTTCTTTATCATTCTCCTCATGCACATTGATTTCTACTTTCTCAAGTCTTAGAGGTGGATCATTAACTCTACCTTGATCTCCATCACCCTGATAGGCTAAGTCTATTATGGCAGGGCTAGTGACCTGATCAACCAAATTGGTCAATCCTATCTGTGGGTCATCTTCTTTAATTTCCTCTGTCTCAACCTGCTCCTAATGAGTTTCCTTTTGGATCATAGGAGTGCCATGAGGGATCATATTTGTGTTAGCCACTAGGGTCTCCATCTTTTGAGCAATAACATCCCTAACTACCTCATCATCTGACAAATATATTGTATCATCGAGTGGAAGAGGTGGCTCTTTCCCCTCCCTATGTCTCTCTTCTCTTTGTTCTTCTACCTTCTCAATTTTAAATTGAACAATATCTAGGATTGGAACCTCATGTTGTAGGTTCTTCATAATACCTAGACCACTTGCACCCCTTAATAAAATGGGATCAATATTCACATTTCCTCTCTTTACAGTCTTCTGTTTCTTTTGGGGTGGCATCTCCTGCACCTTCTTCCTCTTCTTTGTTATTAACAAGTCATCATCTAGAGGTTCTTCATCCAACTATTCCTCCTCCTCTATAATCATAGGGGCAGGCTTTGTAACAACTTTCTTTTGTTTGGGAGGGGTATGAGGTGATGCAACTGTAGATGTGGAGACCACATCTCCCTTGGGTTGGGATCTTATGATCACCCTTCCAGCTACATGAGTTGCCCTTATTCTTACCCTGTTGCTTCTCTTCTATAGTTGGCTTCCTTTCTCCATTGGATTTCCTCTTCTCAATGAGGAAGTCATCATATTCCTCTTCAGACAATTCTTGTCTTTTCTTCTTGTTATCTATAGTAAGGTCTACACCCTTCCATTTCAGCTTATTGACTTTAGCATCTACCCAACTTTGGGTTAGTTGAATAACCTTCTATATTATTTGATCAAATGAAGTCACCTCAAACTAAGTCAAATCAGGAGCTGATATGGTTTCATTGTACAATTTCTTGTCCTCATACTCACTAGACATGATCTTTCCATCATCCTTGTGCAGCTGGACAAGCACTTTATACAATCAAAGGTGCGAATTTGATTAAGGGTAAGCCTCTGATAAGTCCTTCTCCTGACCTCTGCTTCATCATCACAATCAGTCCAGTAATCCTCAAGGTATTTTTGATGTATATGCTTCCCTAATAATGCTTGCATCCTGCCATATGGATCATATGACCTAGCTATTGAAAATTGCTGCAAGTGCATTAACTTCAATCCTCCGATCACATCCTTGATACTTTCCTTATCTACACATATATACCAACCAATGAAAATCAAAAACAACACAGGTGGAATCTTCCCATTTTCAATATGAGCCTCAACCGAGGGCAAAATCTGTCTGGCAAATTCCATTAGAATGACTTTGTCATTGGGGTATTTGGGGAGCATGAGAGGTTGCCCCTCAAAGCCTTCTATTCTGATATATGAAAATGTAGGAAATTGGATAAACCAAGCCCCATATTTGTATATCACAGCTTGGGCTTCCATACTTCATCTTTTTGTTCTATTTTCCTCTATGGTTCTGACCAGATGCATAGAAAAGGAGTCATTTACTATCTTATAATCTTGGAGAGATTCCCTCCTATTCAACTGTGGGTAATGTTCCCATATATTTACATCACCAGGATTGTTCCCCACCCTACGCACTATTTGTAACCCATTAAATGTTCCTGTAAAGGCACAGGCATATACGACATAAGAAGTCATATGAAACATGCACATCTTGCCACCTAGCCTTCTCATTCCCTCATATAAACTATCGCTTATAATTTTAGCCTAGAGGGGCTTGTCATCTAAATACTCCACCATCCAGATAATTCCATACATCTAATTTTCGTAGTTTCCATCATGTTGTCTTCCTGTCATTCTGGTAATCATGACCATCATGTACTGGTATTCTTCAACAAAATCAAACTTAAACAGGTATACTGGCAATTTAGCAAAGGCCTTGTATGTACTACTCTTAGATCTCCACTGGTACATGACCCTCTTGGCCTCTTTCTAATTACTACAATATTCCTTTTCCAGTCTTCTAAGGCTCAATCTAACCACATTAGGTCCTATAGGCAAATTAAATGCAGAGGTGATGCCTTTAATTAAGAAATCTGCATACACTCTGTCGTGCTTCTCTACTTTTCTAGTTTCTGGATTATAGTTCCGTGCACACTCAACCACTAACTTAGTAACTTCCATGGCATAGGGAAATCCCCTAGCATACCACATCCCTCAGGTGTATATGCTTTGAAGTAGAGGGTTTCCACTTCTATTATCTAATCTTCTCGTCCACGCATCCAAGTTTGTATTTCCTTGATGTGTATCATTTATCATCCCATACCTAAATCCTACCCCTTCTAGCTGTAGAAACATGGGTTTCAAGAACTCTGTATCTGACCTATTCTTTCTGATTGCCATTAAATCCTACAATAAAACCATGTATTTCTTACCCTAACATGTTTGTATGCAACAGGGCTCAAGGATCACATACATTCCATAGTAGTAAATCTATTATTCTAACTCATTTCATGCATCATCATGCTAATTAACTTAGTAAAACTATTTTTACCTCATGATTTACCGTAAACGACAAAAGAGAGGGTTTCAAATTTACTTACCTAATAATTGCTTTCCTCTTTTACTGTATGAGTGATAACGGTATGAATGTGACAGCATTGTATTTACTATTCCATTTCGTCTAGATGCGGGTCCCGTTCCGTTTCCAGGTGATTGTGATGCTTTGATCTTCAGATCTTTGTAATTGTTTTTTTTCTTAAACATAGGGTAAATGTAAAATAAGCCCCAAAACTTACTTTTAACCAATCAATACAATAAATTAGGGTGTTCCTAATGTCTTATGTTTAAGTCCATTAATCAACACATGACATTCATAGATGATGACAAGTGGCGGATTTACATTTGAAACCTGAAGGCACGACCTACTATTGGGTTCACATTTAATGTTGAGGGTGATCTTCGTGAAGATTAGGGATATTTGAAAATATGACCAATATCAAACATATGAGGGTGACATCACCATGGATATGGTCAACCTTTGACCAATGGACGAGATTAGGTCACATTACATTTACTGATAAATTGTAATAATACACTATATGCATATGATCTAGGGGTTTGCCACGTGGCATGATTGGATTGATTATTGATGAACTAGGCACCTTGGGTCATCAAAGGTTAATATGAGGGATATTGGAAATGTGCGGGTCATTCAACACTGGAAAATATCACCCTATTTGAGAACGTGAAGATGACGTCAGCATTCTATGAGCCTTTGAAATTGTTTGAAAGAATGACGTCATCATCAAATTTGTTTAGGTCAGAGATATTTCAAAATGTGACCCTCTCGGGTTTAGATCATGATGACATCATCATCATATCATGTCCTCATTGTATCAGGATAGAATGACCTCATCGTCATATTGAGGAATATGACGGATGTTTGGAAATGTGACCCTCTGAGTGTCGAGCAAATTGATGACGTCATCATCAAGATGAGTTCTTTTACATATCGAAACCATATGACATCATGGTCATATTTTGCAAAGGGTGATATTTTGAAACATGACAGATATTTAGAAATGTGACCCTTCGCAAATATGCATGTGGACCCAACGGGCATATACTCTCTTGCACTTAAGTTTGACATTCGCATATCGAGGAACATATGGATATCGGGTGATCTTCTTGTGTTGGGGTCATCGTAACGAATATGATTGATATTTAGAAATATGACCCTTTGGAAAATATCCAAGTTGACCAAACTTTGACTTAGCATAACTTTTTACCCTCAATGGGTATCAGGGTGATCCAAAAGCAAACCTACTTAGAATTTTGTATTCTTTCAAATTATGAGGTTTATGATAGAAAATTCTAACTTCAACCATTGACCTCCTCCTCTAGAGCACATGCATAAGCAAGGGTGATATACTTAACTAACTTTTGCCAAACCACCCAAAGCAAGAAAGCAGAAATAAGTAGAAGCAAAAAGTTGGGTCCCTGTTTTGCTAAGGCAAAATGGGGTGTGTTGTGTAACTACACAACACATCTCATGCCCTGCGGTGAGATCCACAATGATGTCTATGTTTGGTAGTGAAAAATCATCTTTAGGGAAATCTTTATTAAGGTCTCTAAAATTTGTACAGCAATGGATGCCCCCAGTGACTTTGGCTACTAGAACAATATTTGATACCCATTCGGGATAGTCTATAGCACAAATGAATCCCACATCTAATATTTTCTTGAGTTCTGCTTTGATGAGGAGTACCACTTGGGGATTCATTTTCCTTAGCTTCTGTTTTACTTGCTTTGCATTAGGATGCACTGCAAGGTGATGGACAACTAGAGAGGGATCTAATCCCAGCATGTCAGCATATGTCCATGCAAAGTTATGACTCCTCTATTTGAAGAAAGCTAGGAAAGCCTTGTGTTCTTTTATTGTGATGGATTCTGCTCAGAGTGTGATTTTAGGTGTCTCTTATGTTCCAAGATTCATCTCATGTGATGCTTTAACTAGGATTCGTGATCTTTCTTGATATAGCTTTGATATTTCAGGGAGTTCCATCTTCTCATCTCCTAGCACCTCATGGAGGTTTTCACTAGGTGATACATCCTTTATTTTGTCTTTTTCTTCATCCGAAAGTCTCACAAGGTGGTTTTCACTAGGGGATGTTATTTTTATTTTCATATTTTTGTGACTAAGAGTTTGGGTTGTCTCCCCAAAGTATGCAGATGTGTTTAGTTCCATGATGTAGCCGGCCCTATAATCTCCAAGGGGAAAGTGATCATGCTTCCTACATTGATCTAATGAGGAAAGACTTATGCAATTTTTTTACTTTTACAATTATAGATTAAGATGCACATTAATAGAAAGATAATAACAACTTCCAAATGCAAACATAAAACTCACAACACAAGATATACATGGGGAAAACCCTTTTAGGTAAAAAACCCCACACTCCAAAGTCACCCAATATATTATTTAGAAATCACAAAGATTACAATATACTTGCAAAGCAAGCTTTTACAGGAGTATATCCAACCAGAGATCCAAGAGGTAACTTGACATCTATAAGATTCTTACATACAACCTCCATCTCAAGTTCTTGATATATAGGAGATATAATATTGTACACCGCCAATAGTAATTAGAAAACCATGAGCTAAAACCACCCAAAAAGTGCCACCCAAATTATCTCCAATCATAGATGCCTTATGATGTGTCAACCCACACACCTACACGTGTAACTCTCCCCTTTACAGCTCTTTTATGTATCCAACACGTTTTTACATTTCCCAAAATAGTAGGTCCAACTTCCATAGGCCATAACGTTTGATCTGGGTGTCTGATTGATGAACCATTTAATGCGTCAAAAAGCTCGTGAAGATATCTATCACCCTATAACCCACTATGCCAGTTATCCCAATTTTTGGGATGTTTAGAGAAGTTTTGATTCTAGTAATTAAGTTCAAAGACTCTTTCCAGTAGTTTCAAAAAATAGAAACTTTAATATCTCACGATCCAGATATGATCTTGAGATGAAACTCACCCGAGATGTTCATTTAGTTGTTCCACACCTTCTAGGAAAAATTTTAGGTCAATTTGAGATCAATTGAAGAACTTACTAAAAATACTAAGTCTTTCTATTTTTAGCTCTCTTGGAAACTTCTAGAAACTTTGAAAGTTCCAAACCATTATCCAAGATAAAGGGTATTCAAAAAGACCAAAACTAGGAAGAATAGTAATCTTTCAAAGTTGCAAGGCTGAGACACTTTTTTTAACATTCTCCCACTTGTCGAACACCTTGCAAGAGCAAAGGGAGTATCAACACCATGATTTAATTGCTAGGGGCCGTGAGGTCCATAGACTCTGAACACCATCTAAACTTCTCTGTGCTCACAGGTTTTGTCAAGGAATCTACAACATTCATCAAAGTTTCAACTTTTTCCAAGTTTACCTTCCCATCCTCTACTATGTCACGAACAAAATGGTACTGGACATCAATATGTTTAGTCCTTGCATGGAAAGTAGGATTCTTCACCAAACATATGGCACTCTGACTATCACAATAAATAGTAATCTTCTCTGCATCAAACCCAACATCAAAACACAATCTCTTAAGATAAATGGCTTCTTTACAAGCATGAGTTGCTACCATGTACTCATCTTCAGTAGTGGACAAAGCAACCATAGGTTGCCACTTACTCATCCAACTAATAGCACCACCAAACATAGTGAACACATATGCACTGATGGATCTCCTACTGTCAATGTCACCTACCCAATCTGAATCCACAAATCCACGAATACAAAGTGAATGTTGAGGTCATGTAGGATAACCATGATAACATAAGGAATACTCAGAAGTACCCTGCAAATATCTGAACACTCTCTTCACTGCATCCAAATGTGCCTGTCTAGGATTAGCCATAAATTGACTAAGGACTCCCACTACTTGGGCAATGTCTGGTCTTGTGCAGACCATCTCATACATCAAACTACCAACTGCACTAGCATAAGGAACTCTACTCATATCCTCTATCTCAAAAGGAGACTTTGGATAATCTTCAACAGATAACTTTGTCCCCATTGTAATAGGAATAGTCAAAGGTCTGCAATCCATTATGCTGAATCTATCCAACACAGTGTTAACATACTTACTCTAGCCTAAACAAAGTTTTCTGTTTGCTCTGTCTCTTCTAATTTCCATTCCTAGAATGTACCGAGCCGCCCCTAGATTTTTCATCTCAAACTATGCTAACAACTGAGACTTCAAATCAGAAATCAAACTTTTACCATTCCCAATGAGCAACATATCATTGGCATACAATGAAATAATGAGAATACGATCATTGTCAAACTTGTAGTAAACACAATGATTTGATTTCGATCTCTGAAATCCAATACTCAACACAAAGGTATCAAACTTTTGGTACCACATCCTAGGAGACTATTTCAAACCATATAAAGACTTTTTCAACTTGCAAACCAAATTTTCTTTACCTTTCACCACGTAGTGCTCTTGCTATGACATATAGATTTCCTCCTCCAAGTCACCATGAAGGAATGTTGTCTTCACATCCATATGTTCCACTTCTAGACCATATGTTGTTGCAAAAGATAACAGGAACTAAATAAATGTCAACTTTACAATGGGAGAGAAAATCTCACCGTAGTCAATTCCCTCCACCTGAGAATACCCCTTAACAACCAATCTAGCCTTTTATTTCTCAACACTGCCATCTACACCGAATTCCTTTTTGAACACCCATTTTCATCCAATAGGTTTTCGTCCTTCAGGCAAGGGTACCAAGTCTCAAGTATTATTCTTTTCCAAAGAAGCCATCTCCTCTTCCATGGCCTCCTTTTAGGAACCTGTATCTTTCATACCCATAGCCTTTTTCATAGTTCTAGGCTCATCAGTGTTAGAAATCAAAACAAAAATACAACTGGAATCATGAAATGAATAACCAAACCTATCAGGTTGCTACCTTATCCACATGGACCTCCTCAAAGGTTAAGGTTGAGGTTCTTCATCTTCTTCTAAACTTTCAAAGCTACTAGAGTTCTCCTCATTATCAGGTCTAATAGATGTTTTTGGTTCAACTTTCTCAAGGGTGGAAGGAAGTTGAACCACATCATCTTTCTTCTCTTCTTTCTCTGGCTGCAAGACAACAAAAGAGGGATTGAGCTCTATGAAGATCATGCTTCTGCTATAAAAACTCTCTTAGCTATTAGATCCCAAAACTTGTACCCTTTCACACTGATGCCATAACCAATGAAGATACACTTTACAGCCTTGTTCTCCAACTTAGACCTCTTATCCTTAGGCACATGTGCATATGCCTCACAACCAAATACTCGAATGTGTCTTAATGAAGGATTTTTACTAGACCATACCTTCATAGGTGTCTTATCAATGAGTGCTAATGTAGGAGACCTGTTAACCAAGTAACAAGCAGTAGCAACAGGTTCAACCTAGAACTTTTGTTCAAGACCAGCTCCACTTAGCATACTCCTTGCCCTCTCCATCAGTGTTCTATTCATCCTCTCTACAACTCCATTCTGCTGAGGGGTATATGGAGTTGTCTTGTGCCTCTCAATCCCCTGTTCTTTACAAAACTTGTCAAAGTCTGCTAAACAAAACTCACCACCATTGTCAGTCCTCAAACACTTAATCATTCTATCCTTCTAATTCTCTACAAGAGCTTTGAACTTTCTAAATCTATTAAAGACTTTTGATTTACTTCTAAGGAAATACACCCATGTCCTTCTACTGTAATCGTCAATAAATGAAACAAAGTAAATAGATTTTGAAATTGAAGGAACATTAATAGGACCAAACACATCAAATTGAATCAAGTCCAACACCTCAAAAGATTTATGGAAACTAGAATAAAACTAAACACGGTTTTGTTTTCCATAAATGCAATGTTCACAGAAATTGAACTCAAGGTTACAATCATTCATACCCTCAATAAGATTTTTATTCTTCAGGGTCCTCAAACCCTTTTCACCAATGTGACCAAGCCTTTGGTGCCATAATATTGTCTTCTTAGCTGGAAGTTTCATCTCCATAGAATGAGCACCCTTAGGTACCCAGAAAGGACGACCATCGGAAGTAGATGCAACAGTCTTTTTTGCGGTTGGTTCCAATGGTGAGGATGAAGACTCTAAAGCTCTCTTCTTGGAAACAAAGGCACTATTGTACTGAACTGCACATGCATCAAGCTAAAACAGAGTGCCAATCTGAACACCCTTAGCCAACACCATAGATCCTCTAGTCATCTTGCATCCTCCATTCGAGAAAACAACTTGCACACCCACATCATTCAATTTACTTACAGAAAGAAGGTTCCGTGTCAAACCAGCGATATATAGAACACCATTAATTCCCTTTACTCGTCCATCAAGGAATCAAATCAAGACTCTTCCATGGCCAACAATATCTAGGTGAGAATCATCACCCAAGTACACCTTTCCACCATAATATCCTTCATACTTTGAAAACTAGCCCTAATGCAAGGTCATGTGAAAAGATGCACCAGAGTCAATAAGCCACACATCCTCAAATGCATGTGTTGCCAAGGCATCGACAAATGGTTCTCCTTCATCTTGAGAGGACTTGTCAAAATCTGAATCATAATTCATCTTTTTCTTTTTCTCCTCCTTGCACTCCTTGCAGAAGTGACCAGGTTTGCCGCAGTTCCAACATAAGACCTTAGACTTTCTGGGAAACTTAGATCTCCCATAGGGTTTGGATCTTCCTTTTTCTTCCTTCTTATTATCCTTTTTCTTTCCCTTCTCTTTAGATCTACCATGAACCGCAAGAGCCTCCTTAGCCGATTCAAAAGACTTTCTCTGCATCTCTTCACACAACAGTGAAGAAACCACTTCATCCATCTTGAAGGTGGTAGTGGTACTCCCAATGGCCATAACAAGGTGGTCCCATGAATCTGGTAAGGAACACAATAATGTCATACATCGATCCTCCTCCTCCATCTTCACACCAACAGAAGTCAACTGGGAAACAAGCATATTGAATGTATTCAGGTGATCAACGACAGATCCTCCATCTCCCATCCTTAGAGAATACAATTTCTTTCATAGGAATAACTTGTTCACCATGGATTTAGCTTGATAAACATCTCCAAGATTCTTCCAAAGTTCATTTGCAGTCTTCTCTTCATGGATATTCAGGAGCATTGAATCATCCAAACAGAGTCTTATCAAACCCTTATCTTTTCAATCTTTGAGATCCCAGTCTTCTTGAGATATTACCGTTAGTTTGGTACTAGATACAGCTTCCCATAAATCCTAATCTACAAGCATGTCCTCCATTTTGAGTTTCCACAACTCAAAATTACTTCCGTTAAACTTCTCTATCTCAAACCTCCCAGATGTACTCACCATCTCTTACCTACAATAAATATTTCAAAATCCTCTGCATAAGCTCCCACACAAACGAAGATCATCTCAAAAAACCCTCTACCCAACAACTAGAACCAAAGGTGATCAAGCTCTGATACCAATTGAAAGGAAGCAAGGTATGTGAAAATGCTTCCTACATTGATCTAACGAAGAAAGACTTATGCAAATTTTTTACTTTTACAATTACAGATTAAGATGCACATTAACAGAAAGATAATAACAACTTCCAAATGCAAACACAAAACTCACAACACAAGATATACGTGGGGAAAACCCTTTCAGGTAAAAAACCCCACACTCCAAATCCACCCAATATATTATTCAGAAATCACAAAGATTACAATATACTTGCAGAGCAACCTTTTACAAGAGTATATCCAACTAGAGATCTAGGAGGTAACTCGACATCTATAAGATTCTTACATACAACCTCCATCTCAAGTTCTTGATATATAGGACATACAATACCATACACCACCAACAGTAATTACAAAACCATGAGCTAAAACCACCCAAAAAGTGGCACCCAAATTATCTCCAATCAAAGATGCCTTGTGATGTGCCAAACCACACACCAACATGTGTAACTCTCCCCTTTATAGCTCTTTTATGTGTCCAACATGTTTTTACATTTCCCAAAATAGAAGGTCCAACTTTCAAAGGCCATAACTTTTGATCAGGGTGTCTGATTGACAAACTATTTAATGCGTCAGAATGCTCATGAAGAGATCTATCACCCTATAACCCACTACATCAATTATCCCAATCTTTTGGACATTGAGAGAAGTTTCAATTCTGGTAATTGAGTTCAAAGACTCTTTCCGATAGTTTCAAAAAATAGAAACTTTAATATCTCGCGATCCAAATATGATCTTAAGACGAAACTCACCTAAGATGTTCACTTAGCTATTCTACACCTTCTAGGAAAAAATTCAGGTCAATCTGAGCTCAATCGAAGAACTTACTAAAAATAGTAAGTCTTGCTATTTTTAGCTCTCTTGGAAACTTCTAGAAACTTTGTTTAGACACTCAAAATTGTACCAAATTTGTCCATGTCTTGCAACACCTAGTTAAAAACATTATCCTAGACATCATGTAGCATTTTGTCCTAAACCCACTCCTACTCCCACTTATCCATTAGCCAATTAATTAAATAAATTTTATTTATTTAATTAATTTCCCTCACATATCCCATCGTTTATCCTCACCTCTCACCACATTTTGACACTTGTCCATCTCTCAATTGACTCATGTGTGGTAGTACAACTTTCATTTAATATCCTTTTTGTGTAAACTATCACATATAAACTTACTAAATAAAGGTTTTTGTGTACACGGCCACACATGAGCATTATCCTCCTTTGCACACTTGTCACATGACTACAACTTCCTTGAAGAGTGGGAATACCTAATCAATCCTAGCCATCCACATCAATCATTTATCCTTTCAATCTCAACCATCCATTTGAATCAATCCTTGTCTATAAATCAAGCCTTCTACAAGCCATTTGGGGATCCACCTTTCATGCATCCTCATGTTACCAAAATTTCTCTACAATCTTTCATCTACCATCTTTCATCTATCATATTTCATCTTCATCTTATGCAAATGTTATGCTGCTGAATTGAGCAACCAACATATCAAATCAATTGATCAACCTATCTTGCATGCATCTATCATTACATCTATCTATCTGAGGTATTGAAGGGTTTGGATCAAGGTAATGCATGTTATTGTTTTATCATTTTCAATTTTATCCAAATTTTTCGTATACACATTTCTAGCATGCCCGATGGGACTCACGTCCTTGATTTAACATCATTTTTGGTGAGTTGTTTGTGTGAAGTTGGATTTTGTAGGGTTCTGAGTGTAATTGATTCGTAGAAAATCGTAATTGCACTGCAGTTCGTCGCAATTGGCTACAAACTGAGTGCAATCGATTCATAGAAAATTGCATTTGGTCATATTTTGAGTGCAATTACACAGCAGAGCGTCACATCTGGTCTTTTATGGTCGCATTTGGTTCACTAGGGTTTTTGTTTTACAGGTTGTGCGCAATTGTCCAGATCTAAGCATAATTGAACAGCAGCTCGTCGCATCTGTTAAAATCCCAGCTGTAATTAAACAATAGTCTATCACAATTGGCTTATCCTTAGTCGCAATTGAGCTATCCATTGTCGCAATTGGGTTATCCCTAGTCACAATTGAGCTATCTGTCATTGCAATTGGCTTATTCTAGCTCGTAATTGGTCTTCCCTAAAAAAATTTCCTGCTAAAACCCCTATATGCGCATTTGGTCATCCTTAGCCATAATTGAAGCATAGATCCTCACATTTGGTCAAATGCATATGCAATTGAAGCATAGATCCTCGCATTTGGCTTTATCCATATGCACTTGAATCATAGATCCTCACATTTGGCTTTATCCATATGCAATTGAAGCATAGATCCTCACATTTGGCTTTATTTCATATGCAATTGAAACACAGTAAGTCGCATTTGGCAGTAGTAGGTCGCATTTGGCATAGCAAGGGGTATTATTTTTTCTTTTTGCCGTAATTTTTGCATATGGTATCAAAATCACGCAAACAAACACTCATTGGAAATCTAATTTGATGAACTACACAGTGGAGAAGAAATTATTAGGTGAATGTATCATTTTACTAGCTTTTTTATCAGTCAAAGTCAAACTTTTTTTCAAACTTCAATCGAGCATATCTTGACCATTTTTTATCGGATTTCAACAAAAAAAAAAATTTAAGTGCAGAGAATTTCATCTAGAATCTGTTCATGTAGTCCATTTTTTTGTATCAAATCATTTTCATTAGAATTTATCAGATTTCATCTTTTTCACATAATGATCTTCCTTGCAAGTTTACTTGTTTCTTTTTTGATTTGGTGGCTTGTAGTAGCATCAAAGGACCTGGAGTAGTGTTTGGATCAATCACAATAGAAAATTGGAAAGTAATTTTATCAGGTGCAGTCATTTCATCTTTCATCTCTTAATCATTATTTGCAAACACATTTGGATTTGGGCTTAAAATGAAAAACTTGCTTGCAATCACATCAAGAAAATGGGTTAAAACAAACAAGTGTCTTCCTACACATTTGGATTTGGATCTAAAAAGAACAAGTGCTTGAATTGTCTTCCACACATTTCATTTTTCTAAGGGTCAATTAACAACTGCAAGTATGAATCAAGTGACAGCTCACTTGGTTTGCTTTTGTTTACCCTACCTAGGAGGCCTTCTTGGAGACACACCACTCCAAGGGACGACCTCAACTGAGGCTGAATTAAAAGACACCCTCCTTTGAGAGTTGGAATCTTGTCACTCTTGGCTAAGCCCAAAATAAATTTATACCTTTGGGAAGTGATGGTGAAGGGTGGGTTACCCCTTTCTCCCAATTATGTGGTAGGATTTCACTTTCATTACACCCTTAGTCAACCTTGTGCAAGCTAGCCTAAGACCTAATTGGTCATACCCACTTGACTAGTCATAGGGCTTGTTGATGTGTTTTCAAGTGTGTACATAATCATCACACTTCATATTTCAAAGTTGAAATTGCTTATGTGTCTTGTGTGAGTGATTCATGTGTGTACATGCATAATCATTTGTTTGAACATTGCCAAATCAAGCTATAAACACCAAATGCATAAACAAGTCATCCTACACATCATATCCAACTCAATTTCATCCACCTCATTCAATATTTTTATTCCACATCATATCCAAATCAATTTCATCCTAAACATATCCTAGTCACATCCAAACAACATTAATCCTAATCATTTCCATCCTAATCATACCATCATCACCTTCATCCTAGTCATCCAAGTAATCCCTATCCAAATCACTTCCACATCATCATCTAAATCTTAATCAAACATTTTCCAAAAAAGTGACACCATGCCAACATTAGAAGACATAGTACCCAACTTCCAAGACCTCTTTCAATCATTTTACCAAGCACCACAACCCTTAGGCCAACAAACTATACAAAGGCTCCAAGGCATCGTTCAATAACTTCAACTTCAAACAAGCCAATCACCTCAAATGCAACAACTCATAGCACAATCCCAACACCTCATGGCCACTTGTCAAACCCAACAAGCACATTATCCTCTATCCATTCACTATCATCAACCAATGCCTTCTCAACCTTACATGTCATCACCTACATTATCATATCAACCTCATCCATCCACATGTCACATCAATCCTTCATCAACTTATCATAACCCTTCCAATTTTAACCTTATCCATATCAATCCATATCTCAACTATCATTATCCTATGCAACCCCTCCATCCTCATCACATCAACACATTCATCCCCAACAACATCAACTAATTCAACAATTCCAACCACAACATCAACAACAAATCTAAACACTATCCCAATCTCAACAAATTCCACATCAATCCTATGTACCATCCCCCTCAACTTCATACCAACCTATCATGCCATTCATACATCATGTCAACACCATATCAACCTATCAACATCCACCCCAACATTATCCAATTCCTCATTCCAACACACCCCCAAACCCATCCACAAGGCAACCAAGTGCCCTCACAAGAAGCACCATTGATAGACCTAAGTCCACCTTTGTAACAAGAAGTACATACAAGTCCAAGTGGACCTTTGTACATAAATCAAGCAAGCCCAAGTTATCCTATGCAAGACTTAATTACCTTTGACATGGGAGATACCAATCTAGACTGGCATCCACCATCCAATCACATGCCAATGTATGAGCCAACTAGTCCTATCCCAACATCTTCATGTGATCCCAATCCTAGTCCATTGGTACATCAATCTTCATCACCTTCATCCCCATGTTCCATTAATCCTTCATGAAAATATTCCATGGAGGTACTTTTGGAAAAATTGGTCCAAGCAAATTTGATTGAGCTACCACCGATAACACCCTTTGAAATAATCTACTTTAAACCCCATTGGTATAATGAAAACCATTATTGTACATACCATAGGTGTAAGGGCCATGTCATATCCACTTGTATACAATTTAAAAGATTGGTCAAGAACCTAGAAGATGGTGGTAAGATTGTGTTGGATAAAACCAATCTATCTAATTCTATTATTCTTCCATCTAGCCCAAGTCCTAATCCATCTAATCACATTAGCCCTCAACCTAATCACTATTCCAATCCTATAACACCATCTACCCTTATTATCCATCCACTATATTGTCCATTCACACATACACTTGCAAAGGATGTGATCCATTGGCTACTAGCTAGGAACAACTCATCCCCATGTCAAACATCCATTCATGAGTCCTCTAATAACATCTCTAGCCCTTTAATCCCATCATGTGATCCACAAGCCATCAAACCTATTCATGAACCTCCCATGAATCTAGTCAAGAATCATCATGTTATCATGTTGTTGACCTAGAGCCTATCCAAGATTCATCTTCTATCACTTCCATTCAAGCAAGTCAAGAGGTATGTCAAGGGTATATTCCTAAGCATGTGGAAATATCAACCCCTTGTCCTAATCAAGATCAAATCCCTTCCATTCAGCCTATCCATAACATATATCTTTTCCATGATCAGATATTACCTATGATGAACCTATCCATGATCCATTTGATCATATTCATACCCCTACAACTCTTTATGAACAAGACATCCAATACCTACATGCTTAATCTTGTTGACCTAATTGAGCATTCACCTCGTTTCATGGCCTTCCTTCAAAGCAAAGAGATCTCTTCACCTATCCATAATGAGAAAACATCCACTTGTCATGATGGGACACTTGTCCCCCAAGCTGACATAGAAGATCCAACAAATGCTTGGATCTTAGTGAGCATAATGAACATAATCAAGATCCTAATCATTCTTCCATACCTGCCATCAACTCCACTTCAAATCCACTATCATATCCCCTTGGTCTTACCACCTTCATACATGAGTTTTCTTCCTTAGGACAACAACAACCTTTATCCTCCACCTCACCTTCTCCATACAATAATGAGCTCAATTCTAGTGTTCAAACTACACCTAGTCCCATTGTCAATCGCAACCTCCAAAACATGAACTACCAAGGTAAAGGCTTAGGCCTTCATGAACAAGGTATTTTGGAACCAATCCATGTCAAAGTCCCTTCACACTTATATGGCCTTGGATATATACCCCAAGGTAAACAATCTAAATTTGTTGGTAATTCCTCCATCCCTCCTAAGACCACTTCCCATCGCACATCCTATCATACACCCAAAACATATGTAGCCATTCCACCTCCATCATCCTACAAATGTCAAAAGCATGTGACCATACACCTTCCACCATCCACTTTACCTCCACTCCTTCCAACTCCTAACATCCCTCCATCCATTTTGCCTCCATTGCTTCTAATGCCTAATCATTCATTTATCCATAAGTACCCTCACATTCCTAATCATGGCCAACAAATGCACATATTGTCTAAACATGAAGCTTCCACTCATTCCACCAACCCCGCTTCCATCATGTCCATGAGATTCAAAAATAAACATTTGGATGTATCTACCTATAAAGCCAAAAATCCTACCAAGAATCATACAAATCCGTATGCCTTAGGACATCATTCAAAGAGTCAAATCCAAATACATTCAAAAGCTATCCAAGCCCATACCTCCAAAAGAAAAGTCTAAAATCAAAATGGTTTGGGTCCCTAAGCAAAGAGCCAAGAAAATCAAATGAAGCATCCTCATCCCAAAAATCTCAACCATCCACTTCCATCCAACATTCCCATCTCATTCAAAAATCTCAAATTCCATCATCACACAAGTCAAACAAAAATCATACAAATACTAAGTCTATGTGGGTACCTAAATCACTCCATCATCCATCCCCTAAGAAAACATCCCCATTGCTTCCTACACAGCCTTCCCATCAAAAGCTTCAATGTTTATCAGGGTCTGTGCAACCATTGGTCATGGCTTCCTTCCATTCCATAACATTCCCACATACCTCCAACTCCCCATCTTTCCTCCACTATCCTATATATCTTCTCCATACATTATCTTTCCATGCATAATCCACATCATAATCCACTATCTCCCATCCATCAATCCTTGCATGAACCTTCCATAATCCATATCATAATCCACTATCTACCTACTCCATCACCCTTTCATCCAATTCCTTACCAACATCTATGAGCATAATGACATGATCTATGTGATGACATTCATCCAATGGGACACTATTACCTTTCATAGCACTAGACACTTGAGTACCTCCTATCCATTACCATGGTGAAAACCTGCTCACATGCACCATGTGTAATTGTCATCCCATCAAATCAAAAAAGTAACGAGAAATCCCTTCGTCCAATGGTAAAAACTTGGTAAACATGCGCCTTGGATAAGTACCATAATGAAAACCTGGAAAACATGCGTCATGTGTAGGTTGATCTTCTATGTCACTTATACTTGAAGGCACATTATCTCATCTATCTTATCATTTCCATCTTATCATTTTCCATCTTATCATGTCCTTTGTTTCCATATCCTATCCTACCATCCTTAACCATTACACCCACATATCTTCATAGTAAGTCCATTCATCCTCCCTTCCTCCTTTTGATCTTGATAAAGATTGGGGGAAAATTGTTGAAATATGCTTTGGATATCTCTTGATATAATTCACCCTTTCCAAACAATCCTATCATAAGCCTTGTCATGTAAGATCCACCATGTCATCCTTTTATCATAAGCTTTGTCATGCAAAATCCTAACCATTACACCTAGAAGGGGGCATAATATTCCTATGCGACATAGTCTTTGGAAATCACATCCTAGCTCCCTTCTGAGGCATACATCCATCTACTATAGCTTATCCTTGTACCTATCCATTTATCATGAGCTTTCTGTTCCATCCATTATGGCCTATCCTCTTATCCATCCATCTATCATGAGCCTTCCATCCCATTTACTATCCTCCATCTTTCCATCCAATCCTACCTTCATCCTTGCACCTAGACTTGGTTTTTTCCCTTGTCATTGGTATCTAGCATAAAGGCTACCCCAATTGTAAATCCATCGGCATTTTTTCAAATAAAACAAAAATCCAAAAAAATCAAATATTCCCAAAAAATCCAAAAAAATCAAAAACATTTCAAAAAATCTAAAAAAAATAAAAAAACATCTCAAAAACACAAAAAAGCAAATATTCTCAAAAACATTTAAAAAAATCCAAAAAAATAAAAAACATCTCAAAAACACAAAAAAATCAAATATCCCCAAAAATACAAAAATTCAAATATTCAACAAATATCAAAGCAATAAAATCCCATCACATCATCATATCAAAATCAATCCAATCATCAATTCATCAATCCAATCACATCAATCAAATCAATCACATCACTTAAAATTCTTCATCCATCCAAATCAAAATCCAATCATCAATCAAAATCAAATTCATATCAATCACATTCATCCAAATCAATCCAATTCATCAATCTTCATCATTATTTAATCAATCAATCAAATCTTGCAATCATCACATCAAACAATCATCACAATCAAATCATCATATCAAAATCAATCCAATCTATCAATCAATCAAAATCACATCGATCCAATCCATATCATCTCATCAATAACATCATATATCATCAAACATCCAATCAATCCCAATCAATCAATAATTCACATTAATCCATCCATCTTTCATCATCACCACCAATAAAAACAAACCACATCTCATCTTTATCATTAAGTGCCTTGATCCTGTGGATATAGGGTATGTCTAGGCAATCTGGGATATTAAGGAAGTACCTAGATTCAGGCATAGGCGATAGACCATTTCCCTCTTTCATCATTCTTCTGATCTTCACCAATCATCATCTTCATCCATCTCACATATTCTTCTATCATCTATCTTCCACATCATCAATAAACACCTAAAATTCAATTGAATTCATTCAAATCAATTCTTCTTTGATCATTTCTTCCATCCATCCTCAATCAATCAATTTCAAGCAATGGTCCATTTGTAAGTCATCCTTAATCCATACGAATCAAGTTAATCAATCTTGTCAAATTATCCAGTCACAATCAATGGTCTTGATCCTAATCTTGTTATAAACCAAATCAATCAATCAATCATCATCAATGGAATATATCGTTCCTGTATTCTTGTGTTGATCTAGGGATATATCGTCCATGACAACACTATCATTACTATCATCATCAATCAATCAATCAATCAATCATTGGTTTACAGCTTGACAGGGGCAATACCTTGTTTGTTTTTGTATCATTTGTGCATGCTTGTTTCCTTGCTTGTGTGTGTTATCATTTTATCTTGTATTTGTATCAAATCCGTAATCATTCTAGCTAATATTCATATCTTGTGTATGTTGGAATAATTTTTTGCATTATCATTTGCATCTAAGCTCATATCATACCTTTTGTGCATTAGGACTTCAATGCTCTAAGTACACTTCCTCATACGTTAGACAAGGTTGTATTACGCTAGGTGCACAAGACACATCATCACCTTGGTCCTCATACCCTGGTGCATAACGTCTAGTGCTATATCAATCATCATGGTTGCTCACCTTCATTGCAGCATAACGTATCCTTCATTTCTTCTATCCATTCCCTTATCTATCTTCCTTGACCAATCCATTTCATTTCGAGAGCCTACCCATGTTTGTCCAACTCGCCTGTCCTCTCAAGGGGGCATCCTCATCCTATCTTTCCATCCTCATATCCTTACATCATCATCCTATCTTTCCATCATCATCCTATCATTTTCCTCTATCCATAACTTAGCTTCTTTGAAATGATGTTACTCGACATAAAGCTTATCATCTCGAACATCATCTCAAAGAGGGGCAAAATGTAGACACCCAAAATTGTCCCAAATTTATCCATGTCTTGCAACACCTAGTTAAAAATATTATCCTAGATATCATGTAGCATTTTTTCCTAAACCCACTCCTAATCCCACTTATCCATTAGCCAATTAATTAAATAAATTTTATTTATTTAATTAATTTCCCATCATAATCCCACTCTTAATTCCACTTATCCATTAGCCAATTAATTAAATAAATTTTATTTATTTAATTAATTTCCCTCACATATCCCATCATTTATCCTCACCTCTCACCAAATTTTGACACTTGTCCATCTCTTAATTGACTCATGTGTGGTAGTACAACTTTCATTTAATATCCTTTTTGTGTACACTATCACATATAAACTTACTAAATAAATTTTTTTGTGTACACAGTCACACATGAGCTTTATCCTCCTTTGTACACTTGTCACATGACTAGAACTTCCTTGAAGAGTGGGAATAACTAATCAATCCTAGCCGTCTACATCAATCATTTAGCCTTTCAATCTCAACCATCCATTTAAATCAATCCTTCTACAAGCCATTTGGGGATCCACATTTCATGCATCCTCATGCTGCCAAAATTTCTCTATGATCTTCATCTTCAGCTTATGCAAATGTTATGCTACCAAATTGAGCAACCAACATATCAAATCAATCGATCAACCTATCTTACATGCATCCATCATTGCATCTATCTATCTGAGGTATTGAAGGGTTTGGATCAAGGTAATGCATGTTATTATGTTATCATTTTCAATTTTATCCAAATTTTTTATATACACACCTTGAAAATTCTAGACCATTATCCAAGATAAAGGGTATTCAAAAAGACCAAAACTGGGAAGAATAGTAATCTTTTGAAGTTGCAAGGTTGAGACACTTTTCTCAACATCTAGCCCCCATCATTTTAGCTATTGCTTCGTCAATTTGTGTGACATCAAGGACGGGAGGTCCTTGTTGGTCCCAATCTATGGGTTGGGTATAAACAAGAGGTAGGTCATTGGATGTAGATGGCATGGTGGTTAAGGTGTAGATGGTGCATATAGATGATTTGAAGAGCTCAGTGAAATCATTGAAAGAGTCTTTATGGTCCTCTTCATTGATGTTGTCCACCACGAGGAAGGCCTTAGCAACCTCATTTAAGATACACTCAATATTGATGCGGGTAGACTCTTGTTTTTCGTACGCTAACCCATGGAGGTATGGATTCCTTGTTGCTTGGATGGGCTCAACAATTCCTTGTTTATGAAGGCCTATACTGCCTTGTCCTTTATAACCCATATACTTAACAATCTCGAGACCTTTTCCATAGATCTCAATTGGGAGAGTGGGAGCTTCTTGATTTTCTTCTTATTTATAGCCAAGAGGATATATATTCGAGAACGTCTTGTTTGAAGTGCTTCTTCTCGAAGGTAGGTGATGGTTTACATTTGATGACAACCATAGAAACTTCTTCTTCTTTAGGAGTACTAAATGCCTTAGGGGATGGGGGTAATAGGCCCACACAAAATGTGCCATGTAGGTCATATTCACCACATCCCATGTCACTTATCTTCGTCTTGACCTTGGGAGGAGTGGACATTTGTGATGTGGTTGCGATGTTGGAAGGATCAATGTATGAAGTGGTTGGTGTAGAATTGGCATGTGAGGTGGATGTTTTGGTGGCATTGTTATAAGGATAGAAAGTGTGGTTGTGTCCTTCCAAGAAACTATAATACTCAAAAGGATGAGGGTCGACATAGATGGTAATTTTTGTCGTTGTGAGAGAATTTTAAGCATTGATGGAAGGTAGATGGGATGGCTTGCATGGCATGAATTCATGGTCATCCAAGAAGAATATTATATGGGAGGTCAAGATCAAGTACTTGACATTTGGTTTCCAAGATCTTTTGTCCTACTTGAATGGGAAACTTGATGGTGCCTTCAGACAATTTTTTGGTGTCATCATATCCTTTGATGATTATACACTCACTAGAATCCACAACCACATCAAAGTATCCCAAATGTTTTAATAATTTTAGAATGCAAAGATTTAGGTCAGAGCCACCATCTATTAAGACTCGTTTGATGGTATGTTTGTGGATTAGAACTTCAATGTGTAGAGCTTCATTATGTGCGGCATTAGATGTAGGTAGATCCTTTTCTAAGAACATGAGGCAGTGAGATGAGGCGATGTGGCCTACCATGGCTTTGAATTGGCCAACACTCAAATTAGTAGGGACTTGGGTTTCCATTAAGGTTTTGTCATGGACTTCCTTGTGGAGGGTAGATGTGCGTAGCAATTTGAGTATGGAGATTTGTGCAGGGGTTTTTCTGAGGTGATCTAAGAGGTTGTACTTGTGAGCAGATGGTGGATTGGTAGGTGTAGAGGGTTGATCATTGGTAGGGGCTCCACAGATGGAAACAAGGCCACAATGAGTAGTAACGGCACAATTTGGTGTTTTATCTCTAATGGTGATGGTGTTGACACCTTGGAATAATCTTCTATTCGTCCCACAATGAAATCAAAAGAATAGGGAAGTGGCATAACATCTTATGTTTGGTTAGAAGATGAGTCTTTTCCTTTGTTATGATTGTTAAGGGGATCCTTGTATGCTCCTAAGTTGGTATTAGGTGATTGTCTTGGTGGTTCATTGATGGTTATATCACCTCTATCGATAAGGTCTTGTATACAATATTTCAACCTCATGTAGTTAGATGTCTTATGCCCTTTCACTGTCATGTCCCCATATCAAGACACTGTTAAAGTAAAGATTTGAACATGATAAAGAGGGTTTGTAAAATATTATTTTGGATGATAGAAATAATTACATACATTATATATTATTTAATAAATAATATTATTGTATGAATATTTTATTATAATTAAAATATAATATCCATATTATAAATAACAATATATATAAATATAATATATTATAAATATATCTAATAATATAAATACAAATAATATAATATAAATCATATATCATTTATTATGATATAAATGATATAGTATAAATAATATAAAATATATAATATATCATTTATTATAATATAAATGATATAATATAAATATAAATAAAATAAATAAAAATCTTTTAACCTATCCTGTTATGATAACAGAGTTACGTATGGTTAGAACTAGTTTTACCACAAAAAGGAATTAATATAAAGTAATAAAAATAATAAGAGACATGCCTCTTTGAATATATCCCTTGAAAGGGAAATAAATAAAGGTTGTGAGATAGAAGGAAAACATCATGGGAAGAAAAGAAAATTCAGTGATATAATTATAAATAGAAATAAGAGAATACAAGGAAAGATAGACTCAGCAGTTCAAAATAGCGAATATAAATCAAGAGCTCCATAATAAATCAAATAAGAGGTAAATAAAAGTTTCAGCAGGTAAGTATATTTAACATGCTTATCTTATAATTATTAAATGTAAGATTTGTAAGTATGTATATTTAATTTATGTTTAGTATAAAGATTAATTAAGGCCTTAGGGTAAAACCTAAGGAGAAGGCTTTAGGATAAAACCTAAAGATTAATGAAGGCTTTAGGGTAAAACCTAAAGATTAATAAAGGCATGAATTCCTATGGGTAGATACGAGACTTCCTTATTAACCACCTAACACTAAGAAGGTGGGGTAAATAGTTGTGGTAGGTATGGATCATTCCATGGGAATGGGCCTTGAGTGACGAATCAAGGATATTATGGGCCTTGATTGACAAATCAAGGATATTACTATGGACCTTCGATTTAAGTATCGAAGGAATGGGCCTTAGTTGACGAATTAAGGAATTATAGGCCTTAGTTGACGAACTAAGGAATTATGGGCCTTAGTTGATGAACTAAGGAATAATATTAATGGACCCATAGGATTGAGATGACATCACCTACCTAACGAATCTTCTCTCACAAGGTGGAAGGTGAGGTTAATAAGAGGCCTACGATTATCTCACCCAAGGAGAATCATGATGTATGGAAAAATAGATTTATGAAATGGCAAATAGTATATGGTTATGATTTTGATTATCATCAAGATTAAAAGGAAATGAAAAATAGAATGCTAATATTCTCTTTTGTAAGTTGAAATTGTTTGCAAGGTTGCAAAAATTTTGGCTTGCTAGAAGGGGACATTATAGTGGTATCAGAGCAGTGATCCTTCCATCCTATGAATAATAGTTAAAAATAGAAAAATAAAATAAAATAAAATAAAAATAATAAAAAAAAATTTAAAAATAAAAATCAATGAATATGGTAGGAATGAATTTCATGAATCGTTGGATAATGGTGTTTAATACATTGCTAAAATATTTAAATATTTAAATATATATATGCAACATTTTTAAAAAAAAAAAATCTACTAAATATGCTATGATGCATTATTAAACAATTAAAATTTACTTACAAATATGTAATAAGTAATGAGTAAATAAGGTAAAAATTAAATAAGAATAAAATAACTCTTAAAATTACATTAAATAAATATACTAAATGAAATAGTAAAATAAAATAATTAAAATATCTCTAGGGGTAACCTACGGCTTGAAATGGCATGAGAAAAAATAATTAAAGTATATGTAAACAACTAGCTCAAAATATTTATTGCGTAAAAACGAATTAAAATATATGTATATGTAAATGACTAGCTCAAAATATTTATTGTGTACATAAACCTCAATAAAATATAATGTTATAAAGCCAATAAAAAAAATGTTATAAACTATTATAGGATACCTAATTATGGTTGCTTGAGGACAAGCAATCTTGAGTGGGGAGGGTTGTCATGTCCCCATATCAAGACACTGTTAAAGTAAAGATTTGAACATGATAAAGAGGGTTTGTAAAATATTATTTTGGATGATAGAAATAATTACATACATTATATATTATTTAATAAATAATATTATTGTATGAATATTTTATTATAATTAAAATATAATATCCATATTATAAATAACAATATATATAAATATAATATATTATAAATATATCTAATAATATAAATACAAATAATATAATATAAATCATATATCATTTATTATGATATAAATGATATAGTATAAATATAAATAAAATATATAATATATCATTTATTATAATATAAATGATATAATATAAATATAAATAAAATAAATAAAAATCTTTTAACCTATCCTGTTATGATAAGTATGGTTAGAACTAGTTTTACCACAAAAAGGAATTAATATAAAGTAATAAAAATAATAAGAGACATGCCTCTTTGAATATATCCCTTGAAAGGGAAATAAATAAAGGTTGTGAGATAGAAGGAAAACATCATGGGAAGAAAAGAAAATTCAGTAATATAATTATAAACAGAAATAAGAGAATACAAGGAAAGATAGACTCAACAGTTCAAAACAGCGAATATAAATCAAGAGCTCCATAATAAATCAAATAAGAGGTATAAATCAAGAGCTCCATAATAAATCAAATAAGAGGTAAATAAAAGTTTCAGCAGGTAAGTATATTTAACATGCTTATCTTATAATTATTAAATGTAAGATTTATAAGTAGTATATTTAATTTATGTTTAGTATAAAGATTAATTAAGGCCTTAGGGTAAAACCTAAGGAGAAGGCTTTAGGGTAAAACCTAAAGATTAATGAAGGCTTTAGGGTAAAACCTAAAGATTAATAAAGGCATGAATTCCTATGGGTAGATATGAGACTTCCTTATTAACCACCTAACACTAAGAAGGTGGGGTAAATAGTTGTGGTAGGTATGGATCATTCCATGGGAATGGACCTTGAATGACGAATCAAGGATATTATGGGCCTTGATTGACGAATCAAGGATATTACTATGGACCTTCGATTTAAGGATCGAAGGAATGGGCCTTAGTTGACGAACTACGGAATTATAGGCCTTAGTTGACGAACTAAGGAATTATGGGCCTTAGTTGATGAACTAAGGAATAATATTAATGGACCCATAGGATTGAGATGACATCACCTACCTAACGAATCTTCTCTCACAAGGTGGAAGGTGAGGTTAATAAGAGGCCTAAGATTATCTCACCCAAGGAGAATCATGATGTATGGAAAAATAGATTTATGAAATGGCAAATAGTATATGGTTATGATTTTGATTATCATCAAGATTAAAAGGAAATGAAAAATGGAATGCTAATATTCTCTTTTGTAAGTTGAAATTGTTTGCAAGGTTGTAGAAATTTTGGCTTGCTAGAAGGGGACATTACATTCACACAATGATATTCACAATAGGCATTTTCATCAAACCAAGAGGGTTCAAATTGATTTTTGTCATAAGGTCGAATAGGGATAATGTTATTAGATCCGCCTTCACAAGGTTATTCAAGAAATTTTCAATGGGTTCCCTTAAAGGTGTATAAGATAAGCATGTTAAATATACTTACCTGCTGAAACTTTTATTTACCTCTTATTTGATTTATTATGGAGCTCTTGATTTATACCTCTTATTTGATTTATTATGGAGCTCTTGATTTATACTTCCTCTTAGGGTTGTTTTGTCTCAGTGGTCCCTTGGAACTTTGACATTATTGTTTGTGGACGTACTTGGTTGGATGGGATTTTGTAAATTTTGGATGTCCTTCACATCAGTGACACCGTAATTGAGGGTATTCTTGTTTTTACCCTAAAAGCAAGGTTTGTCGTCAGATTGTGAGTTGTTGCTCGTATGGGACGTGTTGGTGTTATTGTTGTTGACTTTGTTGTTGTTGTTGGTCTTGTTATCATTGTTGTAAAGTTCTATAGAGCCTTTAGCAATAAGGGCTCTTTCAATGGTTGTTCCTTTGTCTATAACCTCCTTGAAGGCTGATGCACATTGGATTTGTAAATGGAACCCCATTTCTTGGTTGAGATTAGTCACAAACATAGTGACTAGTTGTTTTCCAGGAATTGGCCAAGGGAGTTTGCTTGCTAAGCCTCTCCACCTTTGTAGAAAGGCAACAAAGGATTCTCCACTCTTCTATTTTGTGTTGCAAAGGTCGGTCATGGATATTTCATGTTCAAAGTTATAGGAGAAATGATTCACAAATTTCTCTGCAAGATCACGGAATGTCTTAATACCCAGGGGAAGATGAGCAAACTATTCGGTAGCTTGACCATTAAGGCTTCTAGGAAATAGTTTCATCAAATAGGTATCATCATATGAGACTTCTAGGAAATCTATATAAAACTCCCTAAGGTGTTCCCTAGGGTCTCCCTTTCCTTTGTATTTGTCAAATTTTGGTGTTTCAAAATTTTTAGGAAAGGGGGGCATGTGTAATGTTCTATCAAACGGATATGGGCAAATATCCTCAAAAGAATATTGCTTTATTTTGTTTCCATGGTGCATGTCATCAACCTTTTGGATCAATTATTGCACAATGCTAGGTAAATCTTGGGTAGGTAGAGGTTGTGGAACTTAGTTTTGTTGGTTTTGGATTAATTGTTGGAGGAAAGGTGGAATTTGATTTTGGGGTGGATTTTGATTTTGTGAGATTTGGTTTTGACTTTGATTTTGATGGGTGAGGTGTTGTTGATAGGCGATGAGTTGTTGTAGAACGTGCGGTGTAATTTGGTTTTGATTTGGATTTTGTTGTGAGGTTTAGACAGAAGATGTAATAGGTGTTTGGCAGGTTAGATTTTGTACATACGTGAAATTGGGTGAAGAGTTGTTACATGGGTTGTTGTTAGGAATGTTGGATGTGTTGTAAGGTGGTTGGGAGAATAACTGGGTCATGAAAGCTATCATGTTAGTGTCAAATTGGGGTGCACTTGTGGAAGTACTTGTGTGTATGGTGTTGTTAGGAATGTTAAGGGTGATTTGTTATGTAGATGTAGTGATGGTGGATGTCGACATGGTCAAGACATTTGGTGTAGTAGATGTGGTGACATTTGAAGCTTGGGATGTGTTAGGAATATTATGGGACATGGATGGTTGCGATGATGTGGTGACATTAGGTATGGTGGCACCATTTTGAAGGAGGAATTCAAGATATCTATTGGGATTCAATTTTAGGACTCTATCAAGTATGTCCATGGAATCGGTGTCTTGTGTCAAATCTAGGACATCTTGATCTACATTGTTGGTGTTGGTTGTTTGGGTAGGTGGAAAAGGATTTACCATAGCATTAGCATCAAATGTTGGTAGTTGTTGGATTGTAGGAATATTGTTTTGGTCAGTTTGAGGCATCCTTATGCCAATATTGACTCTAAAAGGTTCCATGTCCTTGTTTTGCTTAGCTTGAGTCCTTGTCAAGGGCATATAATGGATTTAGGTGTGGATTTGGTTGAGTGGAGGAAGGTGGATACCTTAGAGAATAGATTTCAAAGTATTGGACCCAAGGATAGGTGATGATGAAAATTGGGAGGAAGGGAATAAATATTTAGCCTTAAGAGAATAAAATTTCAAAATTCTAAACCTAAGGATGAATAATGATATGGATATGGTACGGTTTGGTATAGGTTTTGGCTTTAGAGAATAAATCTCAAAAGTTGCAAACCTAAGGATGATTAATGATAAAGGTATGAGGATGGATGAGCAACCTTAGAGGTTAAAACCTCAAAGATAAATGGATGAATTGATTTTCAAAAAATTTGGACCAAAGAGGTGAGATAGAATTAAGAATAAAGGATGGATGGAATGGATGAAGCAAAATGGTTTTGGGATGTAGGTGAAAAATGATTTTTGAAGATGACCTTAGGAAGAATTTGAAAAGGGTGATGATGTAGTCTTAAGATGGTTTGGATGATAATCAACCAAGGAATACCTTGGATGATTTGGATAAATGGATTTTGGATGATAATCAACTAGGGAAAACCCTAGATGATTTGGATAAATGGATTTTGGATGATAATCAACTAGGGAAAACCCTAGATGACTTGGATATTTGGATGTCTAAAGATGTTGGATAAATTTTTGATGATGTTTGAAAAGGATTTTCAAATCAAAGGTGAGATTGAATAAATCTAGATCTTTGGATTATAAAAGGGATATCCCTCTTTACTTAAGGTAGACTTATGACCTTAGGCAAAAAGGGGAGGATTATTTTACTTGAAGGTAGACTAATGACCAACAAGAAAAATGGGATACTAGAGGATGGTAAGATCTAGATTAGTTCTTGCACAAAGTTTATTTGAGGTATGATTTTGTATGTTGATTGATGTTTGGATCTTGGATGATATTTGATTTTGGATAAGATGGATAGAATTTGGATAAGGTTGGTTGAATGTTAGATTCAAAACAAAATTTGGAATGGATGAGTTAAAGGTCCAAAGATGAAAATCAAAATGTAGGATTGAAATGAAATGGTGAATGAGTGGATAGGGTATGACCAAATATTAAATATCAAAATAATATTTATCTAAGGCCAAATGATATGGGGGAAATGAATTTGGGCAAAAGGTTTGTTGCAAGTGTGTGCCTAATCGGTGTTGTCATTGATGTCAACATATCTTTGTTGTCATTGGTGTCAACTGTATCCTATTTTGTTATTTGTTTAGAAGCTCTATATGTTGAGGATATTGAGAAAACTAGCCCCTCCAGAAGAATCAGAAAGTAAATAGTGAAGACAGTGAGTTGCATACTGAAGAACAGTCCAGAAGATTGCTCTGCATTTCTTGATAACTAAAGATCTTGGTCTGCAGACTGGAAGTTATTTAGAAGTATGGCTAAAGATGCTAAATCCTGAGTTTGAGCCTTCAGTATGAAGATTTGAGTGAGTTACATTCACCAGGGTAAAACCTACTTTTTCTGATTATTCACTGGTGTTTGAGAGAGTATTTTTCTCTGCATTCCTCTGCATTAAAGTATTTTGCTCTACAATTCTAGAGGGAAGTTTAGGATGATGATAAGTGCCTACAATTGTAGTGGTTTATGTTTTGGTACTCCGCAAGCTATCCTTCTTTTATGAAAGTCAAAGAAAGTGAAGTTCATGTGCTCTGATGTGAAGAATCTCATGAATAAAGTGGTTTGAGTTTGTGCAGTTTCTCCTAGTGATTTCAACGTTCTTGTGGATACCTCCTGATCATGTTCCTACCTTTACATTGGTCCGCATTAAGGAATTGAGAATGTGTTTAGAGATTATTCCCAAATAATTTAGCGTGTAACCAATCTTAGCCGACTTGGTTAATTCTAGTAATTGCAGAGATCCCTTGAAGATTATGGAAGCATGTTGTGGCATGGAAGATCATGTTTGAGTCCTAGCTAAGGCATGGCGTGATCCGCATACATCTATACTACAATTCCTTAGCATAATTTTGTAGATGTTTGTAATGCCAACCTTGGAGATTGATCCAATGGTTGATGATTGTAGTGCCGACCTTGATGATCATTCCAAGGTTGATGAAGTGTATAAATACTTGTAATTGAGTAGTGGAAAAGGTGTCCTTGTGCAAAGATGGGAAGATAAGGAAAGAGGTGGAAGTGTAGAGTAGAGTAGAGGAACTATTATACTTTAGTGTATTAATCTCAAACATGAAGAAGATATTGATCTTGGTAGTGAGCCTGGTAGTGAGCCGCTAGTAGGGTTTAACTACCCTCAAGGTTTAACAGCCCTTATTGTAATCCTTCTAGGTTTAGGTTTGAGGCAGTGAGCCTGCTAGACCTAGTTGTACTTCATGGCAGTGAGATAGTATGTTCTAGGCCCGTGGAGTGACCAAGATTGAACATCATTTTTTAAAGATTGCAATATATTTTGAGAGCTAATCCTCTCTGTGGTTTTTCCCCACTTTAGGGTTTTCCACGTAGAAGTTTGTTGTCTCTTTTGTTTAATGTTGCATCTATGTTTAAGTTTCTGATTTCATGCATTCATTGTTTAATCATAATAAGTGCGGACAAGTGATTAATGTTTAAGTGCAAAAGTGTTTGAGTTTTTGGGACAACTAATTCACCCCCCCTCTCAATTGTCTAGTGCATTTCAACAATTGGTATCAGAGCAAGGTTCCTCTGAAGAAAGTCTAACAACTTAAGGAAGATCCAAAATGTCTTACAAGAAGGAAGCACCACATTTTGATGGGATGAATTATGCTCTTTGGAAGGAACGAATGAAAAGCCATCTTCTTTGTCTTGGTTACAAAGTATGGAAAGTTACATAAACAAAATACAACTTGCCTCAAAATGGTTTGACGACTGAAGATGAAATCAAAGAATATAAAGTGGATGTTAAAGCAAAAGGTGCTCTATTAAGTTCATTGAATGACTCAGTACTAACAAAAGTTGTGGATCTTGAAACTGCAAATGAGGTGTGGGAAAAGCTAAAAAATCTGTATGAGGGAGATGATTCTATGAAGGAGGCCAAACTACAAAGTCTAAAAGTGAAATATGAAAGTTTGAAGATGAATGAAGATGAAAACATAACAACCTTTATGCAAAGAGTTGATGAACTTGTCACCGGAATAAAAGGTATGGGGGGAACTCTCAGTGATAAGGAAATTGTGATAAAAATCCTCAAATCACCACCAAAGTCCTATAATCATAAGGTAGCTACAATTGAATAATTTATGCAAGTAAAAGTTATTGATAGAGATTGGTTACTTGGTAAGCTTACTAACTTTGAAATGAGAGAGTTTGGTGATGCCCTGCCAAAAGTAGAGATTGCCTTCAAAGCCAGTACTTCTGGGAAAACCTCCAGATTAGAAAAGTACAAGGTAGAATATAATGATGAGTTTGATGAAATTGAAGCCAACTTTGTGGATAGACTACAAAGAGGATCTGGTAAGTTTAAAGGTAAATTACCCTTTAAATGTTTTTCCTATGGTAAAGTAGGCCACTTTGCTTCTAGATGTCCTAAAAGAATTGAAAGAAATAGAAAAAGATATGAGAATAGACCTAGGATTGAAAAGAAATGTTATTATGTTGAAGATTTTGATGATGATGAAGGAGTGTCAGATAATGGCAACCCAAACAATGCTAGTACTTCTGGTAATGAATACTTGTTTATTGCTATTAAGGAAGAACCTGTGTCTACTAATCCTGCTAGTTGTATGAAGGAAGAAAAACCAATGGAAAGTGCTTTGGTTGCTCAGGTTGTTGAAGACAAAGATGACTGGGTTATTAATAGTGGCTGCTCTCACCACATGACTGGTGACAAAAGTAAGTTTGTGAGTTTGGAGAGATATGATGGTGGACTGGTTAGTTTTGGAGATGATACAGCTGGTAAGATTTGTGGAAAAGGATCTATTTATTTTGATGGAAAGCATAATACTGAAGATGTCTTGTATGTGAAAGGATTAAAACACAATCTTTTGAGTGTGGGTCATATGTGTGAAAAAGGTTATGATTTAAGCTTCAAGGACAATGGATATAAGATCAGGGAAAGCTCTAGAACAGTCATTGCAACTGGTAAGAAGACCAGAGGTAATATCTATCACTTGAAAGTGTTGTTGCTGATGTTGATGTTAGACACACACAAGTACAACATGAAACAAAAGTTACACACCAACCCTTGTTTATCCTGAAAGATACAATAAATTCATAGAACTCATGATCCCAAGTCCCCGGTGATTAGTTCATAATCCGCTAAGATTACTCAGTGGTTGATGTGTATTTGTTGTTTTCCATTTTGGGGTCTTACGTAGATCTGTAGATTCTGCTTCTGTAACAATGCTTTCAATTAAAGAGATAATTCTACACAGCATACTCCTTCAAAGGATGTGTCTAAGTGGATGTATGCATGAGTCCTACCTCTATTTGGGGTTCTATGCATGATATTTTCACTGGTACATGCATCTGGTTCAAGAATATACTAATGATGTTCAGTTATCTAAGGGATGTCAACATATTCCTCTGTTCTGCTTAATGTTTATCATGATGTGCAATTATAGAAGTGATTTCTATAAAATTAAAATAAGAAAAAGGGTTAAAGAGAGAGATATTCCTAAGATTTACTTGACTGAGATCACTGGCCCACATACATGTTCCCATACAGTAATGAAGAGAAGAAAACTGAAATCATACTTCACCAGGATATTCCACAAATCAGTATGATCCAATGCAAATCTTCAGAGGTAGAGTTGACAACAACATGTAATGAAATGAAACCAATTCTAAAGAACACAGCATCCACTAGTACATATCTAGAAATCAACTTGAAGATTACTTAAGGTTTACAATCATGATGTAATCTGAAGCTTCATCTCCACATAGTATGTTCATAAAACATGCATATTTATAGTGATCATGAGGAAAGAACCTTGAATGTTTCAACAATTCAGTCCCCACTAGTCTCAACAATCTGGTCTACTACATGAAATTTCTACTGGTCTGATATTGTATGATTGACCTCCTTCCTCTTTTCCTTTCTCTTTTTTAGCAATAATGGGGCTGAATATATGTCTCTGCTTTCCCCCCAACACAGTGTTGGCAAGAGACACTATATGGATTCATGAATGTTGTCATTGATGGAAACAAAGGTTAGCCCACACATCCGCAGGACATAATGAGTCTTTACCAGAAGACAAATTGCAAATTATTGAGGTCCGGTAAGCAGGAATAGAGTAGTCAGTAAGGTCCGACAGACAAGTCCGGATCTCTCAGAGGAAGTATCTTGGTGAAGTATAGATTTGGGTAAGTCAAGAGGACTACCTTGAGTGATAAAATCCAAGGATTTAGCCTCCGATGATAGATGAAGAAAAAGATATGATCACTTGAGTATCGGGTTCCTGATTGGCAGTGTGACAAAGGAAGAACTGACTGGTAAAACATCAGACATCATTCCAGATGTGTTGCTGATGATGGAAAAGGTTCTTAAGGCATAAGTTATGTTTGGTTGACATGATTGATGACTTCTACAAGTATATGCTTGATCCGCATTACTTGATGTGCAAGGATTCAGCCGACAGATCAGAGTTTGTGAAAAGTTTGACTATTCCAGGTGCCAACTAGAAAGGTGATGAAATCACTTGTGTAGATATATATACAAGATGGATTTAATTGTGAGTAGTGTTGTTGCTGGTTATGTACGAATAAAAGTAGTTGAGCAGAGCAGAAGTAGTAAGGAAGGTCCAGTATGTGAAAGGAAAGTAGCATAAGAGAAGAGAAAAGATGAAGTGTAGTAGATCAGTGTATTGAGCCTAACCGGAATTGAACCTCAGCATATGTAGATGCTCCCAATCAGTTCAAGTATTGTATAACACTCTTTTGTAGACAATGTGTCTCTTGTAGGCAGTGTGCCTCCTTGTGAGCAATGTGCTCGAGCAGTGAGCCCTAATTGGCAAGTGCCATTTTTGTGTTTCTATTCTTCTAACAGAGAATACAATCTTGGGTTAATCACCCCGTGGTTTTCTCCCTTAATAGGGTTTCCATGTCAAAAATATTGTGTAATGTGTATTTTCCTTTTCATGGTTATGTTTGCTTATTTGAATTAATGCTGCATTATCATTAAGAAAGTTTAGAAAGAAGAAATAATTAGGATAACTGATTCACCCCCCCTCTTAGTTATCAACAATTGGTATGAGAGCTAAGCTCCTCCTAACAGAGTCTAACAACTTGAGGAAGATCTGGGAATCCAAATGGATGCATATGGTTTAAGGGAGCAACTCAAGATTGCCCTTGATGATCTTGAACAGTCAAACTCTGAAGTCAATGAATTAAAGGAAAGACTCAAGCAAGCTGATGATTTCATGAGAGAACTAAAAGACAAATTAAGTCTCTCTATGAAAAAGAGAAAGGACCTACTTCAGCAATTGGCAAGACAAGGTGAAGCAAATGATGCAAATGAAGAGCTGAATGAGAAAACCAAGTTATGTGAAAAGTTATCAAAAGAAATCATTATGGTAAGACATGAAATGGAATCAGGAGTTATGAAGTTTACCCAAGAAATTGAAGAGAAAAGAAAATCTAAAGATAATCTAAGACAATCTCTCAAGGAAAAATTAGAAGATTGCCACCAGATGGATAGAATTATTAGACATCTTGAATCTGATCTTGAAGATGCTAAAGATAATGAAGAAAAACTTGAGGATCAAATTATCTCTCTCAAAAGGGATCTTCAAACAGCAAATGAATATAAAGAGAAATTCAATATAAGCTCTACTCAACTTGAAGTTCTTCTTGGAAGTCAAAAGAAGGTTGATGACAAGTGTGGTTTGGGATATGAGAAAGGAGAAAGTTCTGGATCCGGCCAGAAGAATTTTGGATCAGAAAATCCAAGGAACAGGCCTAGAAGACCTCCGGTAAGATAGCCTAATGCTCAAAGATATCCATCCTTCAATGGATACTACCACAACTGCAATAACTTTGGTCATAAAGCTAATCAGTGCAGAAAGAGAATGAATCAAACTAATTCATCCTTCTCCAGACAGTGTTTTAACTGCAAAAGGTATGGTCACAAATCTCATGAATGCAAAAATATGCAAATGAATAAATCATTCAATGGTAGATGCTTTGCATGCAATAGAATAGGTCATATGGCTAATCAATGCAGATCAAGAGGATATCAGTCAAATATGCAAAGAAATGTTGTTTCCCAAATCTGCAATAGATCTGGTCATAGTGCAAAATTCTGTAGAAGCAAGAATCGGGACAAAAAGGGTCCGGTATATCATAATCAGAATCAAGACAAGGGTAAACAAAAGGTGAATGTAGATGAAGTCAAAAGAGAGATGAACAAGATTTGGGTGAAGAAAAGTACAGAGAATGTAGAGGATGGATCCGCACCAGACTCTGGTGCTGATATTCCCTCTAGAAATTAAAAGATGAGCTTTGGCTTAGGGGGAGACACAAAGAAAACCTTGTTCCCCCAGCGAGTCAATTGGTGCCGAAACTGGCACAAGAAGAGTTGCGGATTGAAGGGTTCATAAGGGAAACATCCAAACAAACAATGGTGAAGATTTGGAAGATCCGCATGATGTTTAAAGATCGGGATTGATCTGGTTCTTCAAGTCATCTGAATAAGGCAAACCAAAATAACTTAGGTTGAGCATTTATTGCAACCTGACATTAGGGTTTGCGGAGCAATATAAGGGTTTTCTCATTAATCACCTGTTCATTCTGCATTCAAGAAGAAATGAAAAGTGAAGCTCTGCATCAAATCTCCTCAAAGCTCATCTAAGATAATTTACAGAAGCCATTTCATCCAAAAATCATCAAGCCAACTCCGTGAAACCGAAAGGCGCAAAAGGTATTTCCCGTTTTCAATATCTCTCTGCAAATCTTTTGAAAGATGCTTACTCCAAATATAGTAAAGATTTCTGATAGACCTCACCCCACATTTAAGAAACATCCATACAAGTCCTTGGAGGTAGATCCCCTAGGAGCCTTTTCTAGTGTTCCACATGGCGTATTGCATACAGAAGACATTAGGGTTTACATACATGCAAGCATTGAAGAGTTTGGGGAATTCAAACTAAGAGACATCTATCACAAACAATTAATAGATGATGCTTTTGAGCTTAAACCAAAATATAAGGGCATCTAGGAGAAACATTTTGATCAGTTCATTCATTTCCCCTACTTTGAAGAAGATAAATGGGTCTGGTATGTATTGAGTAGAGTGCATGATAACTTTCTTTGGCTAAATAGACCTTGCAAGATCACAAAGGAGGCAATTAGGGTAGTAACTGGTTTATACTCCTCCGAAGGGTTACCTGTCCTCAAATCTGTTAAAAACAACATTGTGACTGAGGCCAATGGATCAAAATTTGATAAGAGGGCAATGACCATTGAAGATATTACTGACCCGGATATCAAGTTTGCTTCTATGATAATAGGATATAAGATATATCACTCCAGTAGGGAAATTTTAGTTTCTGGAACTACAATATATACTGCTTATGAGATGTTGAGAAAGAATGCAGAATATGATCTCTGTGAACTTCTTTTGAGCCAATTAATGGAAAACATACAAAAGATCAAAAAGGACAAAAAGAACTCCTTTAAATATGGAGGACTGATACTATGTTTATTTTTCTACTTCATGAATGAGCTTCCCAGATCAAGTGGATGGGTATGGGAAAATGACAAATCGGTAGCAATCCAAATCAGAGATTACTTGCATGAACTTGGAGATGCTAAGGTAAGGAATACAGCTCTGTGGGGTTACTTTAAGCAATTCCAAAATACAATGCAAATCAGAGAAAGAATCCCCAAATCAGTAGTTGAGAAATACAAGGATACAGTGTGCTTCATGGTAGACACTGATCAATGTCTAATGGAGGCAGTAGAGCCAAGGACAGTCTGGATCATGCCCATGGGGTATGAAGTTGATGAGAAAATTATTGAGTTGCATATTGAACAAATGCTGAAACAACCAAAAGATCCCAAGGCAGAAAGGTTTGGCACCTTTGAGGAGATGAGTGTAAAGATTCATGTGGAACTCAGATAGCCAAAAATCAAGAGAAAGGTGAGAAAAGAAGTTGAAGATGTTGCAAAAGGCTTTGGCATCTCAAAGGAGGCACTTGATGCCAACAGGGAAAAGAGGCAAAGGGTAGAGAAAGAGATGAAAGAGGCAGAAAAGAGAAGTAAGGAAAGTGCTCTAGTAGAATCTTCCACTCGGACCAGATCTTCAAAGAGATCAGCATCTGTTACTGCTAAAAGCTCAAAACCAAAAGTCCAGGCATCTGGAAAAGGAGAAAAGAGAACAAAGAAAAAGGCAATAAGGTCTTATGCTAGCCTAAAGGATGATGAGGAAACTGAAACAGATGAGGAGATAAGGAAACTACTGTGGATGGGAACCTGCAACCCTTAACTAAATTCTATGATGATTATAATGAGGCTGACCAAAAGATCTTGCACGAAGCTACAGTTAAGTATCTGAACATATATAATAAGGCCTTTATTGAAATTATATCTCTTATTCCCAAGAGCCTAGAAAAGGAGTTAGAAATGAGAAAATCTAATGCCATGGCAAAAGACCTTGAGATCTGGGAACAGATAGCTATTCAGCTATATCCTTCAATCGATCCCAAGACAATGAATATGATATTCAAAGATTGCAAGGATGAATTCAGGAGCAAAGCAAGGATGAATCAGCTCATGCTTGGTGAGACTGACAAGGTAGCCAAGGACACAGAAGAGATTCTCTGGAAGACCTTCAAAAGATTCAATCTTCCTATCATAGAGGACTTGGGTGCTGACCCCTCAACCATAAATGTTGCAGAAAAATCTACTGAGAAAATGACAGAAGAGGTGGGCCTTGAATAGACTAACATTTATCCTCCGGTTTCCCCTATAGTCTCTGGATCTAAAGGAGCAGAAAGAATACAAGAAAAAGAAGCAGAGGTGAAGGGAAAAGAAGATGCCAGTGATAAGAATGTAGAAGGAGAGAAAACTCCAAGAGATAGCTCAAAGAATGTAGAAGAAAAGAAAAATCTGTCTCCGACAAGAGACACTGCAAAAACTGTCCAAGAATTTCTAAACAAAGAAACAATGGAGATTGATGAACCAGAGCTTCTACAAGGACCATTCAATTTTGACTATTTTTCTCCGGTACAGACAATGAAGATAGCCTCATTTTCTAATGCAAAGGCTAAAGAAAAACTCCTAAAGTCTCACATCAAAGACTGTGAGTTGATAGAAGCTGCTTCTGGAGTGCTAGAAAAGATTATGCCATCATTTCATAAGGATCCCACAGCCTCATCTTCTGGTAATCTCAAAACTCTAGTCAGCAATGGTAGTACACATTTTGATTCTCTAGAGAAGTCAGCTGAAGAAAAGGTCCAGAATGAGTTCTTGGATAAGAGATTATCTGAAGTACAGGGTCTGATAACAAATGATAGGAGAGTTATGGATATTGGGATAAAGAGCTTAGAAAATGCTCTTAAAGATGGCAGAAACATATACAAATTTTGCTTATCTTGGCCCACAGTGAACAAAGATATTGAGAAGAAAGTAAAAGATCAAGAGGATAAACTACTAAGTCTGTCTCAAAGTTTTGATCCTCTCTCATTCTCCATAGTAAATCAAGAGTGTCAGGCTATTGCAATCACAAATGCAATAAAGAACTTTGAGAAAGAAAGGAAGAACACAATTAGCTGGATGGGTGAACTTAGAAGGATCATTATCCTTAAGTTAGAGGCCATGCATGAGGCCATAAGTGATGCTCAGACTACAGCCCGAACCAATGATCTGATAGATCTTAAGAAGGCAGAAGCTTTTGCATTCCTGTTGAGTGGTCACATCTCAATTTTGGACAGGATGAAACAGAGTTGGGTGACAGAAGTTGTACAGTTGAAGAATACTTTTGCAGACATACTTAAGTATATGTAAGTACAACTTGTATTTATACTTATGTGGATATGTATAGACTATTTTTGGAAATTTTGGTGTGCAGACCCTACCCTTTGCCATTGATGTCAAAGGGGGAGTGAGGAGCAGTGAAAAATGAGGTATCCAACAAAGGGGGAGTTCCAGAAAATGTGCATAGAGACAGAGCATCAGCCAGGGGGGAGTATAGTGCTACACTTAGTCATTTTTCACTAAGTGTTGCCATCAATGCTAAAGGGGGAGATTGTTGGAAAGAGACACTATATGGATTCATGAATGTTGTCATTGATGGAAACAAAGGTTAACCCACACATCCGTAGGACATAATGAGTCTTTACCGGAAGACAGATTGCAAAGTATTCAGGTCCGGTAAGCAAGAACAGAGCAATCAGTAAGGTCCGACAAACAGGTCCAGATCTCTTAGAGGAAGTATCTTGGTGAAGTGCGGATTTGGGTAAGTCAAGAGGACTACCTTGAGTGATAGAATCCAAGGATTTAGCCTCTGGTGATAGATGAAGAAAAAGATATGATCACTTGAGTATCAGGTTCCTGATTGGTAGTGTGACAGAGAAAGAACTGACTGGCAGAATAGCAGACATCATTCTGAATGTGTTGCTGATGATGGAAAAGGTTCTTAAGGCATAAGTAATGTTTGGCCGACATGATTGATGACTTCTACAAGTATATGCTTGATCCACATTACTCGATGTGTAAGGATTCAACCGACAGATTAGAGTTTGTGAAAAGTTTGACTATTCCGGGTGCCGACTAGAAAGGTGATGAAATCACATGTGCAGATATATATACAAGATGGATTTAATTGTGAGTAGTGTTGTTGTTGTTGGTTATATGCGAATAAAAGCAGTCGAGTAGAGAAGAAGTAGTAAGGAAGGTCTGGTATGTGAAAGGAAAGCAGCATAAGAGAAGAGAAAAGATGAAGTGCAGCAGATCAATGTATTGAGCCTAACCAGAACTGAACCTCAGCATATGTAGATGCTCCCAATCAATTCAAGTATTGTATAACACTCTTTTGTAGATAGTGTGTCTCTTGTAGGCAGTGTGCCTCCTTATGAGTAGTGTGCTCAAGCAGTGAGCCCTAATTGGCAAGTGCCATTTTTGTGTTTCTATTCTTCTAACAGAGAATACAATCTTGGGTTAATCACCCTATGGTTTTCTCCCTTAACAGGGTTTCCACGTCAAAAATATTGTGTTATGTGTATTTTCCTTTTCATGGTTATGTTTGCTTATTTGAATTAATGTTGCATTGTCATTAAGAAAGTTTAGAAAGAAGAAATAATTAGGATAACTCATTCACCCCCCCTCTCAGTTATCAACACACAATGCCCAAGAAAACCTAGATGAATCAACGGTCAACCTCCTCAAATATCTCATCCAACGGTGGAAGATGGATCCCACCAAAACCTCGAGTAGAGCACCCAAACAAGTCGCCGCTCGCTCAGTAACTTCCTCCATCAGCCAACCACCGCATTCAATGCATTGTCTCCTTTTGGTTCATTCTGACCTCTCGGGATTCGGTGCACCACTCAGGATGTCCCTCGCCATTAAAGCGCTGTTATATCTCCACCTACATGTCGTCAGGTCAAATATGCATATTAACCCTCTGTAGGCCTTGCGTGTACTTCTTGTTTGACCAAAGTTATACATCGGGCTCCAAAATAATTTCAAATACCTCTCACTCTACTTTCACACCATTTTCCATTTGAATATCAGGCTGCACTTTGAAATTCTTCGCTGATCAGGATATGATGATGACATCATCAGGATGGACTAGCCTTGCTGAAGTGTGAAAGGATGACATCATCAAGTTCTGGGATGGCTCAAAATCCACCTGCCTTGCTTTTCCATCGCGACTGCACATCATCATGATCGTCGGTGAAACCCCATCTAATCGAAGCGAACCAACAATGTCTGACCGACCCCATCTTCTGGCCGATGCACCTGCGGTCATCATATAAAGTTAGGCACCATCATTTAAATAATTAGCAGGAGGATAAAAACTAATGCTAAATCATGCCTTGAAAGTGCAAACATAAATATCCAGTCATGATACTACGAAAATCCTCCTACACACGAGAAATTAGTCCCCTTTTGATAATTCATTCAGTTCCACCACCTGCATGTAGATTTCTGGACATTCTCTTTACTTGGTCATGATATGATGGTGACATCACAGTGATATTGAAGGAAATCAGGTCCAAGGAACATGATCCTGAGGAAAGAGCTTTGAAGAATATCACCCTCCCAAGAAGATGACATCATCAGGATATGTCGAGTTTTGCTTATCGGGTCATATTTTAAGATCAGGATGATATTTGGAACACGACCCCCACAGGTAAGATGACCTTCCTTTTGAAAGATCGAGGTGACGTCAGCGGAAGGGTGGCCTTGTTTATCGCTGCAGTTATCATGACATCATCATCATGTTTATCGAATAGGAGTGATGCTTGAAAAAGTGCCTATGTGAGGCAAAAGGATGATGATGTCATCAGGAGGTGATTTCCTTTGTTCATCGAGCTTGGATGATGTCATCATCATACTAGCCATGGGGTGATCTTTCAGAATATCGGGTGACATTCAAAAGATCGGCTGATCTTCAAAAAATCGGGTGATGCACAAAAGGTCAGGGTGATGCATCCACATCAGGGTGATATTTGGTGAGGAGGGTGATATTTGGATATCGGGTGATGTTTCAAGATGACGATCCCCTTGGTGTAATATGATCATCCACCTCTGAGGGGAAAACCTACATCGAAAGATTTGGTGATGTAGAAATGTCGGGCGATGTTTCAAGATGATGATCCCCTGGACTAAAATGACCCAGTGTTGAAATATCATGATGACATCATCAGGATATCAACTTGGTTCAGCATTATGGCACTATGACGTCATCGCCATATTATGTGAGCAAGATCATGTTTAGGAAATATGCATCCAAGAGGTGAATATGATGATTACGTCATCGTCATGATTGTTTCTTTATTTATCGGACTTGAATGACATCATCAGGATAATGGCTTAGGGTGATATTTCGCGGCAGGAGGATATTGAGAAATATCAGGTTACATTGAGAAATATGATCCTCGCGAAATACATAAGGCTGTTGACGGATAAAGGTCACTATCACCTAAAATTGATGTCCAGATATTTGGACCGCATGATTTATCGGGGGATAAATTAGATCAGGATGACCCTCTGTAATATGACTAATGTTAAGAAATATGATCCTTCCCCTGTGAATATCAGGTTTGACTCAAACTTTGACCGAGCATAACTTTCTTACCTAGTCGAATTTCAGGGTGATGTAAAAGGCAAACTTGCTTAGAATTTTACACTCTTTCACATGGCAAGCTTCCTAAGGCAAGATTCAGACCTTGAATTTTGGGCTCATACAGGAGGATCATCATGCACCTGATATGATGATGCCTTTTTTACCATTACCGCCCAGAGCACAAAAACAAAGGGGGCAAGCCACAGCAAGGGTCCTCATTTTGCTAAGGGGCAAAAAGGGGCGTGTTGTGAACATCACAACAAAAAGCAACCAAACAAAACAATCAAAAACAAAGACCATTAAAGGAAACTGAAAGAAATACATGCATAACTTCCAACTATCTCTCCTGCAGATCATCATCTAACTTGAGACTCAATGTATTCAATAAGGTGCGTGAATTTTCCTTTCAGTTTAAGTGGGTGCATGTGATTAATTATCCTCATCTTGAAGATCAGTTGAACAAACCAATGACTAACATTAGCCTACATAGGTGAGGATGTTCCCTCATAGCCAACTGGATAGAGCCTTGCTGCCAGCAAGCGTCCATAGCCCCGGCAAGGATATCGTTACAATTCTCCTAAGTAGAGCCCCACTGCCAACGAGCGTCTATAGCCCCGGTAGAGTTATTTAGATGGCTTAACCTAGATTTTCAGTAAAATCCATTTTATTACTTTACATTTTATATTTTTGGTAGAACTTCATAAGATGTTGCATTTGTAACTTCATCATCATGATGCAAGGAGTGGTCACTTGCTAAAATTAAGCTAAGAATTGTAATGGTAGCAAGGGTGACCTCTGATTTTTCACCTAATATCTACACTAGTAGGTTCAACCAACCCAAGGATTTTAGGTGTGTCATTGTGAGAAACATCCTTGAATACTCAACCCATTCTTATTGAATACAAAATTTCACAAGTCAAACAGCTCTCCACATTCATGACAGTCACAATAAGCTATGCATAAATTTCAAACAATTAACCTGAATGATTAGAATTTTCCATTATTTTCTGTGGTTTTTAATCTACTCCTTCATACTCTAAATCAAGGTAAGGACCCAGCCAAGGCCACAAAGCAAGCAAACAAAACAAAACAAAAAGACTGTACAAACAACTAACCTACAAATGGGCACAAACAGAAAGCAAGACAAGAAAACAAAGCAACTACTCTACCAGACTATATACAAACCCAACAAGGCAAGCAAAACCCATAAAAAGACCCAAAGACACCTATGTTTGTGTACTTCCTTAGGTTGTGCAGGAGCATCAGGGCACTAGTGATGGTTCTGATCCTAGCAGATTCATCCTTGTATTCTGAAAAAATTTCTAGTATTCTAAATTCATTGTGTTTATCAGAACAACCTCTGAGAATCATCAACTAAGGAAGCTCATCATGTTCATGATTAATCCATATGCATGTCTTATCTCCCAAATTCCCATAATCAAAATAATAATCACCCTTCTTCACTATGGAAAGGGAAGATACAACCTGATGTATTTCTGGCTCTTATGTTGGACATGCTAGTTCATTGATAGCTGGTCCTCCATTTAACTCTGCATCTTCAATGCTTGGCTCAATGTCAGGTCTCACTTCAAATTGAAGGATGTATGGCTCTTGATGGATTGTTTCTTCATCCTTATCCAGCTTTGTTTCTTCATTCTGGATGTTCAGTTCATCCTCAAGTTTAGGAAAATTCTGGATGCTTTCATTAATTTCTTTATTTTCAAAATGATTTTGGACTAATACTTGATCATGTACAGTAACTCTAAAGCTTCCTACATCTTCAACTTTCATGAGCTTTTCATCAAACAACTCACATTTATCATCAAGCAGGGTATCTGGTTCCATTGTCCTGCAACATTCTTCCATTTGGTCATTCAATTCAAAGAAGTCATCTATGAAATTAGGATTTACTTTCTCTTCTATGACTTCATTAGTTTCTATAGTAGGGACTTCATCAGCAGCAGTGCTTTTAAATTGTTCTACTATCTGTTTACACTTCTTCATCAACTTATTTCTATCAAAACTGCTAAATTCAGATCCAGAAACATCCTCCTGACAAGCATCTAATAATTCAATATATTTGTTTAGTGTGTCAAGATCAATTTCAGATTCATCTGCCCCCTCATCAAATCTTTCTTGCTGATTGTCTGATGACTAAAAGAAGGGAGTAATTTTCTCCTTACTATTTCCAAAAGGTTCATATATGCATTCCACCTTACCTTTATTAGGAAGTAGAGAACTTCTATCAATCTCACCATAAAATGACTTAAGGAAAGATGTTTCTTCACTTTTATCAAAAGTATTAGGGTCAGAATCAAAGACTTTATCCTGACAAGTGGTCTCTTCTCGACAAATTTTGACAGATCTATACCAGCACTCCTCTTTTGAAGAACTCCTATCAATATCACCATAAAATGACTTAAGGAAAGATGTTTTCTCATTTTTACCTTCTGGAACTGACTCAACCAGTACCTCTCCTATATATCTCCTAGCCTCTGAAGATGTATTATCTCCTTGCTCCAGAACTCCTTCATTTTCCTGCTAAATTTCAACCCTGGGCACATCTATAAAAAATATTAGTCCCTTCAAAAATAAATCCAACCTTGTAAGAAAAGTTAGACAATTAATTTCACTGTGCTCCATAGTCTGGTGTGTCCTGCAATAGGTGGATAAACCAAAGTTAGACAAACTGTGAGGATAAAGCTGCCTATTCAAAGTTTCCTGAAATAAAGGAAAATTAACTTGACAATTATCTTCATATGCATCCATTGAAGTGAGACTCTGCTTTCTATCTTTAGGATTTTTTTGAAATTTTAATGAGATCTATCATATCTTAGAATAAAACTTGAAAGGAAAATGATGATGTTGCAGAAATCCACAGATCCTTGCTCAGGCCCTCCTTCTAGCACCAGTTCTGTTGTTGCTGATGTTGATGTTAGACACACACAAGTACAACATGAAACAAAAGTTACACACCAACCCTTGTTTATCCTAAAAGATACAATGAATTCATAGAACTCATGATCTCAAGTCCCCGGTGATTAGTTCATAATCTGCTAAGATTACTCAGTGGTTGATGTGTATTTGTTGTTTTCCATTTTGGGGTCTTATGTAGATCTATAGATTCTACTTCTGCAACAATGCTTTCAATTAAAGAGATAATTCTACACAGCATACTCCTTCAAAGGATGTGTCTAAGTGGATGTATGCATGAGTCCTACCTCTATTTGGGGTTCTATGCATGATATTTTCACTGGTACATGCATCTGGTTCAAGAATATACTAATGATGTTTAGTTATCTACGGGATGTTAGCATATTCCTCTGTTCTGCTTAATGTTTATCATGATGTGCAATTATAGAAGTGATTTCTATAAAATTAAAATAAGAAAAAGGGTTAAAGAGAGAGATATTCCTAAGATTTACTTGACTGAAATCACTGACCCACATACATGTTCCCATACAGTAATGAAGAGAAGAAAACTAAAATCATACTTCACCAGGATATTCCACAAATCAGTATGATCCAATGCAAATCTTCAGAGGTAGAGTTGACAACAACATGCAATGAAATGAAAGCACTTCTAAAGAACACAGCATCCACCAGTACATATCTAGAAATCAACTTGAATATTACTTAAGGTTTACAATCATGATGTAATCTGAAGCTTCATCTCCATACAGTATGTTCATAAAACATGCATATTTACAGTGATCATGAGGAAAGAACCTTGAGTGTTTCAACAATTCAGTCCCCACTAGTCTCAACAATCTGGTCTACTACATGAAATTTCTACCGGTCTGATATTGTATGATTGACCTCCTTCCTCTTTTCCTTTCTCTTTTTTAGTACTAATGGGGCTGAATATATGTCTCTGCTTTCCCCCCAACACAATGCCTAAGAAAACCTAGTTGAATCAACAGTCAGCCTCCTCAGATATCTCATCCAACAGTGGAAGATGGATCCCGCCAAAACCTCGAGTAGAGCACCCAGACAAGATGTTGCTCGCTCAGTAACTTCCTCCATCGGCCAACCACCGCATTCAATGCATTGTCTCCTTTTGGTTCATTCTGACCTCTTAGGATCCTATGCACCGCTCGGGATGTCCCTCGCCATTAAAGTGCTGTTATATCTCCACCTACACTCCGTCGGGTCAAATCTGCATATTGACCCTCCATAGGCCTTGCATGTACTTCTTGTTTGACCAAAGTTATACATTGGGCTCCAAAATAATTTCAAATTCCTCCCGCTCTACTTTCCTACCATTTTCCATTTGAATATCGGGCTACACTTTGAAATTCTTCGCTGATCAGGATATGATGATGACGTCATCAGGATGGACTGGCCTTGCTGAAGTGTGAAAGGATGACATCATCAGGTTCTGGGATGGCTCAAAATCCACCTGCCTTGCTTTTCCATCACGACCGCACATCATCATGATCATCGGTGAAACCCCACCTGATCGAAGCGAGCCAACAATGTCTCACCGACCCCATCTTCTGGCCGATGCACCTACGGTCATCATATAAAGTTAGGCACCATCATTTAAATAATCAGCAGGAGGACAAAAACTAATGCTAAATCATGCCTTGAAAGTGCAAACATAAATATTCGGTCATGATACTACAAAAATCCACCTGCACACGAGAAATTAGTCCCCTTTTGATAATTCATTCAGTTCCGCCACCTGCATGTAGATTTCTGGACATTCTCTTTACTTGGTCATGATATGATGGTGACGTCACAGTGATATTGAAGGAAATCGGGTCCAAGGAACATGATCCCGAGGAAAGAGCTTTGAAGAATATCACCCTCCCAAGAAGATGACGTCATCAGGATATGTCAAGTTTTGCTTATCAGGTCATATTTTAAGATCAGGATGATATTTGGAACATGACCCCTGTGGGTAAGATGACCTTCCTTTCGAAAGATTGGGGTGACATCAGTGGAAGGGTGGCCTTGTTTATCGCTGCAGTTATCATGACATCATTGTCATGTTTATCGAATAGGAGTGATGTTTGAAAAAGTGCCTGTGTGAGGCAAAAGGATGATGACATCATCAGGAGGTGATTTCCTTTGTTCATTGAGCTTGGATGATGTCATCATCATACTGGCCATGGGGTGATCTTTCAGAATATCGGGTGACATTCAAAAGATCAGCTGATCTTCAAAAAATTGGATGATGCACAAAAGGTCAGGGTGATGCATCCACATCAGGGTGATATTTGGTGAGGAGGGTGATATTTGGATATCGGGTGATGTTTCAAGATGATGATCCCCTTGGTGTAATATGATCATCCGCCTCTGAGCGGGAAAACCTACATCAAAAGACCTGGTGATGTAGAAATGTCAGGCGATGTTTCAAGATGATGATCCCCTAGACTAAAATGACCCAGTGTCGAAATATCATGATGACATCATTAGGATATTGACTTGGTTCAGCGTTATGGCACTATGATGTCATCGTCATATTATGTGAGCAGGATCATGTTTAGGAAATATGCCTCCGAGAGGTGAATATGATGATTACGTCATCGTCATGATTGTTTCTTTATTTATCGGACTTGAATGACATCATCAGGATAATGGCTTAGGGTGATATTTCACGGCAGGAGGATATTGAGAAATATCAGGTTACATTGAGAAATATGATCCTCGCGAAATACATAAGGCTGTTGACGGGTAAAGGTCACTATCACCTAAAATTGACGTCCAGATATTTGGACCGCATGATTTATCGGGTGATAAATTAGATCAGGATGACCCTCTGTAATATGACTAATGTTAAGAAATATGATCCTCCCCCTGTGAATATCAGGTTTGACTCAAACTTTGACCGAGAATAACTTTCTTACCTGGCCGAATTTCAGGGTGATGTAAAAGGCAAACTTGCTTAGAATTTTACACTCTTTCACATGGCAAGCTTCCTGAGGCAAGATTCAGACCTTGAATTTTGGGCTCATACAGGAGGATCATCATGCACCTGATATGATGATGCCTTTTTTACCATTACCGCCCAGAGCACAAAAACAAAGGGGGCAAGCCACAGTAGGGGTCCTCATTTTGCTAAGGGGCAAAAAGGAGCGTGTTGTGAACATCACAACAGAAAGGAACTGATAACTATTGTTTGTTGGCTCAAAAAAATGAAAGCTGGCTATGGCATAGAAGGTTGTGTCACATCAATTTTGATAACATTATGAAGATAAGTACTGTATAGGCTATTAGAGATTTTCCTATGCTTGTGAAGCCTGCTAATCCTATTTGCAAGGAGTGTCAATTTGGGAAGCAAACAAGAACAAGTTTCAAAAGAAAGGACCAATCATTTGTTGGACCTACCAGAGTAAGAAGTTTGCAAGGAGACAGGTATTTCATGTTGCTCATTGATGATTATTCTAGAATGTCTTGGGTCACCTTTTTGAAAGAAAAAGCAAAAGCTCTAGATAAGTTTAAGGCATTTAAGGCAATGGTTGAAAATGAAATGGATTTAAAGATCAAATGTTTAAGGTTTGATAGAGTAGGAGAGTTTACATCAAATTAATTTAATTTCTTTTGTGAAGAACATGGGATAAAGAGATAGTTATCTGCACCTAGAACTCCACAACAAAATGGAGTTGTTGAAAGGAAAAATAGAACAGTTCAAGAAGCTGCTAGAACCATGATGAAGGAAGCTGATCTTCCAGAAGTATATTGGAGAGAGGCAATTCACACTTCTATATATATCCTAAATAGAGTCCAAGTAAAAGGTAATAGTTCTAAGACTCCTTATGAATTGTGGTATGGTAAAGTTCCTACTGTGAAACATTTCAAAGTTTTTGGTAGCAAATGTTATATCAAAAGAGAAGAAGATCTAGGCAAGTTTGATGCTAGGTGTGATGAAGGAATCTTCCTTGGTTATTCCACCAAGAGCAAGGTCTACCGGTGCTATGATAAGAAGCTGAATAAGATCACTGAGAGTGCAAATGTCAAAGTCGATGAAAGCAAGGAGAGGTCTCCAAAATCAAGTGGATATGAATCAGATAAACCAGATGTTTCAAAAATGGTGCAGCATGAAGACAACTCAGATGAAGAGGAACAAGCTCTGGAAAGTGCTACCAAGACACCAAGGTATGTAAAACATAATCATTCTGAAGATCAAATCATAGGAGATAAGAGCAAAGGAATCCTAACCAAAAGAAGAGTTGTAGAAGAACAAGTAAATTTGTGTCTGATTTCCAAGATTGAACCTAAGACTGTGAATGAAGCTTGCAATGATGAGAATTGGGTAAAGGCTATGAAAGAAGAATTGATGTAGATAGAGAAGAATCAGACTTGGGATCTTGTTCCCAGACCAACAGATAAAAATATAATTGGTATCAAGTGGGTTTTCAGAAACAAGATGAATGAGAATGGTGTAGTAAGAAACAAAGCAAGGTTGGTATGCAAAGGATACTCTCAAGTTGAAGGAATAGATTTTGAGGAAACATTTACACCAGTGGCAAGGATTGAAGCTATAAGAATGTTTTTGGCATTTTCATCCTACAAAGATTTTAAGGTATATCAGATGAATGTAAATTCTACATTCATGAATGGAGAATTGGAAGAAGTCTATATTGAACAACCGAAAGGATTCCAATCATCACATCAGGGTGACATGGTATGCAGATTGAAGAAGGCATTGTATGGGTTAAAACAAGCCCCCAAGGCCTGGTATGCTAGGTTGGATAAGTATCTGATACAGTTAAGATTCAACAAGGGTACTACCAATAGCAATCTCTATTTCAAGATCAATAATGAACAAATCCTAATTGTTGTAGTCTTTGTTGATGACATTATCTTTAGAGGTAATGAAGGTATGTGTAAAGTTTTTGCTAGAGAAATGCAAAGTGAATTTGAAATGTCCATGTTTGGTGAGATGAATTTCTTTTTAGGTTTGCAAATAAATCAATCAGATAAAGGTATCTTCATTTCTCAATCTAAGTATGTGAAAGAGTTGTTAAAGAAGTTTGGGATGGAAGACTCTAAACTAGTAAATACTCCCATGATAACTGGTTGTAAGTTGAGAAAAAATGATGATTCACCTATGGTAGATTAGAAAAGGTACATATCTATGATTGGAGGATTACTTTATCTGACTCAAACTAGACTTGACATAATGCATGTAATTTGTCTTGTGGCAAGATTTCAAGCAGAGCTTAAGGAGTCACATTTGATGGTAGTCAAGAGAATTCTGAGATATTTGAAAGGCACAATGGATTATGGTTTGTGGTATCCAAAGGACAATAATTTCACTCTCAGTGCATACACTGATGTAGATTGGGTCGGAGATGATAGAAAAAGTACAATTGGAGGTGCATTCTTTTTGGAAAAAAGGCTAGTATCTTGGATAAGCAATAAACAAGATTCAATATCTCTGTCCACTGCAAAAGTAGAATATATTGCAGCAACATGTAGTTGTACTCAAGTGTTGTGGATGAAGTAGACATTGAAGGACATCAAAGTTGTGTATGAAGATCCAATTGCAATCTTTTGTGACAATACAAGTACCATAAACATATCAAAGAATCTAGCAATGCATTCAAGGACAAAGCACATATCCATAAGACATCACTTTTTGAGGAAAAATTTGACAGAGAATGAAGTCAAGTTGGAGTATGTGTCTACAAAAGACCAGATTGTAGACATTTTCACCAAACCTCTGTGTAAGGATACTTTCAAGTATCTCAGAGAAAAGTTAGGGGTTATTACCCCTCCTACTCTAAACTAAGATGCACAAGAGTGCATCAGTCTGGTGGTGCTTAGAGTCCCTTCTCCAAATATGAATTGACACTTTTAGGGTTGCTTCTCAGGGGGAATAGTCAGAGAGATTGGATCAGAGAAAAAGAGTGCAAGTATGTGCCCTTTGCCATTGATGTCAAAGGGGGAGAGAAATCATGTGAAAAACTTAGAGGGAAAGAGTGCAGATGTGTGAAGAGATAGGGGAAGAATCTTGTCTTGATGAGTGCAGATGTGTTAAGAGATAGGGGGAGAATCTTGTCTTGATGGTTGTTGTAGTTTTCACATCATATGTTGCCATCAATGACAAAGGGGGAGATTGTTACAAGTATGTGCCTAATCGGTATTGTCATTGATGTCAACATATCTGTGTTGTCATTGGTGTCAACTATATCCTATTTTGTTATTTGTTTAGAAGTTATATATGTTGAGGATATTGATAAAATTAGCCCCTCCAGAAGAATCAAACAGTAAACAGTGAATCATAGTGAAGACAGTGAGTTGCATATTGAAGAACAGTCCAAAAGATTGCTCCACATTTCTTTCTAACTAAAGATCTTGGTTTGTGGATTGGAAGTTATTTAGAAGCATGGCTGAAGATGCTAAATCCTGAGTTTGAGCCTTTGATATGAAGATTTGAGTGAGTTACATTCACCAGAGTAAAACCTACTTTTTCTGATTATTCACTGGTGCCTGAGAGAAAGTATTTTTCTCTGCATTCCTCTGCATTAAAGTATTTTTCTCTACGATTCTAGAGGGAAGTCTGGGATGATGATAAGTGCCTACAATTGTAGTGGTTCACGTTTTGGTGGTCTGCAAGCTATCCTTCTTTTATGACAGTCGAAGATAGTGACGTTCATGTGCTCCGGTGTGAAGAATCTCATGAATAAAGTGGTTTGAGTTTGTGTGGTTGCTCCTAGTGATTTCAACATGCTTGTGGATACCTCCTGATCATGTTCCTACCTTTACACTGGTCCATGTTAAGGAATTGAGATCATGTTTGAAGATTATTCCCAAATAATGTAACGTGTAACCAGTCTTAGCCGACTTGGTTAATTCCAATAATTGCAAAGATCCCTTGAAGATTTTGGAAGCATGTTGTGGCATGGAAGATCGTGTTTGAGTCCTAGCTAAGGCATGGTGTGATCTGCATACATCTATACTACAATTCCTTAGCATAATTTTGTATTAGGTCAAGACCTATTTTGTAAATGTTTGTAATGCCAACCTTGGAGATTGTTCCAATAGTTGATGATTGTAGTGCCAACCTTGATGAGCATTCCAAGGTTCATGAAGTGTATAAATACTTGTAATTAAGTCGTGGAAAAGGTGTCCTTGTGTGAAGATGGGAAGATAAGGAAAGAGGTGGAAGGGAAGAGCAGAGTAGAGGAACTATTGTACTTCAATGTATTAATCTCAAACATGAAGAAGATGTTGATCTTGGTAGTGAGCCACCAGTAGGGTTTAACAACCCTTATTGTAATCTTTCTAGGTTTAGGGTTGAGGGAGTGAGCCTACTAGACCTAGCTGTACTTCATGGCAGTGAGCCAGTATGTTCTAGGCCCGTGGAGTGACCAAGCCTGAACATCATTTTTCAAAGATTACAATATATTTTGAGAGCTAATCCTCTCCATGGTTTTTCCCCACCTTAGGGTTTTCCACGTAAAATCTGGTGTCTCTTGTGTTTAATGTTGCATCTGTGTTTAAGTTTCTGATTTCATACATTCATTATTTAATAATAGTAACTGCAGACAAGTGATTAATGTTTAAGTGCAGAAGTGTTTGAGTTTTTGGGACAACTGATTCACCCCCCTCTCAATTGTCCGACACATTTCAATAAGGTTTGGATTATGTGGTGATGAAAAAGATGGATTATGGTTGGACTTGGTGATTGATCGATGATATGAGATGAAAGGTCCGATAGTCAAAATGATTTTCTCTAAGTTCAAAATGAAAGTATATGGATGAATTTGGGACAAAATGGTTGTGGATGATGGTCAAAGGTGATTTTTTGTCAGATTTTGAAAAGGTGACCACAAATTCTGATTGGACAGGTTTCAAGGATTCCAAGACAAATTACCAAACACATGTGGGATTTAGTCTCCAGATGGCGTCAGTTTTTGGTGATAAGGCATCAAAACAAAGTGAATGGTGCCAGAAAAGATCCAAATGGCACAATTGTAATGGGCTATGGAGTAAAATAAAATGGCACCACAGGAGAATTTTAAGGCACCAAACAGAGAGGTTACAACGCCAAAATGGGTTAATGTCTAGGATTTTGTCTAGGTTTTTGGCATTTTTGGCAAATCTTGGATTTTTGGACTCAAACTTTTGGATTTTTGAAGGTCAAATGGTTGATTTGGAAGGCTCAAATGTTCAATGGTTTGATTTTTCAAATGGTTCAAGTGGTTTTGGATAATGTTGATGAGATTTCTTGGAAAGTAGACAAACAATCAAACAAGAGAACACAATGGCCAAATGTTTGATAGGAAGTATAAGTGTTATGTATATGTTCAATAGCCCCTTAAGGCCAAATTTCCACAGGTCTAGACACAATTGAATACACTTGAAAACAATGCTTAGTCTACCTAAGGTCAATGGCCAATGGAAACTTATTCAAGCCCACAACTTGGAATCTCCTTCGACACAAATTTAGGGACACCTAATGTGGGTGTATACACTTTTATCGTTGCAAGAGAGGACAGGTAGGGGCCTCTAGGACTGGAAGGATGACCCAATCACCCTCTCCTCAGAAAGCTGACAAGTAGCTTATGTTAAGCCGAGGATTTCTATCTCATCTCAGGTGATCCATATGGTGAGTATGTTCAGAGAATGTATCCTCTTGCATTGAACAAGACACCAATAATTCGGTCAACAAGGTAGGCTTCTAACTTAAAGTGTCTAGTGGGAATTCAGGGACTTGACACTTATTCATGTGGCACTGACTCACTTAAGACACTATCCCAGACACTTACATCAATCCTTTTGCAAGGAAATAATGGGGTTAATGTATCTCATACATAAGTGTATGGATACTGGGGAACTATTGGAATAAGAATACTTTGCCAAGAAGTCTTTGGTTTTCACCTAAACCATTTATATAGTGGACCGAATTGAAAGCACCACTTAGAGTCATCCCTTAGGGTGAGTACCTCTTTTCCCACCAAGGCAGGCTCTTCTAAAAAATAAAAAGAAGATAGAATAATTTCTCTTACACCCAAGATCCTTTGAGAGGCAAGGGAAGAGGATACTTTTATTCTACCTTGGTATCTACTAACAAAATATGCAAATGTACCAAACACAACAAACATTTGTTCTTTTTAGAGCACCAAATTGAAATGTTCCTACTTTAAACACACAAGTTCATTTTAAAGCACCAAACCAAGTGTTCCTATGTTAATCATGCAAACACACACAAAAGGAATCCTGCAAATGAAATGTTAGTAGTCTGATTTTTTTGTCATTGACTAGCATTCTTTCATCTACAAAAACATGTTAGCAGTCTGCATGTACCCCAAAAATTAGTTAGAAAAATACCACCAAAATAGAGACAGATGGAGTCAAAAATAAAATAGATGGTGCTAATAATAATTCAAATGGTGCTACAAATCAGACAGATGGTGCTAAAGAAACAATAGATGGCACTAAGATTTTCTAAGTCTAAGATCAAACTGATAAGAGAAAGTAAAATCAAAATGGTGCTAAAAATTAGTAAAATGGTGCCAAAGCTTAGCATAGCATTAAAATCTCATGAAATAGTGCTAACATATCAAGAAATGGCACCAAACTAGTTTTTTACCTGTCTTACCTTGGCTGCCTAGTCAAATGGTGTTGTTATGTGTAGATAGTGCCAAAATGTGACAATCCCCCTAAATCTACTTAGAAAATATGGTTAGTTTGAAATGATCAGATCAAAAGGGGTTAGAATGTCTTCTACCCCGTCAACAAACACCAAGCATTAGATAAAAACCAAGTAGCAGGTGTTATGAAGCAAGAATGATTCAAAGTTAGTCAAAAAGACCATTTCAAACACCCCTATATAAATTTATGCATTATAACCCCCTATATCTTTGTTTTTCTATTAAAAATAGAGAGCATAAGATGTTAAAACCTACTAAAACCTCTAAAAAACGCTTTAAAATCATTTTCTAAGCTTAAAGGTTGGCAATGAGTCATTGAGAGATGGTACCAAAATAGAGAAATACGGTGCCAACATTTAGATAGATGGTGCCAATCCATGGACAGATAGCGCCAAACCAAGGGTTTTTGGTGTTGAACTCCTGTAAGTTCATCTCCTTGCAAAAACTCAAGCAAACAAAGTTAAATAGGGACCATGGGGTCCCACCAAGCGTACAAAATGAAGATGAAAGAGATGAACAAGGTGAAATAAGTAAACCAAATGCATAAAACAAGTAGTTATACCTTGAATGCCTCCCTCACTCCTTGATAAGGTAGAGAGCTTAGCACCCACAAGCCCTGGCTTTACCCATGACTATGCTTCTAAATGTGAAATGCTCTTAAACACTAATGCAATTCAACATAGCCTAGCTAAGATGGAGAGATTGAGAGAAATTTTGGCATAGTAATGTTACTCTAAAATTGGATGTCAAAATGGCTTGTGGAGGCTTGTATTTATAGGAAAATTTGAGGGGATTTTGATCCAATAGTGGAGATTCATTGTTGAGATCAAGGGATGAGATTGATTGTGAGATGGAGGGCTAGGATTTGATCAACAAATTTGAAGGGTGGAGAATAAAAATGAATCTTTTATTCATTTTGAGGAGGACTTAGCATTAAATGTGATTTACATGGATGAGGAAATTTAAAATTACTTTCCTTGGGATGAATTAGAATTAAAAATTCTATTTTATGTGGAGTTGTGAGAGACATGTGACACATGCACATTTTTGGCCTCTTACATTTGTAAGATAAAAAAAGGAAGATATTGTATCATGAAAATGGTAAAAATGAGTTGGAGTGCTTATGAATATTTTGTAATTTTTAATTTGTGGGTGTGGGAGAAGGTGTTAATCATGATTTGACCAAGTTAATCAAGGTGATTAACTTAGTTAATTTGACTAGAAAAAATTAGTGGATGAGGTAATAAGGTTTCAGGATTAATTAAATAATGATTTATTTAATTAATCCAGGTCTAAGGGTTATGTAGGCTAGGGTAACTAATTAAATAATGTCTATTTAATCAACTAGGTTAAGGTAGGATAATTAGTAGGCTTGGTTAATCAAATCAACATGATTTACCTAATTAATTAGGTTTAGGGTAGAGGGCAAATTAATTAAATAAATATTTAACATATTTATTTAATCAATTGGATGATGTTAGTAATGTGTGACTATTGAATTAATTGAATTAATTCAGTTAATTCAATTTTAGGAATGAATTGATGAGGGATGAGTGAATGATTTAGAGGATGAAATAATTAATTAAATAATAATTTAATTAATTAATTGGACGAAGAATTATCAAATCTCTATTATAATCGCACCAGCAAATGTGGTGAAGGAAAAGAAAAAGTTGTGACTATATATTCCCCTAAATTATTACAAATGGTCATGGACACATACCACTGCATAAAATATACATTACAATCATTCCTACACTACATAAATACACATTCCTCCATTTACTACCTAGACTGGCTTGATTTGAAGGCCTAAAATTATCCTGCGACACTGCAGACCAGACAATTGGCTCAATGACCAACCCTGAAAACATCTGAAAAACATGTCTATATAGCATTACAATTCAAATTGATTGCACCAATTCCTAGCGCTACACTCAATCAATGAGTACACACCATGTTGTATTAAATTCAAGCCTAGATGTTAGTCAAAGAAATTTGCACATTTGGAAGGAAAGCCCACGCCCTGTAAATCTAAAAAATGTTTGAAGGAGCTTGCCCACATGCCTAGTATACCTGGAGAAATAATGTGGAAAGGTTTGAATCCTCCCTAACACCTAGAACTCCTTATTTTATCCTTTGGTCCTCTAGATATGCAGATACATTTAAGATTTTCACTGTTTAAACAACCTGCACAACTTTAGCCTGCAACTCATTATTGCTAAGTACAAATCTATCAACACTTATATTAAATTTTATAAAGCACTTTGAATTTTTTTTTATCTTCTATTTTTAATCTTTGTTTTGCTTTTTGGTTAACAAATTTTTATTTTTAGGAACCTCTGTGCCTTCCTTATTTTCCTTCCTTTTATCCTTCTTTGACATCATGGGCATTATTTTGCCTTCTCAGCAAATTCTATTTTTCTTCAACTTCATCCTTGGTGTGTTTTCTTCCTTGTCGACAAAATAGTGATTTTGTGACCAATACGCCCTTTCCTTCTCTCTCTATCTATCGATAATATTTAACTTTTTTGAACTTTGTCTCTTTGGTCCATATTTGCCTTATCAGCAAATCATGCCTTTCTCAAACTTGGCTTTCCTTCACCTTCTCTTGCCTCTATCAAAAAATTTGTAATTTGCCAAACCTTTCTTGCTCTTCCATTTTTTACCTTCTCAGCCAATCTGGCCTATTAGAAAATCCTCTATTTGCCAAAATTTACCTCCCTTTGTCCTCCTTTACCTTTCTACTCAGTTGGAAAATTTGTCTTATTGGCAAACTTTCAAATTTCTAAACTTTTCACTAGTTCGGCCTTTAGCCAATTTGTCGACTGAACACTTTCTTCTCCTTTCTTTGTTTGCCTTATCGGCAAACTTGACTTTTTACGAAGTCTACCATCTTTCACCCTTTGTTGGCAATTTTATCCTCTACCAAACTTCTCCTTTTGGTGCCTTATTTCTTCTCTCTCGGCAAATTTGCCCATTTCCAAACCCATTTCCTTTATCGGCAATTTGTGTTCATCATGAGCCTTGCCATTTTTCTTTACTGTCGATAAAATGGCTGTTGTTGAAACCTCTCATCGGTGAATCTGGAGGTTCATGAACCTCCAAATTTGTCGACAAGCACTTTTCCTTCAACTTCTTTTTCTATACCTTGCAGAACAAGCACTTAGCCCGGCCTTTGATGCTTTCATCCTCCATCGGTGAATTTGTCATCGACAAAACTTGCCATCGACAAACTAATAAGTTTGCAAACTACAGCATTCACTGACAAAGAGCTTTGAATCCTCCCCTTTTCCTATGCTAATTGACACCTTCTTGCCACTTTATCTTCGAGTCAGGGAATTGGCCAATTTCTGAACTAGTTCGCTAGTTTAGAAATTCGTTGATTCGCCGATTGAAGGGAAAAATGACATATTTTTCTAAGGGAAAAAAGGGGAAACATAATGGAATGATACTTAGTCAACTTTTGAAGTAAAATCCCTACAAAAGATCTCTTTGATTAGTTTTGAACAGGGGTTTTAACTACAAGGGCAAAAATAGGGAATTTTAATAGATTTTTGAGGCACAATAGGGCATACTTGGGAGCAAAATTTTGCAGGTGCCAACACTGGCTATGGTTGGGGATGTGTGACAAGCAGTGTCATAGCAAGGACCTTAGAACATCTATAGGTAGACCAAAAGAAAAAAATGAATAGGGGAAAGAACAGAAACATATTTACAACAAGGGTGTATATACAAGAGAACATACAAACATAATGGAAAAGTGACTATAAGCAAAATTTTAGAGCACTCCAATGTAATTCCTAGCATCTACTATATATGAAGACTCAGATGACAGATCATCCCTAGGGTACCCATATTCATACCAACCATCCATGACTAAAACATCCTATATTGTAGGGGAAAAAAGTCAAGGCATACAAATTTGTTCCTTCAGCATGATAGGAACAGCAAATTCCAAAGTGGGAAAAGAAGAAATCATGTGTACCTTTCTTTCACCAACTACTACACACTAAGATGGAGCATTCAAATCACCAAAAACAACTAGGGTACAGTAGTAACAAATTTTTGTTCTCTATTTTTGATAGCAAAGTCGCCACCTCACTGAATGAGGAAATCCCTTGAAGCTTGACAATCTTCAAGGCTGCAAAACTAGTCCTGGGTTCAGCTCACCAACAAAGTCTTCAATTTCTTCACAACCCAACACTTTACTCTATTCCCGTGCAACAACGCCAAAATGTTGGTTCCCAAAATGACTGCAACCCAAAACTCTAAAACTTTCCTAAATCACCTAGGCTAGGGATTGTCATCATGGTTTTAGGAAGAGGTTTATCAACAAGTTAAGGGAGATTTTGGCCAACTACAAGAGTGGGTAGACTCCTCTACACTTCGAGCTCATCTTAGACTTTGGAGGGATATTCCAAGGGTTATACCTAAATAGGTATTAAATTCAAACTAGATGACAACTAAAAATGAATGAACAGTCAAACCCAACTAATCATCTTGACTCCAAAAGCTGTCACTAGGTCAAGAATGGCTGGCTATCACAAAACCCCTATATAGCTTATTCAATTGTGTGAATGTAAATGCACACGAAAGATGTTTTTTTCCCGTAAACCATAGGTGAATGATTTTTTTAATTTAAAAAATATGTTTGATCCCTCTCCAATATGGACCACTGCCTACTCCATTGGGCAACTGAGTCATAAGCAATAAAGAAGGAAGAAAGGACGAAATCAACATCAACAGATTACTAAAATGTATTCACATACATTTCTCAGATTATACTTCATACATTTGAAATACTTAATTATCTAGAACCAAACTATAACAACCCATTTGCAATAAAGAGATGACCCAACACAAAGCATGCATGGACTTAAATATTGTCACACATTATCAAATCTCTATTACAATCGCACCAGCAAATGTGGTGAAGGAAAATACAAAAGTGTGACTATATATTCCCCTGAATCATTACAAATGGTCATGGAGACATACCACTGCATAAAATATACATTACAATTCATTCCTACACTACATCAATACACATTCCTTCATTTACTGCTCAGACTAGCTTGATTTAAAGCCCTGAAATTATCGTGAGACACTGCAGACCAGACAATTAGCTCAGCGACCAACCCTGAAACTATCTGAAAAACATGTATATATAGCATTGTACTCAGTCAATGAGTACACACCATGCTATATTATATTTAGGCCCAGATGTTAGAGAAATCTGCTCGTTTGGAAGGAAAGCCCACACCCTGTAAATCTAAAAATGTCAGGAGGTTGCCCACACGCCTGGTGTACCTAGAGCAATAATGAGGGAAGGTTTGAATCCTCCCTGACACCTGCAATAGCATATTTTATCCTTTTGTCCTCTATATATGAAGATCCACTTAAGATTTTCACTGTTTGAACAACCTACACAACTTTGGCCTGCAACTCATTATTGTTGAGTACAAATCTATCAGCACTTATATTATATTTTATAAAGAATTTTGAATTTCTTTTTATCTTATGTTTCTGATCTCTATTTTTCTTTTTGGTCGGTGAATTTTTATTTTTAGGAACCTTTGTACCTTCCTTATTTTCCTTCATTTTATCTTTCTTTGACATCCTAGGCATTATTTTGCCTTATCGATAAATTTTATTTTTCTGGAACTTCATCCTTGGTGCATTTTCTCCCTTGTCAGCAAAATACTGATTTTGCAAACTAGTCGGCCCTTTCCTTCTCTCTCTATCTGTCGACAATTTTTAACTTTTTCAAACTTTCTCTCTTTGCTCCATATTTTCCTTATCAGAAAATCATACCTTTCTTGAACTTGGCTTTCCTTCACCTTCTCTTGCCTCTATCAGATAATCTTTAATTTGTTGAACCTTTCTTGCTCTTCCCTTTTTGACCTTGTCAGCCAATTGGCCTATCAGCAAAATCTCCATTTGCCTAACTTTGCCTCCCTTTGTATTCCTTTACCTTTCTACTCAGTCAACAAATTTTCCTTATCAACAAAATTTCAAATTTCCAAACTTTTTACTAGTTCAGCCTTTAGCTAATTTTGCCAACTAACCACTTTCTTCTCCTTTCTTTGTTTGCCTTAGCCACTTTTGCATTTGTGTTTGCCTTATCTGTAAACTTGACTTTTTGCAAACTTTACCATCTTTTACCCTTTGTCAGAAATTTTATACTCTGCCAAACTTCTCCTCTTGGTGCCTTATTTCTTCTCTGTTGACAAATTTGCCCATTGCTAAACATGTCTCCTTTATCGGTAACTTGTTCTCATCACAAGCCTTGTCATTTTTCTTTACTGTCGGCAAAATGGCTACCGGTGAAACCCCTCGTCAATGAATCTGGAGGTTTGCGAACCTCCAAATTCATCAACAAGCACTTTTCCTTCAACTTTTCTTTCTTTGCCTTGGAAAACAAGCACTTGCCCAGGCCTTTGATGCTTCCATCCTCCATCGACGAATTTGTCGTTGCCAAAACCTGCCATTGGCAAACTATAAGTTCGCATACTACAACATTCACCAACAAAGGGCTTCATCCTCCCCTTTTACTTTGCTAATTGATGACTTCCTACCGCTTTATCAGTGAGTTGGGGAATTTGTAAACTTCCGAACTAGTTTGCTAGTTGGATATTCGTGGATTTGCTGACTGAAAGTGAAAATGACAATTTTTTTCTAAGGGAAAAAAGAGGAAACATAGGGTAATGATATTTAGTCAATTTTGAAACTAGAATACCCATAAAAGATCTCTCTGATCGGTTTTAAATAGGGGTTTTTAACTGTAGGGTAAAATGGGGAATTTTAATGGATTTTTGGGGCACAATAGGGTATACTTGGGAGAACAATTTTGTAGGTGTCAACACTAGCTCTGGTTAGGGACATGTGACAAGCAGTGTCATAGCGAGGACCTCATAACATCTTTAGGTAGACCAAAAGCAGAAAACAAACAAGGGAAACAACAAAAACATATTTACAATAAGAGTGTATAAACAAGAGAACATACAGTCATAAAGGAAAAATGACTGTAAGCAAAATTTCAAAGCACTGCAGGCCAAACCTGCACAAAATTGTTGCAACTACTTTCCTCTGTAAAAAACAAGTTGAATGAAGGAGTTGATCTCCTTCAAATCAAATCTACACTTTTCTCCCAGTTCTAACAAATGAAGACTGCCCTCAACATGCATCAATCTGCAACAAATGTTTATGAAGCCAAGACTAGCTTCACCAATGAAATTATTGTTGCAAAGCAACCATAATAAATAGATGCTTGACCTATTCCAAGTTGCATCATGTTTGTTCAAAGCAGCAACGAGTGAAAAATATAAAACTAGGTCAACAACAAAAGAAATAAATGAAGACAAACCTTCATTATTGTGTGCTAGGCTATCATGCCTATTGACCTCCTCATGCAAATTGAGAGAAAAAGAGAATACCTCTAATTCACATGATAAAGTAAACTATGCATGAATGCACTGTTGGTCCACAAGAGAAGGCACTTCATCTTGTAGCTCTCAAACTAGAAGGACTCCAGCTATCATATCCTCAAGTTGGGCTGCAACATGTTGAAACTCAGGCATACACATACCTCACTACTCATTCACATCAATGTCCCATACAAAGGACTCAACCTCTATTGCAGCACCAACACATTCAAGAGCTGGTAAATTTTCCACATCAAAGTGGAAGGACTCATATTCATTCTCAATCCCACTAAGCTCTTGAACAAAACTTTCATATGTGCTACTACAAATTTCAATTTTTGAATCATAAGCATGACTTGGGATATAATTCAAAACATCAACATAGAAATCAATATCATGAGACACCTCAAATGAAGAACCATGTTCTTCCAATTGTCTCTCTGTTTCACTTTCACTTGGGCAAATTGTTGTGTCATATTCACTACTACAAACAAACTAATGACACACTTCTTCTTCCACATTCATTCTTATTCTATTTCCTTATGGCTGAGATGAAGCACACTCTGCATGATGAAGAGAACATACCTTGCACCAAAGAAATAGGTTCTTATATGCATCCACATGATCACCATCTTCAAAATCCAAGGCAAGCTCTTCACACTAAAACCCCATGACTACACTAATAACTATCTCAAATCGGTTATCACCATGTGCAACCACTTCTACGTCAACCTCATGTAGACGAATATCAATTGTTTCATCACAAACAGGAACAAAGGAGGGCATAAAATAAAACAAGAAACAAGTTTCTTGTTCATTTCATGTTTCATTTACCTATGCACAGATTTCATACTCATCCATAGAAGCTAATCCATCTGATTGTTCATCCCTATACACAGCATCCTCTTGTTCATTGAACCACATACCTCAACATTGGACTAGAAGTCACCATTGGTCTCATCATTTTCACTCACTTGATGAGCTATCCAGCCGAAGGTTGGTGTATACACTGCTTTCATCATCTTCATCACTATCATATGATGGATGCCATCTTCCATTTCTACCCTTCTAACTACACAATTATCATTTAATGCTACATTCAACTGATTGTTTGTATCCACACTATTATTGTTCAAATTAGCATGTTGATTACCAGCAACACATGCATTTGTGGACAACAAACTCTTTATGTAGTCATCTCTCATTTTCTCCATGGAGTCTACGGGCAAATATGCCTACTGCGTACTCATTATTTTGAAATCTTCCCAACCATAACTCAGTCTAGTTTCATATGCTTTGAAAAACATATCAATACAAGTGGGAGTGTTAGGTCTGAAACCTTTAGGAATATGGGAAAGAGTAACTGAAAAGCTATGACCAAAATCCTTGCTTGACTATGCCTCTTGTCTTTTCATTTTTTCCAGCTCTATGACAAGCTCAGCAGCGTCAAAACCTTTAGAAAATTCATTTTCAAATGCTGCCACAAGTTCATTCCATGAGGCAAAGGACTTCTCGATAAATCTTTGGACCCATTCTCTTGCTTTTCGATGTAAGGAACTAACAAAAAACCTCATCCACATGTCTTCATCCTCAAACTGGTGTTCTTCCATGAATTTTAAAAATACATCAACATGTGTGTCCCCTTCCCAAATATCATACCTGTCAAACTTGGGCAACTGTTTGTATACCTTAGTTGGAATACACATTGTTTTATAATCAACCCATGAGAGGTCTATTTGATCATATACAGGATCTAAGGGAGGAGCAGGGGACTGATGAAACTAACTTTTAGGGGCAGCAAGGAATGCATTGGACTACATCCTAGACTCTAGCAGCCTAATATGATATTTTGTTTCTTCTTCTTAATGCAATAATGACCCCAACAGATGTTTGGTCTTTTCAATTTCATACTACTGAACTACTAAGTCATCATGATTTTACATGGGTGCATGCAAGTTTTGATTTGTATAACATGTAGACCCATGACTGGAATATGCATTTCTAGGATGATCATGGGAATCTACTCCAATGTCATTCCTAGGGTCTGATATATATGAAGACTCGGATGACAAATCATCCTTAGGGTAGTCATTTTCATACCAACCATCCATGACAAAAACATCCTATAATGTAGGGCAAAAATTAAGGCATACAAATTTGCTCCTTTAGCATAACAGGAACAACAAATTCCAAAGTGGGAAAAGTAGAAACTGTGTGCACCTTTCCTTCACTAGCTACTGCACACTAAGATGGAGCATTCAAATCACCAACAACAACCAGGGTTAGCAGTAACAAATTTTTGTTCTCTATTTTTGACAGCAAAGTCACCACCTCACTGAATGAGGAAATTCCTTGAAGCGTGACAATCTTGAAGGCTACAAAATTGGTTATGGGTTTAGTTCACCAACAAAGTCTTCAATTTCTTCACAACCCAACACTTTACTCTATTCCCCTACAACAGCGCCAAAATGTTAGTTCCTAAAATGACTGCAACCCAAAACTCTAAAACATTCATATATCACCTAGGCCAGGGATTGTCGTCAGGGTGATAGGAATAGGCTTATCAACAAGTTAAGGGGGATTTTGGCCAACTATAGGAGTGGGTAGACTCCTTTACACTTTGAGCTCAGCTTAGACTCTAGAGGGATATTCAAAGGGGTAATACCTGAATAGATATTAAATTCAAACTAGATGAACAACTAAAAATGAATGAACAACCAAACCTAACTCATCACCTTGACTCCAAAAGCTCTCACTAAGTCAAGAATGACTGGCTGTCACAAAACCCCTATATAGCTAATTCAACTGTGTGAATGTATATGCAATGGAAAGATGGTTTTTTTGCCTAAACCACAGGTGAATGATTTTTTTTGATTTAAAAAGGTGTTTGATCCCTCTCCAATATGGACCGGTGCCTACTCCATTGGGAAACTGAGTCATAAGCAAGAAAGAGGGAAGAAAGGATAGAACTAGCATCAACAAAATATTAAAATGTGTTCACACACATTCCTTAGATTATACTTCATACATTGGACATACTTAATTATCCAAAACCAAACTATAATGATCCATTTGCAATAAAGAGATGACCTAACACAAAGCATGCGTGGACTTAAATATTGTCACACATTATCAAATCTCTATTGCAATCGCACCAGCAAATGTGGTGAAGGAAAATACAAAGCTACGACTATATATTCCCCTAAATCATTAAAAATGGTCATGAAGACATACCACTGCATAAAATATACATTACAATTCATTCCTACACTGCATCAATACACATTCCTCCATTTACTGCCCAGACTAGCTTGATTTGAAGCCTTGAAATTATCCTGAGATACTGCAGACCAAACAATTGGCTCAGTGACCAACCTGAAAACATCTAAAAAACATGTATATAGCATTACAATTCAAACTGATTGCACTAGTTCCTAGTGATGCACTCAATCAATGAGTACACACCATGCTATATTAAATTCAGACCCAAATGTTAGCCAGAGAAATCTGCATGTTTGGAAGGAAATCCCACGCCCTGCAAATCTAAAAATGTTAGAAGTAGGTTGCCCACATGTTTGGTGTACCTGGAGCAATAATGAGGGAAGGTTTGAATCCTCCCTAACACTTGCAACAGATAATTTTATCCTTTTTTCCTCTGTATATGCAGATACATTTAAGATTTTCACTGTTTGAAAAACTGGCACAACTTTGGCCTGCAACTCATTATTGTTGAGTACAAATCTATCAACACTTATATTATATTTTATAGATCACTTTAAATTTCTTTTAATCTTCTATTTCTGGTCTCTGGTTTGCTTTTTGGTCAGCCAATTTTCATTTTTAGGAAGCTCTGCACCTTCCTTATTTTCCTTGCTTTTATCTTTCTTTGACGTCCTAGGCATTATTTTGTCTTATCAACAAATTCTATTTTTCTTGAACTTCATCCTTGGTGTATTTTCTTCCTTGTCAGCAAAATACTAATTTTGCAAACCAATCAGCCCTTTCCTTCTCTCTCTATCTATCAGCAATATTTAACTTTTTCAAACTTTGTTTCTTTGCTCCATATTTTCCTTATCGACAAATCATACCTTTCTCAAACTTGGCTTTCCTTCACCTTCTTTTGCGTCTATCGGTAAATCTTTAATTTGTCAAACCTTTCTTACTCTTCCCTTTTTGACCTTGTCCAATTTGGCCTATCGAAAAATCCTCCATTTCCTGAACTTTACCTCCCTTTGTCTTCCTTTACCTTTCTACTTGGTCAACAAGTTTGCGTTATCGAAAAACTTTCAAAGTTCCAAACTTTTCACTACTTTAGCCTTTAGCCGATTTGTCAACTGAACACTTTCTTCTCCTTTCTTTGTTTTCCTTAACCACTTTTGTACTTGTGTTTCCCTTATCAGCAAACTTGACTTTTTGCGAACTCTACCATCTTTCACCCTTTGTCAAAATTTTTATCCTCTGCCAAAATTCTCCTCTTGGTTCCTTATTTCTTTTCTGTTGGCAAATTTGTCCATTGCCAAACCACTCTCCTTTATCGACAACTTGTGCTCATCACGAGCCTTGTCATTTTTCTTTACTATCAGAAAAATGGCCATTGGTGAAACCCCTCGTCGACGTATCTGGAGCTTTTCAAACTTCCAAATTCACTAAAAAGCACTTTTCCTTCAACTTTTCTTTCTTTGCCTTGGAAAACAAGCACTTGCCCTGACCTTTGATGCTTCCATCCTCTGTCGGTGAATTTGTCATCAGTAAAACCCACCATCGGCAAACTAATAAGTTTGCAAACTACAACATTCACTGACAAAGGGTTTCATCCTCCCCTTTTCCTTTGTTGATTGACGCCTTCTTTCCGCTTTATCAATGAGTCGGGGAATTGGTGAACTTTTGAAATATCGCTAGTTCAGAAATTCATCGATTCATCGACTAAAGGCAAAAATGACATTTTTTTCTAAGGGAAAAATGGGAAACATAGGGGAATGATACTTCTTCAATTTTTGAACTAAAATCCCTATAAAAGATCTCTCTTATTGGTTTTAAATAGGGGTTTTTAACTGCAAGGGAAAAATAGGGAATTTTAATGGATTTTTGGGGCATAATAGGGCTTGAGAACAAAATTTTCCAGGTGCCAACACTGGCTCTGGTTGGGAATGTGTGATAAGCATTGTCATAGTGAGGACCTCAGAACATCTCTAGGAAGACCAAAAGTAAAAAAAGAACAAGGGAAACAACAGAAACATATTTACAATAAGGGCATATATTCAAGAGAGCATACAGTCATAAAGGCAAAATGACTATAAGCAAAATTTTAGAGCACTGCAGGCCATACCTGCACAAAATTGTTACAACTACTTGCCTCTATCAAAGACAAGTTGAATGCACTAGCTGATCTCTCTCAAACCAAATCTACACTTTTCTCCTAGTTATAACAAATGAAGACTGACATTCCCAGGGGGTTTTTCAATGTTGGCAGGGGGCTCAAGCAAGGTGACCCCCTATCTCCCTACCTCTTCATCTTGCTAGTTGAATCCCTTAGCAAAAGTTTTCTCAATCTACTACATTCCAGAGAAATTAAAGGTGTTAAACCAGCTTCAATAGCAACCCCTGGAGTGATTCAACAATTTGTGGATGACACCATTTTGTTTGGCTCAACTTCAGTGGTTGAGGCCAAAAAGTGGAAAATAGTTATTCAAACTTATGCTACCTCAGCAGGCCAATGCATCAATTATGACAAAAATCAGGTTTACTTCTTTAACACCCTGTTTGTTCTGCAACAAAAGGTTAGGGGGATCCTTGGTTGTTCGATGGGCAAGTTACCTGGTATTTACCAAATCTTTTTAATGGAATTCCCAGGGGGTTTTTCAATGCTGGTAGGGGGCTCAGGCAAGGTGACCCCCTATCTCCCTACCTCTTCATCTTGTTGGTTGAATCCCTTAGCAGAATTTTTCTCAATCTGCTACATTCTAGAGAAATTAAAGGTGTTAAACTAGCTTCAACAGCAACCTTTGTAGTGATTCAACAATTTGTGGATGACACCATTCTATTTAGCTCAGCTTCGATGGTTGAGGCCAAAAAGTGGAAAATAGTTATTCAAACTTATGCTACCTCAGCAAGCCAATGCATCAATTATGACAAAAGTTAGGTTTACTTTTTTAACACCCCATTTGTTCTGCAACAAAAGGTTATGGGGATCCTTGGTTGTTCGGTGGGCAAGTTACCTGGTATTTACCTTGGGCTCCCCTTCTTGGTGAAAGATGCCCCTCCTGAGCACTGGAACTCCATTATTGAAAGGACATAGAGGAAGTTAGCGGGGTGGAAAGGGAAACTCTTGAGTCAAGCAAGTAAGTTCCAATTACTTAAGGCCTCTCTTCAAGGGATTCTTGTTTATTTTATGTCTCTTTTCAAAATTCCTAATTATATAGGTGAGAGATTAGAGAAAATACAAAGAAACTTTTTATGGACAGGAATGGAAAGCAAGAAAAGACTGGCCCTTGTTGGATGGGACTACAGACCGAAACTCTAGGGGGGTTTAGGTCTAAGCAAGCTGAATCTGCTTAATAAAGCTTTGATCTCTAAGGTGGAATGGAATCTCTTAATGGGCAACAAAGACTGGGGGAAATTATGCATGCAAAATACTTTGGGAATCTGGTCCCTAAGGACTTTTTACTCACTACTGACTTTCCCAAAGGCTCGGTGATATGGAATAACATCTTGAAATATAGATCAGTTCTTTTAAAGGGTGTTAAGTGGAAATTGGGAGATGGAGAAACTATAAGGTTTTGGAAAGACAACTGGATTAATGGATGATCGTTAAAGAAACTACAAAATTTCATGGGATTGGTTAATATTGTTGTGCATCATTTTGGTGGACTGGTCCATGACTATTTCCTTCTTGACAAAAGGGGGTGGAAGCAGTTGTCTAACTATTGTCAAGGTAGGGTCAATCTTATTAGGGCTACTGATGAGATCCAACTCTCTCTAAAAGGGTGTAGAATTCCTCTCTTTCCTTAGAAAGATAAAATTCTCTGGGCTCAAGAGAACTCAGTGTGTTTTACAGTCAAATCTACCTATAGTCTTTTCCTTCCTCAAAATGTTGATCCCCTCTAGAAGAAAATCTGGAATCACAATCTAATACCAAAGATTAACCACTTCTGGTGGCTGGAGGTGCAAAATAAAATTCTTACGTTGGATAACCTATAGATCAAGGGTTTCCAAATCCTAACAGATGTATCCTTTGTATGAAAGAAGAGGAGATTGTCCCACATATTCTCTTACACTATGACTTTGCTTGGGAGGTTTGGTGCACCACCCTATTTATGTTAGATGTGCCTTGGTGCTAGAATGGGGATTTAGTGGATTGCATTAGAGCTTGGTCCCCCCTTTTTCCAATCTTGTGTGCAGAGAAATCTGGGCCCTGGTTCCCCCTATCATTTCCTGGTGTTTATAGAAAGAAAGGAATAATAAACTTTTTAGACAAAAGTTCAGAGAGCCTAGAGAAGTGTTTGAATTGGTTGTCAAACTACTACAAGACAACATCATCAATAGCTCGATAAGAGCTGTCGAAACTCCTCTGAATGTTGTTGAATCATATATGATCAATCAATGGACCATCCCATTGAGTATATGTAGGGTGGATGATAGCAGGAAAAAAGCTAGGGCTAGCACTAAATGGTCCCCTCCTCCTGAGGGCTGGTTTTTGCTCAATTTTGATTGTGCTGCGAAAGGTAATCCTGGGTTAGCTAGTGGTGGGGGATTAATAAGATCATATAATGGTTCCCTCTGTATTGCTTTTGCTAGAATCCTAGGTGAGAATACCAATAATATCGTGGAGGCCACAACTCTTCTATGGGGAATTAAATTTTCCCTAGCTCTAGGCATATCATTGTTGAAGGGGATTCTAAAATTGTGATCAAAGCTGTCAAAGGATGTGTTAAAGTCAGCTGACAGATGGAGGATATTGTGTAAGATATAAAAGCCCTCCTATTAAACTTTGAAGGAAGGGAAGTGAGACATATATAGGGAGGGTACCAAAATTGCCGACCTTTTAGCTAACCTTTGGATTAATATTAATCCCCTAAGATGTTGGAAAAATATAGACAATCTGCCTTTAAACATTATTGCTAGCATACAGAAGGAAGCATCTCACTAATTCTTCATGACTATAATGATTTTTTGTAATGCTTGGTGTTGTATTATTTCAGTCTTCTCTCACTTCGAGAGGAGACGTGACCTCTACGATATCTTTGAGAGCCCCGCCAATCCCTATGTGGTGATGTGGATGATGAAGACCCACGTGGATGTGAAAAAACTCAGCAATAAGCATGTCTGGAGGATTAATAGATTTGGAAAGTCTTTTCATCCACCCTCTGGTGTGTTGGCTATGAAAGGCTCACACGAGTGAACCTCTAAAGGCAATAATGATTCGAGCATGCACGTTGATGAGAAGGACATACATGGAAATGTGAGCAAGGATTTGGAATTAAAGTTTTTTATTCTACCTTCTAGATTGTTCATCTGACTCTTCTCCTTACTCTGCAACTATATTTTTAGTGTTGAGTTTTGTTGGTTAAGGAAGATGGGTGGAGATAAGGTGAGAACTGAACCCATGAACTATGGTGAATTCAAAGATGATGCATAGGTTTGGAGTATAGCGTATGAGGGAGGGGTCACCCCCTACCTTGAAAACCTAAATGGTTTGACAAGCTTTTATCAGCCCAGTTTGCTGCCTCGTGGGACGGTAATAGGATGGTGACAGTGGGGGGTGTCCAGTTTGAGGTTTCAGAGGATGCCATTGCCAAAGCTATGGGTCTGCCCTACTCCGAGAATAGGCTTAAGAAGAAAACGTGATTCCAGGACATCGAGGGAATGAAATTGTTCTTTAGGGAAGGATAAAAACAAATAAGATTGCAAGGTGGCTTTGAAAGGGAAAGCCTGGTAAGCCCTTGGAACTGGGTTTGTTTTTTAGTCATGAATTATTTTACTTTAGAAGGGAGATACAAAGTGTTTTACCACTACCATTTTGCTTTCCCTAACCATTTTTGGCACAAAATTGAGGTCAACTTTCCCTCCTTCCTGCTCTCTAGTCTAGAGGCTTCAGTGATTCAATCCAAAAAAACCTGAGGGTAACCTTGAGGTTTCTACCTTGCCTCTGCATCAAGGGCTCATTTTCCATCTCTACCAGTACATCTTGCCATGTGCCCTTCAAAACCCTCTCCTACCCGACTGGTTGATGACAGTTCCATGGATGACCCTGAAGACAAAGTCCCCCTTAGTGTGAGGATTGGAAATCCTACCAAGAGGAATAAATTTGTGCCTTCGACGCCCAAATTCTCCCACTAACCTACCTTTGAGTTCTTCGGCCCCTGTTCCCAGTCCTTCAGTTTCCAAGGCCAATTCTTCTTCTAAATCCCGTTCTGGAAGTCATACCCTACAGGCCCTTGTTTCCCATGTGGAAGCAGTTGTGGGCCTTTGCAATTTAAAAAACAATAGTCCTATACAAGGTAGCAAAAAATGTAAAAGAGGGACTCCTGCGTAGAGCAAAGGTGATGGGAAAAGTTGTAAAAGTGCTAAGAAGGGCGGGAAGGTTGTTCATTAGACTCAGGGGATGATGGATGAATAGGAAAATTAGTTGGAAGAGGAAGTTGAGATGGTGAAGGAAAGGGCCAAGGGAAAACAAGGTGTTGTCAGAAGACCTAGTACCAGAAGATCCTCTAGACTTGCGAAGGATAAGCCCCAAGTTCTTAAGATTGTGGACTACTCTTCTATCTCTGATTAGGAGGACTTTGGAAAGAAGGTGGAAGTTAAAAATGTGAAGACCACTCTAGTTCAGGATCAGGAGGGAACCAGCCATTTTGAGTCCATGAATAATTCCTTCTATGACACCAACAATGAAGACACAGTGATTCTGGAAATCCTAGACAAGCAGGTTATGAGCACTAGGATGGAGATGGACAATAAGAGACTAGAGAAGGAATTGATAGAGGTTAAGACACATCTGGTTGCAATGGAGTCTAAAGTTAGGGTGTTGATCAATCTAGTGTTGAAGTCTTCTCACATGGTTGTTGTTGCTTTCTCAGTTCTACAGGATGACCAGTTCAATGGCATGGATTCTCTATTGGAGAATAAGGAGAATATGTTTAACTTGCTCAATGATGATTGGAAGGAACTTCTTAGCTAGTTATTTCCTTGGTTTATATTTTTTTCACTCAAACACTATTTTTTGGTTATGGTGTTAAACTGCTGGTTTTGGGATGTTTGAGGCTTCGTGCCTATTTTGCTGCCTTTTGGCTTTTGTTATTGGGATCTGCACCCAAGTTTGCAGCAATTTGCAACAAATGTTTATGAAGCCAAGACCAGCTTCACCAATGAAATTATTGTTGTAGGGCAACCATAAGAAATAGATGCATGACCTATTCCAAGTTGCATCATGTTTGTTCCTAGTAGCAAGGGGTGAAAAATATAAAACCAGGTCAGCAACAAAAGAAATAAATGAAGACGAACCTTCATTATCATGTGCCAAGATATCATCCCTTTTGACCTCCTCATTCAAATTGAGAGAAAAAGAGAATACCTCCAATTCACATGGCAAAGCAAACTATGTCTAAATGCACTGTTGGTCCACAAGAGAAGGCACTTCATCTTTTAGAGTAAACTAGAAAGACTCTAGCTCTATCATATCCTCAAGTTGGGCTGCAACATGTTGAAACTTAGGCATACACATGCCTCACTGCTCATTCACATCAATGTCCCATACAAAGGACTCAACCTCTACTGCAACACCAACACATTCACCAAGGCATTTCATCTCTTACGGTAGGTTTTCCTACCCTTTGACATATGTCACACTATCTTGCATACTTGTTTGCATCCTTAAACAATGTAGGCCACCAGAATCCTGCCAACATCACATTTCTTGTGATTCCTTCTTCTGATTTGTGTCCTCCAAATATCCCTTCACGAGCTTCTCATAAAATATTATTTCTTTCATATTCCAACACAACTCTTCTTATGATTTCATCTCTATCTATGACATGTAGTTCTCCTTCAATCAATGTATATGTAATGACTTCTGTAGGATCCTTTATCTTTCATTTTTGGAATAGCTTTCTAGGAATTGCCATGTAGATAGTAGGTGTGCTACTTATGTCAATTATTCTGGTACCACATTTATTCTAAATAAACTTGTGTTGGGTAAGTATTCATTTTCTTTTCCTATCTCTTCTCCTATATAATCCTAGATAAATAATTTGGTCCTTGGTTGGCTTTTCTAGGTTTTACCACAATCTTGGAATTAAATTCCTAAAATAGTAATCCATCTACAAATTCTCCCTTCTATTATTGGTTTGTTCATTAAATACAAGAGTGGCTTATGATCAGTAAAGAATGTGAATGAAGTTGCTAATAAATAGTGTCTAAACATTTGCAACACATAGACATAACTAGTGCCTCTCTTTCCTTGTGACAATTTCTGACTAGCATATGCAATTGGATGGTCTTTGTTTCCTCTTGGTTGCACTAAAACTACTCCAATTGTGGTGTCTGATGCTTCCACATGTACATAGAAAGGAATGCTTCAATCTTGGAAAACTAAGATTGGTCTCTCTACTATCTTCTTTTTCAATGTGTCAAAGGCTTCTTGGCATTGGTTTGTCCATTGGAAGTTTTGTTTGTCTTATTTTTTATGAGCTCTTCTTTTGGTTTAGTAATTGCCGCATATCCTTTGATGAATTTTATATGATATCTGTAATGTCCCTTATAGGAACAATACTAATTTTATCCTAAATTATCAATTTCCAAGCAAACAAAGGTTTAGAGAGTACCTTGACTTGATTTAATTCCTGCAAACAAGTTAGAAAATATTTACAATAATATTTCTCATAGACAAGTTAACATGATTAACAACTCATAATGGCATTATTAATCCAACTAAACCTAACTATCTAGGAGACTTAACCATAAGAGAGTGGAAGAGTGTGACTTTGATGGGGTATCTTGGATCCTCTATCCTAGGCCCAAGAGAAGATATACCATCCCCCTTAGCCTCATGTGGCCCATGCCATCCATATGAAGTGGTCTACCTAGTGAGGTATCGTTCCCGTTATCCCCTCATCTTGTCATTTCCTTTCCCTTTCTCTATGATTGGTTCCTTTGAGTTTACATGTTTATGATAGGAGAATGAGATCACAAAAGGTGCCCCAAAAGCCATCATTTCTAAGCCTAAGGGAGGTACCCTTGTACCCTTTGTACCCCCTTTGCCCCAATGGGATTATTCAATCCCCCCTATAGGGGTGGCATACCTAGAAGAGTACCCCATCTCCATTATCCCTCTTGCACCACATTTGCTCCATCATAACATTCATACAAGAATCCACATTAATGCATAATAAACTAATCAACTCATAGTTGCAAACAATTATATCATCAATGCATAATGAATTATGAAGGTGACATATAAATGATAATGTGCATGAACTAATAACTCTGCTCATAGTCTTCATGGATCTATTGATATGCTCAATACAAATGATACATTTTATATCTCTGCTGGTGCACTTGATTTATCTTCTTCATTCCACACATTACTCTTCCTCCTCCAACTTAGAAGTATATTTCTAAATCAAATTATTCTTATCCTTCCCTAACTTTTCTAACTCCCACTCATCTTATATGTTATATTCCCTATGAAGGGAAGCATTCCTTTGAAGAAGGATGTCCCCTCATAGTGATCGTTGCCCCTTTAATTACCAATTGCAACCCCTGTTAACAATTGCTTGACTGCTACTTAATTAATTGTTGAGTATTACCATCTTCTACAAATAAAGATCGCTACACCTTAATTAATGACCCCTCTTTGTCTTGCGCTGCCCTTGGATAATAATCGCTACCTATTCTAAGATCGCAGCCTTTCTTTCTGTATGGATCTCACCTCTTAATAAGAGGTGTTTGTCTTACTTGACAAGTCAGCATCCTTGTCCTTTTGGATTGTTGACTTTGTCTTTATCCCCCCTTATAATTGGAATTATATTTATTTTCATATTATAATATACGATAATAATATATATTTATATATTATCATTATTTATATTTGTTATTTATATTTAAATTGTCAATGTATGTGTATATATATATGTATGTATGTATATATATATATGTATGTATGTATATATATATATATATGTATGTATATATATATACACATTGACAATTTATATTTATTTTCATATATATATAATTACATTTATATTTGTTATGAATATAATATATCTTAAAATATATATTATATTTCAATTATATTAAAATAATAATATTGTTTAATATTATTTCTTAAACATACAATTATTCAATTTGACTTCATTGTTTCATCGTGATGTTTAAATCTTTAATTTAAACAATGTCTTAATATTGGGACATCATAATATCTTGTGTATCCTAAAAATGTCTTTACTTCCATTACTATTTTTTGAGCTGGAAGATTTAAGATTATTGCTACCTTTAATAGGTGCACCATCAAACCTTCCTTGCATATGATGTGTCCTAAGAGGTTCCAAAAGGTACTACAAATATGTATTTCTTCAAGTTTGATGAAATTTATAAACTTCTACATCACTCCAACATAAACCTAAGTACTTGAACATGGTCTTTAATTAACCCATATATTTTCTAGTCATCCAAGTATACTTCCAAGAATTTGTGAATGAAGTCCTTAAATGCGTTGATCATGATTCTATTGAATACCACGAGTGCATTCTTTAAACCAAAGGGCATCACAATATACATAAATTATCCCCTTTCGGTTACAAATGCAGTTTTAGGTTGATCTTCTTCCTAAATTCTTACCTAATGGTATCCTAAGAATCCATCTATAAATGAATAAATTTCCCTTGCTACTATTGATTCTAAGATTTCTTTTATAAATGGGGTTAGAAAGGGGTTGTGTATACAAGCTTTATTTAGTTATTTAAAATCAATGCATACTCTTATTTCACTAGTTTTCTTGTGATGTACCACCATAGGGTTTATCCATTCTACATCTTCCACGGGTTTCATAATACCACTATCTAAAATCTTGTCCAATTTAACCTTCACTCTTGTCTCGACATTAGAATTAAATTGATAAGGTATCTTCCTTTGTGGTTTTTCTTCTTCCTTCAATTATATTTTCATCATTCCTGCTTCTTCCTTGTTACCTTTAAGGTCAGTGAAAGTGCAGGGAAATAAATCTCCATATTCCTTCAATACCTTCGCTAGTTGCATTACTTGCCTTTCATCCTAGTAATCTCCAATTTTGGCCATTTTTGGGTTCTTTTTTGTGGCTATGTTTCCTTCCCTTTTCCTTATAGGTTCATTGAAGTATTTATTTTTTGGTGCATTCATAGTGGCTATATCTCTTTCACCTTCCTCAACTTCTACTTTTAGGTTTTCTAGGTCCTCTTCTTCCTTAGGTTCTCTAGTTTTTCTTGAAGTACAACATAACTTTTGTGGTGGGGTTTCCACCTTATCCATCCATTATATTAATATCCAAATACCTTTTTCCTTTGGTGGTATGGTCTAATATGTCCCTTTGTTGTTCATGTTTCTAACTTCTATTGGAGATAAAATTATCTCTCATTTTTTGGAGTGCATTATGAACAAATCTATTAGGGCTATACAATGAGAATGTTTACATAATTCATCTTGTACCATGGCCCAATCTTCAGTTTCTCCTCTCTTTTCTTGGTTAATATACCATGTTTTTGCAATAGGTGATAGTGTCCAAAAGAAAAGTTGAGTATAAAGCCTTGCATCATACTCCCTTCTATTGGTCCATTACCTGATGTAGTTTTGTAAATGTTCCTTGGGTTTAATCTCGCTACAATATTCTAGAGTGAGTTTCCAATCTCCTTCCACTAGATATCTAGTTTTACAAGGATTGTAAATACCTTCCAAATTGGAATGTTTGGTTTATTGGTGTACCACCATCTTGTCATGTTACATACTAGTGTATCCTATACTGCATCTAATCCCAGGTCTTCCCTTCTAGATATCTTTTCCATATTTTCTAGGTATATCAATAGGTCTCCAACTATAGAGTATCATGGAAGCTAATATGTGAGATACCACATGAAATGTGGTTATAATGTCATGAAATTTTGGTATGTTATCTATCTTCATCCTTGTTTTCATCCTCTGAATTCTACAATGGGTCTTTGTTATTTATGGTAACGAGGCTATGGCTTTTCTCAACCCTTCTTAGACTGTAGACACTTCTTACTCCTAGCATTTTCCTAGATCTTATTTTTGGTTCATCCCAAAGCCAAGCTTCCATTGCATCTTCACTATCAGTGCTATAGTTTTTTCTATAGAGAATAATTTCTCCTTCTGAATTGGGTTCATGCATAGTGTCTTTTGTAGAGATTCTTAGAGAGTACATGGCCTTCTTATCTTCTTCTTCGCTATCCTCTTGAGCCATTTTTTCTATGTAGGTGCTACTCATGTCAATGTATAGGGGTATATGTATTGTTTTATCTTTATCAAAAAATGATATTTCTTCCTTACAAGAATATATTGTCTCATTATAGTTAAAGAACCATTCTAAGTGTTGGAAGGTCTTTCCATGCTTGTGCTTCCTTGTTGACTATTATGGTTTAGGATGGCTTTAGAAGCTTAAGGGTTTTGGATTTGCACTTGCACTTTTGTTTTAACTGTGCGGTGACTTGGTTACCTGGTTCCCCTACTTATGTATGACCGCTTAATGCCCCCCTCTACCCAAGTTTCTTATTGGCCTCATGTTTTATTCATTGGTTACAGTGTGTCCCTCACGTTGGTTCTATGGTGCCAATCTTATGATCCCCTAGCATTTTGTTTGGTAACCCTTGTGATACATGGTTGAACCTTATTGCATCACATTCACCCTTTGCATCACATTTTGGTTGGTGGGCCCCTGCATCATTTATGTGCTATGTAATTTCACGCCGCATGTCCTTGCACCCATTGAAGAGCAGTCCAAAGTGTCTCTTGCCCTGCACACTTTGGCATGATCCCATTGGTTCCTCATGTTCCACTTGGAGGAATAAAAAATGTTAAGATGGTGTCACCCAATGGATAGGTGGTAGTGTCTCATTACATCACACCCGCTATTCGCATTACAATATTAGGTGGTGGGCCTGGTCACATTCTTGTGATGTGCAATGACTGTCGATATTGGAAAAATCAATCGGACGGCCCTTGCTTCACCCGGTGGTAGGAGGTGGGTCCCATAATCTCTTAGAGAGCTAAGATTTTGATCGGTCAGCTTAGGACTAACTCTCATCAGCTCCATTGTGAAACGGGTAGGTGGAAGAGACCTAAAGAAACTTGGGAAGAGAGTGTACTTTCTACACCTCTGGGGCTGTGGAATCAGAAAAACACATTATTTTAGAATGTGACGCTTACACTAACATCAAAGCAAAGTATGTAGATATCCTGACAGTGGTTTCTTGGCATGATCTTTTTGTCGAGAGTGCTTTGGAGAAGATAGGAGAGCTCATAATATCTTTGCACAAAAGAAGAATTACAAGACAAAAGCAAATTTGACAGGGTTGGCTGTCTCTTAGGCTATTTTTATCCTTGTGGACGTTAAAAGCTATACTATTCTATTCTAATGTGTTTTTGGTTACAATAGGTAATGAATTGATTCTAGTTATACATCCTTACGCCTAGGTGTAGCTTGATTGGCCATTGCTTTGGCTAAATTTGAAGTGGCAGCGCCAGCATGGAGTGATGTTGCAGGAGATACAAATGTCCTCTTCCCATTGCATCACAAGGGTTGTTTGCATCGTAATTTTGGATGTGGCTCCCAAAACCAAGATTGCAATGTACAATGACCGTTGATATCTGGTAGCTGAAATTCTGCAGTAGTTTTTTCTCCCGTGAGGGATGAGTTCCAACTGGTAGGTTTGTGATGCAGTGTTGACTAGTTGCAATGCCACCTATGCTAATGTTCTCCATATGCTTACTCCCAATTGACCAAGAAAATGGCAAGTCCCCGTTAATCCAAATGAAAGCAAATAAGTAAGAGGAGCATATGTTAAGCTCTCATCTTGCTATTAGGGTTTGTAACAACACAGATGTAAAGTAGGCATGTATAGAATAATTCATGATTTATTGTGGCTATCGATTTCCCGCACCCACTAATACTGACGACTTGGATTCATGTGAATTTGAAAAGGTTAACGCCAGTGGTGGTAGTTGCAGTATTTTCATGGTAATTGACTAAAATTTTGATTCAATCAAATGGGTTCATCTAGTAGAAACGCGCCACTAGTGTGAAGGCATTTCAGTTTAGCCAGAATTATGGAAACCATATGTTATAGGTCTGAAGAAATAGTTTACGTGGAATTATTTTAGTTGACAAAAGAGGGAGCAATTGCAGTAGGAAATATTGTTGGTGTCCCGTACTTCTGGATTGCCAAGGAATAGGGACTGATTCTTCGGTACAGTGCTACCATCGATTGAACCAAAAGTACCATGGAGGGGACTATAAATTGTGTGATGTGAAATTTGGTAGATAGACTGAAAGAAATACATGAAAAAATCCCCATGATATCCACCCATGCATGAATAGCTACACTCACTTGATGTAGAATTGACTGGCACATGCCTCACTCAAAATATTTAGACTTGATGTTGCTAGGAGGAGGGGGCCATTTCCTCATTTGCATGTGTACTACCTTTTTTTTCTTTGATGGAGAATTCAATTTGAGATGTGTATCATCCCGCACATGTGGCTTTTCTAGACCTTGCTTTCCTCGACCTTTGAGCTTTTCATTATTTCTCTATTTAAAGAATGAGACATTCACTATGTTCATCATTCAGAGTTTGTTATTGTAATTATGAAATCCTTCTACATTTAGTCTAACTATGGTAAGGGAGGATCGGGTATGATCTCTAGAACCTATCTCTTGCAATATTATCCTCCCGGATCCCTTTCCTTTCTCACCTTCTTATTCTAGAAGTTTAGGTTTATTAAATAGTTCTAGTTCCTTTGGATCTACCTTCAGAGGTGAGAAATTATAGCTAGGGTCAGAAATTGTGTTAGGGCTTCCACACACAACATGCAATCTGCAGTACCATGAATTGATTAAGTAGACTGATATAGAGGAAATGAGTCCATTTTTCTCTTGTTGTATGTTGGATTCTAATGCCTTTCTAGTTGAAGAAGGATTGAGCCTTTAGGATCATGGAAAGACTATGACCGCATAGTAGGCCTATTGTGCACAATCTCAAAACCTTCTTGGCTGGAAAACCATAGAGGGAGGAGTTGTTCCAACATGGATGTATGCATATCCTGAGGATCCTATTTCTGCTTCTTCCTCAAGCTTGCGCCTATGGAAGAAGCTAAGTAAACCGAGCAACAATGTCTATAAAAGGGTTATTGATGCAACCCCTCCTCCTCCTTCCCTACCAAAAATATGGAGCAGAGCTCAGATTTCTATCTCCTTGCCCTATCACGCGACCACTCCAATAGCACTAGAAGGAGGTAAATTGTTTTTATAACAACAAACTTGTATTTGGAATTGACAAGTGTCAATCATCCATCTGAGATAAGCCTGGTCTCTCCCTTTAAATAGAGATAGTTTTCATTGTAAAAGAGGTTGGTTCATGAATATACTTTCAGGCAAGGTTTGAAGTGTTGGAGTCAATCTAGGTCTAGTTTTCAAGCCACAATGTATCAGATGTCTAAATCATTTATGTGTAGGTCTATTTGTGAGCAATTTTTGTAATGGCTTTGTAATGTTTTCAACAAATCAATATAAGAGCACACTTCTATTATCATTCATGCATTCTATCTCCATGGCTATTTAAATGTTTCAACGAATTCAAGGAATTCTTGGGTTTACATTTTTTATTCTTTGTATTAGGTCTTTGTTAGTTTGTATTCAAGGAATGCAGTAAGTGTTATGCTTAGATAATTAAGTAAACACACTTTCATGACTAATATGTGGGGCATTTGGATATGTTGTGAATAACTAAGAATGGGTGTATTTCTAAAATGGGAAGACCATTGAGGGTCTAATGTTTCTGCAAGGAAGAAACCTAGTCATTTAGGTTCAGTTGAATGCTATGATTCTCTGTCATTACAAGTTTTGGTTCAGGTATGACTCTGTTGCCCAATGGATTAGGCACCAGTCTAGTGGTTGAGACTAACCCTGCACACCTCTTGTAATGAAATAACTTGCACAATGGAAGAAGATAATATGAAATATTCTGCAAATACTTGATAATAACTAAGAATAACAGGCCACTTCGAGGGGGCAACCTCCAAATATCTGCAATGAGAACACACTTCACAATATGATGATGAAATAAGACTCACATCCTCCTATATATACCTAATTATGCTTAGGATGAATAGACACACCCCTATATAACACCTAGTCTGACCTATCTAACTAAATAATAATATAATAATGATAACATGACTTAATTAGGAGTTAAGATAGCTATAAGCCGACTACTCATAACCCTATGTACACCAATATTAAGGGTGTAGCATGCCCCCCCTCTTCAAAGAAGCATTTTCCTCAATGCTAACCAAATGTGGATTCTTTTGAATGAACTCCTCATCCTCCCATGTGGCCTCTTCAACTAGTAAATTCTTCCATTGGATGAGATACTCACTGAGGGTTCTATTCCTCAGCTTCTTCATGCGTGTTTGAAGAATGCACTCTGGTTCCAAAATTATTCTTCCTTCTTCATCGAGCTCTGGTAGTACTGTTTGAGTATGAATATTCTGCCCAATTACCTTCTTCAAACAAGAAACATGAAAAACTGGATTTAGCTTTATTGTTGGCGGCAACTCTATCTTGTAGGCAACACTACCAATCTTTTGCATGATTTGGTATGGCCCGTAATATCTTGGAGATAACTTATTATTCTTTTTTTGTTGCTTCAGTGAGATTTGTTCATAAGGCTGCAATCTCAAGAAGACCCAATCCCCAACTTCAAAATTTATTTCACTACGATGTTGGTCCGCCTGTTGTTTCATTCGATTTTGTGCCATAGCTAAATTCTCCTTGAGTCCTGAAAGTACCTGTTATTGATAAAGCAAGTGGTCCTCTATTGCCTGAACTCTTGGTGACACCTTTAATGATGATGTGATGGAAGGAGGATGATATCCATAAAGTGTCAAAAATGGAGACATTTTTGATGAGCTATGAAAAGAAGTGTTATACCACCATTCTGCAAGTGGTAGTCAATCTACCCATTGAGACTGTTGCTCTGAAGTGAAACAACACAGATATCCTTCCAAACATTTATTAACAACCTCAGTTTGCCCATCTGATTGAGGATGGTATGAAGAACTATGAGCCAATTGAGTACCCAAACATGAGAATAAATCTTTCCAAAAGTGACTAGTAAAGATAGGATCACGATCACTGATAATAACCTTTAGGTGTACCATGTATCTTTTGGATATTCTCCAAAAAAACTTTTGCCACTGCACTTGCTGTAAAAGGATGTGATAATGCAATGAAATGTGCATATTAGTGAGGCAATCAACTACTATCATGATGACATTATGACCTTTAGATTTGGGAAGCCCTGTGATGAAGTCCATGGATACCTCTTCCGAACGCTAGCTAGGAATAGATAAGGGTTGCAAGAGACCTGGTGTCTTAATTCTCTCTCCCTTATTTCTTTGACAAACCAAACATTTAGCCACAAATTTTTGAACATCACCTTTTAGCCCTTCCCAAAAAAAATCTTGCTTGACCCGATGATATGTCTTCAAAAATCTTGAATGACCACCAACTGGGGACTCATGTAGCTCTGTGAGAATCTTGTGTTTAAGAGTCAAATTCTTGTAGAGATACAAGCGCTCTTTATACCAAAGAATATCCCCCTTCAAACAAAACTTATCTGAACTACTAGGACCACTTTTTAATTGTTGGATGAGATTACTTGTTGCAACATCATTTTGCCACTCTGCTTTGGCTTCTTCCACCCAATTTTCTTGTAATATTGAAAGGGCACACAATAAGGCTTCATCTTTCTCATCCTTCCTAGAAAGTGCGTCGGCCACAATATTTTCCTTCCCTTTCTTATATACAATCTCAAAGTCATATCCCAACATCTTAGTGACCCATTTTTGTTGATCTTCAAAGGATAGTCTTTGTTCCAAAAAATATTTTAGGCTATCATGATCTGTCTTAACCTTGAAGTGTCGACCCATTAAATAAGGCCTCCATTGTTTAACTATGTGAAGGATTGCTAGCATTTCCTTCTCATAAATAGGTTTGAGCTGATTCTTACCCTTTAATTGACGACTCTCAAAAGCAATTGGTTGACCTTCTTGCATGAGAACTGCTCCTATCCCATTTCCAGAAGCATCACATTCCACAATGAATTCCTTGGTGAAGTCTGGAGTGGCAAGCACTGGAGTTGTACACATAGCCTCCTTCAATTGCTCAAATGCTACATTAGCAGACTCATTCCAATGAAAAGAATCCTTCTTCAATAGAGTGGTGAGGGGTGCTGCTATACGAACATAAATCTTCACAAATCTTCTATAGTACCCTGTCAATCCCAAGAAACCCCTCAGTTTCTTAATGGTTTTTGGAATAGGCCATTCCATGATAGCCTTAATTTTGTTAAGGTCCACCTTTACTCCTTCATGTGAAACTATATGTCCCAAATACTCCACCTCCTTAAGACCAAAAGCACACTTGGACGGCTTAGCATAGAGTTGATGATCTTCGAGTAATTGTAATGCTTGATCTACATGTTGCAAATGTTCTTCCCAAGTCTTGCTATAAATCAATATATCATCAAAGAACACTAACACAAACTTTCTCAAGAACTTCTTAAAAATGGAATTCATCAAACTTTGGAATGTAGATGGTGCATTGGTAAGACTGAATGGCATCACCAAAAATTCATAATGGCCCTCATGAGTTTGAAATGTTGTCTTACAAATATCTTCCTCCTTACTCTAAATTTGGTGATAACCAGATCTAAGACCTAACTTAGTAAAATACATAGTTCCATTCAATTCATCTAGCAAATCATCAATGACTAGAATAGGAAACTTATCTTTAATGGTGTACATGTTGAGCACTCTATAATCTGGACACATGCGCCCAGTTTCATCCTTCTTACGCACCATCACCACAGGTGAGGAGTAAGCACTTTGGATATGCCTGATAATTCCTGCCTCTAGCATCTCCTCAACAATTTTTTCTATCTCACTTTTTTGTAGGTGTGGGTACCTATAAGGCCTGATGTTTGGTGGTTGGCTCCCTAGAACTAGTTGTATAGCATTGTCATGATCCCTCTTAGGAGGAAGTCCTTTAGGCATATCTCCAAGAACCACTGAGTGACGATCAATTATTGCTTGTAAATCTGGATGAGTAGGAGCATTAGATTGAGACTTCTAATGAACATAGCTGGGCCACAAATCCATCTGCTCCTTTCTTAAGCAAATTTTGCATTTGATGAGAGCTTACCATTTGTGGGGATTTTACCTTCAACCCCCTTAGCTCCACTACCTTTCCTTCTGATTGAAATCTCATGAATAGTTCTTGGAAGTTCATTTCAATTGTTCCCAATGTAGTAAGCCATTGTACTCCCAAAACAATATCTGCTGCACCCATGGATATCGCATACATTGGGGTATCAAGTTGATAATCTCCCATGGATAATTTAATTCTATGACACTTCCCTGAACAACTAACTGTACCCTCGTTTGCAATCAAAACCTGAAACTCTGGGGCTGGATATATAAAACAATTTAGATAAGTTGCCAACTTTTTGTTGATGAAATTATGAGTACTACCTAAGTCGATCAACACTGTTACTTTCTACTTCTTTAAGAAACCCACTACCTTGAGAGTTTGTGGTGCACTGAAACCTGAGAGTGCATGACAAGAAATGATTGGTTGAGAATCATGTGATTCCTCACTTGACTCCCTATCCTCCTCTAATATGGGTTCCTCCTCTTCTTCCTCACTTGGACCTTCAATATAGAACAATTTATTTTCACTACATTTATGTCCTCGACTGTATTTGCTATCACAATTGAAACACAACCCTTTTTCTCTTTTCTCCTCAATTTGTTGTGGAGTCAACCTAGTAGGTTGAGGAAGAGAAGGTGTTGAATATCCTTTCTCTCTTGTCACATTAGCCCCTTGCTTTCTAGGAATCAAATACTTCTCCTCTACCCTACGTGCCAAGATAAAAGACTCATTTACGAGCTAGGACTAAACATGTGTACCTCATGTTGAATGTGATCCTTGAGACCACCCAAGAATAAATCATTCAAGTTCTCCTCTGTAATTGTATCCACTCTTAAGGATAGATTTTGGAATTTTTGAATATAATCCTTAACTAATCCTGTTTGTTGAAGTTTAGCAAACTGGCTGAAGAAGTTGTATGTCACACTATTGCTATATTGTGCTTGGAGTTCTTCTGTAAAATTGACCATGAGACAGTGAGACCCTTTTTCCTCTGATGAGTACAAATCCAACGATACTAAATGAATTGATCTAGTTCTAGATATAGGGAAGCCATCGTGACCTTTTGTCCATATGGGATTTGATGTACTTCGAAAAAATTCTCCATTTGGTTTATCCATGTTAGAGGATCCTTACCATCGAACTTGTGCATATCCACCTTTGGAAAAAAATTCCTAGATCCCATAGGAGTATTAAAATTTGTGTCATTATTAGCCGACTTGAAGGTTTCACCTTGGTTACTTGAGAACTCCTTTCTTGGTTCATTCATATAGGTGCTTAACATGCTTCGTATATCTGATATATCTCCTCTTAGGTCACACATATCCCTCTTAATTGAGGAAACCTCTTCCTTGACCTTACTTATTTCCTCATTGGGATTACTATCCTCTATTGTTTCTCCATCCTTATCAGAGGATTTCCCCTGTGTGGCAGCATACTTTTTGCCTCTTGTTGCAGGCCCCGTCATGATGGAAACCAATATTTTTGAAATAAATCACACAAATGAAATGTAAATTCTCTAAAAATTTACTATAACTTACTAGGGCCAGTATACCACTTACCCAAAAAAAACTCCAAAAAAATAGCAAATTTACTGCCTTGAGAGCGAATTTGTTGGAAACCCTAATTTTACAATAACTCACTTATTTTTACTTTAATTTTTCCAAGATTTGGACTATAGGCTCCTCTATTATATCTTCAAAAAATCAATACAAATTATACTCCAATTCGGCAGGATGTAAGAGATATGTTGATCTCAAATAAATTGTGTAGAAATCATAATTATGCAATAATTCACTCAAATCTGCTCCAATTCCTCTAAAATCTAGATTGTAGCTTATTTAATATGTTCTTCAAAAACCCTTTAAAAATCTTTAAAAAATTCACTAAAATATGAAAGTTATGCTCTTCCCAAAATCCCCTCCAATGTTGAGAAAAAATCTTGCCTCTACGGTGCCAAGATCATGCTCTAATACCACTTGAAATGAAATAACTTACACAACGGAAGAAGATAATATGAAATATTCTACAAATACTTGATAATAACTGAGAATAATAGGCCACTTCGAGGGGGCAACCTCCAAATATCTCCAATGAGAACACACTTCACAATATGATGATGAAATAAGACTCACATCCTCCTATATATACCTAATTATGCTTAGGATGAATAGACACACCCTTATATAACACCTAGTCTGACCTATCTAACTAAATAATAATATAATAATGATAACATGACTTAATTAGGAGTTAAGATAGCCACAAGCCGACTATTCATAACCCTATGTACACCAATATTAAGGGCGTAGCACCTCTTAAAATGAAAATCATCTTTGTTGTGCTTGTAAATTATTCATAAATTATTTTTTCCTTCCATTATGCACAAAGTCAGGGGTTATATATATTGTTAAACCTTATGTGAAATTGGGGTTGATGCAAAACTTTAAAGGACTTGTGTGTATTATATTTCCCTAGGTTAATGGTGTTGTGAGAAATTGGAAATGGGTGTATCTACGAGGATAATGAACCAGTTTTCCACCTTTGAACTCACAATTGAACCTAACTACCTTAAAGATCTTTCATGTTGTCAACTAGTTCTCTTTGTCCTTCAAAGATCTCTGGGAATACCCTCCTAATCTTGGTAAGGCTCAAAGTGTATCGGAGGTCTATCGATCCTCATGTTCATCGACTTTTCTTCACCCTTGATTTGATCATAGCTTTCTTCCCTTTGTCTGGATCATTCAGTCCATGTGTCTCGATTTTGTGGCAAATACCTTAGAAATGGGAGAGTACAAGAAAAAGAACCAACACTAAGTTTAGCAGGATGTTCAATGTTTCAAAAGGCTCCTTCATTTCTATCACTTCAAAATCAACCTTCTTTTTTATTTCTAGTAAGTTGACTTCTACATCCCTTGAAGTCACAACTGTACTGATGGAGGTACCATCCACAAGGGCAATGTTATAAGGCATGTCATAAAGCGTTAGTCTTCCAAACTCTTCCCAAACTCTTTTGGGTATAATACTAATATATGCTCCCAAATCAACTAGTACATTCTTGAAATGCTTATGGTTTACATGGAGTTCTATCAAGATTTATCTCTTCTTCCATCTCCTTGGGGTTTTTTCTACAAATTTGACATGGGGTCTAGAAATTGTGGTTTTGGTTTTGTTCCAATATTTTGAGAATTGCTTTATTTTTTTAAGAATGTTTTCTTCTTCCATAAAGGTTGCTAAATCCTTCAATAATTTGGCATCTCTTTTTGAAAAGTGTGTCTTGCAGTAGTCTTTTTTCCTCTTTTCTTCTGGGATAATTTTTCTAGTATCCTCAGTTATCTACTTATGTTTTCATTTTGTTGGGAAGTATTCTCCTTCTTCTTGTTTTTCTTCTTGTATTCTTCTTTTTGCAGTGTAAATTCTTCCTCTAGTTGTTATTGTTGCCTTATTTTTCATTCCATATTTCATAATAGCTTGCTTTTTAAGTTCTTTCTTTCTCTCCAAATACTCCTTTTAGAATTGCTTCTCTTCTATAAGTGACAGTTTGCTCCTCATATCCTCCTCACCCAATTTAGTTTTCATGCATATCCTAGCTCCTTGAATGTTTTGCTTGGTATCTTCATTACAAATTTTACTCCTTTGTTGCATTAGGTCCTAATAGCTCTTCACTCTTTGTTTGTGATTGTGTATTTTAAAAATATTGTTATGCTTTGGTGCATGCAAAGATATCATGATTGGAATCGCGATAGAATTTGTAGCTCTTCTTCTTTTCTTCTTGGCATTCATTAGAATAATGTCCCATCTAACCACATCTAAAATAGGTGGTGTCTTCTCTCCTTCCCCTGTCATTTCATCCTTTGTGGTTATTATAATATAATATATTGTCACTTGCAAGAGGTTACTCAATGGTAATCTATGGTGGTGTGAATTGTGTCATATGTACATTGTGTTGATTCCTCCATGCTAGATGTTTATAGCCATGGTCATAGAAGGCTCTCTTGGTCAACCCTTTATCCCTGGCCCTTCCCTTGTGGATAGGATTATTATCATTGCACTAGTGGTTGCATCATGGTTCATGTTCATTGTTGACTTATTTTAGTCTTCCTGGCTCAAATAGTCTTTAGTTGTCTTTGGATACATCTAATTCATAAAATCCATTGTTTGTGCCTCTATTTGCCTTTGCCACTTTGGCTTCCACCCATCATATATATCCAATCTAAGACATTTTCAAGGGGCCCCCATCCTTAAAGCATTCAAGAAAGGAACCTAATTGTTTGCCTTTCATCAAGTTCGCGAGTTCGTGAACTTTTTGAAAGGTTCATGATTTCGATGAAACACTAAAAGGGAGATGGAAGTGTCAAGAAAAGGAAAACAAGCATGTGTTTTGGCATTATGGTAGGTTTGAAGTTTCATCGAAGGCTCGTGATGGGCCATAATTTTTAGCAACAAGGGTTGCCACAACATTTTGCATCACTTAAAGTTGTCAGTTCTAACATGGTTGAGGTGATGCGCCATTAAGAAAAGTGGCATTGAGTCATTCTTGGTGGGGTCGGGCTACTTAACGATTCATCAAAAGAAATTAGATCGTGGAATAAAAACATGTGTTGTCACCACGCGTGTCCAAAAGTTACCAGCCCTGACAACTTTTGGACGATGCTCTATTGGTGGAAGATCATTGATTCATCATGTAACGGGTCCCTATTTCATTAAAGAAAAGCAAGACACAAGACTCTTTCATAGTTTCCATGTGGTAGCACCACACACATCTGGAAGGATGGTAGTGTTGACATTTTCTTAGTATCACGCCATTGGTTGGAGCATCCAACTCATCCCTACAGCAAAGTACGTTTAGTTTGAAGCCTGATGAAGCAAGTAGTGGGTCTTGAGGCGATTCCAAGAGGCTGTAGGTGGCGATACCGCACACATCTAGAATTTGTTAGTTCTAACAACTTCTAGATGGTGGGCCATTAGTTACTAGCAGTGACTCAGCAAGTGGTGGGCTCGGATTCTATAAAGAAGAGGCCAAGGGAGAGGCTGAAGGAAGACATGAAAGAGCCATGCGGCAGCACTGCGTAACTCCTCAATGAACCAACCTTGACACTTATTAGGCCTTGCGCCATGCTTCCATGTGGCATGCGGGGCCCACCATAAGGCAAAGGCACTTTGAACCATCGATCTTGAGTGAAAAACATCCAATGTCTCACGCATCGATAGGCTTGATAAAGCCAATATTGTGCCAGAAATGCCATTAACTGAAGTGGGTGAGTCAGCAAGCCTCCAAGCCTTGCGATCATGACACATGGAAGCTTGATATTCCTCAAGGACACTTCATATTCACTAGAATTATTTGGTTGCACAATTTTAAATCAGATTTGGTTGTTGGAACACTCAAGCAAATTCTTGGTGAGTCTAAATACTGCAGGCCTTCTCTCGAGATGCCATGAATGCAATTCAAGTGTCGAGGCACTGACAGGCGATGGAGTGGGTGTGATTCAATATGGTAGTTATTGAGGTAGATGGGGTAGGAATTTCTTGCCCATGTTCAACTTCGTGATTCAATGCCCAAGTTATTGAGGTGGATGGGGTAGGTGATTCTAATCCAGGTGCAGCCCTAAATGAATTGCTATATATACTTGATCAAGAGATGTTTCAAGGGTTCCTGAATTCTAGAAGACAAGGTTCTTTATCTGGAGAAATCTCTCAAGCCTTTGTGGGTGTTTCCAAGAGTCAATTGAATATTGATAGACTGTGCCATTTTGGCCTCTCACATCTTCGTTTTGATTCAACCATAAATGGAAGATTGTCAATATGTGCTCTATTTTGCATGCATTGAATCATTCTCTCTTTTTATTTTCTTACCTGGCGTATGCAGCCTCTATTTGTAAATCTAAAGCTATCAAACTTTCTACAATTTAATGACTATGTTCTCCACTTTTCATTGTTGCATCTATGTCTCTCTTGTTTCATGTTTGCAAATATTGTGCATGATCAATCATATGCTAGAGGGGACGTTCTATCTTTGGCATTGCACCATTTTAATTAGGATTTCTTTTCAATCTCTTCTTTTCTCCAAAAGTTTGAAGTAGAATTCACTAAATATCCTAGAAGGAGCCCGCTTCTAAAATCTCTAAGTTCATCCAGCAAGCCACGTCCCACGTTTGCAGGATTTCCCATTATTGGTGATTGGTTTGTATCTAAGAGAAATCTTAGGTGCAAATTTAAGCATCAAAATTTTTTGGTAAACCTAGTGGGACCAATTTGATGATCCTTAGATCATCCATTGAAGAGTTTTTGTGCATTCTTTAGTGCATCTTTCCATTTAGGGTAGTTTTCTTCAACACCATGGTGACTCCAAGATCAAATCTATTGGTTTAAGTAGTCCAAGTGCTTAAAGACTAACAAGGATCATGATTTAGGTGATATTCTTGATATTTCCCCTTCCTTTGAAGCTTTCTAATCACCTAGTGACTCTTTTGGTATGTACTTGGTTCCCAAGGAGTAGATATGATTGCTCTTGTTTTCAAGAATATTTGAATGAATCTCTAACTCCTTTGAATTCTCTTGTATGTTAAACTATTATGAGGGTTATGTCCCTTCCCCTCCACCTTATGAAAATGTAGTTTTTATGCCTTCCTATCAATCATATCAGCTTGAAAATGCTTATGGTTTTATGCCAAATGGCCCCACTACAACAAGATATCTATGGTCTCATAGTGTTTACCTCCCTTCTCCCTGCTCATCCTTCTTGGTAACCTTCCCACGCTTATTATCGACCTCAAGAAGCCTATTTTACTCCCAATTAGTATGGTTACCCTCATAGTCAACCTCAAGATATTGTCAACATGAGTATCAGGGACACCATGTTAGATTTTCGAAGAGAGTTAGATGAGGTTGATAGAGAGCAGGAGTATAGCTTGTGGCAAGAAGAGCTTGCTTATCAAGCTTATCCTCACCAACAGGAAATGGAAGCACAAGAAAGATATGAATAAGAATGCTTTGCTATGTAGATTGTAGCTAAGGAGGAGCGGATGAGGCAATTGCTTGCCCAAATACAGAGGATGGAAGCCCAATCAACCTCCTTCATCTCTCCTATAGCTATGGATCACCCTATACAAGAAGAGTTTTCAACATTCAAAATCTTGAGCTTCAAGCAAGGAAGCCTTTCAAATCTTCAAGTCAGTCTCCTCGCTTCAAAGTTCTATGTTTTAGAGGCTCTCATCCCTTGCAAGAATCTATTCCTATGCAAACTCAACCCATAACCCCTTAGGAACAACCCTCTCAAGAAACTATTCTCCTTCAAGAAGGTACAAGTGAGGAACAATTTGCTGGGAATCATGCACATTTGGGGAATGAGGATTCATGCCCAATAATGAATCCTATAGATTATGATTCATTTGAAGTTTTTTCTCATGATTTTGATGAGATGAATGAGAGAAGAATGCAAAGATCACATGGTGAGAATCTTCATATGCAAATGCATCTTGTGCAAGAATCAAATAATGAGGAATATTCTGGTGATAATGATTCCTTGGCTACTCTTGAAGCTGCAAAGAACTTGTAGAGGAATGAGGAAATCTCCATATCTCAATCCAAGGAAGAAGTTGTAAAGGAAATTATCGTGGAGATTGCAGAGTGGGAGCATTGATCTATTTAATGAGCTTCCTCATTTTGTAGGGGATAGCATTGAGGAGTTTGAGAATGATAAAAAAACAAATTGAAGATGTGTTCTCAATTATCCAATAAGGATATCATCTTCTCAATGAAGGAGATTCCACCATTGAGTAGACGCATAACTTCTTTTCAAAGCCTATTTTAGATGGTCACTTGGGAAGCACAAGTGAGGAGGATCCTCAGATCCACTCAAAGCCCCATTATCTTGATACATCAAAGGACATCTGCATCAGTAAAGATTTTCTTTTAAGCAACAATCACACTCCTTCCTTCATCCAGGAGGAGATTCCAATTAGATTCAAGACAATACTAGACATCAACGTCACCTTCAAGCTAGATTTTGGCATTGACTTGGATCATGGGCATGAAGAGGACCATGCAAATGAATTCGTTGGTGGCTATAAGATATTGATCACCTCCAAATGCAAGCAAGAGCATGAGCCCTAAGGCTAGATATCTCCTTCCCACCCTCCTCAAGATGAAGGGCAGTATGTTGATCAACATGAAGGGCATTAAAAAGTGGAAGAGGAGATTCCTAAATGAAGAGAGGAAAAGAGGTACAAATTTTCATTATACTTCTTTATGCAATTTATTTGGCCTCTTGTAAGCCTGAAATGGATTGCACGAAGCAGGATTTATAGAAGTTATTTCACCACTCCTTTGGATGGACATGTTCCCATTTGTTTTTAGTTTTAGGAATAGGTTGTGTCTTGCAAAATTAGTTAGATTTCAATTTTAGTTTTGTCTTTCAATAAAGTCAGTTTTAGAAGCAGTGGTGGTTAGAGGTTCGGCGCATGGTTAGTGGTTTATCAGTCAAAGAGGTCTCAAAAATTTAGACTTTGATGCCCAATGGAGTAAAGGCTTCAAATCTGAGGTTCTACGTGTGCAGGCACACTTCCCCTACAGGTCACCAAAATATTGACTTCTCTTAGTCTTCCTAATTCAAATAGTCTTTGGTTGTCTTTAGATACATCTAATTCATAAAATCCATGTTTGTGCCTCTATTTTATTTTGCCGCTATGGTTTCCACCCATGTATATATCTGATCTGAGACATTTTCAATGGGCCCTCATCCTCAAAAGATTCAAGAAAGGAACCTAAGTGTTTGCCTTTTGGCAAGTTTGCGAGTTCATGAACTTGTTGAAAGGTTCATGGTTCATCGATTCGTGGTTTCAAAAAAACATTGAAAGGGAGATGGAAGCGTCAAGAAAAGGAAAACAAGCATGTGTTTCAGCATTTCGACAGGTTCACAAACCTGCCAAAAATGATTCATTGGTTCATGAGTTCTTTATATCGCCGAAAGGCCAACAGGTGGGTGCAAAGACAGAGCAAGGAAACAAGAAACAAAGCAAAAGTTTTAGTGGTTTGGCGAGTTCACAAACACACAGAAAGGGGGTTTACAGGTTTGAAGTTTCGTCAAAAGCCCGTGACAAGCCGTCATTTTTATCAACAAGGGTTGCCACATGGCAACATTTCGCATCACTTAAAGTTGTCAATTCTGACATGATTGAGGTGATGTGTCATTAAAACAAGTGGCACGTAGTCATTCTTGGTGAGGCTGGGCTACTTAAGGATTCATCAAAAGAAAGGAGACCATAGAGCAGAAACACATGGCATCACCACACATGTCCAAAAGTCGTTATCCCTAACAACTTTTGGATAGCTGACAACTTTTGGACAATGCGCTATTGGTCAAAGATTGCTAAGTCATTACGCAGCAGGTTCTCATTTCATCAAAGAAAAGCAAGGCGCAAGACTCTTTTGTTGTTCTTATGTGGTGGCACCTCGCGCATCCAGAAGGATGGCAACAGTAATATTTTCTTAGTATCACACCATTAGCTAGAGCATCCAACTCAGCCCTACAACAAGGCTCGTTCAATTTCAAGCCTGATGAAGCAAGAAGCAGTGGGTCCTAAGGTGATTCTGAGAGGCTCCACGTGGCAATATCTAGAAGTTGTCAATTTTGAAAACTTCTAGACGATGTGCCATTGGTTAGTAGCAATGACTCAACAAGCGGTGGGCCCAAATTCTTTATAAAGAAGAGGCTGAGGGAGATGCCGAAGGAAGGCATGAAAGAGCCACACAGTAGCACTGCACAACTCCTTGATGAAGTAACCCTGACACTCCTTAGGCCTTGTACCATCTTTCCACGTGGCATGCAGGGCCCACCATAGGATGAAGGCACTTCGAACCGTTAATCTCAAGCGAGAAACATCCAATGGCTCGCGCATTACCAGGCTCAATAGAGCCAACAGTTGCACCTGATATGCCATTAACTGAAGTGGACAAGCTAGCAAGCCTTCAATCCTTGCAAGCATGACATGTGGCAGCTTGAAATTCCTCCAGGACACTTTAGATTCACCAGAATTTTTCAGTTGCATGATTTTAAATCAGATTTGATTGTTGAACCACCTGCATAGATTCTTGATGAGTCTGAATGCCGCATTCCTTCTCCTGAGATGACATGAATGCAATTCAAGTGTCGAGGCACTGATAGCCAATGGAGTGAGTACAATTCAATGCGGTAGTTATTGAGGCAAATGGGGTAGGAATTTCCTACCTAGGTTTAGCTTCATAATTCAATGCCAAAGTTATTGAGGCAAATGGGGTAGGTGATTCTAGCCCAGGTGCAGCCTAAATGAATTGCTATATACACCTGATCAGGAGATGTTTCAATGGTTACCAAATTCCAAAAGAGGGGGTTCTTTATCTAGCAAAAGCTCTCATGCCTTTTTGGGCATTTCCAAGGGTCAAGAAAATATTGATGGACTGTGCCATTTTGGCCTCTCGCATCTTTGTTTTGATTCAACCATGAATAGAAGATTTTCATTCTGTGCTCTATTTTGCCTATATTGAATCATTCTATCTTTCTCCTCTTATCTTGTGTATGCAGCCTCTATTTGTAAATTTGAAGCTATCAGACTTTCTACAGTTGAATGACTATGTGTTCTCCACTTTTCATTATTGCATCTATGTCTCTTTTATTTCATGTTCACAAATACTGTGCATGATCAGTCATATGCTAAAGGGGGCATTCTTTCTTTAACATTTAGCCATTTTAATTAGGATTTCTTTTCAGTCTCCTCTTTTCTCCCAAAGTTTGAAGTAGAATTTACTGAATATCCTACGAAGAGTCAGCTTCTAAAATCCATGGGATCATCCTAAAAGTCACATCCCACATTTGTAGGATTTCCCATTGTTGATGATTGGTCTATATCTGAGAGAAATCTTAGGTGCAAATTTACGCATTAGCATTCATCATCCTCCCTTAGTCTGAACAAAAGAGATGGGCAATCATCTATTTCATGGTCATCCCATTCACTGCAAATCCCACAATATACACTTTTTAACTTCCTAGGGTTGATTGTATATCAAATTTGAGTGGCGTGGCCTTTTTCCCACCTTTTATCATCTGTGATTCATTTCTTAGATGGCCTTCTTCTATACAGTAAGTGCACCATATCTTCTTTCTTTGAGTTGATGGTATTATTAGGCTATTTTCCCCCTTAGCCAATATGTCTTGTTTGATTTTTAACTATTCCAACTCCAGTCTCATCTTCTCCAATTCCTTACTCTCTATCTCCTTATTCTTTATTCTTCAAGGCTATGCTTCTATTATGCATGTGAACTCTACCACACTTAAGTATGTCTGAAAGGTCCTTCTATCCAACATAATTCTAATTTCTGGTGGTAGTCAAGACACAAACCACTCAACTCTTTGTTTCTTTGTTAGTGGCTCTTCCATTTTTCTTACTAATTCTTTGAATCTGTGGTCAAATTCTATAATCATTTCCCCTTGTATATTGCAGTGTACATATTGCATTCTGATAGAGCAAAGCACCCAAGACATCTGCAAACCAAAAAGAAACCTTCACAAATGAAAGAGAGAAGCAACGTAGAAGAAGCTATTTCACCAAGAGTGAATAAATATATTCAGATGAGATGATAAACTACAGTGTACAAGCCTTTTAAAGGCATGAAATATTTGACGGGTGGAAAAACTACCTGTTACGGGAAAAAAACCACCCTACGGGAAAAAATAATTATCCCTATGTTAAAAACTTAACACACTAACACCCCTCTTAAGTGCAAACTTAGGGAGAATTATTATGCAAAATCAAGATGCAATATGGGTTCCGGCTACACAACCATGTTAGGTAACCATTTACAATGCAAAAAACAGAAATCTCTCACAAACGGAGAAAAGGAGAAAAACCCTATGGGAGAAAACTCCTCTCCAAAAGAGAGAAAAACTAAAAATGTTGAAAAGCAAAAAGTGAAAGGGAGGACTCCTCAAGACCCCCCAAGGACAACTTCCTTCACCCCTAACATCAATCGCAAATAGAGATAGCGAGGAGATGCCAAAGGTTTAGTGAAGATGTCTGCAACCTGCTGCTCCGTAGGCAAGTACTCCAAACTAAGAACACCCTCCTGAATGAGCTGCCTAATGAAGTGCATGTGGATCTCAATATGCTTAGTGCGTTGATTTTCCACTGGGTTGTGAGAAATATCACACCAAAGAGTAGTGGGATGATCAGTAGGAAATCCAAACTCAACCATCAACTGTCGAAGCCAAAGAATCTCTTGACTAGCGAAGACTGCTCCTTGATACTCAGCCTCAGTTGATGATAATGCAATAGCAGTTTGCTTCTTGCAAGACCAAGCAACTAGACCAGAACCAAGACAAAAGACAAAGCCAGAAGTGGACTTCCAATCATTAACATCACCAGCCCAATCTGAGTCAGTGAAGCCCACAATCTCAGTAGCTCCTGATGTATAGTGAATGTCAAACTGCTTAGTGCCCTGAATGTATCACAAGATACATTTGGATGCCTTCCAATGACTCATGAGGATCTTGACAGAAATGGGAGACAAGACCAACTACAAAGGAAATATCAGGATGACTATGTGTTAAGTACAGAAGGTTGCCAACCAACTACCGATACAAGGTGGCATCAATTGATGGAGTAGTGCAAGTGGTAGACAACACAACACTTGACTGAAAAGGAGTAGGGACTAGCTTGCAGTCAACCATCCCAAATCTCTGAAGCAAATCAAGAGCATACTTCTGCTGAAAGATGGAAATACCTGCATCTGAAGACCAAGGAAATAATGGAACAAGCCAAGGTTTGTCATATCAAAATGCTCCATCAAAGCTCCCTGACTATCCTTAATCATGGTAAAGGAACTCCCTGTGATAATCAAGTCATCCACATAAAGAACAAGAATGAGAAGATCCCCCCCATGTCTCTGAATATAAACTGTAGGATCAGATTGACATCTAGTGAATCTAGAAGCAAGCAGAAAACTATCCATCTTCTCATACCAAGCCTGAGGAGCTTGTTTGAGACCATACAATGAACGCCTGAGCCTACAAACAAGTGAAGGGTCCTGCACAAACCCTAGTGGCTACTCCATATAGATCTCCTCCTGAAGATCACTGTGTAGGAAAGCACTCTTCACATCCATTCTTCTAATCATTCTTCGCCTTAGGTTTGGAGGGAGGCTTACCACCTACAGACAAATCTATCTTGGGCTTCTTATTCTTACCCTTGCCCTTGGAAGATTGAGCCATCAACGCATGACTTTTAGGAAGAGCATCCATCTGAGTCAACTTGGCCTGCTCCCTAGTTAATCAATCACAAAATACCACAAATGAAGGCATCTTATGGTCTTCTCCCATAGCATCCATAGTAGAATAGAAGGTAGAGGCAAACACTTGAAAAGGACCTCTTAGCTTAAACAAGATCAAGAAAATACACTCTTTTTCATCTTTGGCATGACCACATCCTTTCAATTATGACAAAATCAACTTGAATTTGGCAAGGAAATCCTAAATAGTGGGGAAGGCATCTGGAGACAAAGAGAGAGGTGAGATCAGCTTCAAGTTGCAAGATTTTGAACTGATTGACTTTACCATACAACTCAGCAAGCTTATCCCACACTTCTCTAGGTGTCTTACACTCCGCAATGTGAAACAACAAATTATTAGACACATGGAGACCTATGAGTCCTCTAGCCTCATCCATTTTGTTTCTATGAACAAATTGCTCAAATGGTCTTGTGAACTCAGGTTGATCGGCATCTAACATTTGCCAAAGCCCCCTAGATTGCAACAACTATGATATTTTGAGCTTCTAGGTGTGATAATTGTACGGGGTGAGGTCCGACATGGTTTAAAAGGACACACACTAAGGACTAAAAATGCAATGTACACCCCCCAGAATGTATAAAAAATTGCATTTGAAATTCCCAACACCAAATTTGCCAAAAACTTAAACAATCTTGCAACTTCAAGTTACTCAAACTATCAAAAAATGGAAAAAATTTCATAAAATACCTTGATCACAATGAAGTTCGTTGAAGTAGCTTTCCGACGATGTCTTGTTTGTCAAAAACGGACTTTGTTTGCAAAAGTTGTGCAAGTTTTAAAAAAATGCCTATTTTAGGCTCTTTGGAAGCACAAGCACTCGGTCACTCCATATGACCACAACTAGTACAGGGGCTAAAATATTGAGCCTCTCGGGCCACAACGCAAGCCACCAAGTGATCTCAACCAAGAGTCAATCTCCAATCTCCAAGTTCGAGCACAAAGGACTCCAAATCAACAATCACATGAAAAAGGCAAGTGGTAAGATAGATAAAGGCCAAAAGAGACCTCCGCGGTTTGAATGTGGACGGGCCCACCTCAGCAAACCCTAAGAAAACATTTTAATTGCAGAACTTTATAGATATTAAAGTCTAAAAATATATATATATATATATATATCTCCAACGAACAAACCTCGTACAGCTACTGGAATGGAGTTTGAAATAATTCAAAGGCCATTGCAGATGGAAATGATCTTTGCACGATGTTGGTCGGTTAAAAAGGTTGACACCAAACAATACACGCTGGAGATGATCTATCTGGAGCACACTGGGAATGCCTTTCTCCGAGATCTCTGCTATGAAGACAAAAACTCTTGATGAGAGATAACAAAGGGCCGCCTCGGTTTAGGTAGTATCTTGCCTTCATTTTAAATTGCTATGCAGGTGGAAATACATGGCTTCTATAATGTCTTTGCATAAATAGATTTAATCTCCTACCCAGCAAAAAACTCTTCTCCTAAGCGATCAGCGTGTCAACAAATAAATGATGCCAACTCAATGCCAAACAGGAATGGATGATCTCAAACTCTGATGAAAACTCTCAACGGAAGGAGGCTGCAGAAGACAGCTTTGATACCATGATAGAGCAAAGCACCCAAGACATCTGCAAACCAAAAATAAACCTTCACGAATGAAAGAGAGAAGCAACACAGAAGAAGCTATTTCACCAGGAGTGAATAAATATATTCAAATGAGATGATAAACTACATAGTGTACAAGCCTTTTAAAGGCATGAAATATTTGACAGGTGGAAAAACTACCCGTTACGGGAAAAAACCACCCTACAGGAAAAAACAATTATCCCTATGTTAAAAACTTAACACACTAACACATTCTTTTCTTCTTCCTTTTCTAGTCTTTTTATATCTATATCTATGCCGAAGTCCCTATCTCTCTATCAAATACATTTGCAGAGCCACTAGTTATACCCAAGTATCAAAGAGTGTCTTCTTGTATTCATTGTGTACTTTGGATGTGTCGATGTTGCAATTTTTTGTGATGGATGATTCTTGTTGCAAAGTCTATTGTATACTGCTAACAATGGCCTCCAAGTCAATCTTCTTTTAGAGTCCCTAAGCCACTTTTTATTTTGGTCCTTACACCAATCTTTATGATTCCTAACAACAAAGCAAGCTAGACCTAGAACCATATCTTCTCTCTCTACCTCTTTATTCTCATTCCTTTCTCTCCTATAGCTCGATGCAAATGTCCTCTTACATCTTTATAGATCTGTCTCAAGGTAAATACACTAATCTTTTATATGTATTATAGGTATGTTGGATTACATATGATGTGCTAACTTGTTTGTGTTGCAAGTTATGTTTTTCTCTAACATATTTTTTGCACATTGTGTTTTCCTAACATATTTGTATTGCACGTCTCAAGTTTGGGGGTAAGTTTCATGACCAAAGACATGGTATCCTTTTTATGTATCATCCACATATATTTACTTTTCACATTTATTTTTTGTTCTCTAGCACAGTTATATCTCTTTGTGACATAAGCCCACTAAAATAGGAGCAAAATGTAGAGTCAAAAATTGCACACCTTGTATTTTCTACTATATAAATTGCATTCATTTTCATGTCTTCTCTAATAGCATATTTTATATCATTTTTATTATTTTTTTGCCATGTTGGACTCTACCACAATTGTGGAGATGTCTTTGCAACTGTAAAAGTGTCCCCCTATAAAATTAAATTTGAATGACTATTTTGAACCCACAAGATTAAATTCTATTGTGATTTTCTATGACTCCTATGACCAAAAAACTAAAATAGGGACGTAACCACTTTGGCAAGCTCCTATGCAGTCTTAACCATTTTTTCTTTCCCAAAACAACTTAGCAATTCAACTATACAATGGCATAGTTTGATATCTCTCACCCCTTTTGGCCTCTTTGATTATTCTACCTAAACGGTCACTTTTAGCAAATTCTCATGTATTGTCTCACCTTCTCCTTGGTTGTCTTGTAGTTTTTGTGATTGTACATACATTTTTTTTTCTCTCCACAAAGGATGAATCTACAAAATAGTCTCCTCTGCAATCATGAAAGCGTCATAGATTAAGTCCTATCTAAAATAATAACGGTTCCAGTTACTTTTTATTATTAAGTCTTAGTTTGGCATCCATCCCATTAGTCATCAAGCTAAGTTCTTCGTTCTCATTTTTCATACCATTACAACTACTTGGCTTTATTCTAGTTAAAATTTCCTAGTTTCAAAAGCTAAATCATAGTCTAAAGCTTAAACCAGTAAATAAATCTAGCTTAAGTAGGACACAAAAGAAATTTATTGGAAAAGAATTGGACGTAAAGCAATTTGAGCTTTTATTAATCGCAATCACATAATATTAACATTTCCTTCTTCATTTTATAAGCAATTGTTATTCCTTTTCCAAGAGAGTGCTACAAAGGTGAAAAGTAGTTGTTTATCAAGTGACATCCCATTACATTTACTTTAACAACTTTTAAACTAGAGTAGTTACCTATCTACCTTTTAATCTTTCAAATCCATTAAAAAGAAACATTTTATTGATGAGATCAATCTCATTTTGATCCACTTTTCCAATTTCTTGATAAAAAATTGATTGATCAAGGGGCTCCTCAACAAAAACTCCGTAGAAATAGGAGTCAAAGAGGGAAGAAAACATTGCTAGATTGTTGAGCTTAAACAATTATGCTAGTGTTTGAAAAATGTTTCTCCTACTCGCTACTAAAACCTTATCTTTGCACTCAGATGGTGATTTTCCCCTACTCCTTATGGCAATTCGTGGTGGCGCTACTTTTGTAGGTGTCTCTATCTCCCGCATTGCCCTTAGTGGTGGTTCTACGACTTGTGACGAAGTCCCTAAAAGAGTGATTGCTATTGGGGGAGGTGATGATTTTGTTCCTACTCCAAATGGGTTTTTGGGTTGCAACGTGGGTAGCAATGGCAAGGGTATCTCTACCGGTCTGAATGCTAGTAAAGTTGGCATGAATGCTTTGGGTCATGGCTTGCTTTACGCTGCCATGGCTAGGATGAGGAATCCTACTTGCCCTCCTCCATTGGCCAAGGCTCGACCCCTAGTCTATTCTCAAACCTGTCCAATTGTGGTTTGTAGATAGGAAGAGTAGAATAATGAATTTTTTATGCTCCTTGTGGCTTGACTGGAAGGTTTAACAAGATGTGGCCTTCTCTTCCGGACCTACATCAGTGGGTAATGGAGTCATGGAAGCCTATCACTAAGGGCTATATCAAGCTATTTCCCTATGCTAGGGGGTTTTTTATTACAATATTTCAATCTTCTGAAGATAGGGAGGCAATGTTGGAAGGTAGGCTTTGGATGTGGGGTAAGCATTCCCTCTATCTCAAGTCGTGGTTCCCCTCTTTCAAATCTCTCAGAGAATTGTTAAATATTATGCCCATTTGGGTCAAACTGCCTAACATCCCCCTCCAATTTTAGGAAGACTCTTGCTTTGGTTGTATTGGCAATGCTATTGGTCAATTTCTAAAGGTGGATTCATTCATTTCTAACATTAGCCACTCTACTTTTATATGTCTTCTAGGGGACATTGACACCTCCAGGGCTCTTGCTGGGGATATTGTCTTTATGGTGGAGGATAGGTCGTCCACTTGATTATGAGGGTATCTTCTTTTGTTACAAACATTGCTTCGCTACTAGACATCTCGCATTTTTTTGTTCCCACACTCGCTGCATGAATGCGGGCTCAACTACGTGGTGGCGGAACACCCTCCATGACATTTGATTGTTGGATCTGAGGATGACAAGCCTTCTAGACTCATAGTGACAATTTTTGTTGTGGCCCGTGTGGCTCATCCTGAGGTGGCTCTCCCTAGGGTTGGTACAGCTCTAGTTTAATCATCATCCTTTGCTAGGAATTCTTCTTTAGACTAGGTTCGATCAGCTTCTTTGATTGATCCCTTTTCCCTCTCGATAGATTGTGGGGGGGCTATTGTGCATACTCTACCTATGATTTTTGTGCAGCTTCTAAAATCTTTATTCATACTTTCTTCCTCATCAACAAAGGTGAATCAGGTTGAGGCGACAGCAAAGGAGTTCCCTCTTCTTTCTCCTCGATTTGAAGATTTAGACAATGGTGTGTCTTGGAGGATCGTTCAAAGAAGAGAGGTCTTCCTAAATCAATTTTGAATTCCCATACTCGAGCTAAGGGTGTGTGGATAGCTAGGTCAAGCTCAAGGATGTTTAGGATGTTGACCTCTAGTTGTTGTACTATTGAGGTGGGTTCCCTGCAACTATTTTGTGGAATGACTTTTTTGGTTGTTGTTGCTCTTTGTTTTAGTCCCAGTTCTTGTTGGTCTTGGTTGTTTTGTTGGTTCCATATCTCATGTAACCTATTCCTCTCGCGTTTCGATTGTTTCTCTATAAAAGGGTTTGGGCCCTTTCAAAAACTCATTTTTTATCAATATAAAAACAAGGACTTCTAAGTCTTCAAGTGCAAATAATGTCTTTTGGTTGTCCATAATTTCATGCCACATTTCTTTGTTTTCAACGAAATCCGAAAACTCAAAAATATTGGCATTAGTAGACAGAGCTTTTACTTGCTTAGGAGCATTGGAAGGAAACAAATGTATATAATTTGCTTTCTTTTTACAAGAAAAACAACAGACATTGAACAATTATTGCCGCGACCTTTTTTGTCTTCTAAAAAACTTGTAAGGTTTGAATTTTATTGGTCGAGTTGGCTTGAATCTAGTTTTTACTACTTTTGTCTGCATTTTGCATCCAAAAGTGTAATCTTTTACTATAACTCAACGACGACTTGCATTAATTTTTTTAATCCACCTTGTCTTATTGCATTTTTGCTTGCATCATAAACACTTCGCCACAAATGAAAAACAACTCTTGACACTAACCTCTTGACTAACTACACTATTGAATAATCATCAAGTCTATTGGCTTGTTGGAAAGAATAATAGTGGTTTGCTCGTATAGATATAATCTAATAGATTTTTGTCTCCATCAGCCATAAGGTGCTATGAGTGGTTGTAGTTTGCAGTGTTGAGTAATGGGGACTAATCTTGGTTGTTTAGATGCTCCAATAGTTTTATATACCTAGCTAGTTTAAAACCTATTTACAAAAGGGTTGGGATTAAGTTTTGAAGTATGCTTAGAAGGAAACAAGAAAAATATATCTATAGATATAGGATTTTTTAAAGGCTTGGGCTCATAAGATTTTATATACAAAGGAGCTAGATCTAAAGATGTTTGCTATACAAGATTTAACTCATAAAGGATAGGTGTTAATTGCGATGCTTTCTAGACCTTTCGGTAGCACCTTTCCTTTTTTTTTCCTTCTTCGCCATAAAATATGCAATGGCTACTATATGTGCTTTTACTCCTCTCAATTGTGTAGACATAAAATCTATTTTTTTATGATATTTCATCTATACTTGGTTCTGCATAGGCAATCCAGCTATTAAAAAAATTTAATTGCCTACTTTCTTCTTCTTGATTTGTAGATGAAGCAAAGGAATGTTCTAGCAGAAAAGAGCAATCTACGCTAGTCTTTGTTTGTTCTAACGAAAGACAAAGGTTACCGCATATGCTTGATGGGGAGGCCATTTTCCTACCTTTACAAAATTCTTACTCTTATACTTCCATTGTATTGTTGTGGAGGATCCTTGCCTGACTAGATTAGATCCTTGTCCTTGGAGCATATGGATGTGTGCTACCCCTTGATTTTCTCTTATCTTTATTTTGGGATTTGGATCCCTTGAATTGATAATGACCAAATGGATTCGAGATACATAATTTACAAAGGGATCATGGTTTGGTGATGAGGTGGACATATTATTTTGGTATTTGGATCACGTGAATGGATAATGATGGAATGGATTGGAGATACATTATTTACAAAGGGATCATGGTTTGGTGATGGGTGAACACATGAGTATGCTCATTATTTGTATTATTTGTAGTATGCTCCTCATCCAAAGAGGATGTGAAGTTCAATTTAACTAATACCAACCCATCTTTGTTTGATACACCTTTCAACTGACAAATGACCACATTTTCTCACCTGGATATCATAATTAAATTATGGTTGAACAATACTATCATAAATCCCCTCACTGTGAATAGACATATTTACCTCAACACTCTTTACACTAGTTGACATTTTGGGTTTGAATCTCGAGTCGATATGTAAATTGATTTTTTCTACCAATGGGTATTCAAAATAGCCATCTTTAACTACATACAATTCTCTATTAAAAATACATTCATGGACAGGTCTTGGTTGCATACCACGACCAGAGCTTTCTTCTATGGATCGAATGCTTGGTACTTGTTTCCTTTGAAATCGAAGTGGAAGACCACTTGCATAAAGGAGGGTATTAGATAGTCACTTGAACAAATAAATTGAACCATGCTCTGATACCAATTGACTTGGATCAAGGTCGGAGGCCTTAAACTAGAATCCTCACAAACTAGTTATTCCTAAAACACTACTTTTAAGCACTCTACTATAACTCACTATTATATCAAAACCTCCCCCATGTTCTTAACTGACTTCTATCAATCCTTGTGGAAGTGTCTCAATTAGTTGTGCTTCTTCACGTTGTTTCTTAGAAAAATAAGCAATGGAACTACTTACACATCATTCAGCATAACTAAAACTAGGCTGCCCATATATCAATACAACGATCTCCTTTGAGCATGTCTTATGAATTCCAACCATCAGCAGCTTACAAGATCTCGATTGTTCTTCCATCTCCAAATGCATCCCACTAATAGGTGTGGGAAAAGGCTTCATCTGTTCTGCAAATTGTGGCTAAGCTCCACGCTAAGATTCAAGGTGTTCTCCAAGAATCTCAACTCAAATTCAACGCAATCCATGACCGCCATCTATTACACCATTTTTTCCAAGTTGATGATCACGTTTGGTTTCATTTAAATAGGCAAAAGTATCACCATATAAATAAATTTAAAAAAAAAAGTCAAAACCCATCAAATATGGGTCCGCAGTATCCTTTAGGCCACAAACCCTATTATTTTTTTGCTGAAATATTCTTGCTTGGATCGACATCCATGATGTTTTCGATGGAAGGCAACTCAACTAGTGGTAGATCTCTCTTGGAGATCATCATTACCACTTCATGAGGCCACCACTCCAAATTGTCAACAACCATTGGACTAGGATACTTTGATCATTAATCTAACTCGCATCAATTAAAAGAAGCAAACTGCCTACATTCTTAGTTGCAAAGGTACTCTATTGACAGAGGATTATTTACGTTTATTCATAAACCAATTCATGTTAATATAGAGGAGACATCTTCTTCTAAATGGGGAAAACGATGAGGAGCACACTCGTAGTGATGTCCTCTCTTCTTAATACCTTTATATACGTCATTGCCCTTCCCTTCTATATGGCTCAACTCACCATCACTAGACCCCTTTATAAATTCATGCAGAAAGAAAAAAAGGCTACATGAACAAATTTCAAGAATTTCCCATACACTTGGCCTTCTCCGGCCAACGCTCATCCTCATCCTCTATAATTGTACTTGTGCTGATTCAGTGTGTACATCTTCTATTGAGGATTATGTGACGATTTATTGCTATGTTTTGAAATTGCAAATTACTCGATACATTAATTAATCTCCATTTGCGTCACTGATTTGGCATTTGGTACGAATGGACAACATATTGCGGTCAAAAATAGTGAGGGCTGCCATATTTTTGTACCGCATACAAGAAGTATGTGCCCCAGTAAAAGATTAATTAGCACATTTAATTTTAGTGACATGGTGCAGATATAGTTTATGTAGAAGTGGTCCAAATGCGAAGGGAAGCCAAGGCAAGAATGCTTCAAGAAAACCCTGCCTATTGATATGTCGGCTTACTCAATGGTGTGAGCCATCCATGCTAGATGACGAAGACAGTACAGAATATTGCCAGATACTGGGGGGTTAGTTCCTAATATACAACTAATGTTGCAACACATCATGTTTTTAAGTAAAAGACTAGAGCTACACATAGGAAAATTGAGTTGTTCTAGTTGGGCAGAAGGCTAATATTTAAGTCTTAGCATGATAGCATTCAGCCCCTAGGTTGATGTCAATTTTCTCACCTCTACAAAACATAAGGGTAATCACTTATAATCATAATTGGGGATTGTTCTAATTATCAAAATGCTTGTTGGCTTGGCTAGATCTATGAGGTCAAGGTGTTCATTAAGGATTAGCAATGGTTAAGGGAGAAGGAATAATCTGTTCACAATCAATAGTTGTCAAATTTTGGGCCCAGAGCCAAAGAGAGCATAAGTTAGGAGAGACATGGTGAAAAAATTTGTGTTGTCCAGCTTGTGCTGAAATCCCCACCGGATAGATGGTGCCAAAGATATGTTGAATTGTGATGATAAATCTCATGATAACATGATGTCAACAGTCAAAAGAGTCCAAGCGAAGGCATGGTTGTGATGGAAACAAAGGCAAGAGCATAAATCATGCTAAGGATTCTTTCAATGTTGAAAACCAAAACACAGAGGCAGGTTCTTGTTCCAAGAATCTTTATAATTGATCCATGGAGAACTACACTATCCTTACCATTATCCTTCACTAGGCATTGTATGAATATTGTAAAATACTCTATGTGCTAGTTAGATGTTAAATAGTTATAGACATCTTCATAGCAAACATATCGATTAATATAGAGAACACTTGAGATTTCCTTTAAGTCTTTCCACAGATCTTGCTAATTGCAGATTCATTTCCATCTTTAGCTACTGTCCAGTTAGTCTAGCTAAACTTGGTGATCGTCATGATTTTAGTTTTATTTGTTAAAAATATATATTAAACAGAATTACAGCCCTCATAACTAAGTTGTCTTATATATATTATATATAAAGGCACTTCAAATCTATCTGCCAAAGACTCTGCCCATCAACGAGGATCACGTGACACCATCCATCAAGTTAAACATGTATATGTGAATGTAATGATATTTTTCAAATATTGCTCTCAAGGGTTCGCCTGTGCATGACACACAGCAAACTACCATTTAGACAGCAATAAGTTAATAACTAGTGTATGTAATATAAATCACAATCCAAACTGATACAAATGTTAAGGCACATTAGAAACCTAAGAGTTCCTTCATTCATGACTTTAACCTTATGAATTCAAAGAGCATGTACCAACATGACACTAAACTATCACAGATATTCTTCAACCAACTACTTTTTCCTGTTAAATATTGTTGTCAAGGTTTGTGAAATTTTTGAACCATGTGCCATTTATTACGTTTCTTTTGTACCTTGTGCTTTTGGGCCTAGTTGACCTACTTCTGTCAATTTTGGGCGTTCATATACTTTATTTATTTCTGAAATAAACAAAAACTGCTGAATAGAATGCTGGGAAAGATTTGAAATCAGGCACAGTTAACAAAGCAAATCATAGACGTTTACTATCTAGCAATGCATTTATAATAAATTAAGCAAACAGTAAAACTGAATTTTATCCACAACTAGAATCCTCACAATGCTGTTGATATACATAACTTGCAAAATGCACCAATGAAGATGATATTATAGAAAAACATGATTATACAATAGTACAACCCAAGGCAGTGTAGTGCCTTCAGCAGGCCATGTAAACTACCAGTGCAGAACTGCATTAAAGGATTATAAGTATTCACATATACATCACACCTTTGCCACACAATTAGAATCTGTACATATAATTAAGCTGTTAAATGTTCAAAAATTGGAAAAATTAGAAGCAATCCTTCAAAAAGTGAGATGTACTGGTTACAAAGTAATCTTTGTAGATTGCTAGCTCAAGCGCTTTCTCAATGGTACCCTTGCAAACCAATGCTTGTACACGATTCTTTTGCGTCCCCATTTCCACCATACTGGACCTTTCACAAAGTGCCTTCTGATGATTATCTTTCCTGCACACTCACAGAAGATTGTCACATGGAACAATCAACATGCAGAAAATACATTCATTAAACAACTTCATTTATGTTCACAAAGATTACATGGAAACAGCCCAGAAGCATTTAACTCCATACCATACATTTGAGTCAATGGGCATAGAAAGATAAGATGACAAGAGAGCTGGATAGCCTAAAAACTAACAAACCTGTGACAGATTGAATAATGCAATATTGATCGTTACTTTCAAATTTTCAATTAGTGTAATGTCCCCTTGTAAGAAGATCAAAAATTTCTTAACCTTGCACACAATTTTAACTTCTTAAAGAGAACATTAGTAACCAATAATTCCTTATAACATCATAATATTGTAATTAGGGTTAGTAACCACATATTCATAATCAATATCAAAGTTCATTTCATATATGCATTTCACATTTTTCTCATTTCTATCATATAGAGGTTTCCATGATATGCCTCAGGAGAGTTATCCATGAGCTTGATCGTTAATCTACTCTATGCCACTCACCCCATATGAGTTGGATACGTTAGGGCACTGGTGTAGCAAAACTCACTGTGATAGGCCCAAGGGGCTTCATTACTATACCCGGTAATTCTTCGCCTTCTTGGCTCAAGGGGCTTCATTACTACACCCGATAATTCTTCACCCACTTGAGAGTCACCTACCGTTAAGCCATTAATAATATTTAGGTCTACGCTACCTTAGGCCCAAGGGGCTTCATTACTACACCCGGTAATTCTTCACCTTCTTGGCTCAAGGGGCTTTATGCTATACCCGGCGATTATTCACCCACTTGAGAGTCACCTAAGTGCTAGATCCTAACCGCCCTTCCCTAACTCCATTACCATACTCGTAGGGTGTGTAGATAGGTTAATGGTGAGGCTACTTATTCTCATCTAGGGTATTCCATGTTTAGAGTTATATGTCTTATAAGAACTTATCCTTACTGTCTCGTTGATTGCCATTCAAATTATTTGGCAACATACAATATTCTTCCTTATAGGAATAACGTTCATCATTCTAACATGATTATAAACATTCTTATGTCAAAAACATTATTAGGCTGTCATATTATAGACATTCTTATTCTATTATGGTTATGAGTATTTTCATGCCATTAGGATTATAAACATTCTCATCCTATCATGTATAACATTCTCATTCTATGATAACATTTCCATTCTCTTCTATATACATAATCATTCTATTCTATATAAATATTCTCACTCTATTTCAGTTATAAGCATTGTATACCATTATGATCAGCTAGATGGATTCTACAGATTTATGATTATAAGACATTATTACTTAAGGTAAGAAACATACCTTTGTATAAGTAATCCGCTGGGTCTGCGGTATAGATATATATTTGATCTGATTGAATGCTTGCTGTTATAAGTTACTTCTGCTCTCCTTGCTTTGTATAAGTGATTCGCTGGGAAAAAGGCTGCAATGTGAATGTTCTAATGATGAATCAGATTACTAGTTGCTGAGTCGTATATACTTGTTTTTATGCAGATTCAGAGATATATGATCGAATGAATAGAATATGATGATGAATTGAATTGAATGCTTCCACTGTGGGTATTTCAAGGATGAGATGAGAGATATATGTCTGAATTGAATGATCATATAAAATGATTCGATTAATTGTCTGTTTTCCTTTTTGCCTTGCATATACAAATCCTTCATTATCAAGCGCTCTTCTCTTGTATTCCTTTCTTTAGACTATTCAATGTATATTTTTAAGTGTATTGTTTCTGTCTTGATCCGTTGCTAGATCTGGTGATTTTTGAATTTAGATGAATGATTTATTGATCAGATGAGATGCCCCTTTTTGGAACCAATTGACCCCCTTAATTAATTTTCTTACCTTTGAAAGGTTGTGACTCCTTGTATGGACGTCCTTCTTGGACCGGTGCTCCCAGCACATTATCATTAATGTTTTAATATAATTATTGCTTTGTCTTTTGTGCCTTGTCTTATTTGTTTTGTCTTTCTTTTATTTGACTCATTATAACATCGGTGCTCTTGGTAACTCTTATTTATCTTTTAATTGCTGTTTTGACTTTAGCGATTTTAGAAAATGCGGCCTCTTACCCGACTCCCATGCGTTTACTATAAAACATCAATTATCTTGCTTTGTCAATATAATCGTATACATTACTCATTGTTTGACACACATGGGAATCGGCCATATGAAGAAATATATTCTTTGGCTTGAGTCTAGATTGGCGTCTCAAAGACTACCATCATGGAGTCAGTCATGTTACTTGAGATTTCTTGTGTTTTGAGACTGATTCGATTAGGAGGAGATTTGATTTCTCTTTTTAATTTCAATATTCGCCTTAAAGAGGGAACATTACTGTCTTGTGATCATTATTTATATTTTATGTTTATAATATAATATTATTCATAGATATATTATTATATAATAAATATTATTATCATAATTTATATTTATATTTAACAATATAATAATATATCGTATTATATATATATATATATATATATAATGACATTTAATATATGATATTTATGAAATATCAATACATATATAATTATATTATTATGGGGACATGACAATTAGTTACTAGTTTCATCACTTCTAGTCTGTAGATCCATAGATTTAAAACTTGTCGGTTACTTATGAACCAAAGAACATAGGTCAGTAAGTTGCTGTAACTCGGCTGGCAAGTTGTAAGCAACTACTCCACAAGTAACTCATAAAAATTTTGTGAGTTGTAAAACATTCGCAAACCACGTGAAATAGAGTCGGCAGTTGAAACACAGTTTTAGGACATTGTTTTCCCTCATTTGACCAGCTTTTTCTCTGCTCTTTCATGCTCACACAAATTTGGCCACTTTTCAGTTGCTATTAAGGGATAATCATCAGATTTTAAGGATTTTTTACAGGATTTTGAAGGATTTGAGAGGAATGTACTTAGTTTTTGGGTTTTTTATTTGAGGTTTTCAAAGTTCTTCCTTCCATTTTAGTTCTGATCTAGAGTTTCAAAGTTTTGTTTTTTGTAATATTTTTCCTCCTCCCTTTCTTTCTTTCCTAAGGTTTTCAAAATATAAATTTGATTAATTTTTTTTTTGGCTAGGGTTTGCACCTTGTAGTAGCAAATCTAGGGAAACCACACAGAAAGCACGGCAAACAGGATTTAGAGAGAGAGAAATGTCAATATGTACTTATTGTGGTTTTCAAATGAGAGGAGGCATTATCACCTCAAATACAACCTTGCACAAATCCTTGGTTGATATGTGCAGTTGTGCATTGTAATAGTCTCTTGACATGGCCAACAGATTCAAGGCTTGTCTACTTAAAAGAATTTAAGACAATTGCATTCACAGGGTTTATTTGATCTTCACAATACTCATGGTTCACAACCTTCGCTGAGACATACTACTTGGAACCAAAAGCAGCTCCTACAAATTTATTAGTAGTTTAATATACTATTCCATGTAGCCAGAAGTTACTTTGGGAATCATTGTCCAATATAATGACCATGGCCAAAAAAGCATTCAAGGCACCTAGTCCTCATGATTTGAGTGGGGCCTTGTTGAAAGAAGCCATGAAACATATACAAGTACTAATAGAAGCTTAGAAATAAATTTGTAACAAAGGGGCTGTAATATTTTGTCTAAAGGCTTAATATAAGGCAAAAATCGCACATCAATAAACTTTCTAGTGGTTACAAAAGACCTGTTGACAGATGATTTGATGCACTTAACAAGTCAAGTAAAGCACTAAGTGTACCTCACTTCTCCTGAAAGGATATCAACTATCCCCGATATATTACCAAGTCATGGTCATGCAGGATAACTCAGTGACCAGTGTAATGCTGCTCTATTTCAAGAGGCTTGTGGTGTATTTAGTTCAGTCAATGTGCTTTGCCAGTTGTATCAACAAATCAGTATTTTCAGATCTAACATGCATCTACCAACTGATTCAAAACATTCATTGCATTCAGATATTACTTTAAGTTCATAGATAGCAATGAATACATACTTGCAGGCATGAGATTCAACTTTATAACAAACAATTTGCAAGTTTCATACCTAAAAGGCTAAAGCTAATCCTATTCTAATCAGATATGCAAAAAATTACAAAAGAAATAAGGGTTTCAAGAGACAAAATGGGCCTGTTTTGTAAGGATGACAAATCTGCTGCTGTTGAAAAGATAAATTCCTTGTAAGACCAATCCTTGTTTGGTCAGTTTACACAACCATGCAAACAAGAAAGGTTTGGAAGTCTGAGGATGATCACCAATGAAGAATGATGCAATGACTATCATATACATGCGCAAAACAGGTGCATACAACCCTCACAGCCTCTAATTCTTGAGATATTTCATTAAGTGCTGCTTGTTGGAATTCATCAATGTTCAGTTGGAATATAGAAATTTTCCATAACAGCATAACCCATGTTTAGAAAACTCATGAAACTAAAGGCAAAACAAGTAAAAAGGTCTGATATATCATATTTTTATTAAGCAGATATTTTTAAACCACTCTACAAAGTTTCAGTGGTCTATTTATAAAGGACAGCCCAAAAAGCAGTCTTTTCCAGCCCAAAAACCCGAGCAAAAATATTAAATTTGAGTTTTACATCAATGCTTGTGATTGAAAAAATCCTAGGGTCTAAAACAAGGCAGATTTAATATGTGCAACTTGTGCTCCAGCATTGAAAAGTTTTCCCCGTAACTGTCCAAAACAACCTTTACAAAATAAAATAATTGATTATAATTCTTTAATCGTTAAATATCACCAAAGTCCAACATGCCGTTTTGGCATAAAAATTTGAACTTTACAAAATATAAAGTTTGATGCCAAATATTTAATCATTACGTTTCATCTTAAACTTGACATGCAAATAGCTGTCATTTCTGTTCGTGTTCATTTATCTGTGCTATCGCTGACAATTTGTATTCTGTCCTCTTCCTCTTCCCTTTTTGGATGATCACCTTGTAAATATTCTTGTAAATTATCGAGAGCTTCCTTTACCAAATTGAAATTCAGTCCATGTGAATATCTGAAATGAATATCCCTGAAAATGATTGTATTTGAAATCTTCTTGGAAACTTTATTGTGTACTGGAAGCTGTCCTTCATATGCATCAAACAACATCTTCATCTTTACAAGCTCGTTGATGGTTTATTCGGTCATACTTTGCTTAATTAAATCTGATAACTCCCGTACTATAGAGTTGATTGAATTCACAGTTCGTGGATCATTAAAAAAGGAACAAGGAATTGCTTCAACGAATGCTTGAATGTCTGCCATTGTGCCATTTCCAAAGTCTCTCGCCTCTGAAAAATCCCTCTTGCCCTCTTTCAAAATTGTAATCCTCCATTTGGTTGATTTAAACCATTCAAGGTGAAGCCCAAGATTATTTTCTTCAAGTATCTCACCCGACATCAATATAGAGAAATCATTTTTTGTCATTTGTTGTAGCTGCAGTAAATTTCCTTCAGTAGTCATAATTTTTCATTGAATTTCCCCTCCAATTCAACAAGGGAGCTAAGATTATCACTGATCGTATGATACAACTTAATTGATCCTTTAATAATCTTCAAATCTTGTGCTAGGAGTGACTCCTTCCACACCCCAGTTGCTTGTATGATACCTCCAATTTCACCTATAAGTTGTAGATTTTTATCTAATGCAGCAAACAGAGTTGATGCAAGTGAAGATGAATCTACTAGTCCAACAGGGTATTGGATATAAGCAGTGAACTGTCCCACATGAGTTTTCAATTGCTCCTTAGTTTGTTCATCTTTATTCATCCTACTCAAAATGGTGGACATGGTTGTCTGCATATTCTCTTTCTCCAACTCTATTGTTTGTCGCCCAAGATTCCTTGTGATTTTGTCATCGGCTGCTGGCATATCTTTCTCTTCCTTATCACAAACAGGGGTAGCTATCTCGGCTATTCTTGATCCCTGAGCATCCATTGAGATAGAAGAGTGAATATGCTACAGAAAAAGTAACAACAAGGTACTAAATATGCAATATGCAATGTGAGCTTTTAACAAGGCAAGGTTTTGATGTTAGGAAGCAATCTGCAAACTTATCTGAAAAGTCCCATGATAGGCCATGCAAAGTTGACAAGAATCGGGGTTCTGGATGCAAACTGCAATTTTACTTTTGTGTCCAAAAAGTCTGAAGTTTTGCTAAGATGGCGAGAACTGGAGTTTGAGATGTGATTTGCAACTTTTGTAAATGCGTTTTGGACTTCCAAAACTCTACTTGTGTATTAGTGGGCAGAGTTTGGAGTTTTAGATGCAGTTTGCAAGTTTTGCTTTTGTGTTGTAAAACTCTGAAACTCTGATAGCAAGATCCGGGGGTTGAGATGCACCTTACAATTTATGTTTCTACGTTGGAAAACTCTGAAACTCCACCATTATATGTGAGGATCAGAGGTTGGGATGCATTTTGCAAAATTTGCAAATTTGTTTGACTTTGAAATGTCTGCAATATGCAAATGGCGGAGATTGGCATTCGGGTTGCAAAAAATGGGGAAAAAAAAAGCCTAAATGGTTAAAATTTCTGCGTGCTTTGTCGAGACAAAAGTAAAATGTAAACAACTAACAACAGAATGTGGCTAGGGCACACAGATCAAATGCATAAATGTGGGAAAAATGGGAAGAACCCTAAATGGTTTACAAAAACAAAAAACAAGGGTTTCCAAACAAAAATGAACATTTAGTCAAAACACACCAAAGTTTCACTCAAAACCGGAAGAACACAAAATTAATGACCACAGGGTTAAAAAAGGGCCTTCACATGCACAGTAAAAATGCATTAAATGCTCCATTGTAGGGTAAGAGAAGAAGTCTGATGCACTTTTGCAAGAAATTGTAAACTTGTTGCAGACCTCCAAAACTCTACTTGAGTAAAGCGTTAGAGATACAAGTGATGTTTGCAAATTTGTAATCCTCCTTCAAAGTTCCGCTTCGAAAATTGGCGAGAACTGCAACTTGAAATACAATTTGCAAAAATTGCATATTTGCACAAAAGGTCCGAACTTCCGCTTAGTTACTCTTTGTGAAGAAACGGAGTTTCCGGACAACTTTGCAACTTCTGCTTATTTTTCCAAAAAGTCCAAAGTTCCATCAAGACGGCGGGGAGTGGAGTTTAAAATGCAATTTTCAAGTTTGTAAAGCGATGGAGAAATTCTGCAATATATTTCGGCAGGAGGTAGAGGTTGAGATGCAATTTGCAAAAATTGTCTATTTGCTTGAAAGTCTGAAACTCTGCCATGAACAAAAATACTCAAATTTGACCCTTAAGATTCAATTTTTCCAACACTTAGACTCAATTCCAAGACCTTAAGGATGACCTCACCCCTTCCCCCAAGGCAAGGACAAGATATTGAGCAAGAGATTTTCATGACATGGACTCAAAACCCAAAAACTAGAAAAACTCCCAACTCAAAACTCGAGGAGCAAAAAGGGGCGAATTTTTGCCAAAGTAAAATGAGGTTCGTTGTGTGAGACACAACAGGACCAATTTATGTTTTTGAAGTCCACTGATACCTCCCACAAAGTGAAGAATACAGAGACATTGTGCAATATGTTGGAGGAGGTGGTCATGGAAGTAGGTGTTAAGAATTTTGTCCAAATTGTAATTGAAAATGCAACAACATATGTAGCTGACAATGCAGCAACATATGCAGCAGCAGGGAGATTTCTTGAGGAGAGGCATCCTACAATGTTTTAGAGCCCTTGCATTACCTATTGCATTAATCTCTTACTCGACATAGGAAAATTGAATGAGTAAAAATCATAATCCAAGAAAGCCAAAATTATCACCAAATACATCTGCAATCACCCCTAAGTGCCTAACTTGATGAGAGAGCACACCAAAAGAATGGAGTTTGTGCTAAGTTGCCGGTTCGGGTTCGGGTTCGGGTTTGCGGGTTCGGTTCGTGGATTCGGCTTAAAAAATTTCGAGTTTGGGTTCGGTTCGTGGATTTGGCTTAAAAAAAAAATTGAGTTTGGGTTCGGTTTGTCCGTACTATATATATTTTAATTTTCTATTTTCACACATATTCTATTATATTAATATATTTAATATTATTTTTATCAATATATTTTAATTTTATATTTTAATACATATACTATCATATTAATATATCTAATAATATTAAAATATATAATATATTTATTATTATTATATATATTAAACATATTACTATTAATGTTATTACCTAAGATACCGGGTTCTTCAATAATGGTCCCCGTACCCGTATGGGTTCTTTTCCGGTCCTGGTATGGGTCTAGTACTCCCTGGGATTCATCCAGGGTCCTTCCCGGCCAGGGTGCTCGGGGGGGACGCTAGGCGAACCCCGGGTGAAAATGCATGAAAAAATTAAAATATATATTCTAAAGATAGTTTAGGAAGTTCTTGGATATATATTGACAATTCAAACATTGTACTTTCTTATTAATTATGCATTTTATGGTTAAATTTTTGTCTCTGCAATTAGGGTGTTTCATTTAAAATATGGTATGAGGCCACAAGAAAATGACTAAAGGCAAAGGTCTATGGGAGTGAGAGTGCCCAATAATTAAGGATGTGAAATAAAGGTGAGCAAACAAAAGAGACATTGAATGAGAGAAATCCAGTTAGTGTGTGGTAGGAACCGATATAGAAGATTGTTGAAATACAAAGGGAAGAAAATCCTGTTGGCAAGGACAGATATTTTGCATGTATTTGTAGTTTGCGTGAGAAATTTTATGCACATGTAGAAAACATAAATGATATATAAAGGATCAAATTTCTCATGTAGAAAACATAAATGACATATAAAGGATCTGAGGCATCCTCATTGGACATCCTCAGAAATGCAGCAAAGGCCAAATGTCTTTTTTTAATTATTTTTGATGAGAAATTTTAGTGTTAAGATTAAATTTGGAGAGCCAATGCAAAAGACAAAAACTGGGGAGTCTCTCGTCTATCTCCAACACAGTAGAAATGTTCATTTACTCTTATGTAATACTCGGGAGAAGAAGAGGATTAGTTGAGCTACAACAAATGCCTTAGTTGTTTATTATATATTATATAGTTATATATAAATTAATTATTTTATATATATAATATATATACATAAGTATAAATATTTATTAATCTATATAGTTATATATATTAATTTAATTATATATATATATGTTGTCGTACCGTACCGGGGCCAAAAAAATTACCGTATTCTCGTACCCGAACCTCGTACCCGTATCTAAACCCGTACCAGGATCGGCAGCTTAGGTTATTACATATAATAATATTATATATTATATTATTAATATATATTTATAATATAATAATATATTATAAATAAAAATATATATCATATCATAAATATAACATTACATTATTAATTAATAATAATTTATATATATGTAATATTATATTGTTAATATATATTATATTATTAATTTATATTTATATATTATAATATTACATTGTTAATTAATAATTTATTTTTATATATTATAACACTATATTAATATATAAAACATAAATGTAATAAGATGTAATAAATATTAATAATAAAATCATTATATTATAATATAAGATATAATATTTGCGTATAGTTGAAAACATATTATAATATAAGATATAATAGTTTGCGTATGCTCGAAAAATTATCTCCAGGACTAAAAAATTCACGCGGAAATTTTTCTGAGCTCTTCAATTGTTCCTATCTGCAGGGATGGTATTATCTGCAGCGATTCAGGAAAATCCCTAAAGTCGTTAATCGTCTATCAAATTCCGTCAAATACCCCAGCGAATCGAATGACGAATCAAACCGAACCCCGAACTCAGTTCGATCCGGATCCGGGGCTCTAGGGCACGAATCCGGTAACATAGAGTTTGTGTGATCAAGAGTCACACAATTTGCCACAAACTCCATCATATTGAACAATATAGTAGCCTCACTGACGTCTCTTAAGCAAGATGTTTGTGAGCGCTCAATGGTTGGAGTCTCCATATTCTGAAAAACCCTAAGGGGAAAGGATTTTGAAGATGATTTGATGTGTTTGCAAAGAGCACAAACAAAATCCTCAAGGTAACTTTAAACTTAACAACTACAAACTTGCAAAGTAGTTAACTACATGACTCTATACAATTGTAATTCTTAGATTTCCCATTTACTTTTTATTTGTTGTCATTATTCAAATTTGTATTAATTTTAATTCTGAAAATTCAAAATATTTGTTTTTAAGTGACAAAACCTTTGGCTAAGGTTCTAAGTTTGGTTGATGGTGAAAAAAAACCAATGCTTTACATATATTAGGCCATGCACAAGGGTAATGAGGCTATCCAATATTATTATGGGAAATATAAATAAAAATATAAACCCAAATGACACATAATTGATTGGAGGTCAAACAAGCAACTCCACCAACATATAGATGGAGTGGCCAACTCCTTGAACCCAATATTTTTCTTCTCTAATTCCTTTAAAGGCTAATGAAAGGTTATTGATGGCACCAACACATGCCTATAGAGGACAACACTTGACAAATTCCTTATATACAATTCTTGATAAGTTGCAAATATACAAAGATGGGGAGGAGATGCTCTTTGCTTCAACTCTGTCCATTCAAAGGAGAATGAACCACTTTGCAATTTTTTGGTGTAAAAAAATGTTGTAAAATCACCAAATCTTTAGAGCCTAGCCATCTATATTTTGTGCAAACCGTGTAGCACTTCTAGGTGTGAGCACAATTGGAGCATGTTTGAAACCATTCAACCAATGAAGAACAATACATTAATCCAAAAGCACTTCAATGCCCTTTCTTTTGTGCAGTATAATCTATGTCTTTCCATCAAAAAATGGACAAGAAAGAGACTCATAATGCAATTGACTTGGATAACATCAAGCCATCTTGGTCTAAAAGTAATATAAAACCAGACTTATGCATCCTCTAAATTCACTTTTAACAGTGCTTCCCCATGATGTGTCCCTAGGCCTAGCAACTTCAGTACATGAGGATGAGACATCCCTTACATCGAGCATTCCCCCTGCCCCCTTTTCTGTGGAACATTAGGGGACACCCCTAAAATAGGAGTCCCTTTTTTTAAACAAATAATGGAGATACCTTGACTTCCCCAAGATGCCCAATATAAGTCATGACATGTCTCAACCACCCCAAGGACATCAAGGTGTCACCCATATCACAACCTTCAAAACTAGCAAGAGAAAAATAACAATGCAAAGAAAAAAATTCTAGCACAACTAAAACCCTAAAACAATATCAACCCACCACTAACTCTCCAATTTACAAACTTGTAGCTTTCCTCGGAAAGAAATCACCCCACTTGTGGGAAAAACCACCTCCATATAAAATTTCTCGTGTTTTGTTGAGTTCATCAAGGACAAAAGAGTGAGTGATGATGAAATCCCAGTTAGTTTCAATGTCGCATTCATGTTTATCGAAGTCCTGATTGATGTGGCCATTGAGATTGTTAAATGCAAGATTGATGATGAGATAGCTCCCCTTGCAGAGTTGTGCTCAAGTCTACTTTTTTCACTTTCCAAGAGTTGTCTATGAACAATCTAATGGTGTTGACATGGAGTCTCCATTATCTCTTGTAGTAACCAATCTTTTCATGGAACATTTCAAGGAGACAATCCTTAATTCCTTCCCCCTTAGGCCAAGATGTTGGAAACGCTACATAGATGATGCTAACCTATGTTGACAACATAGTCTGGACAAATTAGAAGAATTTCATTTCCATCTAAACAACATTATAGAAAGCATTAAGTTTATTAAAGCACTTGAACAAGATAACAAACTCCCCTTCTTTGACATTCTTCTCCATAGAAAACTAGACGGATCTTTAGCCATCCAAGTTTATAGAAAAGCTATGCATGGACTATTATCTACACGTTTCTTCCCATCACCATCCTACCCAAAAAGCAAGCATCTTTAAAACTTTAGCTACTAGATCAGTCTGAATCTATGATGAGGAACAAATCGCTCATGAAATTGCCCATCTAGCCAAAGTTCTTAAAATGAATGAGTGCCTAACCAAACACATTTCTAGAGTGATTAAACAAGCCAAAACATCTCACAAAAAAGAATAACTCTCCCAATATCCTTATTGCTACCCACTTGTACATTGAAGGCATCTCCAACAAAAATTTCAAAATCCTATAGAAAAAAGCCATCAAGTGCTCAAACTGCATACACCAGTGAGAAGTCTCATCTCATCCCTTCTACCAAAGATCCTAGAGAACTCCTTCACAAATCAAGGGTCTATAGGGTTAAATGCTCATTTGGAACACCTTACATTGGAGAAATAGGTCGCATCCACCAACACACGGATGGATTAAGGAGCATAGTGCTAACATTAAACATGAGCACATTGGCAAATCCAAACTTGCTAAACATTCATCCAATACTAAACATCACATACACTTAGAGGCCGCTTAAGTCCTAGCTAAAGAAGAAAACTTCTTTGAAAGAAAGTTGAAATGGGTAGTAGAAATCAACAAACACCCACATAACCTTAACTAGAATGAAAATTGGAGTTTGAGCTTGTCATGGCAACCTATGTTAACCACTGTTAAAAATAATCACAACAACCATGCTTTACTTGCTTCTCTTGCCTTTCACCTCTCATATTGTGTGCTAGTTCATACCTTCCTCTGACTTTCCCCTTATTTTCACCCCTTTCCTTTCTTCTCGTTTTCACCTCCCCTTTATCTTTCCACTTTTTGTCTTCCCTTCACCAACTTCTATATTTTACCACCCTCTTCAATTTCCCTCTTTTCCTTCTTCTCTAGGTTTTTTTAATTATTTTTTGTTCCACTTTATTTTCCTTCCTCTTCCACATTCACACTTCCATTCCTTATGTTATCGAATTTTCTTGTAAGTTTGGCCCATTGCATTCCATCTTTGTATTTATTTTCTTCCTTTTCTAGCCACTTTATCTCTTCTATTAGACTTTTCCCTCAACTTTTGTATCATATGTATATTTATTATTATAATGATAATTATCATTATTATTGTTAATATTATTGTCATTATTATTACTAATATTAATTATTATAACTTAAGATTAATATTATCATTAACATTATTATAAACTATAATTTTATTGTTTGCTTCTTTGCTATCTTTTGCTTTTTTCCTATGTTACACGGGGACACGTCCCCTGCCCTGAGACCTCCGTCCCCATCCCCATTCCCGTCCCCATCCCCCCAGGCATCCCCAAAATCAAATATACATTTTCTACTGTTTAGAGGAAAAAAACTTACAACTGGCAATGAAATATTGCTGTTATACTGCTGTCATGATTAAAGTTACTGCTGTTATACTGCTATCATGATTAAATTTATTCCTGTTATTCAACTTTTTTTTTTTTTTTAAATAATGCGCCTGGTAAACTTTTTAACATGACCGGTGACGCTGGTGCGACACGCCCTCCGGCTCCACACAACGCTTTTGCCTAGAGCTATGAACCGGTGAGGCCACAACACGGGAGACCTCATCCCCAAGAAAGAACACTTCAAACCTGCGAGCTCGTTGGCCCAGCGAAGGCGTAACGCCTTGCGAGCTCGTTGGCCTAGCGGAGGTTTGAACTCTGGTGACCGCCACTACAACCGAGCGACTTAACCACCGAACCATGCCCTTATCGGCTATTCCTGTTATTCAATTTATAGTCTTATACTTGTAGAAATATCTCTCTCTATCTCTCTCTCTTTGAAAAATTCATATATATTGCCATCCCCAAAAAATGGCCCTCGGACTGCTGTTCCCAAAATGTGTCCCCTGCCATCCCCCTGTTCCCATCCCCATCCCCAAAACGCCATGGAACATAGCTTTTTTCTATTCATTATTTATTGGTCTAGATTTCATTATTTTATTATCTTGGCAAGCCTTATTTTACTTTTCTTTGATCTTTGATCTTTGATCTTTGATCTTTGACTTTCTCATTTCCTATGTTCTAAACACTTCCTCTTGCCCTCACCAAGTATTCAGCAAGTCTAGCCTACAATTCGCTCATCTCTTTTCCTCATCCTAATGATGGATCACTAAGTGTGATCCAAAATATTGATACAAAAAAGCTTACAGTTATTTCCAGAAGCATACTAGCTCATTTACATGGACTTTAGAAAAATCATGTCTACCATATAAAAATATATTAAAAAAGGCATAATTTGCACAAAAATATACAAAATTTAATACACAACACAACTGATGGTTGATATTTCAATGTCAAATGTTAAAAGATAAATCAAAACAGTTTATATATGTTAAAATTATAGTAATACTCATTGGTCAAATATGCAACTCCACATGGAAACTCTACTACAAATCATCATATTACTCTTCATTGAAACAGAAAATCATCAATGCCATTCCCACTAGCCACACCATATGTGTCCTGCATAGCAGCTTCCTGCCCCTCATTGTCAATCGAGACTAAGGAAAGTTGTGCAACAGAAGCATCCAAGTCAAGATGCCCCAGTGCTACATCCTAATGTCTCAATGGCCCCAAGTACTTGATTTGTTTGGAAAACAACATGATGCTTCAACACAAATCAAACTTACAGACCTGAGTAATTAGAGCAATAGAGTTTTGGGTGAGTGATGAATGAAAGGCAAGAATTGTTGTTCACTTTTGTTTTTTCCATTATTAGTGTTCTCAATGTAGTTAAGCAGTTTCTTTTAGGGTTAGTTTAACTTCTTTATATACTTTTTCATTAAAAAAAAAAATCCTAGGCATGGTACAGCCTAAGTACACCCATATATGTCCCAAGACTGAGGGTCCTATCAAAGTACACCCTATGTTTGCCTGGGCCTTACCAAGTCAAGACCCACAATACCTTGGGTTTACCTAGACCAGGACATGTACCCAGTATGTGTACACACTGAGTACATGCAGAACCCATAATGTAAATATTCATCTTGAATCTCACTACAAGGCCTGGAAAATAAACTACATTCTTTGCACATTTGTGTCAGCTTCTAAACTCATCTATCAAGAATCTATTGCTTCATGCATAATCTAATTCAATTGGACCTCTTTTTTTCAAATAGAAACCCCACCATATCACAAGTCTATAGACTATAACCCATCTCATTCGCACCTTATATTGCATTTCCAACAACAATTGTTCGCAACAAGTGTCTGTTCCAAATTATCTACCTCAGTTAAATACTGGTTCACCTGAACCAATATTTGTGCAACCGATTCTCCAGACATTGCATACCATCTAACCAGTCCCTTCATTGATGTGTTGATGATGGAGGTCCAACCCTACCCACCTACTATGTGGTTCAATTGCTAGATTGTATCTTCCAATTTTCCAAACTCACATTGCACTGACTGCATTCCTTCAACTTGTTTATAGTTTCCTTGTTGGATGATTTAGCAAGGGTAATCACCGTGGAAGCTAGCATTTTTTCAGTTGCAACTTAACCACATAAAGAAACTGAACAGGCATCAAAGTCTAAGTCACTTTTAGAAAGAGCACACCAAACAACTCTAGAATAGTAACACTTACAATCCTTGTTCTCTTCATTCTCAAGGGTGGATTGACCAAAAAGCTCAATTGGCCAGTACTCTTGACCATCCAAAGTTTCCACAGTTGATGTTTGCACATTTTCTAGCCACATAGGAATGCTTCACGTTTGAAAAATACTAATAGAAACTTGAGAGTGAGTGTTCAAAACTGGCACTAGGGTCTCTTTCTTTTGTAGTCCTCATGCTTGATCTTGCCATGCTGTTGACCACGGACTATTCTGTATACTTTCATTTGTTGTACTTGGAACATCTGTCAGCTTAAGGTTACTTGCTAATGTAACTAATGCATCTTGCATTGATGTAACTGATGTGTTTTATGCGGATAGGATTTCTATATTCTGTACTTGAACCTCTTTAGTATTATTTGTGTTTCTTGTGCTCTGTAATTGATAAGCCTTAGCTATTTCTAGATTTTCCATTTCCTTTGATTTGATATACAAGTATTAAAATTGAAATTAAAAAAATCTCTATAATGTGGTTCCATGCTTCATCATTGCCCCACATACTGCTGCTCTTTTAATTTGGTGTGTGCTCGTGCTTGCACACATGGATTTCTGCAAGTGTGTATCCAAGTGTGTGTGCAGGTGCACGTCTGTGCATGTGTGTGTGCATGCGCATGTATGTGTGTGTGTGCAGCACATATATTTTTTATACTTATTATCAAACCTTTCCTTTCCATTATTAACCTAAACATTTCAATATTTAGTATGTTTATGTAAGAAGTTAAAACTTAAGTGTCTTATGCGGATAGCATTTCTATATTCTGTACTTGAACCTCTTTAGTATTATTTGTGTTTCTTGTGCTCTGTATTTGATAAGCCTTAGCTATTTCTAGATTTTCCATTTCCTTTGATTTGATATACAAGTATTAAATTGAAATTAAAAAAATCTATATAATGTGGTTCCATGCTTCATCATTGCCCCACATACTGCTGCTCTTTTATTTTGGTGTGTGCTCATGCTTGCACACATGCATTTCTGCAAGTGTGTATCCAAGTGTGTGTGCAGGTGCACGTCTGTGCATGTGTGTGTGCATGCGCATGTATGTGTGTGTGTGTGCAGCACATATATTTTTTATATTTAATTCTCAAACCTTTCCTTTCCATTATTAACCTAAACATTTCAATATTTAGTATGTTTATGTAAGAAGTTAAAACTTACTTTTCTTTCTAGTGTACAATGCTTGCCACTGCGACTGCAACTGAAGATAATGCTCCTTTACACTTGACCAGTACTTTGACTGAATTTCAAGAACCTCAAGGAGTGTCTGTAGACCAGATTTTGATGGTTGGATATCATGAGGAAGTGGTTCAGGGTTATCTCCAAGAAGCACCTGTTATTCATATTTAGGATATGGATTTTGTTAGCATGTGTTAAAATAAAAGAAAGAACCAAACACTGTCTTTCTGCCATCTCATATAATATCTATGGAAAACATCTAATGTTAAAATAAAGAATTGTACTTGTCTTGGGTCAAAAAGTAGCAAGGAATCATATGTGCCCCCTATGAAGACAATGTATACTTATATCATATATTTGTGGCAATTAGAGAACAGATCATTAGTTAAACAATGTGACTGACAGTTACATTTATGAATCAAGTTGCAAGAATGGAAATAAATTAAAATCTTACAAGTTATACAAGCAATAGATTTAGAAAAGGAAACAAAATATAGTGTCAATCTAAGATGACAAAAAAAAAAGATCACAAACTATTAACATTGAAAGAAGCCCTTGACAAGTACACGTGTACACACCCACACCCACCTGCTCACACATGTGGCGCACATCAGTAACCTTTATGAATCAAATCGCAAGAATGGAAATAAATTAAAATGTAAGTTATACAAGCAAAAGATTTGGAAAAGGTGACAAAATATAGTGTCAATCTAAGATGAAATAAACGATCATGAACCATTCACATTGAAAGAAATGCTTGACAAGTACACAAACATACACACACGTACACACCCACATGCACATGCACATGCATGCACGCACACACACATACTCACACACACTCCCACGCACCCACACACGCACCCATGTGCACATGCACGTGCACAAACTCTCCCTAGAAAAATAATTCGTGTCATATTAGCTCCAACTCCCTACTTCCATGACAGCCCTTGGATCTAATTCCCTTAGCTCAAGTTAATATAGATTGTTTCATCTATTGGCATTCCTGACCCTAAAACACACATTAAAGTAATACAACTTGAATTGGCACTAAAATTTTTAACCATACTAGAAACCTCAGTTATGGAATATCATATGGCCATCATCACAGCATAGATGACAGACGATCTCCCATGCCCAAACCTATATGAAATTCATTGCCGGTCCTCTGCTGAAAGACAGATCCACTGATTTGTAGGTCCAACAGCTTCAGCATATTCCCAAAACCTTCTGATCCAAGAGCCACAATAAGGGTTGAAACTTGAAACTTACATGCCTCCTAATTATAAGTACCACAATGATCTTCCCTATGCCAGAAATCCACTTTGGACATGAGGATTGAAATAGGAGCCCAAGTTTAAAAATCCTAGAGGATAAAAAACAATGAAGAACATTACAACTATTTTGTTGGGGGGTGGGGAGAAGGGGTACAGGGGGCAGCAAGCACGATAGTTAAGATAAACTAAAACATCACTGACCCTCCTTGAATTCACCTTACCAATGACAATGTAGTTAGCATAAAATAACTTCGTTATGTTATGTTAATATGTTTGTATCCAACTATGTACTAATTACTTATCAGCTTGTGGGTAATTGTTAGGAGTCAACTATTGGTGGTTATCGACAATTGTGTTCTGCTTGACAACTGTTGGGTACTTTAAAAAGCTTCTCATAGTCAAGGAAGTTAGTCTGATCTTGATAGATGCTCTCTAGTCTACATCTTGTACAAGCACTACTCTGAATGAAATAAGCAATCATTGATATTGGTTTACAATCGCTTGGTATGTACTATTAAACTATCAGTTTACATTGCAATGTGTACAGTTATTATTTGGCAGTAAACATTTGGCATCATTGCCTATAACGAAGTCAGGTCAAATTCATAAAGAACCAACATCAGTCAATAACTATTGACAACTACACCTAAGATCGACAAAATTAATGCCCTTAACCCCAAACAAAGGTTGGAGAAGATCATAGCATAGTTAGGGGGAAATATCATGAAGTCAGACGATCCCTCTAGATACTGTAACAACAAAAATGAAGGAGGGTGCGGAAAGCAGCTCACTCTAGAAATCTATCAATCTGAAGTGAAAGCCGGAGCAAAAGTCGAAGTTTAGATGTGTACGTTAGAGGCATAGTCAAGAGTGAATACATCAAAACATTCAACTAGCTCCAAACAACCATATAGAGGAAGAGTGGGTCGAGATGCCAAACATCTCCCCCTTCTAGAAGAAGAGTGTGTGGATCTTGCAGACCGATTCCAATACAAGGAAGAGCCTCCTCTATATGAGGAAAGTCTTCATTGTGAGACGAAGTCCAAGGACTCCTTCATAGACAAAGAGAGGGAAGCATATGAGATCAACCTTCAAGGCATTGAAGAGTTTTTGATAGAAGAAGAAGAAATTGAGCCAAAAATATCCAAGGCAAAGGATTAGAGTGGAGAAAAGAAAACTTGAAGGCGATACAAGTGTGCGGAATGTTAAAGCCTCAGGAAGAGTCGAGCATTCTCACATGTCTAAGAGTGCCGGGAGAGCACTGGTATGTTCGAATTAGAGCTTCTTGAGGAGCAAGTTCCAAGCACTAAATGTGCATCAAGGTCAAGCCATGGTGATTCCACCAACAATCTCAAGTGTAGAGAGGCAAAAATTGCCTAAGTTTATGACAGATGGATATGGATATTTTCAAAAAGACAACTTAAATATTATTATAGGGCCTATGTAATATTTAAATAAGTGTTTTTAACACTTTATTCAATATGTGATCCAAAAAGGGAATTTGGATGTAATTTAAAAGTATTTTTAAATACTTGGAAGGAAAAAAGTAAATTTTTTTTTTTTTTTTAAATAGAGGGCCCAAAGTGAGCACCTATAAAGGAGAGGTCAAGGCTCACATCAAATCATTCGTATTTGTCATTTCGCTATTCCTTCCAATTTGGAGTTTGAAGCATTCAAGTATGAAAACCCTTGGTGTGGGAGATCTAGAGGACAAAAACCCTCTTGGTTTCCAAATTTGGATTTGAAGACAAAAACCCTCTTATCCCTTAGAGGTGATTCCATCCAGGGATCACAATTGTGCTGATTTGTTGAAGATTGATTGAGGAATCAAAGCCATTTTCAATTTGCTACAGTACCACTATAGTACCAAGTGTGTTTATTTGCTGATTTTGAAGAGTTTTAATGTTGTTGCTGCTAAGAAGGGTTTAGATCTGCTCAAATTCAGTGTTTCCAACCATCATTAATGTTGTGTCCAGCCTTTAATCATTGTTTCCAGTCATCATAAGTGTTGCGCCTAGGGTTTCAGATTATTTGCTGCTGTTTATGAGACTTTCCAGCCTTTGGATCTGCCAAATTTAGTATTTCCAACCACTGTATCATCATATAATTGCATATTTTGAAGAGGGTTCAGATATTGATGTCGATTCAAGAGGGTTTGTAGACATTTATTGAAGGTTTCCAGCCATCTGTTGCTGTTCCAGCCGCTGTACCAGCTCATTTTCCAGCTGCGCCTCATATAAAGCTGCCATGATTAATGTACATTGCAAGACCTGTGAAACCATTCGGGCAACAAATGGACAGAACAACAAAACGTATTAGCTACAATCATTTCCAACCACCCTCAAAGGTGTGGCAATTTATTGGTACATAGAGATTAATTCAGCAAGTAGAAAGACGTGGGAGAAATTGCAAAAGACTTTCGAAGAAGAATTTGGATTGTTGCAAGATGACAATGAAATTGTTCCAAAGATCTACAACACCTAGCAAGGAAAACATGAAATGTAAGAGCTTACAGTCAAAAGCTCAAGGAATTGTTAGTAAAATTGGAAAAAGAACCAACAGGTTGAAGAAAAGATGGTCTATTGAAGGTCTCATTCCTTCCTTGAGGAAGAAAATCAAAGTAGGACCACCTTCATCATATGCAAAAGTGTACAACAAAGCAATGGGCATAAAAAGTAAGGATAAGATGTCTCAACAAGATCCAAACGAAAAACTGATGAAGATGGTGACTCAAATGCAAGCAATGATAGCAGATCTAGGCCAATACAGGCATTGTGGAGAGATATGCTTTGTATAATGAAGATATTGAAGGCAAACAAGGAATCCAACAAAAAACCTAAATATTTATGGTGTATAGATTGTAGAGCAGAGAGCCATACCAAAGCAAACTGCCCTATGAAAATGCTTTGTGATATTTTCCAAATAACAGGCCATTCAATCAAACAGTGCTTGTCTAATTTGTAAAGTAAGAGTACATGAGTACTCTTTACCCAAGGAGTGCAGTTTATTCCACCCAACACACCACTCAAGCCACAAAACAACAAGAATGCATCTTCTAGCGGCTATCAAAATCAAAGAGGTAATAATAAAATTTTAATGATAGTAGTAGGGGATGTAGGAGTCAAATCCAATATGACTCTGGAGGTTGGCCTATTATACAATCTCAAGAGTGCAATGACTAGGGCCACTTCACAAGGGACTGCCCAAGAAGTCAAGGCGAAATAGAACTACTTTGTAAATGGTGTGAACCCAGTGACCATGAAGATGTTGAATGTTCGAAGTAGAAGATAAGCATTAATATAATTAATGTAGAGAGAAATAACAAAGTACCAGCCATTACTCGAGCACAAGCAAAGAAGATTGTGTACCCGAACCCATGTACCAAAAAAGAGACTTCACAAAGCAAGAGCCAAGGTGGAGCATGCTATGGATAACAAAAGTCACCACTCAAATGCAAATGCAAGTATAGAAACAAATCAATTGAAATCAAATAAAATGATTGCAAGGCATGTACTTCAAACAACCATAACAATTGAAGTAGTGGATTTATTGCAAAATATTCCCGAATTTAGAAATTATATAACTAATGCTATACTTTGGGGGGGGATGAGACGGCATACTATCGCTTGTTTAGAATTTGGAAAAAATGAAGAACCAATAATTGAAGCTCCATTGTTGGAAGATTGGGTTATTGATCCCATGCTTCTTGCGATGAATTTGGCAAGGAAGCCAGCAGTAGTACATATGGAGATTCTTGGAAGCCACTTGACAAAAATGATTATTGATAGCAGGTCTGGCATTAATGTACTTCCAGAAGATATTTGGCAAAGTCTTGGTAAGCTAACTATTTGGCCGCCAACTTTCCAATTGGTAGGAGCAGATCAATAAGGAATAGCAGTTATTGGAGTCCTCGTGAGGCAAAAGGTAATCATTGGAACTCAAGCATTTCCACTTAACTTTGTTGTCATGTCATTATGGAAGAAATCATACGATGCATTGTTGGGTCAGGGTTGGTTGGTAGCAGCCAACGCTAACCACAATTAGAAAAATAACATAATCTCCATTGAAAACAAAGGCCATAAGTTTATAATTGATTTTGAAGAATCCAACAGTAAATGAAGAAGCAATTTTCTCAAATTCGTCAAATTCATCAAAATCTAACTCTAAAGAAGAGTGGGCAAAGAAGCATGATTAAGTTTCCATGGAGCTGAACACCGAAGGAATCTTGGAATTGCAATTGTGTTCGGACGATGAAACAAACTCCCTTTGTGGCTAGTTTCACTAGAAAATGGAGGACTATTAACTATTTCCATCGAATTGCAATTTTATTGAAGCAACAAAGATTAATGAAGAGGAACATGGGCTATGAGATGACAAGAAGTAAATGACGAAACCAATTAAAGTTGAGGAAACCCAAGAGAACAATTCCAAAAAGTTGAAAGGTTCTTGTGTGCCCAGTGACATACAAGGTTCAAAATTAAAAGTTTATCAACAAACAAGAACTATAAATATGATTGATCTTAGGAACTTCATCAAAGCATCAGAACTAGACTTAACTAATGTTGAAGAAGGTACGGTTAAAAATCAAGAAGACTTAACTAATGCTAAAGAAGGTTGGTAACAAATCAAGAAATTATTACAAAATTTAATCTAAAGTCTGATATTTCATGTTGTCCTAACGAATGTTACAAAGGACCCTATACACGTTGTATACATCAACACGATATCAAAGTCAAAAGATGATCACAATGAACATCACCTGAAAATAATGAAAAAGGAAAAAGTACTTTGCAGTGGGTTGGAAAGAGAAATGCAAAGAAAAGTAATGAAGTGGGAAGGGGAAATAAAATATGTGCCCCACATGAAGAAAAAAAAAAAATATATATATATATATAAATACTAAAGAGAAAGGTATTTCCATACAACGGGAAGCAAAGGAGAAAATTGAAAAATTAAATAATAGAGATCCTTATTTTGCCACTGTACAGTGTTCAAAAGAAATTGCAAAAAGATCTAAGTTTCACCACACGACAAACCATGAAAGAAAAAATAAAAATTGGAAGGACATTATCATTGAAAGGGATAAAAAGGTCAAAGTTAAGGTGGACAGAACATGTTGAAGAGTTTGATGATTTATTGCAACCCATTGTACAACCCCTGCATCCCGTTGTACGGCCCTTACAGATCGTTGGCCATCCTCTGCATTCTGTCATATGGCCCTTATGTAATAATATGGTCTAATACAGTTTCTTCCACCATACTACTCCCTCACATTCCTTGTTTTGTCACACATCAATGACTCCTTCCAATTGTCCCTGTACAATCTCCTTTCCCTACTAGATATTCAATCGTACAGTCATCTAGCATTCCTTCAACCATCATACAGTCTCATAAATCAATTGTTGCTATTGTACAGTCTGATAAATTTATTGTTGCAGTTGTACAATCTAGACAATTTGCTGCCATAGGCCCTTGTGTGTTCATCCTGCTAAAACAACAGCTGAATCTTTGGTCGCATCCATACAGCCCATTGCAGTACAACCTTTCTTAGATTCTAAATATGGCAAAGACATGGAACCATTCCAACAACGCCAATGAATTGAGACAAGCAAATTCATGGTGAGTAAGAGTAATGGGGCAAGTGTATGACAAACCGAGATGGTCTTTGCAAGCTCACTACATTTCGAAGCAACACAATTGTTATGCCATATAATTTTCAGCCATACCGTCTCAATACAATGATCAACTTCCTAAAGCATTTTTTGAGTTAGTACACATTCAAATTTGGCAAGTTGTTTGTACAGTCCAATGTAATTCATTAAATTGTATGGCCACTAGCGAGTACATTCTCCATACGGTACACTACATTCTAGATGCAAGGCTGATTAGTGTGTACTTCATAAGTTTTCCTTTCTACTTCCTCCTAAAGAGCCCATTGCAGATTTAGAGTTGGCCGCATTGGAAGCTCAACATACCAAGAATCTTCGTCAATTCTTCGTTGTAGAACGTTTTGGTTATGATTAGGCTGTTGTGGCTAAACGAGGGAAACATCAGTGCCCTTCTTCCTCTTCAGTGCCATCATAAGTTTGGAAATTTTTTCCTGATATTACTTGATCTATTGTTTTGTTCTCTACTAATTGACTAGGAATCCGTCTTTTCTTTTTGGTGGGAACGATGTAGTTAGCATAAAATGACTTTTTTATGTTTTTTCAATATGTTCATATCTGGCTATGTACTAATTACCTGTTGGCTTGTGGATAGTTGATAGAAGTTAGCTGTTAGTGGTTATTGACGGTTGTGTTCTACTTGGCAACCATTGGGTACTTTAAAGAGGTTTCTCATAGTCAGAGAAGGTAGTCTGATCTTGATAGATACTCCTTGGTCTACATTTTTTGAAAGCACTACTCTAAATCAAATAAGCAATCATTTATATTGGTCTAAAATCTTTTGGTATGTACTGTTATATTCTTTGTTTAAATTGCAATAGCTAGTTTTCTTATTTGGCAGTAAACAAACGGTATTTTTTATTGATGAAGAAAATTATATTGCCAAGATGGTAGTATTACAAAAAGCCTCTGTCCCTTGACAGCAAAGAAGATCCCAGGGGCGAAAAAGGAAATCAGACATGTCTAGCTTGCTAGACAAAACTGATAACTCCTAGAGAGTGACACTGCATAGTAGAAGTACCACTATAGAATTAACCAGCCACACAAGAACCATGAACTAAGGCTATAGGAGGATACATGCATAATAGAGTTGTCATGCATTTATAGAATTAAAAGAAATTGACAAAGTAGGCTCCTTCATAAATGATAACCAACAAGTTTAAATCTGATTTGACAATGCCTCAACCAAGAGGCATTGTGTTTTTACATAAGGAAATCTTCCTATTGAACAGGAGCAAAATTCCCTCTTCCATGCATCCTGGCAATTATCCAGGCAATGCATTGCTAGATCCAAAGTGTTCCTACTAGTGCTCTGGAAACAGCAACCAAGTTTAAAAAATAGAGACCAAAATGGCAAAACACGATGCAAAGCTTCGCCATTTAGAAGCACATTATAATGAAAAGAGTCAATTACAACAATTTTTAGATCAGTTACAAAGTCAATGGATGCTTTTGATTTAATATCTGAAGTCAGTATCAGCATTCAGCTTCTTGCTGATTGATGCAGATCTGCTTTCTTTACATGGCACTTACTGTAGTTGATTATGTGTTTTACTTTCCTCATTAATTGTGGCTTCATATGTCCTATTTCCCCCACAAGAGGCTTTCTAATGGGTTATTCTGGAATTTGTATGGGATTTTTAATTTTAGCACGTGATTATCTTCAACTACTAATGAAATATTTTCTAGCAAAATTTCATTTTTCTAGTCCATAATAATAAATCAGTACATATATTCTGTAGCACCATAACGTGTTGACAAGCATTGTCTTTTCCTACCCTTCTCATTTCCTTGGTTTTCTTGCTATAAACTAGAACATTTTTAGTCATGGATCATGTAATGTTCCATTTTTGGCACATTGATTATTATGTGCATTTTGCTTGTTCGTAGTCTTGTGAAGGCTATCCAACATGTTGGAAGAACTCCAAAGTTCTTGGAATGGTTGTGGTTCTATTTGCAGAGTAGTTGTGTGTGTCTCAAGTCTTCATTTCATCAGGGATTAGTCTAAGTTATTTATCAATGCATTTCTAGTGCTTATTTTCGCTTGGGACTACTATTCTAATAATTAATTAATATTTCACTAAAGTTGCCTAAGGTTATATTTAATTATTGCAACTTAGTATAATATTAATTATAAAATTGGGTTTCCTTCTAGAAATGGCCTAAATTTCTATGCCAATGAACTCAGTGGATGTTCAAGTTCACAATGATGCTTTCTGATGTTTGATCGGGTTCCCAATTTGCTCTCCAAGATTCTTGGAGAAGCCGTCTATTTTTGGAAAGTCACTCGGAAGGCATTATTCATCTTCCCAAACATCATGGAGTATGTTGGTATGCTTAATTTTGCAGTTTGGTGATATTTGGGATTTTCCGTAAAATCAGTTGAATTAATGAGCTAAAAAATTAATTATTGCACAGTTAAAAAGGTTGGGAAATGTTCATTTAACACTTAAGTGTTATAGATCGTTGGAAAGGGGATGAAAAGCTTTAAATCATGGATGCATCATTTTGAAACCTTATGAATCAAATATTTCCTTTATTTTGATAGAAGGGGTCTTTGGAGCTAAAATGAGCTTTTAATTAAAAAGGTGACTTTAAATTGTGCACACATAATGAGTTATTTTTTTATTTTTTGAGAAATATGAAGGGATAAAAGAAATAATATTTTATTTCCCTCAAAAAGTTATAAAAGGAGGAGATGGGCTCATTGTTTGATCATGCTTTTGGATTTGTATTGTTACTCTGCCGGATTGAACCTGAGTGTTCTTCCATATTCTCTTGAGGATGAAAACCCTCTTGAGATTGTATGGTTTCATGCAGGAATCACCATTGTGCTCAAGATGGAGATTGGAGCAAAGCTCATACAGAGTTTGCCATAGAGCTTCATGGATTTTGTGTAGTTTTGGAAGATTTTGGTTTGTGATTTTAATTGATGTGTTTGTAATGGAGTTTTGGCGTGGTTGGTGTTAGTAATTTTTGTTGTTTCATTGTGCATTGCCATAGCTGGACCGTACTACTGCCATACCCATTAGGGAGGGCAAAACTTATTAAGACTTGTTTCTTCTCATTTGAAAGCAATTAATGTTTGGGAAATATTATACTGCTAGAGGCATCAGCATTAGAGATAATATTGTGGAGTTTACACTTGGTTTGGACAATAATAAATGCTGCCGTACAATTGAAATGCCGTACATGCTAGCTGGGTGGATTTGAGTTTGTGGGCATTGTGTTTGTTGATTGGGTGGTAATATTGGATGTGTTGCCTCTGTTTAATGTTGACAATGATTTCTGAGCATTTTATTTAAACTTCTGGGCAGTCTTTGAAAAATATTGAAGTGTTATGTCATTTCCAGGCCGTACGGACCTGTATAAGGGCATTTGTTTTCAGGAAACTGATCATTGTCTTATTTGATTGTCTTTATCATTCATTGGGGTTGTAAACTGGTATTGAACAGTCTAAAAGCAGTCTGGGAAAGAACTATGGCATAAATATGTCTTGATGAAGGAATAAACATGCTCAGTGCTGTCGTACAAGTTCAATAATGGACTGTTTTTTGTCTCAGTTTTGATCTGCAGTATTTAATTACCATTGGGAAGCGTGCAGTTCAGTTTTGAGATATTCTATTCTGATTTTAGTTTGATTTCAGTGAGTTGTGATGTTTCTGTGAAGATCCACATGCACAGGCAGTCGTACAGCTGTAGAAGATAGTCCAAATAGCAGTGATCAGAGTGACAGCATGGGTTCTTGCTTAAAGTATGCATTGATCAGTGTTAGTATTGAGCAGTCTTAATGATCTTTTTGGTGCAGGTTGTATATAAGTTGCATATCACAAACTACAATGAATCTTGCTCAATGTATCTCTCTTGAGTAGTATGTTGTTAATATCTTTGTATCCCTTCTTTAATATGCAATTACATCATAAGCCCTAGATGGTTTACCACCAATGTGGAGAAATGTACTCTTCTTTTTTATTCCTACCCACTGAAGTGGAGAATACCCACTGAATAAGTGGATGGTTTTATAATCTTTCATTCTTGTTCTTTTACCCACTGAAAGTGGTGAATCCCCACAGCATTGTGGATGCCTGCATATGCAGATGAATGTTTCTTTATTGCACAATGTTTAAAATTGTAATCCAAAACACATTATGCTCTCACCTTGCCCAATTGGGATCTTGGTGATCAGAAGTGTGGTGGAGTTTAGTTGTGCTAACACTGTTTATCATTGTTCTATATTTTGGAAAAAATTTGGGGTAGATTGTTACACTGGTATCAGAGCTGGTGATCTTGCCAGCTTGCTTGGGTTGCCAATTAAGTCTTGCAGATCTTCAAGTGTGAGTCAAGTTTTCAGCCTTGCATGTGAGTGATCAGCACTTGCATGTGTGTTCAATGTGTGGCGGTTGAAAGAAGTTGTTCAGTGATTGTTAGATTATGGCATCTCTTATGAAAAGTGAGACATATGTTCTATTTGATTCTCTTAGGCAAAGTCAAGATGAATTAGAAAGAGCAATTCAAGAGAAGTTGGACTGAAAGAAGTATCATCATGAGGCCACTAAGATTATTGATGAGTACAAAAGACTATCAAATGTTTGTAAGCAGCAACTTCCTTGGGATGCTTTCTTGAAACTCATCAAAGAGGGTAATCTTGACAAAAAGGGATTTATAGAATACATTCAGAAGATAAGAAAAGAAGAGGAGATGAAGAAAATGTCTTTGTGCAAGCTTGAGTTAACTACTCCAATGTCAAAGACCAAGAACTTTTCCAAGTCATCACCTTCTAGCCCACCGAACAAGAAATCTCTCAATTCAAAAAAGAAAGAGGTTAGTTAGAATGAACTCAGGAGAAGAAGTCTTTGTTTCCTATGCAAAGATTCATGGGAGCCTAACCACCAATGCATGAACAAAGATGATGAACCAGCAACCTTTCCCGCATGTTCTTTCCTCCCGATTGATGTGGAATCCAACAAAGGAGGAGAAGAAGACCTGTTAGCTGAAAGACATGAGTTTGAGTCTTTGTATGATGTAATCAAGGTCACTAATCAAGAGGCATGCATTGAGGAGCTTGCTGATTTGGGTAAGGCTACAACAGAATTTGGTGAAGCTGAGCTTTACTTTGATAAAGAATATGAACCAAAGGTGTAGGACTCAGCAAGTCCATTTGATGAAGATCCTGAAGATGCCACTACATTTGAGAATGAGTTGAAGATGATCGATAGATTGTTAGCCGGCGACTTTGCAAGTGAGCTTGAGAGCATTGAAGCAAAGTGTCTTGTTGAGGACATGGGAAACAATGAAATCACGAAAGATGAAACATTTGATGCTGCTGAAAATTTTAAAACAACACTTAATGAAGAGCATTTCCACCATTCTAGTGATGGCAGTCTTGATTATGAGTGGAATATTTCCTTGACTCTTCAGTGATCCTTGACGAAGAATGTGCTGATGAAGACTTTAAATCAGCCATTGGTGATGATTCAATGTTTAATTATGAGACTGCCATTTCATTTGATCTAAGTGATGAAGAAGAAGATTCAACTCCCATGCAATTTGAAGAACCTAGTGTCCTTGCAGAAAAGTCAGATGATGAGCATGTTGATGGAAAGTTTGTTGGAAGATTTGAATCAGCTTCTATTGCTGATCCAACATTTGATTTACAAAATCAGTTGTTGGTCACTGAAGATAAGATTGTTCAATCTTTAACACACTTTGATCGCATACATAAGTTTGTTGAAGATCACATTTGGAGGGCACAAGTTGAAAGGAGACAAATGGGCATAGAAAAAGGATCTTCACTTGAAGATTCGTGTATAGTCAGAGAGGCTCTAGAAGCATTGAAATCAGATTATTTGAACCTTCTTTCTGATAGAGATCATGTTCTTGAGTTTGCTGGTCGAGCCTATGATGCATTGAAGAGAAGAGAGGCTGAAGTTGATAAGCTTGCATCTAAGCTTCAATCAACTATAAATTCTTTAGAGAGTACTCAAATGGCTCTCTTAGAAGTAGAAAATCAGTTTGATAATGTCCATCAATTCAAGGAGCAAGATAAAGTTGCAAAAGCAAATGATATCAAGCTGGTGATTGAAGAGCTTGGTTTGCTCCAAGGAGATTTTGACTTAGGACAACTTCCTCAGAATGCAGATACAGAGTTGGAGCAAATTGATGAATTGTTTGAACAAAGACGTGAGAACAACTTCCAATCATTTGATCATTTCCTTCTTATGATGGAAGTTGAGTTAACTAAAGACAATTCACCTCTCATGTTGAATGATGAAGACCAAAATGGAGTTTGCAACATGGAGGAAGATAATAACAGGATATGGTATATGGGTGAGGAACACTCATGTAATACTCTTCACAAAAACTTCTTCAACTAGAAGTTTTCATCAGTTGTTGAAGGTGAGCATAAGGTTAAAGTGTGCAATGGGTCTAGTGCAAAGATAGCTTATTTTCATTATAAATTTTATCTTCAAGGCTTTGTAACAATTTCATGCATGAATTTGAAGACAAATCTATGTCACAAAGCTGCTGTCCTTATTCATATCAGCCATAATGAGTTAACAATTGCATACATTTTGATTGACTGGAGAGAGATTTTGGTCATGACTTTGATATATTTTGACCGGAGATGGCCTAAATCTCTTGTTACTTTCAGAAGATTTCAATTTTGTTGTTGCTGTCCTATCTTCAGATTGCTGAAATCTGATTGTTAGGAGATTATTTCAGAATTTTTCAGCCATGAGATTGATCATTTTGTTGTTTTTAGCTCTTTGTGGAAGGATGATAGAAGATTTCAGCTGAAAACAACGTGTTACAGCTATTATTGCTCTTTTGGATGGTGAGAATCAGGGGATTCATGGCTGTTCGGAGTTGTTTTCAACTTGTGATCAAGCTGATTCATGTTCTTTGTCGGAGGAGCATTTCAGATTTTAGTTCCCAACAGTAGTTTCATGTTGGATAATTGTATTGATGATTTCTAACTCATTCATCTTTGGGTTTATTAATGTCTGGGATCCAAAAAGATTTATGTTTGGAGGAATGTTTCATAGTTATAAGCAGAATTCCAACTGTGCAGTTCACAATTATAGCAGAGTGGCATAGCAGAAGCGGTGTGAAGCATTCTTGAGATTGATTTGTGATCCAAGTATATTATTGCTAATCATTTTGGTATCTTTGTTGGATAGCATGAATTGCTTGAGGACAAGCAATCTTAAGCGGCGAGGACTGTAATGTTCCATTTTTGGCACATTGATTATTATGTGCATTTTGCGTGTTCGTAGTCTTGTGAAGGCTATTGAGCAGTTGTGTGTGTCTCAAATCTTCATTTCATCAGGGATTGGTCGAAATTATTTATCAGTACATTTCTAGTGCTTATTTTAGCTTGGCACTACTATTCTGATAATTAATTAATATTTCACTAAGGTTGCCCAAGGTCATATTTAATTATTGCAACTTAGTGTAATATTAATTATAAAATTGGGTTTCCTTCTAGAAATGGCCTAAATTTCTATGCCAATGAGCTCAGTGGATATTCAAGTTCACAGTGATGCTTTCTAATTTTTGATCGGGTTCTCGGTTTGCTCTCCAAGGTTCTTGGAGAAGCTGTCTATTTTTGGAAAGTCACCCAGAAGGCATTATTCATCTTCCCAAACATCATGCAGTATGTTGGTATGCTTAATTTTGCAGTTTGGTGATATTTGGGATTTTCCGTAAAATCAGTTGAATTAATGAGCTAAACAATTAATTATTGTACTTAAGTTAAAAAGGTTGGAAAATGTTCATTTAACACTTAAGTGTTATAGCTCGTTGGAAAGGGGATGAAAAGCTTTAAATCATGGATGCATCATTTTGGGACCTTGCGAATCAAATATTTCCTTTATTTTGATAAAAGGGATCTTTGGAGCTAAACGGAGCTTTTAATTAAAAAGGTGATTTTAAGTTGTGCACACATAATGAGTTATTTTTATATTTTTTGAGAAAAAATATGAAGGGGTAAAGAAAATAATATTTTATTTCCCTCAAAAAGTTATAAAAGGAGGAGATGGGCTCATTGTTTGATTATGATTTTGGATTTGTATTGTTACTCTGCCGGATTGAACTTGAGTGTTCTTCCATATTCTCTTGAGGACAAAAACCCTCTTGAGATTGGGTGTGGTTTCATGCAGGAATCACCATTGTGCTGAAGATGGAGATTGCAACAAGCTCATACAGAGTTTGCCATAGAGCTTCATGGATTTTGCATAGTTTTGGAAGATTTTGGTTTGTGATTTTAATTGATGTGTTTGTAATGGAGTTTTGGAGTGGTTGGTGTTAGTAATTTTTGTTGTTTCATTGTGCATTGCCATAGCTGGACCGTACTACTAACGTACCCATCATGGAGGGCAAAATTTATTAAGACTTGTTTCTTCTCATTTGAAAGCAATTAATGTTTGGGAAATATTATACTGATATAGGCATCAGCATTAGAGATAATATTGTGGAGTTTACACTTGGTTTGGACAATAATAAATGCTGCCGTACAATTGAAATGCCATACATGCTAGCTGGGTGGATTTGAGTTTGTGGGCATTGTGTTTGTTGATTGGGTGGTAACATTGGATGTGTTGCCTCTGTTTAATGTTGACAATGATTTCTGAGCATTTTATTTAAACTTCTGGGCAGTCTTTGAAAAATATTGAAGTGTTATGCCATTTGCAGGCCGTACGGACCTGTATAAGGGCATTTGTTTTCAGGAAACTGATCATTGTCTTATTTGATTGTCTTTATCATTCATTGGGGTTGTAAACTGTTATTGAACAGTCTAAAAGCAGTCTGGGAAAAAACTATGGCATAAATATGTCTTGATGAGGGAATAAACATGCTCAGTGCTGCCGTACAAGTTCAATAATGGACTGTTTTTTGTCTCAGTTTTGATCTGCAGTATTTAATTACCATTGGGAAGGGTGCAGTTCAGTTTTGAGACATCCTATTCTGATTTTAGTTTGATTTCAGTGAGTTGTGATGTTTCTGTGAAGAAACACATGCACAGGCAGTCGTACAGCTGTAGAAGATAGTCCAAATAGCAGTGATCAGAGTGACAGCATGGGTTCTTGCTTAAAGTATGCATTGATCAGTGTTAGTATTGAGCAGTCTTAATGATCTTTTTGGTGCAGGTTTTATATAAGTTGCATATCACAAGCTACAATGAATCTTGCTCAATGTATCTCTCTTGAGTAGTATGTTGTTAATATCTTTGTATCCCTTCTTTAATATGCAATCACATCATAACCCCTGGATGGTTTACCACCAGTGTGGAGAAATGTACTCTCTTTCTTATTCCTACCCACTGAACAAGTGGACAGTCCCCACTGAATAAGTGGATGGTTTTATAATCTTTCATTCTTATTCTTTTACCCACTGAAAGTGGTGAATCCCCACAGCATTGTGGATGCCTGCATATGCAGATGAATGTTTCTTTATTGCACAATGTTTAAAATTGTAAATCAAAACACATTATGCTCTCACCTCGCCCAATTGGGATCTAGGTGATCAGAAGTGTGGAGGAGTTTAGTTGTGCTAACACTGTTTATCGTCATTCTATATTTTGGAAAAAATTTGGGGTAGATTGTTACAGATCACTCCCAAGATACAACCACAGGTAACAGAAAAATACAAGACAATTATTCTTAGATTTCAATGTTACATGCAAAATACACATCCCAACCCAGTCACCAAACCCAATAGATATACATTAAAGGAAGACCATGACTCAACATCCAAAAACGGGCATCAAACACCAATAAAATACAAGACAACTACTCTTGGACTTCTATGCTACCCATACATGCACCACTCAAGTCTATAATCAAACCTAATAGGTCAAGGTTGAAAGAGATCCATCAAGAATCCACATCCAAAGATGGGCATCCCATCCTTGAAGCATTCACTACTTCGAAAAATTAATCAACTCTGCCTTCTCCATCTAGCACTCCCCCCATATCTATACCTATATATTCTCTCACACCACAAGGGATATGGCGTTGTCTTTTGAGCAAGCTTGTAATCACTAATTTTTGTAACTGCTACATTAACAGTAATCACAAGGATGCAGTAAATCCTCAAGAAAATATATGACAGTATATTTAAAACAGGCATGGGTACAAATAAAACGGCATAAAAAATAAAGTGCACGGAAATGTCATCTCTAGAACTGGAATATGGAGGTATAAAAATCTTTATGTATATGTGAGTCTTTACATAACCATATACATGTACATACATATGTTTACACGTGTGTGTGTGTGTGTGTGTGTGTGTGTGTGTGTGTGTGTGGGAGCACGCGCACACATGCCTACATATGCATCTATAGCATATGTGTTATATATGTATATAATTATTTATATGTTAGCACTGGAATTTGTCAAGGCATTTAAACAACCCAGTGACAATGTGACTAAAGGTCCTCTATTTTGGGAGAGGCTTCCCATTATTTTCTATTAACAAAAGAAAATAAATCAAAATATGAACCCATACAATATAATTATATATAGAATGTACAAGCATGTTAGATCCAAAACTTTGCATTTGTGAAATTTTCCTACTTAACCAATATAAACAAATTAGATAAGACAGTTAGCACACTTCCCAGAGTAGATGACTGTTTTTCTAACAGATGTGCATGAAAAAGACAAAAAGATTAATAAGGTTCAAATCCAAGTAAAGAGGACTATAAATCATATAAACAGATATCTTGCCAAGCAAGAAAGATTTATACGTGTGTCAGACAATTTCGACTATATTTTGTTTGCAAGTGAATGAGAATATTTTAGGTACAATTCCATGTTGAATACAAGAAAGACTCAATGTTCTGTCCTTGAAACCCTGAAGGCCGTCTTCTATTGACTTTGCACCTTTTCATACACAATATAAGGTCCCAACTTCTTTCATCCTATCCATTATAATATTAGGTAGTTTCATGAGAATAATTACCTTTTACAACTACTCACTGACTGGATAAAAGAAAAACAAAATGTCCTTACAATATTTTCAAACTTTTGCTTTAGTGGAGGTAGAGTCCACCCAAACTTAATAACTACTTGATAAGTAGTTCAATGTGAACAACTACCTTTTATAACTACTTTTTAACTATTCACTGACTATATAAAAGAAAAACAAAATAGCTTTATAATATTTTCAATTTCGAACTAAATATCCTACAATATTTTCAATATTTTCTGCCCAAACTCAACTTAATAACAAGTCAGTGGAAAACCCATATGGTCGTCTCCCTTTGCTATGCCAAGGTCTTCAACATAGAAAACATTTCATTAGATTAAGGGTGTATTTTTTTTTCCATGCAACACAACTCTAATGCATCCAAGTGTCTTCTTCAAACTTCTCTCTTTCATTATTATTCTTATCTTTGTTGCATAATCCCATCTCCCAGTGGCTTATAGAAGTTTAGTCACACGTTTCCATGTTGCATGTATCCATGACTCCCACTAAACAAGGCATTTCAAAGCATGTGGTCAACGATTTTGACCTTTCATTTACCGATTAATCGCGTTTAAATCGCAATAAAATCATGCAAAAATCATCCGACACGTGCATTTTTCTTTTGTTAGGCTTTTTTGTGCAATAAAATTGTGGAAAAAAGGTCTGACACATGCGTTTTAATTTCATGCAAAAATGTGTAGACTGAGCGACAAATTGGAGAAGATAGGTTTCATCCTCTCCTCATTACAAGTATTTTTTCCCCATTTTTTTTCCTCTCGTGAAAATAATTGTGATGCAACCTCTAATCGCTCGCTCATCTTTTTGAACAAACCACTGCAATATTCTATATGTTTATGTCCACATTTAGAAGCGTTCGTTGATTTTTTTGAAAGCGTAGAATTACATGAAATAAGAAAAATAAAAATTTACAAGTTATTAAAACTTAAAAGTTTAAAATAAAAATTTTAATTTTTAAATTTTAAATCAATAGATTTTTAATATGTATTAAATTTAATTATTTTTATTTTGTTTAGATTATTATATTTAAAATTATTTAATATTTAATTTTAAATTTTGATGTCTAAATAGAAAACTTTAAATAGACATCAATTTATATATGAAGGTTTGTGTCATATCGAAGGCCTTAGAAGTTTAAAATAAAAATTTGAATCTTTAAGTTTAAAACCAATAGATTTTTTTTCCTTTTTTTGGATCGGTGAATGGGGGAATTTTTAGCCTAGCCCCCAACCAGGTGAGGCCACAAACGGAGGACCTCATCCTTGGCATGAACGCACTACATTCATGCGAACAGTCCAAACTCACGAGCTCAACAACCTAGCAAGGGCACAAAGCCCACGAGCTCAAAGGCCCAGTGAGGGTTTGGAACATGAAGTCAACAGCTTGAACGCTAACCGCTTCAACGAAATAGTTCAAGCTTACGAGTACAATGGCCCAGCAAGGGAACAAGGCCATCAAGCACAATAGAACAACGGGGATTTGAACCTTGGTGTCAACAACCACAATGCCACATTTTAACCAACACACTGTGCCATGAACGGCTAAATAAATAGATTTTAAATATGTATTAAATTTAATTATTTTTATTTGTATTTTTCAAGGATACATGGGGGCGCATCCCCGACCCTCACAAGCATGTCCCCATCCCCAATGGCGTTTCTAGGACGAGTATGTGGTAGGAGACATCCCCTTGGCGTCCCCAAAAATCTGAGAAAAGGAGAAACATCCCGAAACGCATCCCTAATTTAGGGGGGGCAAAACATGTAGGGGATGCCTAACCATTTCGGGGACGACCAAGCATCACTGACGACATTAAAGTTTTGTACGTCAATTTAAAAAAAACTCTTTCGATAATAAAAAAGCAATTTAATGGGGGCGTGTAGGTCCCACAAACCCTCCCACGCCCCTTTTTCCACCCTAATACCTGAAACTAAACATTGCATACAAAATCCTTTTTGTTGTTGTGCGCTTGGACAGGATTTTCATTTTGCCATTTTGGAGATTTGCGGCTGCAACTCAGTGGAAACCCTACGCCTGTTCATTGTTATCAGTGAAACCAGCAACCACAATCAGCCTTAAGTTGAAGTTTTTTAGTTTTATTGTTGAAAACAAGGTTCAGCAGCTTGTAGGTAATTTTTCTTTTTTTTTCTTTTTTTTTTTTTAATGTTAGGAAGTTTACAGACCTGAGAGTTGTAATTAGTTTTAAATTTTTATATTTCAATTTGCTCATTGCTCTCAAAACACCTCAAGGCTCAAAATACAAAGTTCAAAACCTCTTGAACTCAAAGTCACACATAAAAAATGAGCAATTACAATAGTGACGAAAATGTGAATGAGGTGAGCAATGAAGAAGATGTTGAAATAAATAGAGTGGATTCTGAAAATCAAAACACAACTACAAGTTCTATTGGAAGTGCCGCTCCAAAAGATCGTTTTGCATGCCCTTAATCCAAATTTCAAAAAATATGCAAAAGGCCCTTTCAACCCCAAAAAACCCTTGCTTCAATTTGCCACCAATTTGACCACTAATAAGGCTAAAAATTCAAGGGGCAGCAAGTATTGGTTGTGTCATGTTTGTAATATTGATTATCATGGGAGTTATAGCAGGGTTGAACATCATTTATTGAGTGAATATGGCCATGGGATTAGAGTTTGTGCAGATATAAAATTGGAAGACCAGGTTGAAATGCTAAAGTTGGTAGGGGAGAGTGAGGAAAAACACACAGCTACTACTACTAAGAGTAGGAAGAATTCATCTAGAACAATGCAATCAATTGATGAACATTCCAATCTATTAGTTGGAGAGCATTGTGATAGAGCGAAGAGGAAGGCCACTTCTACTACAGGTGAAAAAAATGCAATGATAGGGATGATGAATTTGCCAAAGCGTAAGCAAGCCGATGATTCAGTGGCAAAGATGTTTTATGCCCATGCCATCCCTTTTCATTTGGCAAGGTCTCCGTATTTCAAAATCATGTTGAAAGATGCAACAGCAATTGGATCCTCTTATGTTCCTCCTAGAACATAGATTGCATACCTCCCTCCTTGACAAACAATATTCAAAGGTGAACATAGTAATGGAGGAAATGAGACAAACATGGATTAGGACTGGTTGTTCCATTGTGATGGATGGGTGGACTGATATTCAACATTGGCCACTCATTAATATTATTGTTACATGTCTTGTTGGTTCATACTTTCTTAGAGCCATTGATTGCTCTGGGAAATGTAAGGATGTTACTTACCAATTTGCCTTTTTGAAGGAGGCCATAGAGGAGGTTGGGTCATCTAATGTTGTGCAAGTTGTGACAAATTCAGCTCGTGTTTGTAAGTTGGTTGGATTGATGGTTGAGAGTGCTTAGATACATATTTTTTGGACTCCATGTTCCATTGAGGAGGTGCAACCAAGAATTGTCAGGCTTCCATTGGATGTTCCACTTCAGACAGAGAATAGCAGTGACACCAATAGTTCTTTTGATATTGATAGCCCGAATGAGGCATTGAATGTTGTATCTTGAAGTTTGAAATTTTGAGTTTAATTTTAATTTTAGAATTTGAACAACAAAATGCTTTAATATTGTTGTCATGAATCTCGTAATTAATTTTATTACTCTTTATACTACTGTTATATTGTTGTTATCTAGGTCTGTTGTAATTTTATTGATGTTTATACTGTTGTTTATACTACTTTATACTGCTTTTATACTACTTTACGGTTTTTAACTTTATACTGTTGTTATTCTACTCCTGTCATGATTTATTCACATATTGATATTGTTGTTATTAGTTATTGACATATCTCTTTCTCTCTCTCTATATAGTATATATTGAAAAATTCATATATCGTCATCCCCTCGCCCTCCCCAAAAAATGACCCTCGGACTACCGTCCCCGAAATGTGTCCCTTGTCATCCCCCTATCCTTGTCCCTGAAATGTCGTGGAACATAAGTATTTTTGTTTATGTTAATTTTTTCAACTTCAATTATTATATGTAAAATTATTTATTTTTTAAATTTTAAATTTTGATGTCTATTTAAAATTTATTATTTATATGTTTCATATATAAATAATAAATTTTAAATAGACATCAATTTATATACAGGGGTACACGGGGATGCATCCTCGACCCTCCTAGCCACATGCCCGTCTCCGGTGGCGTTTCCAGAATGGGGGGACAGCAGAGGACGTCCTCTTGGCGTCCCCTAAAAATGTAGGAACATTTCCGTCGGCGTCCCCGAATTTGGGGACGGTGGGAAATGAAATGGGGACGCCTGGTCATCCCCAAGACGGTCAAGGACGTCTCAAATGTCCCTCAACCATCCCGAGGATGGCCAGGTGTCCCCAACAATTATGGTTTATAAAATGCCGCATTAAATTAATAAAACATTAATCCGCCTATTTTTATATTGCTTCAATAGAGGCGTGGGGGTCCCACAAATCCTCCCACGCCCCTTTCTTACCCTAAAAACAAAAACAAAAACATTCGACTCTCATTCAACAAAAACGAACATGCTTTGGCTGCGCGGTTGGAGAGGAAGTTAGGCACCTGGAGAAACCCCACGCCCCTGTTGCTAGTGCTACAGACAGAGAAATCATGAAACCCTACCTGTTGTTGCCCTGCTACTATTTGACATTTGTTTGTATTCAGCTAAAACTACTAAACTTATCAATCTGGTTCAGCTTGTAGGTATGGTTTTTTTGAGTTTTTTTGTTTTGTTTTTTATTTTTTATTTTTAATATTATAAATGTTTGGGAGATTTGGATTTCTAAGTTATAATTAGTTGTAAAAAATTTAATTTCAGTTCTGAGTTTACTCATTGCTCAGCCTCAAAGTCGATTGTCAAACATTAAAAAAAAAAGCAAAATGAGCAACAGTGAGGAAAATGTTAATGAAGTGAGCAGTGAAGATGTTTAAGTTGAAGTTGAAGTGAGACATTTTGAAACCCAAAACACACCTACAAGTTCTATTGGAAGTGGAACTCCAAAAGACCGTTTTGCATGCCCTTCATCCTTTCTTCAAAAATATACAAAAGGCCCTTCCAACCCCAAAAACCCTTGCTTCTATTTGCCACCAATTTAACTCCTAATAAGGCTAAATATTTCAAGGGGGAGCAGGCATTGGTTGTGTCATATTTGCAATACTGATTATCATGGGAGTTATAGCAAGGTTGAACATCATTTATTGGGTGAGACTGGCCATGGGGTTAGAGTTTGTAAAGATATGCAATTGGAAGAACAAGTTGAAATACTGAAGTTGGTAGCGGATAGTGAGGAAAAACATGCAACTAATAATACTAAGAGGAAGTGTTCACCTAGAACATTGCAATCTATTGATGAACATTCCGATCTATCAGTTGGACTTGGAGAGCATTGTGATACAGAGAATAGGAAGGCCAGTTCTACCACAGATGAAAAAAATACAATGATAGGGATGATGATTTTGCAAAAGTGTGAGCAAGCCAATGATTCGGTGACAAAAAAATTGTATGCCCATGCCATACCTTTTCATTTGGCAAGGTCTCCTTATTTCAAAAACATGTTGAAAGATGCAATAACAGTTGGATCCTCTTATGTTCCTCCTGGAGAACATAGATTGAGTACCTCCCTCCTTGACAAACAATATTCAAAGGTGAACATAATAATGGAGGAGATGAGACAAACATGGATTAGGACTGGTTGTTCCATTGTGATGGATGGGTGGACTGATATTTGACATTAATATTATTGTTACATGTCCTGCTGGTTCATACTTTCTTAGTAATTGATTGCTCTAGGAAACGTAAGGATGGTGATTTCCAATTTGTCCTTTTGAAGAAGGCCATAGAGGAGGTTGGGTCATCTAATGTTGTGCAAGTTGTGACAGATTCAACTCATGTTTGTAAGTTGTTTGGATTGATGGTTGGGAGTGCTTACAAACATATTTTTTGGACTCCATGTTGTGTACATGCTTTGAATAATGCTCTGAAAGAAATTGGCAAAATAGAATGGGTGAAGATAGCAATGGCCGAATCTAGAGAAACACAAATGTTTGTATGCAATCATCAAACTTCACTTGCATTATTCCGATCCTATTCTAGGAAAGAATTCCGCAAACCAGTTGAGACTATATATGCTAGCTATTTTATTTTACTGGAGAGGATGTTGGAGGTGGAAGATGCTCTACAATCCATGGTGGTTTATCAAGAGTGGAAAAAGTGGGCTCCATCAAATACAAAAGAAGGAAAGAAGGTGAAGAGACAGGGTTAATGAGACTTGGTCGTCCAATATTAGGTAATAAATTTTTACTTCATATGTTTCTAACTTTCTACTTTGCTTTTTATTTAAATTATTAGTGTTACTATATTACTAGTGTTAAATTCAAATTGTTAATGTCTTACAATTTTTAAATGTTGTTTGCAGATATAGCAGCAGATTGGGGATAATGCTTTCAGATTGGATCTTCCTTCTCAACTTGGCATACATCATGTTGAGAATGTGGGCCAATTTGAGCTTTATGACCTACCACATTTGGAGAAAGAGATTGTTATATCTAATGCTACGAATGTCACTCAATATTTTCAGCCTCCTTTGGATGAAGAAACTCTTCTTGATATCCCACACATACACCACTTGTCACCACTCCACTACCACTTAATTGGCCACAAAGGATCCTTGCCAACTCGAGCTAAGATAATATCCTTATCATCATTAAAGCAGCACTTTCCACATCTACAACAATTTCCTCTAAGCAGGGAGGAAATGATGAGACATAGAAACATGAGATATATTGGTCACATGCACAATATTATATTTTAATTGTATATTCTTGCTATGTGGATGTATCTCTATGCATCTACCTTCCTCTAGTAGCTTCCTTGTTATAGAAGTGTATTGTACATGTGTCTTCTCCTAGAAATTTCTGTTGCTCTAGAAGCTTGGCTTTCTATTTCTTCTAATAAAGGCTTCATTTTGTACAGAAGCTTCTTTGTATATTTTACTCTAGAGAATACCTTCAACTATAGAGTGTATAGCATGTACAGTTGGGGCCCATTCCTTTGCATTCCTTTCTTATTTGCAATTGTGCTCAAATCAACATCCTCAACAATCTACAACACTTTCCCAGCACTGATGAACACACCTATTTTTCCTTTTCTGGTTGTGCTAGAGCTATAGACTGTCTTATCCAATAGGTCTTGTGCTTTGGGCATTTTCAGTCTCTCCTCTTTTTTGAATGATCATGTTGTCTTCTTTTCTCTTATGCCCCTTAAGCATTCTCAACTAGAACGTCCTAGATACCCATGCCGAAAGTTTGCAAACCTCCTTCCTTTGACCAACTATGGTGTCCATTTTCTTATTGCACTTGACCTAAGTTACCGGGTTCTTTGTCCGGAGGCACCATTCTCGTACCGGTCGGGAGCGGGTGCGGGAGTGGCAACGGGAGCAGGTGCGAGAGTGGCAATGGGAGCGGCAACGGGAGCGGGCAAGTTCGTGCCCTGGCCACTCCCAGGCGCTCCCAGGCACATTTATGGGAATTTTTTTTTAAATTATAAATTTTCTTTTAAAAAACTAATAACTATATAAATATTATATATTATATATTATAAATTTATATATATATTATTATATTATATATTCTATATTATATTATTATATAATAATATATTATATATTATTATATAATAATATATTATATATTATTATATATTATATGATATTAATATATAATAACATATTATACATTATTATAAATATCAAATTATATATATATTACAGCCATACCCAAATCAAAGAAAAAAATCATCATACCGACATACCAGAACCGGCAACTTAGCACTTGACCATCAGCAACCATAACTTCCTATAAACATCAGCCAACACACTTACTTTAATATATATATATATATTACAGCCGTACCCAAATCAAAGAAAAAAATCATCATACCGACATACCAGAACCGGCAACTTAGCACTTGACCATCAGCAACCATAACTTCCTATAAACATCAGCCAACACACTTACTTTAACCACTTCTTTGATGACAAACATATTGATATACTATATTGAGAACTTTACAAACACAAAACCCTAATAGTTGAGCCTATAGACTTCCAGATGCTCTAGTTAGATCGTCTAACCTCTTCTCAAATCACTCTTGGTTTATGCCCTTGTAATGCCTAGCAAGACAAATGATACAAAATTCCACAAGAACTACCTTAGTATGCTCAGGAGGAAAATCAAATATATATGTCAATAACAAGAGGAAATCTTTTACAGTAGATCAGGCTTAAACCAAAACCATTTGGAGATTGCCCCAAAGTGACATGTTCCACACCCTCATTGATTAAATCCTCTGGCTACAGATAGGAGGAAGGACCAGCAAAAGGATCTGAATTAGAACTTTCAACGATATCCTGTTCCTTAGGGAAAAAACTAATAAGAGAAAAAAAAATCCAATCAGCAATTCTTGTCCTTGTAATTGCTAATTTATTATGTTATATGTATTTTATCTGATAAATAAATGTCCTTTTCTTCCTAACAGGTCATATACATTTTTATATTTGTAAGTTTGAATGACTTCCATGAGAAGTAATCCCTAGATTCTAATGCAGTGAAGACTGCCCCCCTCCCAAACACTATGCACGTTCTTATTTGTAAAAGGATTTTCCATCTAAAGAATACATGTTTATGATAACTCTTCATTTCATTTATGGTATCATAGAAAGATGGACAAATGCATGTTTATATAAGAAAAAATATTATACTTTGGATTCTTACAGCCTCCACAATGCAATTTCTGCAATTGTGAAAAATCAAATGATTTTGGTTTACAAGTCTTAATAAAACATGCTAAAATTCAGCAAATTGATTTGATCTTATCTACACCACAATTAGGCCTAGACCATATTTTTTCTAGATTGATGTGTAAGATTTAAACTTGGTCAGTTCAACACCTTTATTACTGCTGTTGCCGAAGCAGATATTGACTGAAGATTATAACTGTGTACACACAAAACAGAACAGTTAATAAAGACAAAAGTTAACTACACAATGACAAAAGAACTTTATAATAAATATTGAAAAAACTTGACAAATCAATGTTTACAGACCCCCCTTCCAAGATAGCAAGCATCTTTCCCTTTGATAGACCAGTTAACATCTGAGTCATGTTTGCAAAACCAGCCGGTGTGACCTGCAAAAAGACTGCTCAAGATGGTACTTATTGTGTATATGATACCTAGACTTCAAAGTTCAGAGCACTCATGTATGATGAAAAACACAAAATTTGATAGTATTTATTTCAGTCTGATTCTACTTAATGATACATTCATAAATAGACCATAAATTATTCTATGGCCATTCAATCATGGGGAACGCTAATACATGTTATGCTGAGAGTGCATTAGATGCTCATGCACCAACAAAGGAACAATAAAATTAAGAGGCAACTAATGCAAGCATTACCTCACAGCAGCCAAGAGGATCACCCTTTGCAGCATCAAAGCCTGCAGAAATGATTGTGAAGTCAGGTGCAAACTCGAAAGCTGCAAACAAAACAGGCCACACGATTTTAGGTCAAGGGCAAAATGCTGATTTCATTTTCTCCCTGTAATCAAAAAACCATTATATTTTCTACAACTGCTGAAAGATGAAACATGAAATCCTTGCTTTTCCTGTGTTGCTTTCTAAGTTGTATGGCCTTATGATATTTCCTAATTGTTCACTAGCTAAATACAAATGGCTCAACAAGAGGGCCCATGCACTACAACCCTTTCAAGAAACATGATTATGTGTTCAAGCATTTCTGCTAGACGTTCAGATTAAATCGGAGATTACCACCAATTGAAGGAAAATGGGCATAGCATAAATGATAACGGAAAGCAACCATTATGTCCTTAGTTGAAAGTATGGTAAGCATCCAATATTTTGATGGTTATGATATTATTTCAACTATTTTTATATCTGTGATTGTTATTACAAGGATAGTTGAAAACTGAATGGAGTGATGTTAAGTGTCTGCAATGAAAGGGAAGAATCATGTAAGAATTGATGACTTTTTCCACAGCATCAAATGTTCTAACATCCTCTCAAAATAGGCCTGATGAAGATGATGTGGTGACAACTGCTATCATCATTAGGCATGTACTTTTGGATTTCTACTAATGCCTTTCAAATGATCAATGCATATGATATTAACAAGATTACAACTAATATTTTCAAACCTTATTAAAAATTTTGTAGCTTTGATCTGCTGCATCCATACAAAAGTTTTCGCATTGAGTCATCATTCAAGTCAAATCCTTAACATTCCTCATTTTATGAACCATAGTTGAATCCTTCATGGTCATCAATGTTGTTTTTGTCATTTCTAGCCAATGTCTTTGTAGAGCATATGAAAGGAGCTTTCCAATGCACCCGGCCAGGCAAGGATCAGAGCTCTGATAAGGGAGAAAAGGCGAAAAGTTTCTAAGACGTGAAAAATTGCAGCCCAATAGAGAGGTGTGTGCAACTCCAAAGAGGTGCAAGTTTAAGTGAAAATCAAAAAATGTAAGTATGTGTAGAACAGTGTGCCTTACTGAAGGGGTGCAAGAAAGTGTAAGTAAAAAATATCTGCCATGGAAGGGTGTGTCCCACTAAAAAGAGGTTCATAAAGTTCAATTTTGAAAAGTTGTAGACCAGTAATGGGTTGACGCCCATGTATTGGAGTGCAAAAAGTAAGTTTCAAAACCAAAAAATGCCAACCAATGGAAGGGCACACGCCTCAATAAAGGAGAGCAATTTTTAAGTCAAAGATCGAAAAACTTTCATGTCAGTGGAAAGGAGAACACCATTGCAAAGGAGAGCACCAAGTCCAGTTCAAAGTCAAAACATGTCACCCAATGTAAGAGCATGCGCCTATCATTGAGATACAAATCCAAAATTGCAAAAAAAAGTGCAAATCTATTCAAAGGCACATGCCTATCTGAAGAGAGACACAAATTCAAAAACACAAAACTTGCACCTCTGTAGAGAGATGCATGCCTATATGAAGGAATATAAGACATTCAAAGATTGTAAAGGTGTGTCTTTGTGCAAAGGGGTGCGCCCTAAGGAAGAGGGTCAAAACTTTCATCCATTGGCAAATATCCGTGTCACGTTTTAAATATCCAGCAGGGGTACCTACCTGCTGCAGTTTTATGGCAGATTTTCAGTCATCAAAAGTGATCAACAGCAGCTTGTAAGCATCCTCCAAGGCAGACAGGATTGGTGTTATAAAACCACCATTTTTGCGACAGTTTGCAGACTGTTCCTAGGGTTTTTGGCAGCATTCTATTGCAGGTTTTCAGTCATTAAAAGCCAAAACAGCAGCACTCAGAATCACAGATTTCAGCGGGCATTTGCCCATATATATATTGCTGATTTTTCGAGCATAAAACAAGGATCTACACGGCAGTTTTGTAAGAGCTATTTTACCAATCTTGACAACAGTTTTTGGCCATTTTCAAACACAAAACAGTTTTTCATATGCCCTAGGGTTTCAAAAATCCAAGGTTGCAGATTTCATTCAAAACAGCTAGGATTTAGTGCACAAATCAGCAAAGGGTGTGTCTTTTTCACGGATTCAAGTCACCAAGATTGAATTCATTCCACATCTATGGTTTCAAGCTTTCAAACCATGGATGCTCCAACAGCTTTGGTGGCAGAATACTCTAAAATCAAACAAACTGATCTAGGGCATATCCATGTGCAAGAAAGGGATAAAGGATTGAGAGGTTGATATTACAGCGACCGAGAGTGGTTACTCTTTGAATGCTCGGGAGTTGTGTGTGGATACCATGCCCTTTCTAGATGAGGCTCAGGTAAAAAACTTCCTTGACAAATTCCAGAGGGCCCAAAACGCTGCCACTGCTACTGCAGGATTGTTGGGAGGGGTTCAAGAGTACCTATTTCCAGCTGCTCCTATTTTTTTGAGATGCCTGTATTTTTAGAGATGGACTATTTTTAGAGAACCTTCTAGAAGGTCGATTCCTAGATGTTTGCTATATTTATCAGAAACCTATTTGGACATTTCTTGATTTAACTTTTATGTTTGTGAACATAATTGTATTTTGGGCTTACTTTGTGTTCAAGAAAACTATTGGTAGCATAGAAACTTCAATTACTCATGAAAAGTATTATAAACACTTATAAATAAGTGATGTTGATCTTGGATTTTGGGGGCATGGAATGATAATTTTTACAACTATTTTCTGCTGAAATAACTGCTCAAGTTGTCTTGTGCAATCTTTTATTTGTTCATTTGTCACATCGGATGGTCTTTGTTGAAAAGTGCAAGCTTTGCATTGCAGGTTTCATTGAAGAAGTTATTGTGGCTTTGTTTATGATAGCATTAAAACCAGTTTGCTAAAACATGTTTGTTGTTTTCAATCCAATTCTTGTGTTGTACTCACACTATCTAGTCTCTGTTTTTAACTAGAGAGAGTGTTTGATAGTTATTGTAAGTGTTTACTTTCAAGATAAGATACAAACAAAAATCTCTCGTCTTGAGTATAAGTGCTGATAAGCCTTGTGTCCTTGCCCAAGAACTAAAAAGATAGGGAATTTCTTAAGTTTGTTTGCGATGAGTGTCCAAAACCCAGAGATTAACTTGTGCATATTGTAAAACACTAGATGTCATTTCCTTAAGTTCTAGAATTTAGTTTTGTTTTCTGTTACAAGGGAACATCTCCTTCTAATTTGAAGAAAGGTTTATCCTTGCATGTTGTTTTGTTTTGTGCTGTATTAAAAGGTGCAAATTAAAACACTACCATGATCTTAGATAAACAATAAGAGAAGGTAAAGCATTAAAATGAAGTACCCAATATCCTTAGGAACTGTATGTTGGGTTATCAAAGTGCATCTTTCTGAATGTGGAAGCTTAGAGACTCCATAATTGAGCAACATGTCTTAACCCTATATAAAGATCCTCAGATTTTCCATTTGTGGCAATGGTAACTAAGAGTTTGATGCTAGATAGGAAAAACGTACAGATAAGCAATATAAATTAGAAAATGAAAAGCATTCTGAGAGTTAAAAGGTTGTGTGGTGTTGAAGGTGGAACATGATTGTCACTCATCACATGATGTCCTCAATTGAGACTTATGATGAAATTTCCTGTGTGTAGTAGTTCCTATTACACAATCTCTCTTTCTTCTCATCTCTATGTTGTTACAAGGGTGAAAACTTTAACAAAACCTTTTTGGCAACATTAAACAATGTTCTCCATGTAATATTTTTTTATATACACCCCAATCATTTCTGGTTAAAAATTCAAAACAATGGTATGCATGCAAATCAAGAATTTATTTATCATGCATATGTTATATAAAATAATTAAAGTACATTTAGCACAGTACAAAATTCAATTAAGAAAAACAAGTTTTATGAAGGCTAAATTATTGATCACCTTCTTATCTACATAGTACAACATTAACTAAAACAAAACATTGGGTTAGTTAACAACCTATAGGAAGAACAGCATGTTGAAATGCAAAATTATAGTCATTATCCCCAACTCCTCCACACTTCCATGGAATATTAACCGAGTACCCTTCTCCCCCAAAGCTACCAACCTGCATCAACCATGTGTTTAGGGATGTTACTAAATACGCACAGTCATCATAATTTGCATACTGTTTTATCATCAGCTAACAGTCCAATATAGAAAATTTCAGATTGATAAAGAAAAATAAGTTGTAATTGCTGAAGCCTGAAACAGAAACAGATTCCATAAATCAACTTCAATGGTTCATAATCTTGGGGAAGGCTCATTTTAATCTTTTCTAAGCTGCACCGGACAAGGCTCTCAATGTCACCCTGATGATTTAATAAATTAATTCTCATACTTTTTGGTGTAATATGAGGTGCATTTCTTTCAAGAAAAAATATGTACCCACTTCAAATCACCAAATTAGCATATACTTTACAGTAAAACAAATGATATTCTGTTTTGTTAAAAGTAAGAAGTTATGCCCTTCTGAATGAGACAATCCCCAGAAGGTGTGCACCAGAACCCCAGAAGATGTGCACCGGAAAGGACCATCTTTCATAAATTCAAACTGGCAGTTGCTTTAAGCATTCATATTTGTATCCCCTAGCCCTTATCTCCTCTCTTATGATCTGAGTAAAGCTGTCTATAATCATTACACCTGAAATAAGCAATTCTGAAATTTATGATGCATGATGGTTAATGGCAAACCTATTTATGAAAGAAATCATATTAATGTCCAGGGATGACCAAATGTAGGCTAATGGGACTCAAGAGTACATCACATTACAATAGAAAGTTCTAGGAAGAGAAACCTAGAGAGGCCCACAAAGGGGAAGAACCAAAAACAAAAATACAATACTGCTGGAAACCACCAACACATGGTCAAGAAACCAATACAAATAGCCAAACAGGGGGGAAAAGAACCCCAAAGAGTGCTAGCCGAGGATTATGGGAAAGATAGGACAGTCTCATCAAGTATCACTGTCCAGCCCCAAAATGGAGTCCTCACCAGTGTCATCATCAATCACTACAAATATGAGTAAATATCTCATATCAAGGAGATAAGATATTCACCGATATTCAGCATGACGATTAACTTGGCTTATGACCACTATCATAATTGCATTGTAGGACACTTCCATTGGCCCTAGAGGTGTTATCCCTGTGGCAGAAGCCAATGAACTTGTAAATATCAATCCTAAAATACTAGACTTTTCGAAACAGAAACGACCTTGATTTATATACATTATACCACAAGCCCCAAAACCCATAAAACCTTTCTAAAATTGTATGCACACTGAACTAACTTTGGACCTCCACTACCTATCAGCCATTCAAGGTCCCACTTAATTTGGATGCTGAAGGAGAAAAAATAATAATGTGGAATGAAATCAACAACAAAGATATGTAACATGGTAAGTCAATAGCTTGTAATGAAGAGTGAATCACTAAGATAATTGGCTGCAACATATTAAAAACCATTTTACAAAACCCTTAACAATTAACAGAGAAGCACAGGACAACCAGCTGCAACAAATAGAGATCCATTCGAACGATTCGAGTTAACCAGTTTAATGATGACAAAAATATTACTTTTGTGACACATAAATTTGTACAAAACACCATTTCCTAGTGGGAATTCTGTAGCCAGTACTTTGAAGAGATCCATCACCCCGTGGGGTGAACTCAAGAGCATCCTCTGAAATGAATTCTATTGTATCAATTATTACCATGACTTAAACATAGAGTGATAGCAGTTTTTGGTTTTGAAGTTATTTTGGTAGCAACTGATTTCTGTATTGTTTGTTTGGGATATGCCACTAAGATGGTTTTAAATTGAAGGCCTGAATTGAGAGTACGGACTACAATGGAACAAATTTTGGGCTTCCAACAAGTGGCATTGCATTTTGTGATGACAGAAGTGAAAGAAAGGAACCAGCCATGTACATTTTGAAATATTCCTTATGGTTTCCCTCCCACAAGCATTGTGAACAAGTTGAAGTTTGTGAAGAGTTTTACTTGGGTAGCTGAACCATAAATCATAGCTTCAATTAATAGAAGAGATGGCAGACCTCTGGAAGCATGGTACGAAGTCCTGGATGGAGGAGGAAGAGGTGAAAGCGGTTTATTTTTGTTGCTAGTATAACAGTTATCTGTGGCTTCATCACTTTGATGGTTGGATGCATAGCATTTCATCCATTCCATAAAGAACAAATATAATATATTATAAACAAAATCCCAAGTCTCAATTTTTACATAGTTCAGTCCAGGCAAAGGAAACCCTGTATGTCTTATCTAGAGAGGAAAAAATATTAGAATTAATTACTCCCCAACTTTCTTCTGCTAACGAAATTGTGACAAAAGTTGATAAAAATTCAAAGCAGTTCACTGTTATCCAGTACTTGCATACCTCACTAGCTGCACCACTTCCAGGATAAAAATGCCCCCCTTCGTGTCTATGTAAGGAGATATATAGGACCTGAAAAAAAAAACAATTGATAAGGGTGCAAAGTTTCCTTAGTTGTCTGTGGTAATTCAAACCCAGTATGCTGCACAACACTTACTGATTTATCAGAATCAAAAATCTCTTGTGTCCCATTTCCATGGTGCACATCCTGCATGAAATAAAAAATGAGTAATTTAGATATAAATTCATTACTATTACCTCTACAAAGCCAAAAAGCAAACGATACCATAAATCCTACTGACTTGGTTCAACCACAAAAATTAGTCAAATTTAAATAACCAGCACTCAATTAAAAAATGCCTGCAATTCAGATAAATATCATAGAAGGAATCAATTCATGTACCAAAGAGAAAAATAAAACAAATTTCATTACCCAATCAACAATCAAAACTTTCTTTGCTCCTGCGGCACGGGAAGCCATAACAGCAACTGCTGCATTGTTGTGAAGACAGAATCCCATGGAATCCTTTACCCCTGCATGATGACCAGGAGGTCTTACCTGCTTTCAGTGAAGTGAAGCAAAAAGTAGCTATATCATCAATTCCCCACAACTTAAATCGCTTTTCCATAGATCTGGGAATGTGAACTACAAACATTCAGATTTGTTAACAAGAAAAACTGTAACACAAATCCTGAGAGAATACAACAAAGAATAGAGATGAAATGAAAATAGAAATCCCACATACAAGAGCAAATCCATTCTGAGCTTGGCCTGTCATAATTGTTGTTGCAAGGTCCGCACATATACCAGCTGCCAGTCTTGCTGCAAGAGCCGAATGCCTATTTGCGTACGTATCTGGAGTGAAGTAACTGTGAGACAAAAAATAATCATGTAACTCAATGTTCCAAACATGATCCTTATTTTTTTGGAAATGCTGCCTACAACTCTCCTTAGGCTAAGTGGCCACACTATAAGGGGCATATCTATGCCGTCAAATTCACTCATGATCCTTTTTGCCAAACACTTGTCAAAGGATATGTAAAAACAACAAAAACCATAAAACTGCAAAAAGTAATTAACATGGAATCCAACAAAAGTGGCATGACACATTCACAGTGAACTTATAGAATCTCAACCTTGATTCTTTTTTTATTTTGCTCATTCATGATCCTTTTTGCCAAACTCTTGTCAAAGGATACGTAAAATTAACAAGAACCATAAAAGTGCAAAAGGTAGTTAACTTGGAATCCAGCAAAAGTGACAGAATACATTCACAGTGAATTTTCAGATTCTGAACTCTGATTCTCTTTCTATTTTGCTGAACACATATTCTTCAGCACATTAAAATCTATCATGTCCTTCTATGGCCAGCTGCCAGATATTAAACATTCAAAGTTAAAAAGATGAAAATTTTTTATGGTACAACTCAAATCCATGTAGAAAGAAAGGCAAAACAATAACAAAAAAAAAAAAAAAAATCTCTTTTTCAGAGAATGAGATTTCATGATCAGTTTTTTTTGAATGGGCGATTTAAAATTATTGACACATTGCTTTTATATAATGAATGTACATACTAAATAGGAGACAATTAGATAGTAAAAGTAAAAGCCCTTAACAAACTACAGTAGATAAATTTACACCACATGAAAACAACCACAATAGAATCCTGTAAAAGTAATAGCTTTGTCTTATGCTGATTAAAATACATTTTTGTAATATTCTTTCCAAAACTGAAGCATACTTTTCAATAAAATCCCATCAATGTCTCCATTTGCAAAAAATTCAAGGTAGGTATGTTCAATTCTCTGTTGTCCACTAGATGGACACCAATGTCTCTTTTGGTCATTCGCATGTCCATGTTACTAGGCTTTGCATGCAACCTTTTTTGCATAATATTTAGAATTGTGCTCATTACCTCTGGCACATATCATAATACCTTTTTTCCTGCAACCCTATGAACAAATGACCCCTGTTTTGACAATATTTGGAAGGGTTATGAGCTAGGTCCTCTTGCTCAATTTTTCTCTCCATGCCAATCATGGTTTGCTCTTCTCTAGTATTAGTTTTGAACCATCTGTGTCTTCTTTCACCAACTGGCCATTAAGGCTCTTGAATGCAACCACACCATTCTCTGGAACTTATTGTACAAGCTATGAGCCTAGCCACAGAACTTTAGACTTCACCAGTTTGATCTCTCTTCTGCCACTAAAATTGCCAGCTTAAAATTCAGATGCCTTAAATGATGATCATGCAAACACTTCCAACTTCTCTAGGCTATCTCTATTGCCCATTGTGCATTTAGATGCTTCACCTCGGATCTAATCATGAGGCTTTACTTACCTCTGAGTCTACTGTCCCCTACGATGCACAAAATTGGAACTAGGAATCCCATCAACACCATGGTCTCTTGTTCATAGATAAACTGGAACTGAGCATGTCCCATTCGCACCTTGTACATGGTTCTATATAACCATAGAATTGCAAGTAAACTTTCTTCCCAACCATTTCCTTCTCTATCACATGACTTAATGATCACCGTGATAAATATCTTATTGGTCATCTTTGCCCAACCATTCACTCTCAAATTATGGAGAACTAGATAGGGTGTGAAAAATTTAAAACTCCCTAGTCAGATACTAGATGACATCATTGACAAAGAGCTTTCCCCAGTCACTCATCAAGTGCAGAGATATCCCAAACCTTGTAATTATTTGCTCCTAGAGAAACTTGGTTGTGCTGACTATCAAGTTATCCATCAATGCTCATGCTTCAGCTCACTTTCTAATTTGTTGTGTCGCTACAATGATGTATCTGCACCATCACAACTGATTAGGCTTCTTAAATGGACCAATCTTAAAGATTTCACATATTTGCATCAGCTATAGAGACATGTTACCATGCTGCAAGGGATTACCAATTAACTGACAGGGCTCACACAATAAAATCCATTCTTTGCAACTAGAAAATAGGGTGGCCACCAAAAACCTTCATGGAGAACTTTTCTTGTCACTACGTCTGGCCCCATGTGTCCTCTGAATCCTCTTCTTTTGGGAAGCTGCTTTCTTCAGAATTATTACATAGAAAATCTCAGTCGGCAGCTTTTGTTTTTTATTAAAAAGGGGTAAAAACACAAGCTTTGAAGGGATCCTGGAACCCTGTTATAGGCAGCAAAAGGTCAGCAAACCTAATGCTGACCCACGGTGAAACAGCAGCAACACTGCAACAAAGGACAGCAGCTTAAGAGCACACAACTCAAAAACTGCAGGACAGACACAAAGACAACAGCTCAGGGCGGTTTGAACCCAAAATGTTCCAAGGGGCATTGTGATTGGACTACCCCTTCCAACGAATTCATACTCACATGTTTCTTTTTCGCTGGTCATCCACTGACACCAACCCCAAAAGCTGAACAGGAGATCTGCTTCCCTTCTCGTTCTTTCTATGGATCACCCCTTCCAAAGGGAGGGTTGACAAATGCTTCCCAAATGTATCCCCAGGCTTATTCTGACTATCATTATTACCCAAAGGCTCAACAAGCCTAGCCTCATCTTCCTGCTCATCAGAATCCAGTACCTTTTACAACCAGAACATTTACTTTTTTCTCAAACCCATCAGTCTTAACATCCAATCTTCCAGCCAGGCACCCACAAGAAGAGTGACCAGCCATCAAGCATAACTAACACATGACTAGAGAGTCCTCATAATCAATGTTCTAATTCCAAACTCCAAATCTTCAAGACAGGGTGACAGAAGACGAAAGCTTCTTACCCAAGTCAACAAGGACACAAAATCTAGCATAACGCAAGCACTACCTAGAAAGGGTAGCCTGATCTATACAAATGAGTTGACTGATGCCTGAAGCAATACATTTCAAAACCTCCTCCTACCAATATTCCAAGGGTAAGCATGGAAGCTTCACCCATACCGGAATATTGCAAATACACTTCTCTGGATCAAAACCCGGTTTCCACTTCCTACAAAAAAGCCCCCTTTTGCCCAAGAACCACGGACCACCTAAAAGGGTTTTGTCACGATCTCCAGGGTTTGAGAAGGAGATCAGAAAGAAACCTCTAGCCATAGCAATGATATCAAACTTAATACATGAAGCCCATTTTCTTCTAGCCCAAGCTTTGAAGACATCGATGTTAGGCCTCGCACCAAGGAATTTACCAAGCAAAAAGTTTTCCAATCTCAAAGCAGCCCAGTCCATAACAAAGTCCGGGACCCAAATGGAAGGCTGCTCCACACTTAGCATCACTAACAACATAGGCACCTCCGAACAAGCTGTCTAAGCAGCAATACCACACAGATCATCATCACATCCCACTGCTATGGTATGGGCAAGCTTAATAGGACACCCACCAAGCCTACACTACATCTCAGAAGCATCCATCTTCACATCTTTCTACAGCTCAACATTGCACAGCACATCAAAAGTATTTTCTAGTGCCTAGGAGCCAAGGGACGTGCCACCATTCCCAACGGCAATGGAGACACATCCTTACCCTACACACAGGAAATCCCTAACACTGGGAGCCCCAAAGCATTGTCCCAGGCCAGCACGACACTGGGATTCACCTTGGAAGCCTTGCCCGCCAAAAATTCAACAACTTGCTTCACACGAGAGTCCGCATCCTGTGGCACAATCTCCACACAGGAGCCCGAAGCATCCTTCACATCTTTCTGCAGCTCAACGTTCCACAACACCTCAAAAGTATTTTCATATCCCAAAGAACCAAGGGAACTAGGACAAATGATAGGCTCGAGATTCTCCCCAATAGCAACTTTGAAAACCTTAAGTGCCTCCTTACTAAACAATGGTAGAGGCTCAGTAACACCCTGCACATAGAAAACCTCCACCACAACATCCACTAGGATCCTCGAACCATTGTCCCGAACTAGCACAATACAGAGATTCGAATTGGACACCCTACCCACAAGAAACTCATCAACCTCCTTCACACAAGAGCCTGTGACCTACGGCACTATCTCCACACAAGAATTTGAGACTTTGACAAGTGAGGGAGAAATAGACCCCCATCTCAAAGCCCGACTAAGGTCTACCTTTTCTTCTCCAGACCCAAATGGCTTCCCCAAGACCAATTTCCACAATTGCAAAACAGATCTTTGCGCCTCCAACCAAATCTCCAGGGGGCTCTCATCTTCATCCTCCTCAAATGCAAGATCCCACTCATTTGAGTCTCCCATCATCCAAGCCATTGTCATCGCCATTGTCCTCCTCGCCTTCGTCCAAACTACTACTACTCCCACCCTAAGCAGGATTCAAAAAAAAAATCCCACTCCCCATCACCATCATCCAAACCGCTTCTGCTCCATGTTTTGATCTAAATGTTAACACATTGAAGATGCTTCGTTTTTGTTGTTACAGTTGGCAACCTTTGTTGTTACACATTGAAGATGTTTAGTTTTTTGCTGTATCTGTCCTCATCTCTCCAAATTGACTGTTATGCTTTATGCATTTTCCTTCGCTATCATACATGATTGAATACTGCATATAGAGTTTGTTCCTTTATGGTTCTATCTGTAGCTGTTGGTATGTCTATGTAACTATGTAAGTGGGATCTATACTCTTTATAATTAATATAAATTGTAATTTAGTATTTTGGCTATCAAAAAAAGGCAAAATATGTTTTCGGCCTATAGAGAATGATATCAATTCATTTTTATAGCACAGAAACATTCAAATATAAGAAGCAAAAAGGAGAAGTTAATGAGACACAAAATATTTAGGGTGGAAAAGTTTGTGCATAAATAATAAAATGGAAAAAAAAAAAGAATAATAAGGAGAATCCAACCTGATTATATTGTTAAGAGAATCAATGATAAACATGTTAAAAATTCTACCATAAAACCATTAAAGCTTCCTGCAAATGATGAAAAGTTTATTTTTATCCAAGCATAAACTTCTATTGTAATCCTCAAACACAGAATACAGATGACACTTTTGAAGAAAAAGCCCCTTATTACGTTACTACACAAAATCAGACATTAGAAGGTACATCAATTAGCAAGGCAACTTCCTTATAGATCTCTTCCCCAAATATGAAGAAAAAGTGACAATATATCGATCTTAGCAACAGCCTAAAGTGAGGTAAAATTTTCCTCAAATAAAATTACAAAAGTTCATTTTCATTTTGGAATATCTTGGTTATGCTATTTATAAAGGCGGCATGTACCTTGAGATATTGCAGCTTGTTAACTCAACCGCATCAACATGCTCCAAAGTATGGACCTGCAGGCCAACATATAAAGATAACCCATTATTTTAATATAGATTGGGTTGGTAAACAACCCATGGACATAATCTAAAAACTTTGCAGTTCTTTTAACTTCATCTGCAGCACCCATAGCCATGCCTATACATTGACCTTCATTAAACACTGTATTTTCCCAATTGAGTGGGTGGCTTTGCCTCCATACAACCCTATTAGCAGTGTTTCAAACCCTTAATTGCAACATTTTTTTTACCAGTTATAAAGGAAAGACCTCAAAACTCACACATAATTCAATCACCCTGTCTTGCTTATATGTTGTTATTTCATGTCGCAGCATTGTTTGCTCAGCTACACATATAAATTGACTACATAAAATCAAAATAAAGATCAACTATGCATAGTCATATTTGAATTGCTGTGGATGTGTATACATGTGTCACTGTGTGCAATTGAGCATTGTAATATGTTTAGATTTATGCGACTGGGCGTGGTTATATATTTAAATGCATGCAGATGAGTATTAATTGAATTTCAACATTTTACTGAGTGTACAGTTGCATAAGACTGAATAGTTGAACAGCATGGATCTACAGTCCAACTTATAAAGATAATCCATTATTTCAGTACAGATTGGTTTGATAAACAACCCATAGACATGATCCAAAAAATTTGCAATTCTTTAAATTCATCCACAGCACCCATAGGCTTTTTATTTCAGTACAGATTGGGTTGATAAACAACCCATAGACATAATCCAAAAAATTTGTAGTTCTTTAAATTCATCTACAGCACCCATAGCCAAGGCTAAACATTGACCTTCGTTAAACATTGTATTTTCCCAATTGAGAGGATGACTTTGCCTCTATACAACCTTATTGGCAAAGTTTCAGACCCGTAAGTGCAACAATTTTTGTACAGGTACAATATGTTATTATTTCATGCCACAACATTGTTTACCAAGCTACACATATAAATTGACTACATAATATCAGAAAAAAGGATTAGCTATGTACATTTGTAGTTATATCTGAATAGCTGCAGGTGTTTAGGGATGCATGCAATTGAGCATTGCAATATGTTTAAATTTGTGCAACTGGGTATGGTTATATATGTAAATGCACGCAGATAGGTATTAACAGAAGTCCATCATTTTAATAAATGTACAGTTGCCTAACACTGAATAATTGAACAGTTTTATTCTGTAAAACAAACTTACCATTGCCAGCTCTTGACATGTAGCCTCTCTTGCAGCTATAGGAAAGCATTTTCCAGGAAACAATCCTGTTTGAATAGAACATTAACAATGAACATGAGGTTTTCACAGTCCATGAGATAGTGTAAAAAGCTTCGGGAAAAAATTACAAGCACACAGTTTTTTCCAGAAGCTTTCTACACTAGAACACTACCATTAAGATCACCATAAAAATGGAATCCCTTGAAATTCTTTAATAAATTGAAACTGTAACTTCAGTGAGTGTGTGACTGACATGCCAGGAAACACAAAATTTGAAGCTATTTCTCAAAATATATGGAGAATACCAAATATATAAATGTCTGATTCAGAAAATTTGAGTTTAATCACTATGATACAGCAAAAATGGCATGGTAAGAAAATGATGAAAATCACAGTTAGGGTATGAAAACTTACTTTCAGTCATGTCTGTTGAAACATTAAAAATGCATGTGTTCAGAGAATAGAACATAGATTTCAGGGAAATATTATAGAATAAATAGAGTATCATATTGTGGAAATTATTCTGAAAAACATTTTATTCTTTTAAATTTAAGGTAAGGGTCTTTTTATAAATGTTAATAGTCATGATATTTGAATGCAACCACTCACTTTTAGTTAATTGCATTATATTAAATATTATGGCTTATTGCCTTCCCTTGAAAAAAAATGGTCAGATTTACTAGTATATCTGATATCATTACGTCACAAAGTAGGCAATCAACAATAAGTTTTTTTAGTTCACAGAAATTTGTTGTTCATCATTGTTTCCATTAAGCCTTGATTTCATGGCTCCTATTTGTACGGTAATTCGCGTTGGCCATGATTTAAGATCATGTTTCATTGTCTCTTGTCAATGAAATTCTTCTGACTTGATATAGGCAAAAGTTATTTTCTTGTGAGGGATCTCATTAGCCTCTGATTGTCTAACTCGAAAGTAGCATCGTGAATTAAATACTTGTGAGGAGTTTTATCCAAAAGAAAAAATTTATCTTATTTATAGTCTCAACTTCACACATTGCCATCAATTGCACCATCAATAGATATAAGTAGGTCGACTAGAAATGGCCACATAAACCAAGCACTAAATTTGTTCTAAGTTTAGATTTTAAGAATATACCTTCATAACCGTAGAGGATAAAAGCACATACCCTGCACTTTCCGCTTCGCTTTATGCCACTTTGCGTGGATGTCGTAAATGCAGAGTCTTAGCACTCATTTTGACTTTTTTAGTGCACCAATTAACACTAATCCTAAACGATCACTCTGTTATGCTAAATCCATCCCCATGGAACATGACCAGTCCAATTCTGTAGGATTTTGCCTCCCTTGACTAGGCTGCTCCTGTAGTTTTGTCCCATAGACTAGATCACCCCCACAGTTCAATCCCCTGGACAAAAACCATGCCTGCAGTCTAGTCCTATTTCAAATTTAGAATATCCCACTGCTCAGGCCAACTTTCTAGGAATATGACAGTTGCCCATCAACTTGTGCGCCAAAGGTCTCGTGTTGCGTGTCTAGGAATTGTATTTAAGGACATCATCCTAGGTTATTTGAAGGAATAGGTATTGATTGTTACGACAAAGCATTCATATTTGTACTAGGCACAATCACACCTGTCTCAGTCTCAGTTTCAAATCAGTCTCACTTGCATCAGCAATCTTAGTTTTTATGTGTATTTGATCTTGCTAAATCAGGCACGGGGCTTAGCCTCTATAAAGTCAACAGTCCTCCCTTTGTCTAGAGCAGGCCCCTAAAGGTGCTTTTCAGCACCACCATTTTACAGACACGAGTACAGGTGCAGACAAACAAGTTATGCACATCTCGAAGGTGAAATTCAAAAGTAGACAAAACCACGTGGGAGCGAAGCGTCCTAGGACTGACCTGTTCGTGCAGCCTAGTCCCAGGCATCAGAACTTTCAGATCAAGTTTGTCAAATGTTCCTAATCATTGATCCAATACCAGTTTCCAGTTTACAACTCTCCATCACAGCATATCAAAATTAGTCAAAGCGGCTAAAGGCCGCAACACACTGGAAACCAGATAAACTCTATAACCCTTCTCAGCATTTCTATTTCTCTGTTTTAATTACTCAAATCTCTGTTTACATTAATCAATCTCAGCTCTTTGAAGAATCTAAAGTTTAATCCATTTAGGACTTTGTCCCTAGATCCTTTATGTAGGGTGTGTTTATTTCCCTAAAATAGCATGTGCTGGTTTGTGCAATTTGGTAAAATCAATTTAAATCTAACTTGCCAATATGCAGAAATGGGAATGGCTTCCAAAACATAAATGCCTTTGGAAACGCAAACCTCTTACTACTCAGAAATAGGTAACGGGTTTGTGGACTGAAAAAAATGAATTATAAACTGTTACACTTAGTAATGTGAAATGTAGTACAGTGAATGATCATAATGAGCAGATACATAGGCAAAACATTATTCTCAATATTACATCATAGACAGAACACAATAGAGAAAAAAAAGAGTATCTACATTATCATTCATGATGTATAAGCTCCAGAGTCTCGTCTAACATCTCACATAAACATCAATGATGGACTTGGGGTGGATATCCCCAAACTTTCTCATAAAATCCATATGCATGTGATGTCAAGGAGGCAGGTTTGACAATTAACATCAACTACTGCCAGGAAATACCACACATAATAAAATTAAAATTAAACAACTCTCAGACATTATATTACAAAGTAACAACTCTTTTACAAACTCAAACTCATTTCTTTCTTTGTTTATTTGTCACATATATGCCTGCACATAACAGGAAACAGTTAAGCATAAAATAAAGATAATTAAGATGACATAGAAGGACAAATGCACAAAAACCACATTTATGTCTGTGGGGAAAGCATTTTGAGGTTATTATAGCAAGGTATAAATAAAAAAAAAAGTAGTTTACCATATGCATGTTTCAATGAGAATATGCATTCAAATACATTTGGAGATAAAAGATTCAAATGTCTGAAGGTGAATTTATTTTTCCAGATCATTATGAATTTTCTGTGGTTACAATATGGTAATGGCTACCAAATTACTAATCTTTTCATTGAATGCGGTTACCTAGTGAATTGATAAAAACTTCAAACCTAGAATAAGTAGGTCTGTGTACTTCACAAATCTGTGGCATTGCCATGATAAAGATTCTTTTAATGACATAATTCATGCAAATGGTTCAGTATGCCTGTTTTGTTCACAATTCATATTTTAGATTTTCTTTTAATTTCATTGGGTATTGCTGAGTTGCTTTGAACATTTGATATTGACAAAATTCTGCCTTCACAAATCATTTGACGAACACTGAAATGTATAGGATAACATATCAAACCATAGTAGCACAAAACAGGAAAAAGAACACATTAATCAGCACCCGGCACCTGGGCTGTGCCAAATCAAACCAACGCGCCGGGTTTTCAAAAACTCAATCAAACCCGGAAAAGGAAAAGGAATAACCTGTGGGTTATTCAATAACCCACATTTAAACGCAATTTATAATTTTATTGAATAACTTGCGAGTTATTCCCCGTTCTTTCCAGAAAAGCCTCTGATTTTTTCTTATAAATCTCATTTTTTAATTTCTAAGTATTTTAGTATTTTTTCCATTTTAAACATCTATAATTGAACTCCACTTACATTTTCTGTTTTCCATGTCAATAAATTTTTCTAACTGCATGATCTTTTAGCTTAGTACTGAAAATTTTACTCTTTAGGGATCATCTATTTTCTCAGAATCAAAATGCTCTTCTAGCTTTGTAATTCAATCTATTAGATCCTCACAATTCAAATGTTAAGAAAAATGGAGGCATCAATTTTTAACTTCCCTCCCAATTTTTATACAGCTTTGATGATCTTTTCCTTGGGTCAGGGCTCGTCTTCAAGTTCTCATGGTTGGACTTCAAGTTCCTCTTTGACATCACTTTCTTCGCTTATTTCTGCAAAGAGTTTCTCTTCATCAATATTCTATTATTCTTCAACAGCAATTAGCATCCAATCAGGCTTGCATGCCTCTCATCATATTGACAAGATTTGCAACTCTTGATGGTCAAACTCCTCTTCCTACTGCAAGATGCATTTCCGTATGACCCATTCCATATACTTCTCTTCAAGTCATCTTCAAACTCCACTTTACCAAAAATGGCGTTACAGTAAGGGTCAAATGACAAGTGAACAACTATCAACCGCACAGAGAGGTGCACAAATGCAACATGAAAACCAGAAACCAACCTAGCAAATTTTTAACTTTATTGGTTATGTAGTAATATCCACAGAGACAACACTTATCATTAACTGAAAGAAAAAACTTCAACATTTCACTACTATTTCAAAGCTTTATTACATACAACCTTTGCCAGCTTAGTCCACTTAATCTTCTACATGCTTTAGAAGCCTAAATAAGCAATCTTGTGAGTCCCCCTGTCTTCCTATGTTGCTCTAGAGTCTATGCAATCATAGAAATGTGTTACTTGAACAAGCTACCATTATAAAAAGACACCATTCATCTTTTATTAGTTGCAGAATTGTTTGTCCTGAGTTAAGCCATTCATCTAGGTGTAGTCTAATACTTTCTGTGGCTTTCAATTTGTCATCTGCCCATAGATGGATTTGACACGTCTTCAACTTTGTTCTTTGCATTTTAAAGTCTTATAGTGAAATTTTGAGCTTCAAGTTCCAAGTGAAAACACAGTCAATCATTCTTCATCAGACTTCAATTTTCAGCATGGCAGAACAAGGATCGATTGTCCCTCCTTCAGTCTGCTAGGAATTTTGATATGAATAAGAATCAGACATTCCCTATCAGGATTCAATTCTTTGAGATGTCAAGAAAAGGGTCGCTCATCCAATCTCTGCCCCACACTAAACATGTTTTTCATGGAAGAAGTCATGTCAGTAGAACACTGTTGATGCAGGAGAGTTCGGTCATCTCTAATTTACTCAGAAGAAAACTGAATTAGGCAAGAGAATGATCTGTTGTGCCATCTTCTTCTTGGGATACATTTTCATGTGGAAGAGAAAAAAAAACCTATCCTTTCACCAACATGGAAAAAAATAAGAATTATTTTGTAATTTATTTTAATTTCCTAACCCAAAAAGCCTAGGGGAGGATGGATGGCCATCCTTTCTCCAAGCCTACAATGTTTCAAGCTACATTCTTTGGTTTCAGACCAGCAAAAAAAGGGATCCATCCCATCTCTGCCTTATTTAAAAGGGTTACCAAGAGAAGGGTGACAGCACAATAGTGTGTCTCACTTTTTGGCCTAAGGGGAACGATCAAAATCAGCATTTTCAATTTGTGTCAATTATAAGGAACAAACAATTGAGAATTTAAGGAGAATGTAAACTAATGAGTTGTCATTTTCTATGTAGATTCAAGCTATAATTTTTTAAAAATTTTAAAAGTATTATTTCTATTATTTTGTATTTTTATTTTTTTCTATTATTTTTTAATTTTTATTGAGTGACTTTATTCGATAACACAACTTTCACTACAAATAAAAACTTTCCACAATTTGTTGAAATTAAATTATTAACTCCAATGTCTAGTGCAGTGGGCGGATGGGAGGGAGCCTTGCCATCTCACCAATACAGGTGGCAAGGCTGGGACACATAGGCTTCAGTGGGATTTTCGAGCGACGGTTAAATGATTATGACAGCAGGATATTTGTTGGCATAAAGCTGGCTATATGAATTCGAGAAACTTCCATCGCCTATTAAAGAAGACTCCAAGGCTTTAACAAATTCGTTTTCATTCCCCACCGGTCTAAATGCCCTATAGGTTTACAGTGATATTTTTAGTAGAAGCTATCCGCTGTGGGGGAATGGAAACCCCGGTCAGGCTGGTAAGTAGCAAGAGACAGATGGCTTTTCTCGGACCGGTGACTTCTCTCCGTCTTCAGCATATGCTTCGTTGATCAGATGAGCTAATGGTGGGTGCTATAAGGATGATTATTGGCAGGAAATTCGTGGAGAATGCAGAGAGGTATTGTGTCGACACTGACATTAATTCTAGAGTGCTGGCAATGTTACTGGAACTAGAGATTGATAAGGCAATGACGGAACAAATCATGAAGGGGCTCTTCTTTCCCGAGCATTTGGGGGATTTAGAGTTAACCCTGGAAGCGGCTAGTTTGGGCATTGGAATTCCTAGACCGAGAGACATGGACTCATTGAGTGATCCTGACGCGATAGTGAAGCTCTATCCGTTTATTCTCGACCTCAAAGGTTCGGACCTGATGATGGCTAAGGAGACGGCTATGGTTGCAGTCAATTTCATCAAAAGGGTTTTAGGGATGGTTGCAGAAGAAGGCTTTGAATGGGTGGCGGATTTCAATTTACAACTGATCAACTTCGACAAGGAGTAAGTTCCATGGGTGATGCTTCCTGTGTTTTGGTTTTTTCTGTTTTGATTCTAGCTTCATTTTGAGATAGCAGAAGCCAACTGAAGAAGGATATACAATACAGATCCTTCGTGGTCACAGATAGCAACAGTAAATTAGATGTATATAAAATAGACCCTGCGAGGTCTCTAAAAAATATAACGACCCTGCGTGGTCATAGTAGGGTGGTAGCCTGTGGGCATAGAAATATCAGATAGCCATTTTGGCAACAGAAAATGTAAAGTTTTTTGGGAATTTCAATATAGCCATATTATTACGCATCAAAAAAAATGTCTAGTGCATGGATTTTTTTATTATTTTTTATTAAATATTTTATTTATTATAATTTTTGAATTAGTACTAGTAAAATTTTATACCTATATTATCCCATAACACATTTCTCTTAGCATTTATATCAAAATTATTTCTTTTCTTTTTTCATTGGAACAAGGACATCTGTGTGGAGTGCAGTGCATTTTATGAGATTTTTCTAACAATGTCTATTATTTTTCCTAGTGTCTTGAATAGAGGTCATTGTTTTTTTCGTAATGGACCTATATTCATTATAAAATTAAAATATATATAATATTAAAGAAAACGTTTTTTGTAAAGTTAAAACTTAATACTAAGGGCTACATACTTACAAAATAGCATTTCCAAATGACTTCATTTGATCATCCAAAAGGTGAAGCAAAATTGTTTTGTTGTCAACATTTTGATAGGTGTAGAGGAGACTCTAACAAGGGGATTTAAGCCTAGGGGATTCTACCCAACCCCCTCCAATCAAACCCCTTGGATGGAACCTCTCTAGGCTTAAATCATTAATTTTTCTAAAAAATATGTGATTTAAGGCAAGAATCAAGATTTCCCATAAGTGGAACACACTATTGTGCAATCAGCCAGAAGGGACAACCATCCCTTCTCTATTCAATTAAAAATTCCACACTCCAATCAACTTTTTTCCTTGGTCCAAATGACACAGAATGAGGGGCAGAGAGCAATTTTCTCTTCTTCACTATTTCTTTAACTTTGGAGACCTTATATTAAGTGTTGGTCATCCCTTCAGCTTATGTGCAACTTTGGTCACCAGTTGTACAAGACAGACCATCAACCAATGATGCTACAGCACCAAGAATGGATCCATAAGAAAATATCCATCTTCACACTCAAATACTATGGCATCCTCTTCCATTCACTCATACAAAGCATCATGGATTTGCATTTATCTTGAATGGAGGGCCATCTAGTTCTCCTTTGCTACAATCCAAACCACAATGATGGGCCACATATTAGCAATTCCTCTATAGTTCTGGAGGTTCCTCAATTTTGAGTCTTTCGAGAGGTTCAAATGGCAATACTTTGCTTGCTCCTAAGATTGTCCATCCTACGCGCCTTAGCCATCATTCATATAGACATTAATAGATACTATGTTGGAGCTATCATAATGGTCTATAGTAATTCCATAGATTATTTTTCTCGAAGCTTTGTATTAGACATGTGCCAATGTTGTTTGCAGCCCTGGTCTCTACCTTTGGCATTCATCAAATTGTTTCCACAAGAGGACCTTCTCTTGCATGGATATTCATACCTCTGTTTGGGTCCTATGGCTAGTCTTTATTTGTTTCAGGTCCACCCACTCTAGTTTCATTGACATTGGTGTGTTATTTAGATATTTTTTTCAATCCCTTGCATTATTTTCCACCCTAGTACTTTCTAACTGTAACTTTTACTTTTGAGTCCCACTGACACGCTTTGGTAACAGGCCCTTGGTGAGGCAGTAGTATAATTTATTTAATATTTCCTTCTTTCTTGCTGTTGCTTTCTTTTTAACCATACTAGGATTTTCTTTTCAAGTATTTCAAATAATCAATTAAGATTTAGTGCATCTGTTAGTAGTAGGTGGATTACAATTGTGACACTTGGGGAAAAGAAAAAAAAAACATTTCACATGTGGAAATTTTGGAAATTGTGCTTGAAACCACTGGAAAAATTGCAAGAAGTCAAGGGATATCTTTGTCCAGACTGCTGTGGAACTTCATACTCCAGATAGCATGTTCCTAGCAATGTTTCTATGTATTCATTCCATTTCCAAGAAGGGAAGCTTAGTCCTTAGCCACTAAAAATCATTCTTAGGCTACTGTGGTCTTTACACTATGGGGCCATTGCTATTGACCATAACTCTTCTCCCCTTTTCGATTGCAAGCATAGTCTCATTTCAACCATCATTCTCATAATGAATAAGTAGGTGCACTAATACAATCTAGACAAAGGTGTATTATTTTTCCATGTAGGTATGCAAGTATAAAGAAGGTGATCAACAAGAACTTCCTAGCATACCTAGTCAAGACTATGAACAGCCAAACAATGACAAAGAGATCAAGCCACAAATGAAACTAATAAGAACCATCCCAAGCACAAAACCACATATACTGCCGTTTTCAAAATACGAGACATGATATCTTTTAATACTTCCACAGAGAAAGAGAGAAAAAAATTATGTTAATGTCCAATAGTGACCAAAAGAGGTCAATTAGACACAAAAATATACCCAGTTATAATAGCAAATACTAAGGGTAGAGAGCAAATTGGCCAAGGACGAAACAAACAACCAAGAGCATATCAACCAAGATTATCAAGCAATGATGAAAGCCAAGGTTTAAGGCATAGCCTGGATATCCATGCATTTAGGCATCAAAACCAAATCTTGAAATAGAGAGCCTCAAGGCATCATGTGGAGCAAAAGGATTGGCAACATCATCATCTGTCATTGTGAAAGGGCAGATAAACAATATGATAATGCTCTTGGATAATTCCCGAGACTAAGAAGGCCCAATTGAACAACCCTAAAAAAAAGAAGCTTCCCCTACAACTTCTCCTAACATTCTTGGTACCTGCTCCTTGTAGATCAACTACTTCGAATGGGTACTTAGTGCTCCCAAAACTCGTAATAAGCTGAAAAAAGGAAGTAATTGAGTGGTATCTTCTTGAGAGGTAAAGAGCTGGGCATTACAACTAGATAAAAGAAAAAAGAGGAAAGCGAGACTCTAGAATGTCTACATAAGTAATAATATCACCCTCTGATTTCAAAATAAATGAGACATTTGAATATAAATTGCTCCTTTTTTTCCCCCTTCTGTAGAGAACAAAGTTAGCAAGACCTATCACCACAAGGGATATGGTGGTCTGTCTCAACTCATAGCTAATGGAGAATTAACTCTTAATTGATCATGAGGGATCCTCAAACCATGTGACCAACGATGCTGGACATATGCAGGTTGAATGATGATGCCATCAACAATCAGTAAGAAATGCTCAACATAGAAAGATAGCTTGGAGTTGAAACACAAGGGTAGGGATTTGGTTGACTTTGATATATCGTTGATAGATGTTTTCATGAACAGATCTATTGATCATATCCTTATTGGAAAGAAGAGGTGTACAAAGAATATTTGAAAGGAGAAAGACAGTCAATAGAGATACCCACACACTAGTGGAGCAAACTAGCCTAAGAATAACAACCACATCAATGCTTAGTGAGTTCCAAGAAGGCAGTCCTCTCAAAGGAGCATAGTGATCAATATGCATACCTCTCATGGCTGAGGCTGATCATCCATAGATCCAAGTCCATGAAGATAGAAAGTTATCTCAAAAGAACTCACATTCTCGCACTGAAGAAGCTGAGAACCAAAGTCAACCCAGACAATACACTTAGGAATTGTCAGTTTGCAATAGATTATATCTTCAATCAAATAGTCTAAAACCTCTTAGTGCATTCCCAATCAACAATTCCTAACCTTGAGCCCCAAACCTCTAACCCATAAAAAATAAAAGGCTTAATAATAGAACCAAAAAGCTACATCTGCCAAAGAGAATTGAAACGAGGAAGACAGTCAATGGAAATACGATTGTACGAGAGTAGCAAACTAGTCTAAGAATAACAACCACGTCAATGGGTGAATCTTAAGAAGCCAATCCTCTCAAAGGAGCAAAGTGATCAATATGCATCTCTCATGGCCAAGGCTGAATCATTCATAGATTCAAGTCTATGAAGATAGAAAGTGAGCCTGAAGACTCTCATACTCTTGAGTTGAAGAAGCTGAGATGCAACGTCGACTTGGAAAATACACAGGGCCTGACAGTTTGCAATAGATTATACCTTGAGGCATAATAGTCTGGAACCTCTCAATGCATTCCCAATCAACAATCCTTTACCTTGGGCCCTAAATCTCTAACTTATAAAGAATAAAATGCTTAATCATAGCACTGGAAAGGCACACTTTCGAAGTCATGTTATGAAAATGTATTTGGAAGCAGTAACACTCTAAAACAGAGAATGATGCATATCCCTTGCAAAGATAACTGGACTAGTGTACTATACTCCAGAGTGAAAAGAATCTGTCATAATCTCCATAGGTTTTCTTTTGTACAAGAATTGAAACCTATAAAGCCCATTCTATAAGAATTAGAAATTCTAACCATAGTTTTTCCAAGGTTAACCATTAATCGACAAAGATCATTGAAGGAAGCCAAGTCGTCCAATTATCTCTATTGCAAGACCACATCATCAATGGAAAGTAGAATAACGATCAAGACATCATGCAATATACAATCAAGACATTCAGCACGTTGTCTAATAAGTCTTCAAGCTCATCAACGTAAATTCCAAAGATACTTCGAGAGTAGATAATATTGATGACTCCCACAATATTAGTGAAAAAGTCTAAGAGTCCGTGAGTGGTCTAAAATTGGACCAAAACTACTCATAGAGACTCATGATGCCAATGAAGAAGGTGCTCAAAATACTTGTAGCCAAGATCCTCTGAAATATCCAATGTCTTGTAATGGGATCAAAAGTACAAAGGTAGAACAACAAAATAATTTAGAAGAACACTGACAATTCACAAACATCATCAATAATGGGACAAAGAGTAAAAATACAGTTAGTAGTCCAGACATCCCTCTTAAACAACTTGTCCTCTTGCTCTAAGCTTATGGCACTCCAAATACTCAAATTGCAACATGTCCAACAATGTGAAGTATAGCAAACGTATGCTCAATCATTATAATCATGTTGTTCACATCAAAGATACCCCCAGGCTTAGGAATGGGATAAATAGTATGTTGCATCCAAGAGTCGGGGAACCCTGGACAAACAACCTCATTTAAGAGGTCAGCTAAAGGAAAGGCAAGAAAGTACACACCATAGATCACAAATGCAGCTTGAAGTCCTTCACGCTTTGCTGAATTGTAGGTGCTTAGCTTCCAAACAGCTCTCCTAATTTCACACAATTTTGATGGGTACCATAATTTGATGGGTCCAAGTCCAACAAGAAGGAGAAGCCTCAGAAATCAGAGTCATAACCCTACAATCTCAGATAACTGCCTTTTATTTTCCTTTCTCATAGCCACAACCTGCACACAAGCCTTTTCTAATTCCTCCATTTCGAATTACATGAGATCAGCATCCAAGAACATTTTGGTAGGGAGAGAGAAAAGCTTCTTCTTGGCTCTAAGTGCTCATAAGTCCTCTGCAAACAGAACCTAATCACAAGAGTTTTATAAAGAGTTACCCAAGCTTTGTGAAGGGATAAGTCTTTGAGATCCAAGGACTCATGTAAAAAGGTATGGCCAACCTCCAAAGGATCGGTAGGGTCAGGGTATCCACGAACCCTAAGGTTAAATGTATTGGCTTGTCATTCTCTTTCCTCCTTGAATTTAGCTTGAAACACCATTTCAAAAACCAGGTATGACTTTTTTCACTTAACAACCTGAACCCAAGATTCCTGCTCCTCTATCTGTTTTTGCATAGACTCCTGTTGAGCTGTAGTTCCTTTATCAAATGCTCATGTTAAACCAAGATTTCTGATTGTGTGTTTTTATTTAAAAACAACTTCTTAATGCTACTGAAAGCAATTGATGTCAGCAAGGGGAGAATGGGCTTGCTCAGGCTTCATTAAATTCATTGTTAGGTCAGCCATGATGTTGTCTTTCTCCTATTGTTATTGCTAGAACACAGAAAAAGCCTCTCAAAGTATAGGGCCAGCATTTTCAATCTTCGAAATTTGATTATAAAGTCTGCTATATTACAATTTCAGTGCTTTAACCTGGTTAGATTTGGGAGTTTTAAACTCCTGAGTCTTGGGGAAATCTATACCAGAACTTTTCAAATAATATCAGAAAAAAAAATATTATAAAATTATCCCCACCTTTCTGATAAATTTCAGAATATCTTCTCTACAAATCACCCATTTACATCAGTCCTGAACCCAACAGAGGAAACTGTCACTAAAATATGAGATGCTTTGGGGAAATGAATTTTTAAGGTTGGCCAGGGTTAACCAGGATTGTAAAATCAGGTCAGCCAGGGTTGACACAGTCATTCTCTTCAGCCATATTCTCTGCTGTTGCCCCTGTTTATCAGCCAATCTTTTCCTAGATTTTAGTGCCCACAGTTCTATTGAAAAAACTTTAAAACAAATGTCCTGGAAAACCCACAAGTTCCTGAAATTTTAAAATTCCAGCCACAAATTTGACTTTTGTTCAGAGACAAGAGGTCACATACTATTAATTAATACTCGTATCCTAATACGTGATTAGGGGAATTTTCTAAAGGCTAACTTAGATTTTATAGGAATCCAGCATACAAAAAATGAACACACTATATCAGATAAATAGAAATGTCTTCGTGAGAGTGGAGTTGGAATTGAACGCACTCTAATACCACTCAATTCAAAATGCAGTTGCAGAAAAAAGATAAGTATATTAATGTCCACAAGTGACCAAAAGTAAGTCAATGGGACTTGAGAATACATCTGTTTACAGTTGAAAGTTCTAGGAAGAGAACATCCTAGGAAAGCAAAATAAAGGAACAAAAGCACTAAAAACAAAATGAAGCACTGCAACACCACAAGTGGTTAAGAAACCAATACAAATAGCCATGTGAGCAGAACAAAATCCACAGAGAGCAAGGGCTGACGAAGACAACAAGGATAGGATAAAATTTCATGTCAGGGCCTCAAAGGGAGGAATCACCAGTGCCATAGATGAAAAATCACCTAGAACTCACAAAATTCGCAAGTCAAAATGGCTCACTAGTTACTCACAATATAATTCGGTGGCAATTTTTTGGCAAGTTTTCAGCATCAAATATCTGTGTCAGGGCCTGTAAAGGAGCAATCATCAGTGCCATACAAAAAAAAATTGCCTAAATCTCGCAAGTCAAAATGGCTAGCTAGTCAATCACTAACATGGTGGCGAGATATTGCCGAGTTTTTGGCAAAAACTTGCCTAACTCAGCAATAACTCACGAAATGCAAAGAAAAACTTGGCCACATTGCAATAAGTCTGTTCGCCAATCATTTTTTGAATCTGCCTTTTTTAGCATTCAAGCTGTTTTTTTTTTTCAGCATTTGAGCATGCACCATGAAGGTTCATGTGGTCTCGAAGGCCTTAATTTGGGCTTGGCAGCGAGGGCTTCACCCCTTGACCCTACCTATATCACAAGGAACATGCCAGGGATGATGCCCCTTGACCCCATTGGGCTTTGCCCACAAACCACCCCCCCCCCCACCCCAAGGGATGCCGCCCCTCGACCCCACAGGGGGCTGCCATCCCTAGACCACTGCCCTAGTTTCAAAAACCAAAAAATAAAAATTGTTTTCGGCCCATGTTTTCCACAAGTGAAATTTGTAAAATATTAATACGACTATGTAATTTATAAATCATATGACACTGTGATGTGAATTGAACTCATTTTTTATCTATAATGAAGGAAAAAACTACTTATGACCTTTGTAAATTCAGTCTTATGCATGTTTTTTTTAAATTAATATACAAATTTATGTGTTTAATGTTCGAAAAATTTGCCAAGTTTTTCCCTGAAATTTGTTGAGTTCAAGATTTTGAAAAACATTGGGTCAACCGACAACCGAGTTAGTTTCAAGTCCGAGTTTTTCAACTATGATTGATGCCATCATCAATCATTGTGAAATGACCAAAAAACAAACTAGTAATGCTCATTGGGGAGTGTTGAAGGCCAGGAGGGCCAGGCATGGTGGTGCAAGGAGGAAGAAAAGCACTCCCTCTAGAATCTCTCCTCGCATTCAAGGCCAGTGTAACTCCTGTAGTGGTGAAGAAACTTGTAATGTGTCTTGTTTACTGCCAAACAATAACACTAGCTATTGTAATATAAATGGAATATACCAATACATACTAGATAACTATAGATGAAGATCAATGAATATTTTATTCAAAGGTGGTGCTTGTACAATCCAATTGTAGACCAGGGAAGATCATGCACCAAATCAGACTGCCTTCCCTAACTACGAGAAGAATATTTAAAATGCCTAACAATTTCCAAATAGAAAACAATCGTTGACAACCACTTACAGCCAACTTCCTAACAACTACCCACAAGACAAGTAATTAATACATAGCCTGGTACAAACATAATAAGTTACTTTATACCAACTACATCATTCCCCCCTGCCCCTGCCCCAGCCAAAAAAGAAGAAAAGTAAGATTCACAGCCGACAAGCAAAGAACAAAATAAAGACAGATCACATATCATTTGGAAAAAATTTCCATAGTTTTGGTGCTACTGAAGAGAATGAATTAATTGGGTTTTGCTGAGTTTCATTGCTTGTAGCCATCACTAACTGAGCAAAACCTGAATTGTCAAATACAAAAAGCTTTGCACTTGATCTTTGAAACTTTGTTGGTTCACCAAATCCTTTAAGAGGTTGCTTTCCCTTATCAGCCAGCTCTTCTTTCCAAGGAAGAAAAAATGAGAACTCTTCAATAATTGTCCGTTACTGCAGAAAAGCTGGAATTTATGGCGAGTGAACTCATAACCACCCATACAACTGAATCAACGAGGACCGTATAATGCTTGTGAATCAATTTTTTTGCCAGATTCCTCTTTGTCCACAAACTGCATAGCTAAAGACAAAAACCTTATTTCCTCTAGATGGAGTACAACAGAGCAATCGACAATTGTACCATACCATACAGCTAAATGTTGGACAGCAGTGTACTGTTCAACCTGTACAGTGAAGATTGTGCAAGAGGCATACAACTGTAGAAGGAACAGTAGGGTGTCGTACAACTGTAGAAGGAACTGTAGGGTGTCATATGGTGGTAGTGTCTCCAATTGCAGACAGTACGCTTAAGGGTGCAGACAAAGGCCATACAGCATAATCTTATACTGTTTATGAGGATTGTACGGTGGAAGGGGAGACTATAGAGAGTCATACGATTGAGGGGAAATCAACATAGGGCCGTATGGTAGAAATTGAAAAGTCAACCTATTCCAACCATACAAGTCATATGGCGATGCTCTTGCACGAAGAGCATATAGCCAAGGGTGCTTCAATAGGAGTCATACAAGGCAAAGAATGTATAGCAGAACAAGGAGACTAGAAGGTGCTTTTTGAGTGTTCGCCTATTTGTGAATATCGTGCAACAGCTAGATGATCAATGTTTGACCATACTGTAGAATGGAAGACTGTTGATAGCCGTATGACAGAAGGGAAATCAATATAGGACTCTATAGTGGCTTGAAATGAAAACTCATTTATTACTTGTGCAGACCATATGGTGAAAGGGGATGAGAATTCTAATCGTACGGCTAAGTACTTAGTGTGGAACCATACAGCTTGCTTCAAAATCCCTTCCAATTTTTTTGAAGACTATACGGTGGAAGCTTCTTTAACATGACGTACAGTGGATATATGGCAAGGGCATACAATGAAATTGGTAACTTTTGTGGTTATTTTTTTCATTTTCTCCTTTCCTATCCATTATACGGTCACTCTACCTTTATTTTTATTTTGTCCATGTGAGACCCATATTGTAGTAGTATTTCCAACTTCATTAATTCGCCTTTATTTCTCTCCGACTTCATTAAGTCACCTTGTTTGTTGAGATATGCAATCCAAGCAAGGTCCCTTATAAATTTGTTAGCAGAACAAGTTTTAACTGGATCCAAACCAAAAATTTTAATAACTTGAACATTTTTGCTCATTCTATCATACATTAAGTTTATTTCAGACAGTTTGGTGAGGCCCACGTAATTGACAGCTTCCAACCTTTGAGAATAAATTGTTAACTACAAATCATGTACGTTGTCTTTCACACTTCTACCATTCAATTTTTCTATATCATGCTCCCAAATTTCTTTGATTTTAAATGGTTCCTTCATTTGCTTCTTGTCAACTCATAGTCCATGTTCATCTTCATTAATCTTTGTAGCTGCAATAAAATTGCAATTCGCAAAAATACTTCATAGTCCTCCATTTATCAATGGAACTAACCACCAAGGTTATTTGTTTCATCTTTTGAACACAACTACAATTTCAAGGTTCCTTCAGCATTCGGCTCCATGGGACCCTAATCATGCTTCTCTATCCACTCTTCTCCAAAGTCAAAATCTAATGAATCCAAGGAAGTTGCTTCCTCACTCACTGCCTAATTCTTCAAATCAATTATTATAGTTAGTGTAAAATTTGTAATGTATCATTAATTTGTTTGTGTCCAACTATGTTTATTTATTTGTCAGCTTGTGGGTAGTTGTTAGGAGGTAGTTATTAATAGTTGTAGACGATTGTGTTCTACTTGGCAACCATCAAGTTCTTTAAATAGGCTTCTTGGAGTCAAGGAAAGTAGTTTGATCCTTGGCTGATCATCCTTGGTCTAGTTCTATGTAAGAACTTACATGAATAAAGATCTACTTCTATAACTCTATCTAGCATGCATTATTACTTATATTCATTTATGCATGTACTAGTTTTATCAAGTAGAGAAGTAAACAATTATATATTTCCGACACTTATCTTCAATGGAGACTAAGTACTTTTTCCAATTGTGGTTGGCTTTGGCTGCTACCAACCAGGCCCAACCCAACAATGCATCATACACCTTCTTGCGTAATGCGATGACAACAAAGTTAAGTATAAATGCTTCAGATCCAATGATTACCTTTTGCCCCATGACAACTCCAAGAACTTCTATCTCCATGTGTACTACTACTGACTTCCTTGCCAAATTCACCACAAGAAGCATGGGATCAATCACTTCGTCTCTCGAAAATGGTGGTTCAATTATTGGGTCTTCATTATTTCCAAATTCTAAATGAGCAATAGCATGCACCATCTCATCCCTCTCGCGTACAATATTAGTTCTAGCATTTTGAAGTTTGAAAAAACTTTGCAACAAATCCACTACTTAATTGGTATGGTGGTTTGAAGTATGTGCCTTGCAATAATTTTAACTAATTTCAATTGATTTGTTATTGTACTTGCATTTGCATTTGAGTTCGAGCAATAGCCAATACTTTGTTATTTCTCTTTACATCAATCATATTGATGCTTGGCTTCTACTTCGAACATGCAATATTATCATGGCCTTCAGGTTCACACCATTTACAAAGTAGTTCCATTCTGCCCTAACTTCTCAAGTAGTTCCTTGAGAAGTGGCCCTATTCACTACACTCTCAACATTGTATTATAGGTTGACCTTTGGAGTCATATTTGATTCTACTCCTACCTCCCCAACTATTGTTATTGAATCTACTATTGTTTCTTGGATTTCAATAGCCACTAAGAGATGCATTCTTGTTGTTATGCAGCTTTGATGGTCACCTTGAATAATGAGTAGTTGTGTGCCCTTGCTTTTCAAATTATACCAGCATTCCTTAGTCAAATGGCCTATTGTCTGACAAATATCATAGAACGTCTTCTTAGGGCTGTTTGTTTTGGTGTGAACCTTTGCTCTTCAATTTGCTAGATTCTTTATTAGGTTCCTTCCTAGATTCTTTATTTGCTTTTAATTCCTTCACCATACAAAGCATATGTCTTTGTAATTCTTGCACTGATCTCCGTTCACTATCATTGCTTGCATCTGAGTCACCGTCTTCATCAATTTTTCTTTTTGAATGTGAAGACATCTTGTCCTCACTTTCTATATCCATAGCTCTAATGCATGCTTCTACATATGATGGAGGTAGTACTATTTTCATTTTCTTCCGCAATGAAAGAATGAGACCTTCAATGAACCATCATTTTTTCAATCCATTGGTTGGTTTTGTTCTCCAATTTGACAAATAATTCCTTGAGCCTCCAACTATAAGCTCTCATGTTTTCTTTGCAATGTGTTGTAAGTTTCGGCATCAATTTCATTGTTGTCCCAAAGAAATCCAAATTCTTCTTCGAAAGCCTTCCATAATTTCTCCTAGTTATTTCAACCAGCTAGCTCAATCTTTGTGTCCCAGTCAATTGCCACACCTTTGAGGGTGGTTGGGACTAACCATAGCCAATAATTTTTATCATTTTGTCCATTTGTTGCCTAAATGGTTTCACAAGTTTTGCAGTGTCATACTAAATCCTCCAATCCGTCTTTTGTTAACTTAGGTAGCTTTTGCCTCTCTACACTTGAGCTCACTAGTGGAGTCACCATGGCTTGACCTTGATACGAAGTCAATGACTAGAACCTTCTCAAAAGGATCTGATTTGAACATTATGGTGCTCTCCTAGCACTCACAAACACATGGGAATCCTCAAGTCTTCCAGAGACTTCAATGTTCCATACACTCATATCGCCCTTGGGTTCTTTTTTTCGACTCCAAACCTTTGCCCTAGTGTTTTTGGTTAGGTTTCTTCTTCAATCAACAACTCTTTGATACCACGAAGATTGCTTTCATAGGCTTCCCCCTCTCCGTCTATGAAGAAATCTTCGAACTCTTATCTCAAGACAGACTTTCCTCGTATAGAGAAGGTTCTATCGATTCCTCAAATTGAACTTGGTCTACAAGATAAGCACATGCTTCTTCCAAAAGGTGAAGATGTCTAGCAATCTCGAACCACTCTTCCTCTATATATTGTAGGTCACTATTCATGGTTGGTAGGATGTTCTAATGTCTTCTTTCCTGACTACAACTCTGACTTTTGCTTCAACTTTCACCTTGGCTTTGACTCTAGACTGATGGATTTTTGAAGTAGGCTGCTTCATGCAGCCTCTTTTGTTCTTGTTGTTCAACTAGTTAGAGGGATCCTCTAATTTCCCAATCTTCCCCCTAACTACACTCTACGCTTCTCTCACCTTCTTTCAAACTTAATGGCATTAATGTTGTCAATATAGTCGTCAGTAGGTATTGACCAACATTGGTTCTTTATGAATCTGACCTGACTTTGTTATAGGCAACAATGCCAAATGTTTACTACCAAATAAGAACATTACATATTGTAATATAAATGGAATATAATAGTACATACTAAATAACTATAGATGAAGATCAATGAATGCTTTATACAAAGACAATGCTTGTACAATCCAATTGTAGATCAAGCAGGATCATGCACCAAACAGATTGCCTTCCCTAACTACAAGAAGCATATTTAAAGTTCTCGATGGTTGCCGAATAGAACACAACTGTCGACAACCACTAACAACCAACTCCTAACATTACCCGCAAGCCAAAAAGTAACTAATGCATAATTGGGTACAAACATATAATAACAAAACATAAAAAGTTAATTTATACCAACTACATGTCCGTCCCTATGCCCTGAGGGCCAATCGGAAAGGAGTAGATCCATGTTGTCAAGAAGGAGCAAAGCCACAATGTCAACAAGGAGCAAAACCACATTGTTAATATAATCCAAAGCTTACCTCCTCCTAGAGAGTGCTTCCTTGGTTTCTTTGTAAGCACAAGCAATGCCTTTGCCATGAATATCCTAACATATTTTGGATGACACCATAATTAGAAATTATTGACTTAAAAGGTCATGCCATTGAGCTTCATGATTACAATGAATGCCCCAACAGCTACCATGCACCTATCCTAGGACTTGTAACCAGACATTACATAGGATTTGCCAAAAGGTGCAAAAAATGCCAAACTCTTGGGCATACATGGTTTCCTTGCAGCAGACAATACATATACATCTTATGTTTGCAACCTTGTTTGATGAAAGCCATCTAGATTATAAGTACTTACACAGATAGATGCTTTAGGCACTAAGTCATGATTCATGATTATATGTTGATCTTTCTTTCTGGTTATATTAATCAATTAAAATTACTTCAGTGCATTAAATATCTTGAATTTCACTTTCTCCCTTACAGATGATTTTATCTCAGAACTAGCAAGGACCGTGGTTTAAACTTCAAACTTCATGAACCTGCTGTATAGAGAACCAAAACCCCATAGTCCTGCCATGCAGATACCAGAGAGAGGAATGGAGATATTGAAAAAACATACTTTAATTGCAAATCTGACAGTTCGTGTATGACTCATGATTATATGTTGATCTTTCTTTCTGGTTATATTAATCAATTAAACTTACTTCAGTGCGTTAAATATCTTGAACTTCACTTTCTCCCTTACAGATGATTCTATCTCAGAACTAGCAAGGACCATGGTTTAAACTTCAAACTTCATGAACTTGCTGTATAGAGAACAAAAACCCCATAGTCCTGCCCTACAGATACCAGAAAGAGGAATGGAGATATTGAAAAACCATACTTTAATTGCAAATCTGAGAGTTGGTGTGTGAAATTATTGTTTTTGGCAGACCCATTTTTATTCTATAACAAGGTTAACAATGTAATTAAAACTCAAATTTCCTGATAATTAGTAGCATCTCCTCATCTCAAGACACATTATCTGGATCATTGCAATGTCACCACTCTAAAGCTCTCCATGCAAGGAATTCAGAAATAAGAAGTTGCACAGAGAGAGAGAGAGAGAGAGATTGTATTAATGTGTCAGTGCAGACACATTTGCAAAGCAGGAAATTTTAGTATATCAATGTCCCTAAGAAGACAAGATTCTCTTTCTTGCAACTCTATGGCAACATCAACACAGACCTAACTCCCAAGAAGAACATACACTTACCAGCAGCTGTGAGACTTGCAATGATAGCTTGAAGACGATCAGGCCTTTCTGGATGAGGATGTGACTTCATCTTAATCTGTTTCATTTAACAACAAGCCTGTTCATGAATTTCCCAAAGGGAGATCTAGTTCATTGACATGCCTTTGGATACAGCTAACATAACAACAAACCAAGAAACACATTTATCTTTCCATGTGAATGAAAATATCAACATGTTTATAAATAAGGGGAAACATACTATAAATGTGAATTTCTGAAAATGTTCAAAATTAAATCTAAAACAACTTGCAAACCTCTGAGTGAAGCATCATCCGTTCATCAAACCCAATTGCTGTTCGTTTATGAAATGATGATGTACATGACTCCTCAAGCATAGACGGTGTGGGAGCTGACAAAGTAACCACATCATTTTTACTTTCTGCCAATAATGATATCACAGATGTCAGACAAGTGCAGAACATAGTCAAGCAGAAACCATGCGAACATGGGATTCAAAAAGCAGTTCTCAAAAGCAGAAACAATGTGAACATAGCCCATGTACACTTTTAAGTTTTAAACATGAATATTTTCCATGAAATTGACTTGATAGTAAACAGATATGAAAGATAATTAGAGTAAAGTCCAAACATAATGAGAGGGAAAAAATATCACTGCTGTGTTTAAATGAGACCTGGCTAAATAAATTGAACGTACCACTTGCATAAAATGAGAGACTAAGAATTGCAGAAATTTTGGAGTGTAAACTGGGTGAGAGAAGATTGTAAGAGAGGTCTTCAAAAAGCATGTCAATATTTTGCAAATACTACATATTGAACGTTGACATTAACCCATGTTTTGGTATAAAGCTGCATCTACACATAGAATCATCATGTTGCCTAGAATGCTTACAACAAAATTTATTTCTTGGTGTTCATTCTATACATATGAATTGGCATTCATCAGAACTTCTATTGTATTCAGTGTCATCATATAGGAATATATGTATAGAGTAATTACACGGCTGCAAATTTGACCAGCAAAATGCTGAAATGAAGATCCTGTTTCTGTTACTGAAACTATATGATGACATACGATACTGTGTTCACCTAGCTGTTATACGAATATTATCTTTTATTTAGAATCACCCAAGTATCAGACATCTTTGCTTCCTTATAAATCATGTGGTACTTTGCTTGTAGCATTAAATTTGTCTAACTTCACCTGGAGTGATATTATCATCCCATCCCTCACACTTAGGATTTCATTACCAAGTTTTGAATTATCCAAAATTAAACTAAATATAAGAAGTTTTGTCTGATAAGGCTGTATATGAATATCTCTTACATATATGCTCACATTTTGCAACTCAGTGATATCCGGTATCAATAAAATTTTATGTCAGAGAATCTTATAGGAAAAGCTAGAAAGAAAAAATTCATATTAATGGCTACAAATGATGAGAGTAGTTCAATGGGAATTGAAAGTACAGCCAGTTACAAATGCATATAAATAGGGTTAAAAAGAACTGTTAAATCTGAAAAAAAACTAAACCATGATACAATGAAAAGCATAACTAAAGGGATTAAGCACATGGCAGGTAAACCCTTAACAAACTGTAAAAGAGAGGCCCATAAGGTCTAAATACAAATATGAATTAAGAAGGCCCCTCAGCAAAAGAGGGAGATGATGGAGACCAAAGCTGAAGACCAAGGTTGGAGATGAAAATATGCACACCTGTATCAATGCTTTGAGCAGGCCAAATAGCATCATCATTTATAATTTACCAGAGAGATTGACTCAAGCTATGGAAGCTTGGGTGGAAAATCCTGAAAGTAGGGTACAACCCCTAGAATACTCCCCTGGAACCTCTTGTAACATCCATGGCCAAAGGACATCCAGAGATAGAGATAAAATCATAAAACAGGTAATTTGAACCCGCCCTGTAGCCTGGACCACAAATGAATAAAACTAAAGGGCCTTCGAGGTCAGAGAGAAGCAGCTCAGTAACTCCCAAAAAAGATATTTAGAGGACTGGCAAAAAAATCGGCCCTAGCGATCACCTATAGAGTTCTCAGCCTGAAAATGAAAGCTTCCTAGAGGAAAAAGGTTAAGAACCTCTAGTAATCCAGGAATCCATTTTGTACCATCACTAAAAGTCTAAAACATGCTTTGGTATGAAAAAGCCCACCTAATGTCCCAATTGTAAAAAACTCCCTATTTAGACATCATTGTATCCTATTACCTAAGTTATAGATAATTCTGGTTTCTAAGGATATATACAAAGTTTTCCTCGGTGAGTGCACACAAACAAATTTGAAGTACATCTAACAACCCATGCAACCTATGAAAAAGAAAAGTTTAAAAAAAAAATCCTAAAAAGTAAGAGTGAACTATAAAGGCATCTAAACTCTAACAAAGTCATATTGTAGCTTACATGTAGTTTGATTTCATAGATATATCATATACTTAAGTTTGGAGTTTAGGCATTGATCAATCTACATTTTTAATCATGATAAATGTATCATTTTATGTTTTATTATAATTTATTATGTACATTTTGTGTTTTCAATGATCATCATTGCTAAATTTTCTAATATTTTTAATATACACATAATTTAACTACAATTATTACAAAGCCACATGAGTATCTGCATACCCAATTTTTATCGATCAACCCCATACCTTGCATACCATGCAATCTTGTATATATAGTTTAATCTTCATATTGCCTTACTTGAATACTAATACCATATTTCATTACGCATGTTGAAACCTGCTATTATTCTCTATTGGACTTCAATGTATCCGTTCATGTTCTTCTAGTCTAGTTCACAATCTACTACCCATCAGCTCTATCTAATCAAAATACATGCTCGGATACCCATTTTGCTTAAAATGGATTCATCATGTCTAAACCTAAAGGATCTTGCACAATGCCAAACTTGCCACCCAAAAATGAATACCTTGAGATTTTCATTGTTTTTTTGCCTTTTCTTTTTTTTGGCCAGCTAATTTTTTCCCTATAAATATTTTTCTTTTTCTCATTTGCAGGAAATGTTTTGAGAAGAGCTTTTTTCAAGCAGTTTTCCAAGATTTTCAGAGCTTTAGGACACAAAGCAGGGTTTCAAGAACAACTACGTAGTACACTAGCTTGCTTTCATTCTTTAGGTACTACACTTTTTTTTAAAATCCTCCTTTATAGTTTTTTAAAAGAATTATAAAATGTCCTAACCCTAACCCTAAACTCTAAAAAGCGTTAAGTGTTAGGATCTTGGTCTTTTGTTGTTAGCAAGAAAGACCCAACCCTAACCCTAATCACTAAATTTTTAATGCTATATTTTCAGCATTTAGAGTTAGGGTTAGGGATTTTTAGCAAAAAAACCTAACCCGAAATGTTCAAGATTTAGAGTAAGGGTTTGAGCTGGGAAAAACCTAACCCAAACCCTAATTGCTGAATTTTTTGCAGCATTTAGGGTAAGGGTCAGGGTTTCATTTTAGCAATTTCTAATATTGTACATGTTTAACTTTATTTTGTTGCAAAGTACTAACATTCGCAAGATCCGATATGCATAGTAGCAACAAAAAAAATAGTTCTTAAGACCCTCTATAGTGCACTACAAAGGTTGGAGTGATAAGGAGACTATAGATACTTTTCCCTATAGTTATCTTCTCTTAATATTCTTCTCTTCTCTTTCTTCTTCCAATGATCTGACATTTGGTCATAAATCTAGCACAAAGGGGATCACAGTGTCAAACAGGGGGCTATGCCTATGTGCTCTAGACTGCATCTTGTGAGCAAGTATACCATTAAACAAAACTGAGACATTTCACATGCCATTTCTTTCGGTGCCACTTCGCTCTCGTGTACCTCTCTCTTCCATGTTCCTTTGGGTATATAGGGAGTTGAGGTATATCAGAAGTTTGGTATATTGAGTGGATTGCTCTTCCATACCATCATTCTTTTGCATACCTTTGTGTGTATAGGGTGGTGTGGTTTATTGGGCAATTTGGCATTGGGGATTTACGTATATCAAAAGATGTGAGTGATAAGATTGGAGTGATAAGGGTTTCTTCTAGGCCTGATAAGGCAAAAATTATAACCTCAAAACATTTGAAAGGCTAAACTTAGATTTTTTTTTGCAAATTTGATCATCATGCAACTTGAGAGAGACTGACTATGCATGGGCATATGGCACATCGGTCTCAGGTACGAACAAGGTGAAATGCAATTTTTGTAGACTTGTTTACAATGGAGGCATACAACACTTCAAATGGCATTTGTTGAAGAATTCAAGGCATGATATAGCTCCTTGCAAAGAAGTCCTTGCAGACATCACACATCAAGTGCAAATGTCTCTTCAAGTATTTTCAAATAGTAACGCCAAAAAGGCACGGATTGGGACAAAAGTGTGTCCTAATTCTTCTAATGTCAAGGCTGATCCTTTAGATGAGGAGCAACCACCACAATAACCTGTGACAAAGTCCCAATCAACATCTAGTTCTACAACACACAACCCAAACACGTGTGGAGGAAACATTAATGAAGAATTGTTGGCATGTGCATCCAACGCTCCCCATGATGTTTCGTGTCATGGACTACCTGCCTCTCGTGAATCTTAATTCTAGCGATTGTAGCGGAGATTAATGCCTGCAGGTTTTGCTCTAACGGCAATCGTGGTCCATCAAATTGGTATTGGAGCTAGATTGGACATGGCTCCCTCATAGGGGTGCCCAGGTAAATGAGAGGGTTGTGAGTGGTGTGTGGATTCATGTGTATATTTCTAATCTTTGTTTTCTATTTTGTTCTGCAATCACTATTTTCTATTTTGGCATCAGAGCCAAAGGTCTCCAGTTCGAAGCTCCCCGGGTAACGTTGGGGGGAGATTGTTGGCATGTGCGTCCAGTGCTCCCCGTGATGTTTCGTGACATGGACTAACTACCTCTCGTGGATCTTAACTCTAGCGATTGTAGAAGAGATTAATGCATGCCGGTTTTGGTCTAACGCATGACTCCCCCATAGGACTGCCCAGGTAAATGAGAGGCTTGTGAGTAGTGTGGGGATTCATGTGTATATTTCTAATCTTTGTTTTCTATTTTGGTTTGCAATCACTGTTTTCTATTAAGAACAGGATGGAAGAACGCCAACAAACAAGTGAAGAAGACCATTGGGAATTTCTAGTACTACTCTAGCTTGTTGTTCAATGTTGCCAAGTCTCCATACCGGCAAGGTATGGTGGAAGCTATTGCAGCTACAAGTCCCTTGTTCAAAGCCCTATCATACAAAACATTGAGGGTTGATATGCTTGAGGACATAATAAAAGGCATTACCAATGTTTCCAAACATTAGTTAGAGCAAGAAAAGACTAGGTGCACCATAATATCAAATGGTTGGACGAATAGAAGGAACCAACCTCTCATCAACTTCCTTGTCTTATGTGATCTTCACACAATCTTTCAAAAATCCATGGGTGCATCAAATAGGGTAAAACCCACGGATGCATTGTTCAAAATGTTTGACGAGGTGATCATAGATGTAGGGCCACAAAATGTGGTTCAATTTATTATAGGCAATGTTGTTGCTTGTGTCACTGCTGGGAGACTCCTGATCAACATGTATCTCTTTGTTTTTTAGCCCATGCACAGCACACTACCTTGATCTAACCCTGGAGGACAAAAGGCCCACACTATTACCAAATTCATCTACAATCACATGAGGGTGTTGTGTATGATGCACACCTTCACAAAAGGCAAGAAACTACTTCGGCTTGGGGTGACAAGATTTGTTATGCAGTTCCTTACATTGCAAACTCTGCCAACAAAAAATAAATTTGAAGCGAATTGTGATGTCCTAGGGCACGCTTGCAGCTCAACTCTAGGGTTTGATTGATTGTAATGTTCATCAACAGATAATATCAATCTGAGTTCTTAACCCCTCACACAGTTCATAAGACAAACTAGTTCTGAAGAGTCTGAAACTGTCTTATAGCAGAAATTTACTGACCACAATACTAGTAGATGAATCACATATGACTGAGCTAATACAATGTCATCACATAACCAACACAACACTATGAATACAGATTCACAATTAAAAAGTCAACACAACCTATTGCAGATATATATATGTATATGTATGCATATATCGGTATTGTCAGACAGAGGCCCAGCACAAACTGCTGGTTACAGTCTAATTCGTATTACAAAAGTTCAAACCCAAACATTATACTGACACCTGATTAGCACCATCGCTGGTAGTCCCAGTTGCTCATCTTTCACTATGTAGTTGTCCGGCAAAATGATGTGTGATATGCCCTCAAAGATGCTAAGCTAGATTTTTTAGCTTTATAACTAGAATTGCCGCTTGGGATGATGTTGACAACTCTCCTCTCCTTCACTGAACTGGAGTCTGAATGTAGCTCAGGCAGCATCTACCATGTCATGATTCATGGAGTCCTTGATGGAAGTCTTCAACAACAATCCTCGGATTCCTGTGTTATGGAAGGTCAGCAGGTAGTCCTCATACACCACTGGAAACTCGTTGTTGGTTGGGCTATAGTGTTTCCTGTCCCCAATTCTTGAAATTGAGGTGTCAGAGGCACCAATTTCAACTCAGATCTGCTTATGTATTTTGCTTTGTTCTTGATCTCCTTCTGTATACTACTATCGCCTTCCTTATCTCCTGTGTGAATGGTTGTTAGACAGATGCACGCCCCTTATGGTCCAATCCCAATACCTACAGATGAGATCTGTTCTTGAAACAATGTAAATTACTTATTAGCTCAGCCTGCGCACTCAGGGCGAATATGCCAAGGGCAGGATTTGGGGTTTCCTCCAAATACCTGAATGAATGTGGGGGTTTCGTCCCAGGTAAACTCAGATTACTCTGAAATTCAAAATGTTCAAAAAGGATATGATGATTCGATCCTTAAATGTCAAACATGTCCTTTTTATACCTGTTGGCTCTTGAGAAATCAAAAGGTAAGTTGGCTCTAAAGCTTGAATTCAAGTTGCCCCAAAAGAGAAAGTATTATTATTATTTAAAATAATTATTATATATATATATATATATATATATTAGGGCAAGGGCAGATTTCGTCCCAAAAAGGGACATGACATGAATGTTCATTTCAAATGAGTGGATGGACTCTGGCTTTGAAAATCAAATGAATGAAAGAACAATGGCAAAGTACATTTCCTTTTGCAAGTTTTTGGGATGAGGTTCAATAGGTTGTCAAATTTTCAGAGCCTAAAAGTAAAAGTTTTGAGATTAATGGATGGTGATAAATCCCTAATAAGCTATTTATGAGGTTGTGGCTAGGGCCAAGGAGCGAATGAGTAGGATGGAAAAGAACAAGAACATGCACATGCCATTGTGGGACATAATCAATGTCAAATGGGATCAGTAGATGCATTCCCCTCTCCATGTCATTGGATACTATCTCAATCCATTGTTGTTCTATAGGCCCTTATTTAGAGACAATGTTAAGGTCACAACACCTACTTAAATGCATGGAGAAAATGTTCCTTGCCCCAAAAACACTGGATGCAATTATGGTAGAGCTGCCAATATACAAGCAAGCAAGGGGTTTTTTCTCAAGTATGGTTGTCATGCAAGGTAGGAAGACCTTCAAACCAAGTAAAATCCATAAACTTTTGACAATCTCTCTATATTGTAGACACGCACATTAAAGGTCTTAAGCTTTGACTAGATTGTACATGATATAATCTTGAAAAATGTGTAATTCGCCTGTTCATAAAGGGTAGAGATGCCAATATCTATGTAATCCAGTTGTTTCAATCCAACAAAAAAAGTGTTTTTCAACGCAATGGTGTGAATTGTGTGGCAAAGAAGCTAAAAACCTTCGATGGATGGCGATGTGCATTTTGACCCAACCATGCAATTCATCCACTCATACTTGGAGTGTTTTCAACACATACATTCCAAGAAACATAATAACAAATGAATGATTCGGTGCTTGTTCACCACAACTGCCACTTGAAGCTAAAGGAATCTTGAGCTTAAAGTTCTAAAATACCTACAATTGTAATCATTCTTTTGTTTCAATTTCCAAATCTGATTTCTATACAATAAAAATCAGGTACCATCATGGAAGACCAACTAATTGACATTGACAAGATCAATCCAGATTTTGAGTGGATCACACATGATGAAGTAGACCCTCTTTTCGAGGTTGAGGATTTTGAAATCCTTGGGGAAGCCAACATTGATAGTGATGTGGCTGAATGAATCAAGAGAGGTTCTAACCCTAGAGCTTCATCATCGGGACCTGCAGCTCTCTAGTGTAGCTCTCTTTTTAGCAGTAAGAGTCCTCGTCTACGTTCGGTTTTTTGAATCTTTCTACTTAGTTTGTAGGATGACTTTGTACAAAGTCGATTGTAATTGAAAATTTGAAACTAGTAGTATGTAGTTATCATTTATGCACTATGCAGTATCATTGGGCAATGCAATGTAATCAGCGATATGAACATAAATGAAAAAAATCTATATTACAAAACTCATGGGGTAAACTCTCATTTTCATTTGCTCTCTATTTCTCTATGCAATTAAAATGCCTTAAAATTTAAAAACGGCAGTTTTTTCTCTTTTTTTCTGCATTTTTTGAAAATTCAAATTTTTCCCCATTTTTTAAATAAATATTTTATCTTTTGGTTTGCCAATTTATTCCCGAGAACAGTTTTGCTGCTATGATTACAACCTTTACATGTCGGCCTACCCTTATGTCATGTCTTGATAGTCGTATAAATAGAGGCAATCCCTCCAACCTAAGCGTCCAGTTTCATATTCAAAATTTCCATTTTTGTAATTCTATTTAGCACATTTCTTTAGGTGTCTCTTCACAGCACCGCACATTTGTGTTTCTCTCTTTTGCTTGTAGAGTTTATTGTTTATTCAATTATGGACTTGTTTCTAAGTTTCTTAATCTCACAAAGTATCTAAGCTTAGGGTTTTACACTCCTTAAGTTATGGTCCTTTACTCCAAAAGGGAGCACAAAGGCTTGGCAATAAATCACAGTTTGTTGGGTCACAATTTCTCCTCTGTTAAATATTGATTTTTTAAAGAAACAAAAAGATTCCAACTAGATCATGGACAAGGACATATTCTGATTACAAATCTAAATATCTTGCAAACTTCAGAGACAACAAGAGCTTGTTTGAAGAGAACATGTTGCAGTTTGATCTTCAAATACAAGAATTTGTCGGCATAAATAAAGTGAGGTTTCTATAGGAACCCCTCTTCAAGAGTGATATTTCCATATTTGATTGCATATTTGGATTCCTTGTGAAAAATCCTCAACTCCCATTATCAGATCCTACAGAGTGTAAAGTAAAGTAAGGTAAAGTAAGATAAAGTGATTCATTGAACTTGACCCTATAGATAGTAGGGCTTCGTTCCATTGATTAGGACATATCCCCGAACGAGATCCCTGAGAGTCTTCTCATGGGTTTACTTGTACTAGTTTGTTGTTTTGTCAAAGTCCTAACTCTTCTCATATTTCAACATTTGTGCATACCTATTCATTTGTCAAAGGCTGGTAAGGGGTTCATTTTTTTCTCATAAAAAATTTATCTGATTTAGCCTCTCAAATTCGCTTCAAACGATTGCATTCATACAGTGTAAAGGGAATAGCAACAAGTCACATGGGAGTCCAAACACTAGGCACAGGCAGAGTGACAAGTCACATATATGACAAATGCCAGACGGATCAGGGTAAGTGATTGTAAATAGGACTTGCGGTGGAGTGAAGAGAGTTTAAGCACTAAGCACGTGCAGGGGAGAAATTGATAGCAGGTTTGTATAAAGGGTCATAATGCCCTTTTGGTGTGTGGAGTCAAGCATAGCCCAACCAACCACACCCTTATGTTTGGAACAGAAAGGGGTCTCGGATTTGAGCCCCCTTGCACACCTTGTTTGATGGGGCAGCAAGTAAATGATTTGCACGTGATGGCTTGTTGACAGTTTGACAAGCAGATGATAGTAGATTTTACAGTTTGCAATATGTGACTTGATAGTGCCATGTTACAGATTCTAATTGGTTCCAAATATGTACGACTGATGTGACAATAAATTTGTAATATCCCTTCTAACAATTTTCCATTATTCTGGTATTTTAACTTACATATGCAATTCTTTTAATATTAATTTACAGCCACTGTGTAAACTGGAAATTATGATTTAAAGAATAATTCAATATCCACTGAAACATACTTACTAAGTACAATCCGAAAATATTATTGTAAAATTCAGAACCAAAATAGAACCTGAAATCTCATGGATATTGCTGATCATCAGAATTGACTTCCTTTAGAATGGTACTGCTCATGCTCATAAGTATATGGCTTCACAAAAACCTTCCTAAAATGCTGTGATTCCCTAAAACTTTAAAGCACCTCCCTTTATTATGGTACAGCAGCACAAGCTTGAGCGACTAGTACAAATATATATAAAGTACGGCTCATCATTTTATTGAATATCTACCATTTAACATGGTACAGCCTGCATTAAATTGGCCTCACTAATAAAATCTGAAATAAATCAGATCATACACTCTACTGGAACTTAATGAAGAAATATATTTTGTCTTCTTTTTTCTCTGAATATATATAATCAATCCACACAATTGAAACAATCCTGCCACCATACAAACAAACTGAAACCCCTGTAAATGATGTTGATGTTCTGTGCAATTCCTGGATGGAATCACCAACTGGAATCCTGAGAGTTTCCATTCCTGAATTCCCAAAGACCTCAAGGGTTTTCATCCTTCAATCTTCTAATAAAGATGAACAAATGTCCAAGCTCTGAAAAGGGGTTTTTGATTATCAAATAGCATGAATAATTATGAGGAAATTTCTTCCTTTATAGATCTTCCTTTTCATGCTTTTCCTTTTCTCTCCAAAGTTTCCATTTTCAACATCTTTAATATCTTATCAAAAATCTTTTAATATCTCATTAATATGATCTTTAATAATAAAAATAATAATAATATTCAAGTTATCCTTTCTAATACTTTAGAATAAAATATAAGGATAAACATAAAACATAATTATTAAAATTATTTCCCTCCCAATCCCACTCAACACCTCTAGCCTACAGGATATAATTAATATGCTAAGGTTTCATCCCATTATGATTAATTTAATTCGAAAATGGGGAAATGACAAAATTCCAATCCGAATTGAGTTGGCCAACACGTCTGAGTGTCGTTAGCCAACTTTTTGTTGCTTACACCAATTACCCAGTCAGCAAAAGGCATTAAATCATGTCAGTCCAAGTGCTACCAACACATCAGAAAAGTGATATAGTCAGCAATGAGGATTTCCTACCTAATTTTGAAATTTTGAAATTTTGAATTTTCTGAATTTCAAATTTTGATTTTGGGGGAAAAACATATTGGATAAGTTGACAACTGAACTTCAAATGGCCATGACTTTGTCATAAAGACTCCATTGGACCCAATTTTTTAAAGCATTGAAAAAGCAAGGTCAAATCTCTTTGCAAATGATATTGTTTTCATTAGCATTTGGCAGCTTCTTCAATTGTCTTAGCTTCAGCAAACATGTCTGAGTACTCCCTGACATGTTAGGGCCCGATTTCAAAGCATGAGATTTAGCCATGGAGCTAACACTGGCGATTAAGAGCTTATGGCAGGACTACTTTGGAGACAAAAGTTGTTCCAACCGCCCAAGAGAAGAAGGATGCTATTTAAACAAAGAGATTGAGGTAGAAGACTCATTTCAAACTACACTGCACCTGAGCTTCATTTCCATCTGAACAAGAAGAATTCTCCGAAGGATATGTGAACCATTGCAAAATCTGCTGAACAAAGTGGACAAATTAAGGTTTTTCAAGTTAAATCACAAGCTATGTATAGCTAATCTATTGAACTTTAAGGGGGTCGAGAATTATCTAGCCCATGTGAGGGCATTTTATTTCAGTTGGAGGAATGAGAGAATGAATTCAAGGTCAGTCAAGTAGTTGATATTGTTCTTGAGAGCTTGAAGCCATTGCATGATAAGTTTTTTCTTCAGTTTTCTCCCTACAAGTGGAATGCTGAAGGACAATAACAAAGTTGTGACTTGTAAGGATTTATGCTCATTGTTGGTTGCAGAAAAGGAAAAACTATTTAAGTTGGGGCTTCTTGGTTCAAAATAGGAAGCTTGTGTGTTCAAGAAAAACTGAGGTAAAGACAAGCATCCAAGGGGTATGACAATAAGAAGAATTATCATTTTGCAACGACAGTCACAAAGACAGAGAAGAACTACAAAGGAGTGTTCCTACAATAGAAAGCTAAAGCATGTAGAAGATGCTTGTTTCAAGAAGACAAAAGATTCGTGATGAAAACAAGAATCTGAATGAACACCAAGGAAAGCATCATGATAACGGTAAAGATACTGCTCTGGTTGTCCATATTTCAAAATGTGAGTTTGTTATGGATGTTGCATGTAATCATACGGCCAAGGATGGTAGTTTGTTTCAACCATTTGGCAAAGCCAACAACAAGAAAGTCTATATAGCTGAAGCCTGAAGGTTATGCACTCATTATAACTGGTAGTGATGATTTATGCCAGATAAAGGCATAATAAAGGATGTTTCCCATATACCCAATTTGAATGTGAATCTCCCTTCCATTTTCCAAATCACACAAGGAAGGAAAGTTGAGCTTTGAACTAACAAATTGTTGTGAAGGATATTAGCAATAGATTCCAGGTGGTTGTCAATAGTATACTTGATAAGAAAGCACAGGCTTATAAGTTTAACAGTTTTAGGGATGCTCCCCAGAATTGAAGTCTGTATCCATTGGTGGCCAAAGCAGACGATGCAAATCAACTATAGCATGAACATTTAAGACACCTGAATTTCAGATGAGTATTGTTGATGGACCATAAGCATATAGTCCATAATCTACCTCCCATCTTGACAAACATCACCGATAAAAGTTTGGGAAGGGTAAAGCATGGCACATGGAAGGAAATCTTGAGCTTATTCATTCCGACTTATGCACTATTAATCACCTATCTCTTGTGAGATCAAGTTCCATTTTGATTTTCATTAATATTTTCTCTAGATATACATAGATTTCTTTTGTGAAAGCTAAGCCCCTTGCTTTGGAGAAATTCATCGTGCAGAAAGCCATGATTAAGAAACAATCATGACTTCATGTAAAATGTTCAATATCAAATAGAGGAGAGCATAAATCACTCTTTGGAAGGATTCTATACCAAGCATTGTACTGTGTGGTAGCATATTATAGCCTATACCCTCTAGCAGAATGGTGTAGTGGCGCAGAAGAATATAACTTTGGTTGAAATGGCATGATGTATGCTCCAAGCCAAAGGTGTGCATCACAGAGTTTAGACTGAAGCTGTTTGTTGTGCTAATTTTATTGCAGACATGGTTCCTATAAACGAAGTGTGAAATGCGACAACAATTGAGAAATGGTATGGTAGGAAGATAGACTTATATGCTACAGTTTTTAGCGAATGAAGCTTGATCCTAAAAGCCAAAAGTGCATTATAATGGGCTATTCAAAGTAGTCCACAGCCTGCAAATTATGGGATCTGGATAAAAGCGAAATTATCATACAAAGAAACGCAATCTTTGATGAGATGACTGCTTTTGATGATGCACAAAAGTGCAGTTGCTGCAGCAATACTCAATACTATCAAAATTATTGATGTGGATGATGATGAAGTGCCTAACCTCAATTTGGAGGCTCTTTTATGGAAACTTTTAAGGATCCTTCAGAAGATCAAGAAATGTTGCAACAAATGTAATGTCCCATTTTTTTGGCGCATAGATGTTCATGCGCATTGTGCTTGTTCCTAGTCTCTTGGAGGCTATCCGGCATATTTGGGAAGAACTCCAATGTTCTTGGAGTGGTCATGGTTCAGTCTACAAAACAATTATTTGGGTTTTCCTTGTGTAGATGGATTATTTTTCATGGCTTTGAGCTCAGTTGATGTTCTGGGTTACAGTGATGGTTTCTGAAGTTTGATTGGGCTTCTGGTTTGCTCTCCAAGATTCTTGGAGGAGCTTTCTATTTTTGGAAAGTCACCTGGAAGGCACCATTGCACATCCCAAACCTTACAGAGCATATTGGTTCAGTTTAATTTGCATTCGGAGGCCGTTTGGGATTTCTCGCAAAATTTAATATTTAATGAGCTATTTTAATCATTATTTTCACTTAAGCTCCTAAGGGTGAAAATAATTAAAATATTATTAAGTGTTATAGCTCATTAGAAAGAGGAAAACATATTCTTTTATTTAGGCATGTAAAAGTGAGCACTTAAGTGGAGGAAAAAAAAAATAATTTAAGTTAGAAGGAAAATGCTATTATTTTCAAGAAATAATTCATTTCCTTTGTAAAGATAGAGTCCATGTGAACTGCTCTTTCTCTTGCGGCCAGGTTTGTTTGGGAGGTGCACTAGGCAAATGTGAAGTGTTCAACTCTCAATGATGATCTTCAAGAAGAGATGTACATGGAACAGCCACAGCACTTTGTCCAACGTGATGACTTCAAGCTATCGTGCAAATTTTAGAAGTCAACCTATCGGTTGGAGTGGGCTAGACAAGCAATGTATGAGAAGATTGATAGATTATTTCTATCATACTTCAACATTATGTGAGGTGGATCACAATGTCTGTGAAGAATGTTGACAGTCATTTTTTCATTGTGGTAGCACTTTAATACACAGACTCATGTTTGAATTGAATAAGACATTTGAGATCAACACATCTTAGTTTACTGTTGGATGAAGGGATCTTTATTTCACAACCTAAATATGCACTTGACTTGTTGAAATAATTCAACATGGATATGCAGAAATTAGCCTCTACCTACATAAGATAGGAGTCAAATTGACAGATCAATGTTCTTCCTTGCAATTTGATACTACTTTTCTAAGTTACCGGGTTCTGTAATATTGCCCCCGTACCTGTATGGGTTCGGTTCGAGGCCGGGATGGCCAGGGATTCACTCCGGGTCCGCCCTGGGCACCCACAGTGAACCCAGGGTGCCCAGGGCAAACCCTGGGCAACCCTTGGCCGGACCTGAGAGGACCCGGGCATATCCAGGTGAAAGTTAACCAGAAAAACATCAAAGGGGTTGCTGTTATACAAGTGTTGAAAGCTCATTTTGCTATCAATCACCACTCTTTCTGCATGAGAATTACTATCGCAGTTGAAGGTTGACATATAATAAAACCTTATTCTGCCCTGGTTGAGGGGACACACCATGTTCATTTCAAATGGCAGTGTCCAATTTGTGTTTTTTTAATACACTTGTCGCCCTGCATATTTCTTGCAGCCAGTTTCCGATTAAAAAAATCAGAAGCTTTCGCTGTTAGAATCTGAACCAGAGAGATTGAGCTAATGAGTTGTTTGAAACAAGGGTGAGGAGAATGGGTGGCTACTAAGCTAGTGGACTGCGGGTAAACCACAATAATATGGTTCCATGATTACGAAATAAGCATTGTCCTTTTCCTTTCACCAAATGTTTTGCTCCCTCACAAGTCAACTATGTTTTGCTCCATCGTAAATCTATTTATGAGTTTGGACAAAGTTGCATCTCATTGTCTAATTATTCATTTGGCTATGTTCATTTATTATTTTAATTCATTTTTTTAAATTGTGAAAATGCCGTGGGCCATGACAGTTTGGCTGCCCCCGGACTCTGCAAGGGGGGCACTGCCCCTCAACTCTGCTGGGGGCTCTGCCCCCAGACCCCCACTAGTCGCCATCCTCAAATCTAGGCCCTTGGTCCCTCGTCCCTGCATCCCCCGGTCCCGAATGAAACATAGCTTATTTTGCTTAAAGTTATACATTTCAATAGGTTGTGAATTCTTCAGTTGATTGTAATTTTCATTTTGTATTGACATTTAACAAATCACTGAATTATATATATTTTCTTTTTTGCAAATTATGAAGTATTAAAATATTTTGTTTATTGACAATTATGAGTATTACTGTTTTTATAATTTTTAATATATAAAACTATAAATTGTATATATATACACACACACATATATATACACGAACACATACCCATACCTGGAGAAAAAAAATAGCTGTACCGGTGTACCCGAACCATTCTCATACCAGGACCGGCAACTTAGCTACTTTTTATATGCAACTTGTGGGGAATCATTTATACTTGATTCATGCTCTGCTAAATCTTTCCTCTGCAGTTTGTCTTGTGTGCAGATCAATGCAGCGGCCCAGGGAGAGTCATTAGGAATCAGCCCTGAGGACATTGAGGTAAATTAAGGGTACTACTCAAAAAGATATCAAGTATTCTAAAGGCAGTGATGAGCACTTAATGGGCTGTATCATGTTGATTGGGCAAAAAACATGGATGAGAGGAACTCTACTTCAAAATTTGTGTTTTGTCTTGGTTCTGATCCTATTTCATGGTCTTGCAAGAAGAAGGCAATTCTGACCCTACTTCAAAATTTGAAGGATATAGAGGAGCGGTGAATACAACACTGAGGTCAACATTGCTTTGTAGTTGCTACAAAAGCTTGGATTTTCACAAGAGCAGCTAACTATTCTTTCCTCTGAAAACAAAAGTGTTATTCAAATTGCTCATAATCTAGTGCACATGCTAAGGCAAAGCATATTGAGGTTCATCAGCACTGCATCAGACAATGCATTCAAGAGGGAATGCTGGATTTCAGATTTTCACTAACCAACGATCAGATTGCTGACACATTCATGAATCTCCTTGTCAAGGTGAAGTTCATCATGTTGCAAGAGTTGTTCCAACTTTCTTGGAAGCTTCAACATATTAATGCTGCCTTCCTTTGGCCCTCCAAGTTGTGCCTTAGGGGTGTGTTAGAGAGTAAAATCCATCTTGATGAGTTCATTGAGTTACTGATGTTGTCATATATCTTTGGCTAACTTATAATATATGTATTAGCGTGCCTCAGGGAGGTGTTAGAGAATAATATCCATCTTGACAAGTTCATTGAATTACTGATGTTGTCATATATCTTTGGGTAACTTCTAATATATGTATTAGGGTTAGCACCTCTATGGATCAACCTACCCTTATGTAAAGTGATGGCAGATGTATAAATAAAGACCTTAATACCTCCCACCTAATCATCCAATTTCATATTCACAATTTCCATTTTTGCACTCCATTTAGCATTTTTCTTGACATCGCCAAATATTTGCATTCTCTATTTTACTTGTGGAGTAATGTTTGTTTACTTATGGATTTGTTTCATTAATCTCAAATAAAATATACATAAGCGTATAATTACATATATCAGAGAAATAATGTGAAGTACGATATGACATTTTGAAAACTGACTCCTTAACAATACTTGAAAAAGTGATCACATGCTCACTGAATAAGTCAAAAGGCAAATGCATGCGAGCAAAGGATTGTGTGCATGGGCAGAAGTGCAGGAAAAAAAGAACTGTTTTTAGTCAATAGTATAATAATGATATTTAGATTCAATCTACTGATAGGACACTATCGCATGCTAATTATGGTAGTTATAGGTTTTCAAAATGAATTCTATTTACAGAATTAAGTATACATAGAACTTCATGTACAATTAGTACTGCATCAACATAATTATTGGACACAAGCTGATATCAATAGTATAGATTTACAAACAAGAAATTGCATTACCTTCTAACCTCTCCCTAGGCACCTCATATTTGCCTAGCATTTTTGCTGGTATGAGTTCAAAGTTCCGATGTTCTCCGCATAGCTTCAACAGATAGAGATATCATTTTTTTTATCAGCAATTAATATGTATATGCCCAGCAAAAAGACAACACTGGGGAAAGCGCCATAAATTCTAATTGATACAAGCAAGTAATATTAAAACTAAATCAATTGAAATCACTGGTAAGTAGAAGGTAGTCACTGGTCATACATCACAATAGACTGAATCATCAAAATTGGCCATAGTGCAATTCGTGCAGAACCACTTTGTCCGTACAGTAAATCGTCGAAAAGGTAACCAGTCCCTGTCATCTTCCTCATCATCTTCCAGCAGTCCTTGCTCATACAAAGCAAGTGCTTCCTCTAATCTTCTGCTACTACAAGTTTGTTCTCTCCTATTTCTGAGGGGCACTTGCCCCACATTGTCCACACCTTGAGTCCCTTGAATTTCTGAAATATTAACTTCCATACCATCTTCTAAGTGGTAAATTGCATTATCATGCCCAATGCCTTGAACTCTAACAACTGTGCTTAGGCACCTTTGAGGGGTGAGACAGATGTCATTGGGAGCACCATCCGATAAACTTTCTTCTTGATCGTCATCCTCAACATCAGAAATTTTATTGTCAATTAAATTTTGCTTACAGACATCTTCTTCCACGTTTTCATTGGTCATCTCAGGTTTATCCTTGTCCTTCCAACCATTTTGATCTCCTGAATGCTCAACCTTTTCAGGATGCAGTGACTCTGGCACATAAGTCATTGCAGTGCTCTTTGCATACAAGACAAATCTTACCTTAACAATAAGATTTAGAAAAGTGCTCTGGCACTTGCTATAGCCAACAAAGGTATAACATATAAAAGTTTTGGGAAATGAACCTGCAAAAAAAGGGTTGTCTTAATTAACCAGCTTAACAAAAACTAAGCCAGCACCTTACTCAACCACAAAACATCAAATAGATGATAGACTAGACTAGACACTATTAGCTGCAGAGATGAAATCAAACCAAAATATTTACAACTGTTTAAAATATTATAAGCAAATCAACAACTTTGAAACGGGTGCAAGACATTAGATTAAATATAGATCAGCTACATATTTTGTTTGTTATAAAATTCCAGAAGTCAACTAGAGATGCCAAAAAACTTAATATAGCATTGATGGGTCAAAGAAAGTCCATATGCAAGCCTCATCTGCCATTCAACATCATTCATGCAATAGAAGAAATCAAAGTAAAAGAATTCAAGAGATTTCACATACTCTACATACAACCTAGATTATCACGCAATCTTATATAACTAACTATAATTCTCAAACCATCCAGCACTTGTCCCTAGAAATATAAGTTATTGTTATTTTTACAACCAATTTATTTAATAACTTCAAAGTTCAAATATTTCCAACTAAAATAGTTGAATGGTCACTACATAAATCACAATAGAAGCTAAGTTAGTAAGACTACACAAACAGAATTTAAAAAAAAAACTATAATAATAATGCATATATGTTAATATTACATAAAAGCTTGTGATTTTGACTTCCAAATGATGTCTTAGTCTCTGACCTATGTTACAGGGTTTGCCGCCCCCAGCCCCCATACTGGCCCAAGCAGGTCCAGGTCCAGGGACATCACCCTGGGCACAGCCTAGGTTCACTGCAGGGGTACATGTGACATACTCAAGTCACCCGGGTGTGTCCAGATGAACCCACAGTCTTATTTTACTAGTTTAAAGAAGGCTTATTAATAAATAGTGAAGCTAAAGGCAAAAGATAATCTCGGGGTAAGAATCTGCAGCAGGAACATGGGAGCAGAAAATCATTCAGTTGAGCTGCCATATATGAATGGGCTTTATCTAAGCAAGCTGAGCCCATGAAAGCTATCTTAATACCTATATCCAATCAATTCTTTTTCCACACAGAGATGTAAAAATTGCATTGAAAAATGATGCCCCGCAAAGTCACAACCACTGTGGTGTTAAGAATTTACATTTTAATTTTACTACAACGAGGGAAAAATAAATCACAAGATATTTTTATTTGTAGCCATGTGGATACCAGTGTTGTTTTTTTATTGGTGGGGGGAAGGATATGAGTGTTTTTATGTTTTCTGTTACTATTACACTTAATTTTAATAATTTACAATGATTTAAAATTAAAGTTTTAAATTATCTCTGCTGTTTATTATACATGTGAATAGTTTTAGAGATTTTAGATTTTATATCATGTATTTGGATATTATTGTGTAAGTTATTAAATGGCATCATGACTGTAAATTAAAGCCAAAATTAAGTTTATATAAATTTGGTTGTTTTTTAAGTTACTAAGATTTAACCATAAATTTAACCTGTTCCACAATATTAATAAAAAATATAAATTAGACAAAGATTGATTTATATTCTTAGTGTTTTGGTTAAAATATATATGAAAAAAAGCCTTTGAAAATGTTGAACAAAATCAACCTCTTCAACTTAGATTAATATATCGTGCGGTGCCATATATTATGGGACGTCTAAATATAGCTTATTATATAAGTAAGTTTATAGTTATAAATAAACCAATATGAAGATTATTGATTGTAATTTTACATTGAACCATCAATTATCTTTATCACTCACTATCAACTGTGCTTTCAAATCTGTCTTTTTTTAGCAAACTACTCTCTCTCTCTCTCTCTCTCTCTCTCTCTCTCTCTCTGAGATAGAGAGATAGAGAGCACGGCCAAGCTCAGCCGTACTGAACCTGGACGGAAAAAATTGCCATACCAACAAAAAGAACCACAAACCAGCAACATAGTGTTCCACCAGTAAGATATGAGTGCAGTAAAGAAATTATATCTTACAAAATATCAGTTGATGATAGTAAAAATCAAGAAGCAATTTTTAATGGCATTCAGTGAAAGAAGCATAGATATCTTTGAATCTCTTTTGCAGTTAATCATCAGAAATAGTATAACAAGGATCCCAAGTTCTGGTCAAAGTAGAAAATGACTCAAAAATACAGAAAAAACAACACTTAATGAACTTTGTACTGCAGAAGTTTCCCCATCCTAAACAAACAACCACATAACTGTTATGAACCTTTTTTATAACTATTTTAATATGTAATACAGTGCACTTAATAGTATCAGTTTTGTGGGTCCAAGAAATTATCCCACATGCAAAAGGCAAAAAAGCTAAAGAGGAAAAACTGTTATAAAAAGACTCTTAAGTTGTGGAATGGAGTGTGCTTTTGGGAAAGCAGCTCTTGTGAATAGGTCCAATGACTCTGTTGATAGTAGGGCCCTTGCCCTTCTCCTCCCTGCCTGGGAAGTACTATACTAGGGCATTACCGAATAGCTTGACTAGCAACACCAACAAGGCTTCTACCAGCCTAAACAAATGGGGAATGGGATCCACACCGACAGTCGGGATCCACCGCCATGGCTATTGGCATGCACTAGATGACGGAACAGCCCCGTAGGGGCATAGTTCTAACCTTTTCCGTTCTCACACCCAAGGGCAAGAGCAGGCCCTGGCGCCCACCCGCCTATCTATAGTAGGGTGCTTTCTACTGACAAACCTTTCTACTAACAAGCAGGGATGCATATGTTCATCCACATTCAAGGAGAGTGTTAGAATTGTTCAGGGTCTAACACAGGGAAACAACGATGGAGTGCTTCCAAACATACATCCAGCACATCTTACTAACTATATTTCGCCAAGTACTAGACTGACATTCATCCCACCAGGGAGGGCGGCATGGTTATAGAGCTACCCCCTACTATCTATAAGGCTATTCTAACGAACCGATGCTCGAGGTGAGTGGGAGGAGGGAATGGGCACAAATAGTTCTATTCTCATGAATGGATGCCCGAGCTGGGTGGGAGGTGGGAATGGGTGCAAATAGTAGGTGTGACCACCCGGCTGTCCTTATCTCAATTAATGAGAGGAGACTGCCACTCATCCTAAACGGTTGGGAATTGGGCTCTAGCACCGCTTATAGAGGGTTGATCAACATCGTTGGTAGATAATGATGAATAGACCATTATAGGCTCGATCCGTTGCAAAACCAAATACGACGAGAGCCTCAAGTGTACCCCTTCACCAACTCCCGTAACCATCCTACACTATAATTTATGTCGACTGAGGAAGAGACAACAATCTACGGACCTATAGAATGGAATGTTACATGATGCTACAGCACCTTATATAGATATATCCTACGGATTGGCTTGTGGTTGCACAGATTCCAACACCACACCCAATGAAATGCATGATGTAAAAGTTGTATTGTTGGCCATGGTAGTTAGGTAGTTCAGCAATCCAATATTACAATGGAAACTCTTAACCCACCCCACCCCCCCCCTTTCCATAGCTAGAATAGGGATTCAACCCAACTATGTTCCCCCACTTTACTCTCTGATTCCTTCTCATCGATAGTACACTGGTGGGATTATAGACCATTACTAGTACTCCTAGACAGATCAACGGCTACCTCTTTATAAGCAGTTTCAATAAGCTATAGATAGGATTCTCAAGCCGTGTGGATTTCGATCACTTCTAAGTCACCGAATCTAAGCTCCTTTAAGTACCTTACCGATTTACCTTATTGCTCTGCCTCATTGGGTTCGAACAATACTACTCCATAATGGGTAGATAAGTACTGCACTGTAGCCACTCACTTTCGATCACTTCTAAGTCACCGAATCTAAGCTCCTTTAAGTACTTTACCGATTCACCTTATTGCTCTGCCTCATTGGGTTCGAACAATATTACTCCATAATGGGTAGATAAGTACTGCACTGTAGCCACTCACTCCATTACTATCCAATCAATAAGGCTTGAGCACCTCTAACCTATTCTACAATTCCTTGACTATAAGTGATTTCATATGATGTGGCTTATCAAGGACGATGGCTAGTTAAACTATAGGCCACCTTCAAAATGTAAATAGCTCGAATAACAACACCTTCATGAACTATCTATTTGCTCTCGATTCCAACCCTCAGCCTATCCCATGGGAACCATCCCAAGGCTACCTCTTACACCCTTGCTGAATTGGGAAGTGATCCAACAGAACCGCATGCCTTCACCATTCACATTTGCCTACTATGCAAGAAGATGGATGGAGAAAAGAAGTGCTACCCGACTCCACTCAAACGAGGAATTAGAGTTACCATTGGAACAGGAAAATGAAGGGCCAATGGAAGGCCGTCCCCCACCCCCTATCCTATAGTTTAGTTTAGTTTAGTTTAGTTTAGTCGGCAACCACTCAACCCCCTACATCTTTCCTTCCATAGTTATTGGTTGGCAACTATAGAAAGATGTGCCCTTATTTTCTTTGGTTGGGTTGGCAACCATAGAAAAGAAGGGGGTGCTAGGTCAGGAAGGCGAATAGGAATCTACCAACCATCTAAAATGTACGAGAAAGGTTGCCTTATACTATTAAATCAAGGGAGATAGCTTGAATGCACTCTCATTTCCTTCCAGCCCCTACAAGTTGATCTCCCATGTGTCCTCTACATACACGCATATACTACTAGAGCAGAAATGCATCCCTTAAAGAATTAGGTTGCAGTGCTCTGATGGGAAGGTGGAAGGGATATATCGTACCGAGTCAATGCACCCCTATAGAATAATTTTGCGAGCTCAAGATACCCCTACCTATATAACTAGGTATTCAACTAGCAGAAGGCTTTATTAAATATTGTTGGGGAGGGAACCTCGAGTGGGGGGGGAGGGGCTCCTTTCCATTCTATAGTTGGGCTATCAAGAATTTACACACTTGCCCTACCCCTTTCCACTCTATAGTTGGGCTATCAGGAATTTACACACTCGCCCTACCCCCAAGGGTTGGGGCCCCTCTCTACATACCTTCAAGGGCTCGTACCTTCTAGTTAGGGGAGAAAGCTCACTTCCTCTCTTGGCTATATAGGTAGGTTCCTTGGTAGGTCGAGTGCATTGTTACTATAGAGGGAGAATATTTGCGATTAAAAGCAAGCTAAACCCATGAATTGATTAATCAATCAATATCTTTTTGTCTTGATCTATAATGTGCCATACATGTTGGTTCTTTTTAAGATCTTTTTAGTGTTATTTTTAATTTTTATTGTGTTCTTTCAAACTAAAGAGAAGATGCAGAAGGGGTTTCAGTTTTCTTGCAATGTGTGTTGCCGAAACAATACAATATTCAACATATAATGAAAACCCAGAAAATATATGAGAGCTATTAACAAAATATCAAAGACCCAAATGGTAAAATCACCAAATATGAATTACCATTACATACCCATGTCAAGATTTGCACTTTAGTTTTTTGCTGTAGCTAGACCAGCCCAATAGAAGTAACAGATTTCCTCCAAAATCATACATGATGCAAAGAATGAAGTATTACAATGAAGCTGGGGCAATAAGGACCCTAGACGCCCACTTACATACATAATAGAGACTGCTGCAACCTCAAAAAATCCTCATGCAAGTGCTCACGTCACCCCTGCACAGGTACAACCATGGCTGGGAGGAATGACTACAATAAATCTCAATAGTTACCCCCTGAAATAGCATTGTTCTGGACTGAATGCAAATAATAGGGCTAGACGACCAAGTATGGAGAGTTATATGCTCAAAACAAACACCAAAATGGCCACGAGGTATGGCCTACTCCAGCACATGTACGGCCAGCCAAGGAAAGTTTAGACAATCCACAAGCCCACACAAAATCCACTCTCAGCTGTTGTGCTCTAATCAACAATATAGATCACACCAAAATATGCAAAGGAATATCATCTAAGCCCACAAACTCACACCAAAACGAACTCCATTGAAGCCCATATGCAAACATTGTGTGTATTTGCCTCAGTAGCACCTTTGGACAGTGTTTCACGTTTGTGGAATGTTGTTACTAGAGGGAGTTGTCGTTCCCAATAGCCTCTGGTTCGAATCCTCTTCAAACCCTCTCAGGAAAACCCTAGCAGAGCAAATAGCCAACAATATCATAAACTCAAGCATAAAGAATGAACTTACTTTTTCCACCTTATATTTCTTCTCCAAGAGGGCGTTGACTTTTTGGGGGGAATTGTTATGTTTTAAAATTACTTTATCTTCCCCCAAGGATGGGTGCCCAAGCTCACCTTTAGTGAGTTTTAAATATTTCCTTTTCATAAAGTCACTTAATATTTATAAAGTCCCGTCAAATAAATATGATATAACTTCGGACTTTAAAATAAATATCAAGATGATGTCGGAATCCATTGATCTATAGCTCGCCGGAAAGGTCTTGACGAGACTAATCCAATCCCACTATGAAAATCCTGAAATGACACCAATCCCGAACTTCCTATAAATAGCAAGTATGGCCACAAAACGAGCCAAGTCACCACCAGACACTGCCAATTGGTTCCAACTGAATCCAAACCACATCTACACCTCTGAATGACACATCCAATGCCAAACCACAATGGTCCCCTAACCAAATTGTTAGTCTACAGGAACCCAATGATAGACTAACACTATGAACAGAAAGGGGAGATTACATGATCGATCAAAAGAAGCAAGTGTCACCCCTACAGATAGTAGGGACCTGACACTATAGCTATATGCAAGGCCCAGCCCCAAGTCCCACATTCCCCCCCCGCCCACCCAAGCAAGAAGCCCTCCCGTCTGCCCTTATAATGATAGTTGCCAAGAAAACAACCGGCTGCCCACTATAATGTTGGCCTCGCTCCTATGTGTTCAAGGGTGGTTCTATGTCTAGGTCATTTCTATAAAAGGGTAGGTTGTTGCTCGACCCTCTATCAAATAATTTGGGGTTATCCCCCCACCCTTGCTATGCTATATATCTGTGGGAAGGCATATCTCTGCTTTTTATAGTGTGGGGTGCAGAGGGTTGGGGGTTTGTTCTCCACAATTATATATGTCGTATCAAGAATCTATACGCCCTTCTCAATTATGGGCCGATTGGAGTGTGTTATAACATATATAATTTGTTCTCTCCTTCGTAGCTTAGCCCTTCGAAGTTCTATAAGTAGGGGTAGGCAACAAAAGAAAAAAAGGGAGAGTAGGACAGGTGGGAGAGCCCGAGATGGGTGGGAGGAGATAGGGCTCCCCCCTTTCCAATTATAGTTGTTCCCCGACTATAGTTTATAATGCATGTTCCCTCTTTTGTAGCTTTGCGCCCCTCAACAGGAAGCTTATGCTCGCAACCAATATTATCTAAGGCATTGTTTCACCCCTTTTTTTAAGAAAACTTATTTCATCATTTTATTTCAAAAACTACTAGTTAGAAAGAGAAATAAATATGTTGATGTGAAGTTATGCTAGCATAGAAAATGAGTTTATTTTACATTAATGAATATGATATGAAATGTTATATGAAGGATTATTATTCCATTTAAGTGATTTATGAAATGGACTAACTACTTGTCGTGTGAATGAGGGAGAGCATCACTGGAGAGAGGGAAATAGATCGTGAGAGACAAGCCATTGACGTGCCATCAGGGAACTCACAAACTCATTTAGAAGTTATGTTGAATGTGGTGTGCCTCTTGGTCTTTATGTTTTCCGATCGCATTAATGATGTTTTAATGTCGTGATCATCTTTTGCTTGCATGAGGTTGTCACCATCGCTTCGATAAATTCATTTTCAACATCGGTATTCAAGAAGATTGTTTACACCTTTGGTCATATGGACCATTGTTATGTTCCAAATTATTTTAAAACATAGATAAGCTTTAATAGAATGTCTTGATTCGCCGGAAAGGTTAAATTTTGTAAGGTATAAGAAGTTAAACCTCCATCGTACCTCCCTAGATTCTAAGGTGAGTGGAGGAGGGAGCGGCAGCTCCATCTTGCCCAAACCTAGGCATGCCAAGAAGGCAGGCCGCGGGCAGTTAAGAGAAAAGAAGTTTACTTAGAGGGAACCTCACTCATTCAGCAAAGATATACAAGCTAGACAATGAACTAAGGGTATTCATTTCGATTTACTGTGTTAGTATTTTTGAGAAGTGAAGGACTGCGAGAGGAAAGACCAACTTAGGTGTAGTGAAAACCTCTATAGAGGCAACGGTGTCCAAATCCTCCAAAGAGAGAGGTAAGTGTGCATTGTGAACTTTAAAGTTGCATTATTTTTGTGTTGTAGGCGTCGAAAACTGTATACACATTTTTTTGGATACCTGTAGAGGCATCATTGCATCCATACAGTTGTCGAGATGTAGAATCTTCTTTGAATGGATACAATTATCAAACTGTATAGGTGCCATTACATTCACTATAATATCTGTATCAAATGTTTAAATACATCATTACATCGGTGATAATACAATCACCAAATTAAAAAGTGCATTATCATATTAGCTGTGGTATAAGCAGCGTACTGCTAAAAATGTCTTATTCATATGCCTGTAGAAGGCCAATATGGTAGTATTTACTCATGTCCCTGTAAAGGCCGATAAGTATATAGTCATTTATGCACCTGTATATGGCCGATAGATTTATATTCATTCTTATGCCTATAGAGGCCAATAGTTATGTAAAAGAATCTTATTCTAGTGCCTGTAAAAGGCCAATAGATATGTATACTCTTGTTGCCTATAAAAGGCCACTAGATACATGTAATCTCCTTAAAACTGGCACAAGCTATAGAGAATAATGTATGCTTTGCATACTTCTTACAAGCACGAACTGAATAAATAAACTTTGAAATAGCTGTGATACCAGCTTGAAATGTTTTTGTATGGCCGATAGTTTGTATGTAATACTTTTGTATGGCTGTGATATGGCCGATAGTCATATATGTATTACCTTTGTAATGACTGCAATATGGCCATTAGGTATAAACCCTTAACTCTGTAATGGCAGTGATATGGCCATTAGACACAAGTAGTTACCTTCATACTGGTTGTGATATAAGCCAAAAGACAAATACACAAATACTTTATTTGGGCTGAGATATAGCAGATCGATATTATCTTGTAACGACAGAGACACCCAATAGACTATACAAAGTCGTCTAATTGAGGAGTCCAATGTAATTAACAAGTAGGCCTATTTATGAATATACAAATATAACACAGGTAGATAAACCTATTTATATACTCATAAATACATCTTACCTTGAAATGAGAATTCTGGTTACCATGTAAATCTCCTTAAGAAATAAGAACTCTGGTTAGAATGAAATATAAGTATGACTTTTGGTTGGGAAATGTACTATGAGTCTATACAAATTCTTATGTTTGGCATAAACTTCAAAGGTAGTTTGCTCTTGGGTTGTAAAGACAAAAGACCTTGGTCGTTATTGACAAAATGGTTGTATTATAGAATTCTATAGTTTCCGGGGTAGACGTATTAAATACAATCTACGTGATTGAGTATTCAAACCAATACTCTATGACGTAAAGAATGACTTTATCAAAACATCTTGTCTATTTCCTGAGCATGAAAGTATGGTTGACTAAACATTGAGTAGTTGACGGATGTCAAAGACCCAAGATTGCGAGAACGCAAAGAGGGGCTCAATGCACAAATTTTAGTTATCCAGGCTCTTATCCTACAACTGCCTAGTCGACCTTTAGTACAAGGTATACTGGTGATGTCCTTTAGATAGGTATAGGGTAATACTCTTTAATAATTTTGATATACCATTAATCTGTTATAAGTGATAAAGAATAGAAGAATGTTTGTCTCCAAGTCAAGAAAGAGGTGTGTGAACAGTCGACTCATTTATTTTGAAACTTTGGCCAAAGTAATGCAAAATCACTGCTTGCATTGTCGATTCACCGTGTCCTTGTTTGCATGAACAGTCAGATTGGTTGTACATAGCTAGAGGTAGACTAGAAGTTGTATGACCGATTGTTTTTGCTAGGACACCAAACTAGTTCTCAAATGGCACGTTGAATCTTGTTGATTCTCACTATCTATACCCTCACAAAGGGTAGGGCCACTTCCAGTAGGAAGGTGAGCAAGGGACCACCGGTCTGTGGTTGGAGGAAAAGCGCCTAAGTGATGCTCTTCCTCCTGCAGTTGAATTGCCAAAGACTTGTGATACAGAAGACATTACTTCATTTATAAATATACTTGATAAAAGTTGTAAGTTGCAAAAAAAATGCGACCTTCAGATATTGTATTGGATATTCATTATGTAATTATGAATATACTTGTTTTACTTCTTACGTAGAAATAAAAACAAAATTTTTATTGAATTAATTAATTTATTGCATTTATTTTTTAATGTTTTTTATTACATTCAAATAGGGATATTACATGCATGGTAAATGAAACTTCCAACCCACATCTTGAATGGATCCCTGATTGTTGGTGGGGAAATCCCCTATGTACCTCGATCGTTAGATCAAGATAGCACCAACTGTTGGTGAGATGGAAAGCTAACCTGTTCTCCTCTTGGAGATCTACCGGCCCACCATCCGACAACCCGAACTAATTCATCCAAAACTCCTTCCTAAGTTAAACCTGCTAGTACAACTGAATGACTTTATCCAAGAGGACTAGCCATTCTTCGATTACATGCAGACATGTTGCTCGCACCACCATCTACAGAGGCTCCACAAGTTCATCCCTTTTAGCTTAATCCAATCAATTTGTTTGTTCGAAACCAAATAGTTCTAAGAATAGGTGTGATTTCGTATTTTGGAGCCCCATGGCACCTACGTCTTGTGGCCTATTAATAGGCTTGGGGGATTCAACACTCTGAGGTTCCACCATGTGCATAGCCGACATTTTCGCAAACTCTAAAGATGACTAGGATGATGAAGACTTAGCCTCTCTCTGCGTTCGTGCGGGTCTCATTCTTGTTGTTCTCCACCAATCCTTTACAACACTTTCTAGAATGCAACTTGCCCTTCTTTGCAACTATAGTTGGGCCAACTATAGTTCGTTGCAATGCCAATTCCCACAATTATAGCCTACCTCGTATGAAAGGTTTGAATCAGAGAAAGGAATAATAGACATATTGGAATGGACCAACTATTTAGTTCAATCCCCCTGTTCTTCTCTCTCTTCATGCATAGCTATGGAATGATTGCAAATGATGATAATGGCACACTGGTAATGATAAGTGAATGAACTCTGATGGATAGCAACAATAACATGCGGACAATGAGGTTTGTGGTAACAATTCTAGGCAATACTCGAGGTGTCCATATGTGAGATATGTTAGTGTAGGTTTTTATTTCCTAGATGGGTTATTTATTTTTCCTATATTCCTAGGTTTTTCCTACACTTCTATTAATCTCGCTTAGGTTAATAAAGCATGTCTTATTAGGTGAGTAGTTGCGAGGTGTCACCTTCCTACATGTGAGCATCCATTAGCTATCTTGGGAAGATACTTTGCTATCTTTAGTCCGATAGATGGTTGCTCCTCATTGGTCGGTGTTGCCACCTCCTCTCTCTTCCTAGTCTATATAAGCATGCTACCTGGCTTGTATTTTGCATCTTTTGCTTTTGCATCCTCTTAATGCTATTTTGCTTCTAGCATTTGCATTACTCTCTTGGAGACTAACTCTGTGTTGCTATTTTGATTTCGTATCATTTGCATTCATAGTTTTAATATCTATTCTTTGCACTAGTTTTCTGGGTTATTAATCTTTTCAGATTCTAACATGGTATCAGAGCTATTCTATGTGCAAGAGTAGATTTTAGTTTCCATATTTGAGAGATTCGGGGGGGGGGGCTAATAAATCTTATTGCAGGTTTTTGAAAAACCCAGTATGCTCTTCTCTTGCATCTTCGGATGATCTTGAGAATCAGAAAAGTTTGACGGAATCTTTTTTAATCTCTAGGGTTGCACATGTGTTTTATGAAATCTGGGTGATTGCAGCATTTCTGGTTATACTGGCAGCATTTCCGGCTGTTCCAACGCGTCCAGGAGGCTTGAGAAAGTTAGATTTGGCTTTCGTTTCACCGAAATCGGAGATCGTCATACACAGTTGCGGAACCGGGGTTTCAAGCTCAAATCTGACAACCAACTTGCATATTTGGTCCTTTGAATCAATATTGTAGGTTCCAGCATCTGATTCAGCCTTTGCATGTCGTTTTTTGGTTGTTGGGGTCGTTTTTTGTAGCTAAAGGCGTTCCATTTACACTGGAGCAACATCTTCTGTGCATTTGCAAGAAAAACGCCTTCTGGGTTTTGTTCGCAGCACAGAAAAACCATCTAGGTATCTTTCTGTTTTTGCATGCAGTTTGTATATTATGCAGAAACGCGCTCAGAAAGCTATAGCAGGACCCCTCTCCGTTGGCAGCTGCAGTTCTGAAGACAGTTTTCAAATGCTCCGTTCTTGCTCATACGGACTCCTTTTCCCACGAAATTTTTTTTGATTTTGGCTATTTTTTCGTGCTCTATGCACTAGTGCAGTCGTTTTTTTGATTTTGATGCCAAGATTTTTCAGAAATTGCAGATTCTCAGTCGTAACATTGCACGGTTCTCGTTTTGGGAACTTCGGAGGATCATAACTTTCACATACGACCTCGTATCGAAGCGATTCTTTTTTTGAAAGTGCATGATTTTTCGAGTAGATTGCAGTGGTGCTGTTTATTTCTCTGGATATTGTGCCAAAGTTGTATTTTCAGCATATGCTCTTCATGAGGGTTTTGTAATGCATTGAAATCAAGACCACTTAGTATTTATTGCTAGTGGTAGTTGTAAACGCACTAATATAAAGTGCCAAATCATATTTTCTTGGGGGGGTTCTTTGATTGAGTGAAAAGGGTGGGTTGTCTTGGTTGGGTTCTCTTCTTTTCGACACTTCTTCTCTGCATTTCTTCATCATGGATCAAACAAATCTGCCTATCCTAACTCCATACAATTACTTTGAGTGGAAATCACGCATGACAATTCACTTAAGGAAAGCTGGATTAAATAGGATAACTATGGGACTTGAAACTGAACCTGCTAAAGATGAAGATAAGCCTAAGTGGTTTAACAAATGTGATGAGGCATATGGAACATTGTGTTTGTCTGTTTCTCCTGATTTGCTCTTTCACATTGAGTCTTTGAATACACCAAATGAAATCTGGACAAAGCTAGAAACACTATTTGGCACACAAGATTCAATGAGGGGTCATATGTTGGAAAATGAACTAATTAGTTTAAGTCCAGGCAATTTCAACACAATACAGGATTTCTTCACTAAATTGAAATCACTAAGGCTGCAGTTAAAACAATGTGGAATTGAAAAGAAAGATGAACAACTGATTCTTAGTATTCTCTCTAAGCTAAGTTCAGAATATTCTGTGTTTGTTTCTACTTTCTATGCTACTAAGGGTGCACTTGGTACTCAATTCACCATGCCATCTTTAGATGATTTTGCTGTCAATCTCACTCGGGAACAGGACAAGCTAATCCAGATGGGCACTCTTAAGTCCTCTAAGTCACATGCCTTGGCTGCCAACCAAGGCACAAAAGAACAGAAAGGACAAAGTAGTAACAACAATAGTAAGGATAAGAAACAAAAGAATAGCAAGGAGAAGAAGGATCAGATAACGGTTGCTTCAAAAGCAACTAATGAGACCCAATATTCCAAGGGCGACAAGCCTAAGAAAGAGAGGGTCCAATGTGCCTATTGTAAAAGACCCAGTCATGATGAACATAAATGTCTGAAGAAACAAATTGATCACTTGACACACATTCTTGAGAAGAATAATATCAGTGTTCCTGAGTCTGTCAAACAGAGTTCTAATGAGGGGTCTAATAAGGCAAAAGAAAACAGCAAGGGAAAAGGAAAGGGCAAGGCCCTTGTTGCAGTTGCTTCTTCACCATCCACTTGGGTTCTTGATTCGGGTGCTTCGCACCACATGGCTTCATCTAAGGAAGAACTTGCATCCTTGGAGCCGTGTACTATGCTTTCTATTTTGATGGCTGATAACACTCCTGTTGAGGTGTGTGGGAGAGGGTCTGTTGATGTGGGGGATGGCACATTCCATGATGTTCTTTGTGTGCCCTCATTATCAACTAATCTCCTATCGGTATATCAGATCACTCACACAGGTTCAGGCAAGTGGGTTGAGTTCACTCCTGATTCAGTGGAGATTCGTGAGTTGCACAGTGATTCTACAGTTGCAGTTGGGAGAGCAGATCATCAGTCACGGCTCTATCTGTTTTCTCACTTTGTTCCTGATCCTCCTTCGACTGTTTTGCTCACTCATTCTAATGATGTGAGTAGATTATGGCATGAGCGGTTTGGCCACCTTAACTTCCGCTACTTGCAGCAGCTCAACCAGCAGAGCATGGTCACAGGGTTGCCTTCAGTTCAGTTTTCAGGTGGTGTTTGCCAAGGTTGCATTCTTGGTAAGCATCCTAAGGAAAAGTTTGACAAAGGTAAGGCATGGAGAGCTTCACAGATACTGGAGTTAGTTCACAGTGATTTGGCTAGTCCATTTCAGCATCCTTCTTTCAGCAGGGCTAGATATGTCCTCACATTCATTGATGACTTCTCTCGAAATACTTGGGTGTACTTTCTCAAACAGAAGTCAGAGGTATTTGATCATTTTCAAGACTTCAAGACTTTTGTAGAGAAGCAATCTGGGAAAGCCATCAAAGTTTTGCGCACTGACAATGGTGGTGAGTATGTCAACCATCGGTTTGAGAGGTTTTGCACTTCAGAGGGGATTGATTTGCAACATTCAGTTCCATACAATCCTCAGCAGAACGGTGTTGCAGAACGGAAGAATAGGTCCTTGAAGGAAATGGCGAACTGCATGATTCACTCCAGATCTCTTGCATCACAGTATTGGGCAGAGGCCATTAACTGTGCTTGTTATATCCAGAACCGTGTTCCTCACCGAGCCTTGAAGGGAGTCACTCCTTTTGAAGCTTGGAGCGGTCGGAAACCATCAGTTAAGCATTTTCGAGTTTTTGGTTCTCCTGCATGGGCCCACATTCCTACAGAGAAACGCAAGGCATTGGATCCGCAAAGCAAACCTTGCATATTTGTAGGTTATCCTGATGGTGTGAAGGGTTATCGGTTGCTCCACCCTACTACACATGAGTTGTTCATTGAGAGGAGTGTTCAGTTTGAGGAGGGCTCTTCGAGCTCACTTTCTATCACTTCTCCAACTCCCTCTACTTTGACATTGGAGTCACTTGGGATACATGACAGATCTTCTGATGAGTCAGATTCACCTGAGCAGTCTTCTACCTCCACTTCTGATGCAGAGAGCGATTCAGAGGACTCACCTCCTTCCTCTCCTAGTCATCATTCAGAGGTTGATGATTCTCCTCCAGATTCTCCATCTTCCGGTCCACTTTGGGCTAGACAGACCTTGCAGTCTGCAGGTGATTGGGTTGGGGATCCATCAGAGACCAGGCGAACTCGTTCACAGTTCCAGGATGTTCCACATGTCTTCATTGCTACTGCCTCAGATCCACAGTCTTTTCATTAGGCTTCTGGTATTCCTGAGTGGGATACAGCTATGCAGGAGTATAGTTCCTTGATGAGGAACCACACTTGGGATCTTGTCCCTCTTCCTAAGGGAAGAAAACTTGTTCGATGTAAGTGGATCTATCGGACAAAATTTGCAGCAGATGGGTCGGTTGACAAGTATAAGGCTCGCTTGGTCGCCAAAGGATTCTCCCAGGTTCCTGGGATTGACTACTCTGAGACTTTTGCGCCAGTTGCCCGAATGAATTCCATCCGACTTGTTCTTGCCATTGCTGCAGCTAATCGTTGGGAAGTACACCAGATGGATGTGAAGAGTGCTTTTCTTCACGGTGACCTTCAGGAGGAGATCTACATGGAGCAGCCACAGGGGTTCCTTCAGGATTCTTCACTTGTGTGCCTTCTTCGGAAGTCTCTCTATGGCCTCAAAGAGGCTCCTCGAGCCTGGTATGCCAAGATGGATTCCTTCCTTCTATCTGTTGGGTTCACTCGGTGCCATTCTGATCCCAATGTCTACATTCTGCAGCAGGATGATTCACTCCTATTTCTGGTTCTGTATGTTGATGACTTGTTGATCACAGGGAGTTCTTCATCCACCATTGGGGCTGTCAAAACTGCCCTTCATGACAGGTTTTTGATGACTGACTTGGGCTTGTTGCATTACTTTCTCGGGATTAAGATCTACCAGTCTTCTTCTGGGATCACCATCACACAGTCCAAGTATGCTCAAGATTTGCTCTCGAGGTTTCATATGGCTGACTATAAGCCTGCTCCGACTCCCTTTCTTTCTGGAGTCAAACTTGAGGCTCAGTGTTCTTCTCCAATTGTTGATGGCACTTTGTACCGACAGCTTGTTGGGAGTCTCATTTATCTGACTCGTACGAGACCTGACATTTCATATGCTGTAGGCATGGTCTCTCGATTCATGCAGGAGCCTCATGAGCTGCACTGGAAAGCAGCCAAGCGGATCCTTCACTACATTCAGGGTTCTCACAGTCTTGGGATTCACTACTCAGCGGGTATTGAGCTTGACTTGGTGGGCTACACAGATTCCGATTGGGCGGGTGATTCTCAGGATCGCAAGTCTACTTCAGGTTACAGCTTCTCACTTGGTTCAGGTCCTGTTTGTTGGTCGAGCAAGAAGCAATCTGCTATTGCTCTATCTTCTACTGAGGCCGAGTATCGGGGGGCTGTGAATGCCTCTACTGAGGCCATTTGGCTTCAGAATCTTCTCACTGAGTTTGGTATCCAGATCAGACGGCCATCAGTCATATTTTGTGACAACCAGAGTGCCATTCAGATCTCACGGAATCCGGTCCATCATCAGCGGACCAAACACATAGAGGTCCACATGCACTACATCCGGGAGCTCATCCATGGCCACGTCATCGACCTTCGCTACTGTCCGACTTCCGAGCAGGTTGCTGATATCTTCACCAAACCCTTCACTGAGAGCAAGTTCCTTCATTTGCGAGCTTTGCTGGGGGTGCGGGATGCTTCATCTTCTGGGGGGGCTTCTTCCTCTCACTCGGAGTCTTGACTCTCTCTACTTTTGGGGGGGTCTCTTCTCTCTCTCTTTGGGGGGGACTTTTATGTACATGGGTACCTCATCAGGCTTGATTTGCCGGGACCCATTTCTACATCCACCTAAGCTTCACTTATGGGGGGGTGTTAGTGTAGGTTTTTATTTCCTAGATGGGTTATTTATTTTTCCTATATTCCTAGGTTTTTCCTACACTTCTATTAATCTCGCTTAGGTTAATAAAGCATGTCTTATTAGGTGAGTAGTTGCGAGGTGTCACCTTCCTACATGTGAGCATCCATTAGCTATCTTGGGAAGATACTTTGCTATCTTTAGTCCGATAGATGGTTGCTCCTCATTGGTCGGTGTTGCCACCTCCTCTCTCTTCCTAGTCTATATAAGCATGCTACCTGGCTTGTATTTTGCATCTTTTGCTTTTGCATCCTCTTAATGCTATTTTGCTTCTAGCATTTGCATTACTCTCTTGGAGACTAACTCTGTGTTGCTATTTTGATTTCGTATCATTTGCATTCATAGTTTTAATATCTATTCTTTGCACTAGTTTTCTGGGTTATTAATCTTTTCAGATTCTAACAAGATATGCCTAAGCGCATAGCCAAGTCATGTCCCTATCTGTATGAAGAATCACTTGAAGGAAGTCAAAGTCCAACTCAAATACATGATGGTAATGTAGTGCAAAAAGAGGAATGGTCGTAGAGATGATCACATAGGTCATAGACTTATATAGCTTCAAGAGGCCTTAGATCATGGCTTTTGCCTTCGAGTAGTAGTAAAGTGGAAGAAGGGTGAAGCACTTATACAATCACGATACCAAGGCTTGGGGTATACTTCGTATCCTCACAGGTGGGAGGGAGCCCCTCCTTTCCCTGAGCGTCAAATGAGGGATATTTCCTCAGATGTAGGGGATCTTAGGGTAACCCCAACTTAGGCCTACCTTTGGCTTAACCTAGTTGTCGTGAAGTCACATTAAGTATAGAAATCTCACTTCCAGTGCTCGACTCTTATGATGAGCATGCCAATTAGAATTCATTTTCTTTTGGTCTAATATGCTTGTAGGGTGACCTTTCGCACACTATGGTTCGCAATATTGTCCCAAGTTTTGGCCAATGCCTTGCCCCACTCACCTAGCATCTCTAACAAAATGGCTCCTATGAGGAACTTGTCCTTAGGACCTCAACCCGAAGCTAGATAGCCACTATGGACATGGAGGGGATTAAAAGAGTTGAAGATGGGACCATGTACCTTTATCCACTACTCCCTAGGGTCTACCATGGCATCTTTAACTGCATGGCCACTATGAGGGACCCATCCTAAGGACCTTAGCCCAAACCAAATGGCCACTATGGAGATTGGATGGTAAGAGCACATAACAGGTCCACCACTAGTGTCATGACCTCCAAGCTCTTATGGATGCTTTCATCTTTCTACTTTTAGTTAGGACAAGTCTCATAGGTTTCTTGCATGGCAACTAGGTCAAGCCCAATGGTCTTGTTTTAGTCTTGGCAAGCTCGGGCCTAGACTTGATTCATCTCATGAGGGTACCCTTAGGTTCAATATAATGACTCTAGAGTGCCCTATCCAAACTGTATATAGTGGGGGAGGGGGGGGTGAGAAGCGACGGGTTAGTGTAGGTAGGGTTGCAAGGGTGTAGGATTGTGATACAATGGTGGAAAGCCATGGTCTCATGGTTGCTATCAAATATAGGGTAGTGACCTACAGGATGTGATCACATGAATTGATTATGAAAGCCATTCAAAAACTAGTTTGGTTTATAAACCCACCCACACTATATAGGTGTCATTGTAGTCACAACCTTGATTCACGGCCTGGACAGGTATTATTACTGCTAACTTGACCCAATCTCAACTATCACATTACAAACTGAAACGTTCACCCCAACTGAATCTTGACCCATCTTGGTAGTCGACAAAACCTACCTATTAGAGCCTAGTGGAGCTTCTCTACGTGCACCCGAAACTCACTCTTTAGTGGAACGTTTACAACAAAGCACTATTCCCCAGGTTAATCCCCATTTAACACTTAATCTCCGAACGCTTAATATCCCTCCCGCCCATGAGGATCAATCCCATCATGCAAGTCCTATGAACTAACTTGGAGAAAGGAATGTGATCGCTCAGCCAACCCCAGATGGATACCGAAGGCAAAAATAGTAGCAATGAAACATTCCCTTTAATTCATGTCTTAATTCCCCTACTATCTAAAGGGGTCCTACCTCCATACTTCCATAACTTTCTAGTGGCCCTACTCTATTCCCCCCACTCGGGCCCACATCTATAATAGAGGCTATACCTAGCCCTATATATATATATATATATATATGACTAGTAATCAATAGTTATGTCAATTCCCTCAATCCTTCTGGTTCAGGGAGGTACACACAGTCCAGGGAGTGAAGAAGACATCTAAGGCGCATGCCTTTATCTCATCTGAACCGGGGCAGTTAAGTAAGCACCTCAAAGATAGGGTGCTTTATCCTATTCTAAACCATCTGTTTGTTGTGATCAATTATTCAAGCTCTAACTAGCTGATGGCAGCATCATTAGAATGAAATGAAAATGAATTCTACTAAGGTTGTGAGTAATAGAGATCTTTCTCCCACGTCTATAACCAGTCATACTAGGTGGGCTCTGTTCCATCTTAGTGAAGTGATGAGGTTAGCAAGAAGCAATGCCCTTCCATACCTGTGTGTGGGATTATCAATTCAATAGTATTGGTTGGCCCTGGCACAGCAATAGCATAGCAAAGTCATTACAACTACAACTATAGTTAGAGGGGCACTCACTCACAACTTGCTCATTTCGTTCAATAGGGCTTTCTTTAGGTTCAACATGGCATATTTAGAGCCAACTCAAGTCAAGGAAAGGAAAAAGAACAGAGATTGCATGCAACCACCTCAGAGTCTCACAAGGGAAGGACTCACATTGACACTCAAGTCACCTTACTCTCTCAAATACAATTGGTGGTGGGAGGTTAGCCTTCTATAGTTAGAGGTAGGAATGGCCCCTACCCCCTACCTTGAGTCGTTAACCATTTGCCAAATTAAGACTTATTAGATGAATTTATAACATTGGGGGGGGACCTTCCCTTTCAACCCCCCTCCCCCCATGTTGGTCGGGTGGGTGTGGGGACTATAGTAAATCGCAAATCAAAATGAATAGTAGGGCAAGGCTTTCTAGTTGATTGACCAGATCAAATTGATAGTCGACCTAACATCAATCAACTTCTGTTGGCATCCAAGAGATGGATATGTGGTATACTAGATCTAGACTATAGTGGATTGGTATTGGTATATCCCCTATCAAGTGAAGGGCGAAGACTACCTACTATAGATAGGTAGATCGATTCATTCCCTTCACGTCTAGTGGTTGAGAAGAGCCCCATAAATAGGCTAGGGCACCTTTCCTATTCATTATGGCCTACATCTATAGCTGTATGTGCACCCCACGCCCCCCCACCCGAGTATTATATTGAGGAGGGCGCCCTACTTTGTAATAGGCATCCATCAATGAAGGGGAATGAGATAGATATAGTTCTCTTCTGAGATCTTTGTTGGCTCGATAAATCATAGAGATCCTGCTGGCCTATTGATCAGTGAGTTGGGCAATGGCAACAAGCCTATCTAGTTGGCATAGGGCAATTGAATTTAATCGATTCGGGACAAGCTCTATCCCCTATAATGATCCCCTCAAGCACCTTGTTTAGAGAGAGTCGTACTATCTATACAACCAGCCTGGGTTTTCTCTATCTCGGTGAAGCGGATCAGGCAATGAATTATCGTCTAATGTTTTGGAGTGGTTGTTGGTGTTGTTGTCCCCTAGGGTTGTTAGTTGTTCGTTTCCAGTCTAAAGCCCCCCCCCCACTTATTAATACGTAACATGAGTGTTTTTGTTAAAGTCGGTAAGGGGCGTGTTATATATAGTATGTTGTCTGCTAGGTCTTGAAACCTGGGTTGGTAGTTGCGAGGTGGGTTCCTCTGTCTAGGGGATCAAACCAATCCGCCTCACTTTTCTCATGAGCAAGCATTTATTCATCCTACCCATCCAAAAAAAAAAAGCACTAATGATCAAATCTCCTAGTAACTAACCTATTTATCTTTCTTCCCTATCTGTACCTAGCTATTGGTTGAGCGCCTCGTAAACCACTAGAGTAGTAGTCCATCCAGTAAAATCTCTCTTTTTTGAGAAGCAATATAGAGTCTAGTCACTATCTCTCTTTTTGTGATCCGCCAGTCATTAGTAACCACGACGAACTAACTATTTCTCCTTCTACACTTCAATGATAGGAAAGGGGCCTCCCACCCACCCCTACACACCACACTCGAGGAATTCTATATAGCTCTAGGACTTCATTGTTTGATTCGATGTTTCACAATCCGATCACTAAAGGATATGGGGTAACTAACACAACTAATAGTCAAGGGGGAGGGGCCAAAGGGGGGAGGGGATAGATTGGATCAGTGGTTAGCAATCCGGTCCAACCCTACTATCTATAGGGTGATCGATCTTTTAGTTTGACATAGAAACACCAACAATGTTGGAAAGTTGTTGCTTGACCTTCTCTACGCTAATCCTCTCTTTACGAGACAACGATTTGTTAGTCACTAGCAGTGCTTCCTGACGATGGATGAAAGGGTCGATATCAATAGTAGTCATTAATCCCCAAACGTAGCCATGCCATTAGTAGTAGGCCTCCTTACCAAGAAGTTAGGTTCTAGTAGTTAGTAACATAAGGCACGTAGCCATACATAATGGAGGTGTAGTTGCAGGCATGTAGGTAGTATCTGAGAAATCCAATCTTGAATCACACCAAAGAGAGAAAAGGGAGGGAGGGAGGGAGGAAGGGAGGGTTGAAATGCAACTTGAGAGAACCCGTGAAAATGTGGTAGAGAACCCCCAACACGCTTATGAGTATCCATTTGTTCCATTTCCAATAATCCCCTTATTCTTTCCCTGATATTGTCATAATAATAGACCTCGATGTATTGGTCGAGGAAAGATGTGCCCAGAGGGGGCCTTGCGTAATCCCTGCCCTTTTTCTGTGCATGGAACCCCGAATCTATTCTTGTCGCCCGATTGGCATTGAGTTTTTTCTATTCACAAGTACCACTATATACTGTACTAAATTTTATAACTTGAATGCCCCCTTAGGAGCGCGAATAAGGGGTAATATCAAACAAGAACATCCATGCATTTGCATCACTAGTCTACATCTCCATCACGTAGGAAGCAGGCCAATTCCCTCCTACTAGGTAGGCAGGTGGGGTTTCTAGCATCTTTCCCTATCATGGATTGAATGGTGGATTGTGTAGAGCTTAGGGAGAAGGCATGTCTATGGTTTGGCTATAGAGACTATGGGGCCCTTGTATTTTGCTAATGCATAGACATCTGTAACTGAGCTAGGGCTTTAGAAGGCTTCTGCAGTGCTTCCTACCTGCCTAACTTTCTTATTTCGATGGCCTATATATACAGGGGCCTGAGAGCTGTCCATTCGTTCTCCATTTCATCCCATCTCTATCCCCTACTTCCTTTAGTTCATATTCTTGCTTTGCTTAATGAACCAATTTCTTGCTAATGAAGGGGAAGCACTTCCCTCCCACCTAGAATGAGAGGGGGAATAGCAAGATCGATTGCATGGGATATAGAAGTATAGGGTAGAATAACTATAGGATGGGATATGGAAGAGGGACATGCTCACTCAAGTTGAGCTCAAGAATCAACCCATAGTAGATTGAGCATGTGTGACATCTCTACTTCATATTATATCATCGATCGCCACCTTCTATATACTCGGTATATAGTTTACCATCATCATCCCATATTCATCCCAATTCATTGCGCTTCGTTAGTCTATATTCATCATTGTGAATCATGCTTTCATAGAAGTCTTATACACTAGCATAGTTTACTGAATGAAATGAAATATGGAATTGATCCGCTCCACTCTGGCCACGCCACCCTTTATTTATTGTTCCCAAGAGGCATTCAAAACTCCTACAGCCACTTTCTATTATCCCACCCAGGCAAGCACAACCATTTACTTGAAAGGAACATATATAGTCTAGTTCAGCCCATCCTTTCAATAACTATAGGGTGGCAATCTGTAATGTCCCCAATTTTCCTACGCCTAAGGAATATTAATTATTTTAATTATTTAATGTTACCTGGCGAAAAGGTGCTAAGTTTAAAGGGTAATATTAAATAATTATATTATAAGGTTATAAAGTGACTTATTTTAATGTCCATCAATAAAGCCACTTTATAATATTAAGTTAAGTGTTTTAGGCGGGGAAAATTAAAAGGGTCCTTTGAGAGAAGTAATACGAAGAGTCAAAAGGAAATATTATTATATTCCTCTCAAAAGGTTATAAAAGGACAATGTGAGCTCATTTGGAGGCATGCTTGGAATTTGTATTGTTATTCTGTTGGATTGAACCTATGTGTTCTTCCATTTTCTACCTTCTTGTGGACGGAAACCCACTCGAAGAAGATCAGTTTCGGTAGTGTGATATCTACCCTAGCTGGTTATGGTGATTTCTACTTCAGGGAATCACATTGAGTTTCATGGAGATGACCTATTTTATGAGTTTTTGCTTTGTATCTCATTTAGGGTTGATTGTAATGAGTTTTGATGCAATTCTATAAATATTTTTGAGAATGTTATTGTGACATAAATATAGTTTTGTGGAGTTTTGGTTATGAATCAATACAGGTCGTGCTCATGGTGGTCGTACATGCTGATGAGAGAAATTCTTGATTGTGATTTTCAATGAATGTTTATAAATCTTAATGTTCCATTTCTCTTTAATATCATCTATCAATGACAAATCATCCAAAAGCTCAATGGATTGAGTGTTGACTCTCATTAATTGAAGATGCCATATTTTCCTAGTGTCGTACAATGCAGGAATGGTACGGTTGTGTTGGAAATTATTATGGATGATATTTGAATGCAAAGATGGATGTAATGTCTTTATATGGTTACTACACTTCCTTCCATTATGCTTTCAGAGGATATTTAGTGAAGTTGAGATTATTGTGAAGAGACCGTATAGGCTATGTCCGTACATGCTGAAGGTGGTCGTCCAAGATCAGAAATTCATTACTAGATCTTTAGTTTCCAATATTGATTGTAATCTGTTTGTTGTGCTTGGGCAAACATGTTGATAGTCTTTAGAAGTGAGTTGGATCAGATTTTATGATGTTATGCTAACATCCGTACATTCTGGGCCGTACCATGTGGAATGGTAGATTCTTGAAATCAAATTACTGTGATTGTGTATTGATCTGGGTTTGTTTGCAGTGTTATTGTGATATCAATACAATCCTTTTGAAATCATTTTGTAGTGTTCTGGGTATATATTGCATTTGCTGGGTGAAATCCGTACATAGACGGCCATACCAGCTGAAAAGAGGCCAATGCATATTGTGAATTAAAGTCAAAGCTTTGAATTGGTAGTTGTTTGCTGTCTTTTGTGAGGTCTAAGCAATCATCATGGGCCTATTTTACAATGGTTTTGATGTGAGTTCTGCATCAGCTGAGATGAAGTCATTTTCCTTGTGCCGTACTGCCTTATAGTGATCAACAGTAGTGAGCAAACAGATATCTTTCTTGTATGAAAGTGCTGATTTCAGTTTTCTGAATGTTTTGGACACAGATACTTGATGTGATATGCAGGGATACTTCTCGTATTGAGTTTGGTGGAATTTCCATGTTAGTGAGCAGCCGTACATGTCACTAGGGGTCTGATTTCTGTGTCATTTTCAGTATAGGCACTGATCTTTATCAGCAATAACTCATACAATATGCACAGCTAGTTGCATGGTATAAACTCTTCTTCAAACTTCTCAATAATATAATCTCCAAGTCTAACCATGTATTAAAGAATATCTCTGTATTTGGTAATTTCCTATGCAAGTCACCTTAAGGACCCCTGGATGGTTTACCGCCAGTGTGGAGTAACTGAACCCTTTATTTTGCTTCTACCCACTGGAAAGGTGGCGAATACCCACTGAATAAGTGGATGATTTTGTATTTTTCTCTCTTGCTCTCATACCCACTAAAGGTGGTGAATTCCCACAACATTGTGGATGCCTGCAGCAAGCAGATGAATGTTAATTGTTGCACAATATCATGTTTGTAATCCAAAGCACATTATGCTCTCACCTTGCCCGGTTGGGATCTTGGTGATCAGAAGTGTGGAGGAGTTTTAATTGTGCTAACATTGGTTGTCTTTATTCAATCTATTTTTGGAAAAAAATTTGGGGTTGTTTGTTACACAGTCGAACTGTGTTCGCTAGACCAAAGAGTCAAACTTGTTTATCTACTTTAAGTGTCTTAGCATTTCGTTTACCCCTATATAACAAAAAGGAGGGGGGAGCTTACTAGAATGGGGTTTGAATCATATGTGTAGTGGTTCATATACGCCTTTCCAGTCTTCCCCCACCCCTCCCCGCACTGTCGATTGAATTATGTTCGCTGGACCAAAGACTCAAAGTCATTTATCTGCTTCAAGTGTCTTGGCATTTCGTTTACCCCTATTTAACAAAATGGTGGGGGGAGATTACTGGAATGGGGTTTGAATCGTATGTGTAGTGGTTCATATACACATTTCCAATCTTCCCCTCACCCCTCCCCACACCCCAGGATGGGCCAATTTGCAATCCTATATTCATATCCTCACACCAAATGTGATGTTTGAAGGAAGTCGAATGCTCTGCAAGAGCGGAACTATGAATACATTCAAGTCTCACATTTGCACAATTTTCCTTGAATCAAGTGCTAAACAAGTGACCAGTGTCCCCAATGCAGGGGATACCACACAAACAAATCTTATAGACACCTCAACAGAGAAGAGAGTCAAGGGGGTCCTTGAGAGGGGGGATACTAGTTCTAAGGGTCAAGACGGGTTTAAAAGCACGCTTAATACCCTTTCTTAGAAAAATTTTAGAATTTTTTTTCAAAATTCCATCAATAAAGGGGAGAGATGCCGAGGGTTGGTCACACGAAAGCTTAACAGGAGGGTTATTGGTAAACCGAGAAAGAGCAAAGAAAAAAGCTCTAGAGATAACTTTACTATAGAAACCATTTAGCTTATACACTTTTGAAAGATGCCCAAACTCTAGGTCAAGGAAATCACTATCACAGATGTAGAAGGCTCTAGTGGCTATCCCGTATTCAATATCCTCATATCCTCACACCAAATGTTTAATCTCTAGTTTGCTTTCATAGGATTTATGTTTAAATTTCCATTGTGTGGATTCATTCCACTATCTATTTGCAATCCCGTATTCTTATCCTTACACCAAATGTTTAATCTCTAGTTTGCTTTCATACGATTTATGTTTAAATTTCCATTGCATGGTCAACAATAATGTGTAGGTCAATTAAATAGGTCTGCAAATACTTAATCTGCAAGTTGTACCCAATGCTACTTCTAGGCCCAACACAGATCAGTGATATCCAAGCACTTTATCATGTCTAGGGTTCAAATCCTACCCATCAGATATTCATAGATCCTATGTAATGTCTCATTTTAGGATATTCCTGATTTCTTTACCTGCATACAATAATAATCACTAGAAAGGGACATTAGAAATATTATAGATCAATAAATTAGATAATTATTAATGAGATCAATACTCCATAACATATATAATGAGATCAAATCATCATAGGATAATTAATAATGAGTTCAATACATATATTAACAAGCACAAAGTATACACATCATACATGAAGCAGACATATAATCATTTCAAGGTTATTCCCAATGGTCAACCACATAATAAAATTCCATGAGAAAGCCTATAGGGTGCCGAGACCCTGTCACCATTCAACCAAGCCCAAGGGCGGCTACGTGCATCCCGGATAATTTACCCCCCTTGGCCCACAAGTGGCAGAAACACCCGTCCATCTAACTTGGGGTGGCCTACTTGATGAAGGGACCAGTGCTGCTGCTTGTCCCCTAATATGCATTTCTCTATCCTCCTCGATCAAGCCCAAGGGTAGGGGTACGTCCATCCCAGATAATTTACCCCCTTGGCCCACAAGTGGCAGAAACACCCATCCATCTAACTTGGGATGGGCTACTTGATGAGGGGACCAATGCTGCTTTTCACATTCATTATAAATGTGGTGACTCATTGGGTTAAAGTACCTCTTTCAAGTTCAGTTCAAGGATTGTAATATATCCTTCTTTGTTGTTAACACTTCTGGTATAGCCAATATAGATGATGTATTTCCTTTTGCTTGATTCTTATATGACTTCCTTCCAATGAAGATGGCTTTCTTTGATTGCTAATTGATGCCTCAGATATTCGCTGGTTTGATTGATTCAATAATAGAATCATAGAGCAATAGAATGGTAGATTCATAGGACTGCAAATAAATAGTTCTCTGCTGTTATCAATTATTATATATATCACTGCTGATGATTCCTGCATATTTATTTATGCTAAATATATATTTCTTCTTCTTTTTATCTCTGCTCTAACTCAGAAATGGATCATCGGATGCCCCTTCAAACTCACCTTTTACTCTCCTTATATATCTTCTCAAGAAAGGTGATAGATACACCCCCTTCATAAGGAACACAACCTTTCAAACAAATGTGACTTTTCAACTATAATAGCTACCCTCCACAATGAAATCGCTGCTCTTTAATTTCTGCACTTATCATAATACTAATCGCTGCTTTCTTCTAACAAATCGCTGTCTTGATATAAGTCACACCTCTTGATATAAATCGCACCACGTTCCTTTATCTTTAACTAACTCCTATATATATACATGGCGCTTCTCACATGAGGTCGGCCTCATTTTAATAAAGGGAGTCGGCCACCTTGTATTATAAATAAAATCCTTTTTCGAGGTCAGCCACTTGGGAGGTCGGCCAGACTTAGAGAATGTTAATTTAAATTTAAATCTTTTCTTTTTAATGTCCCAGGCGGGACATTACATCCTCATTTGCTTTTTATCATTGCTTGTCTACCCAATCCTAGAATAGAAAAGAAGACATATAACCCAACTCCATCTACGACTACCTACAAGAGCAACAACCTTAGACCAAGATGCCAAAGTCCTCACAGGGACCTAGCCTCATAGATGTCCAGAAGTTCATTCAAGAAGTGCTGGAGGAACAAAGGAAAATGGTATTTTCCCAATTTAGAGGGCTAATGCTCCAAATAGATCCTCCAACATCTTCAACCACCCACAGTTCTACATCAAAACAAATTGCACACAACATCATCACAATTGTATAGATGCAACCCTCTTCTTCACATAGTTTTGAATCTTTTTTGTGCCACACAAAATAAAGGAAAAGAGTGGATTCAAAAGATTGCTACTTAGGTAAAACTTGCATGGTAGAGGAGGTTTTTGCAGTTGTATGAATCCATGCAAAAGTGGTTTGAGGCTTTGAGCAAATCACACCAAGAAGTGTGTGTGTTGTGCAAGCAACAAAGGTCATTACGTTGCATGACCAAAAAAACAAGTGGAGGTTGGATCAAGCAACAAGGCAACACATGGCAGATACTATGCTAAGATGTGCACAGAAGCATGCGTGTGGCAAAATCTTAGATATGCATTAGACCACAATGGACACATGACAAAATCTGACAAAGCCACTTGGTGAACATCTAAAGAACCCACCATGCTATAAATGGTAAGCCTAACCTCATAAGTGAGACTTGTAATTGTGATGTGCAAGGAAGTTGCAAAAGACCAAGTGAGGTGCCTCCCATGCACGTATTATGAGCAGATATAGGCAACCATGTAGAATGTGACTGAGGATAAGTAATACATTACACAACTTGAGCACCTTTGTCATTGCACATGTTCTTTTGGGTTATGGTGTGATTGCATTTTGGGAACAAGAGTGTTGCGTAAATACTAAGTAGTTACTAAATTAGTTGAGTGGTAGGAATGTGTGTGGTAGCTATAACTAGAATGTAGCACACAAAAAGGGTTCAAACCCTCACCTAGCATGGAAGGCCAAATCTACTATGTCCCACACTTGTGAGCCATGAGTTGTCTTTCTCCTAGACATGTAGAGCGGATGGCATACTGACAACAATTCCATCTAATGATCAAGCACAAAAAGAAGAAATACAACAAAGCAACTAGTTGTCCAAGCAAACCTCTAGCCCCAACACTTATAACAAAATTTAATACGAGGCCACAACATTATGGATTGCATTTCCCACAATTCCAATGATCCAAACTTGGGAAGCACCTATATCACCCTTCTTCAAGGACCAGAAGTTGAATTCTTCTATCTATAGGAAAAGCTTCTTTACAAGTTTGGGCATGTGTTTTACCTCTAGCAAACCTCACAAGAAGCTACTCTGAATGAGCATGTCAATTTAAAGTTACAAAACGCTTATCACACTTCTACCAGCCACACATGCATAAAGACATTGTCACTCATATTAAGTCTCAAGTCCCTTTTCCCATTGTGAAACCAACCAATCACAAATTGGGCACCTCTTTCAATTGCATCCAAAGTATGTGACTATGTCAACATGGATTTCTTAGGTATATGCCTATAACCAAGCATCAGCATGAATCCTCAAATATCCCAAACTATTGACCTCTTGATTCATTGATTCTTCATTCTTTGACTTGTCTAATTTGGACATGGATACTTTGCTTATTGTTAGATATTATTACATGTGTGGACATTGTTGCTTTCAATAATTGTTTGTGTGTGCGCTTATAATTATTGTATGGATGTTTGATGTGCATTGAATAAATATTGTTTGAATTATTTATTATTCCATTATCTATATTTATTGTTTAACACAGATTCTACTAAGGTATATTTGAGTTTGTGATGTTTCAAGTACAAGTTATAAAGGGAAGGTGGAACTAGGATGGATTTTGAAGTGGGCAAATATTCAGTTCTGGTTCATTAAGCAATACCCTTTACCTTTAAATTTGACAGGAATTAAAATAGAATGGAAAATAAATTAGAATTGGAGGTAATATTAAATTAGAATTTGAAAATAGAAAATATAATATCTTTTGAATATTTGAATAATTAGCTAAAATTAAATAACAATTAAAATAGAGATAATGATGGATTTTCTATAAATGCATGAAGTATGTGCATAAAGCTTGTAGGAGTAAAATAGAATAAGATAACAATATAAAATGAATTCTTTTAAAATAAATAAATAAAAGCAAATCTATTTAAAGATTTGATGAGAATAATAGTGAATTAATAAATAATTATTAAGTAAATTATTCAACCTCTTTATTTGAGAATCTTGAGAAAATAGAATGAAGACTTACTTAAGAATTTAAAAGATGGGAATTATAGAAAATAAAAAGAATACAAATTGGATTTAGTATTACTAGAAAACTTGGAGATGAAGCAAGCTTGGAGAATTGAATGAAATTAGAATTCAAACAAGAATAAAAGCATCGAAGCTTTAGGAGGAAAAAACCATTATTGCAATTGGAAGAGAATTACAAAGAGGATTCACATAGATTTTTGGGGAGCAAGCAAAGACTAGGATTTGAAGGTTTCTCAACGAACATTCAACAGAGATTTGGAGAGTGTTTAAAGGTAGGATCTAAATCTAACAGGTTGTTTATACTTAGAAAACATATATTTAATCATGATAATGGAGTTGAATAAATCAGATTTACAATAGTAATTAGTTTTTAATTGAACTTTGGATGAAAAGCTAGTCTAAAAAAGTGACAATTCAAACACTCGTGAAATTAAACTTATGGGAAACTAGATGGAGAGTAGAAGGTTTTAAAAACTTAAGATTGCTGATTTTGATCATTAAACGCAGAAAATCAGAATTTATGATGAAACCCTAGAGTTGGGCAAATCTAGGAATTAAAACCCTAAATCTTTATCTGTAAAATTGAGACTAGATATTAAGGAGAACATCAAATAGGCAATAGAATTAAGAATACATGATGAAATGGGATTGGCAAGTGATGCGTATGTTGTTCTACATATTTTGTTCATTCAATTCATATGGGTGCTTTTGAAAACATGTCATACGTTTTATTATGTTTTATACACATTAAAGACCTTAGACTTGATGTTTTATAGATTGAGTGTTGTTGGGTATTATTTGGGGTTGTTGCAAGGTCTGTGTGATCTGGTTTTTGGGTTGGACATTGGGAGTTGTGCTTTGAGTCACATGTGAGAGTTGTTTTTACTTGTTTACAATTTATTATTGGTCTTGTTAAAATTCTAGGTGGGTGAAAACCTAAGAAAATGTTTGGTGTAAGGATCTGGGCAATTGTTTCCAGAAAAAGTCTGAGTCAGGTTCAAGTTTGCGCCTAAGAGTCAATTCCGAGTCCCTCAAAATCAACCCCGCCAGCTACAGATTCAATTCCACACTTGAAACTCAAAGATCTGAAACGGCTTATGTTTTAGTCCAAAAAGTATGATTTCTGATTTTACTCTTATGTCTGTCATAAAACAACAAGTACTTCCCTTAGGGAATGATTGAAAAAACATATAGGAAGTAAGCTTAGATGTTGATCTTACGTTCTATGAGGAAAAATTTTTGGTATTGTTGATCATTTATGAGTTGTTGATGGTTTTGTGATTTTGGTGTGCATGTGAGTGAGAGCGTATCCTAATAGTGGATGATAAATCCTGGTACTACATACAACAATTGTGTCTTAATAACCTAGGTCATGTTCCCCTAGGTTATGTGTAGCCAAAGAATACCCTTCTCACTATATGCACACACATCACATTAGGGCATAGTGGAGTAGAGGATCGAGGGTCCACTGGCATGTTTATGCATACAAACTGTCCATCTACCTGCTGTGTTCTAGGAGATTCTCTAATTAAATCCTGAGGCCCGATAGCAGAAATGCATTTCGATTCTACCAAAGGGTAGGCTTCTCTATGGGTGATAGTAGTTTGCTACAGTTCTTGTTATTAGAAAAAGAGTCCTAGCATTGCTTAGGATGCCTAGTGATGTATAGAGTCGTCTTGTGATGTGTAGATTGTCTTATAGTACTTTAATATGTGTTGATGAGTCTTGTGTGTAATCTTGTTATACATTGCGTTGATTAGTATATATTGTTGTATATTATGAATTCTGGTGTTTATGATGTAGTGTTGTAAAGTGTTATGAAGTGTTGTGTGAATTTGTATGCCATATAGATAATAAGATTAGTATAAGCATGAATGGAATTAAATAAGATAATCACTAAGAAACATAACTACCTATTACTACATGGACAATGAATTTTGTACTTGGTAACTTCATGCAAAGCTGATGGTTGGGAAGGATCGGATTTCATTCAATGTGTGGGTTCATTATGTTGAAAATATATTACATCTTTGTAAATTAGTATAGGTTAGTAAATAATTAAATAAGTGTTGGTGGGTCATAGTTAATAAATAAATGTTTTGTTGGTAGTTAGTTGTGCGGGAATAGTTTCCCATAAGGAGGTTATCCACGTGGTTGGAAAAAGAGACTTTATGAAAAGACCATTGTAATCAAATGTAAAATCAACTACTAGTATCCCAAATGAATGAATATTATAAGCATGGCGAAATTCAGAATTGCCCTCCATATTTCAATATGGTATCAAAGCAAGGTTGATTACCAATGGAGAAGTTACAGTTTGATTGTTGCTATCATTTCCTGTCATCTTTATACAAGTTGAATGCACAGAGTTCCATTTGAGAATAATTTGTCATTAAACCTCATGGGACACAATTTTGGTTTGGATTCAATTTTCATTTGGGTGGAGTGCTTCTTAAGAGCCGTCTCTATGTGGTCTTCATTCCTGGTTGTTTGTCATTGTTCACAAACCTGCAAATGATAAGCAGCGTCCAGCCATACCTGCAAATATAATATTATGTCTGTTGATACATATCTTTGAAGCAAATGAACGGATACAGGCGGTGGTAATCAGATTTATGTTGGAGACATTCAAGAGTTATTTCTTTACACAAAGTATCAGTGAGATGTGAATCAGCTTTATATATTTGTAGAAGATTGAGTTCCCCATTGGTTCACATCTTCATTGCACAGACTTTGATACAATGGCAGGTGCAGATAAGTTTGAAAATGTCTACCTTGATTGTTTACCACAAGATGCATCAGAAGAGAAGGGTTTGTTTTTCCTTGCATACCCCTAAGCAATATATTCATTTTCTTTTATGTGCTGGAAACCAGAACTGTGCCACGTTTTCAACAAAGAAATGAGATTTGACAGATCGGAAAAAGGGCCACACTATATTTTGGTAAAATTTTGTTTTTAAATTTTGTTGCATATCAAGAAGGGCGGTTCGTAAACAATCAGTGTTGAGTGTTGAGGTGGCATTAAAGGGAGTCAAACATGTCCAAGATAAGTACAGAGAACTTATTGTTATATGGAGTTACAAATTTTGAAAAGAGGTTGCATGTAAGAGAAAAATGCATGGAGAAGTGAACATTTCTATGTGATTAAGAAAGAAATTTGTTAGAAAGATAAATAAAAATATGGTCATGTGATTGTTGCTCTGTAATAGGAGACATAAGGTTTGCATAGTAAAGATTGAAAAATTAAACAAGTTGAGGAAGAGAATCTATTGCCTAGGGAAGGACAAACATTTGGATTAGGAATTTGAATGGGATTAAAAGCAAAGTGATTACAATGGTGATTAATGCATAAGAATATATTCATTTTGTAATTGGAGCCATTTATATAAAAAATTGTTATGGTGCATTATCGATTGAAACTGACACCCATTTAAATATGGCTACATGTAGTGTTTGTGCTCTCAAGGCATTTTCATACTTGTATCACACTGACCAGCCTTTCAAACATTCTAATGCAACATTAGGCAAATAAACACTATGGGTCAAAAAGGAGGCTGGAGGACCAGGGGGATGGAGGCATCTTCCCATCTTGAGTTAGCTTCTTGCTCAAAGATGGTAAATTGCTTGAGAGGCACCACATCCACATCCTGATATTGGTTCCCCATTGGAGCAAAGGGGGGATCGGGGATATGTTCCCTAAGTTTGTACTTGTGGACACAGGGTATGTCTTGGTCCATTTGTGAAGTGTTGTAACCGTAGATGCAAAGTATGTCTCAATTTGCAAGTGCAGTATTGTTGTGGATGCAGAGTATGTCTCACTTCGTAGTTGGGTGTGTTACTGTGGATGCAGAGTATGTCTCAGTTCACAAATGGAGAAACGGATTGTGGGTGCAAAGTATGTCTCGATGCACATTCAAAGTGGTGTACTTGTGGATAGGAGTTTGTCTCGATTCATAGGTATTGATGGATAGTCAGGGCATCCACTAATATGTTTGATTACATGTGTCCTGATTAGTTGGTGATATTTTAGTGAGTTGTGTGTATGTTCTAGTTCATCGGGTGTTTATTTGTACCGCTATGTTCAATCCAATACCAATGTTCCTACCTTTGTTCAGAGTGATGTAATAAGGGGGGAATGTTGGAAATATATTACATTTTAGTATATTAGTATATTAGCATAGGTTAGTAAATATTTAAATAAGTGTTAGTGGGTCATAGTTAATAAATAACTGTTTTGTTAGTAGTTATTTGGTGGGAATAGTTTCTTGTAAGGAGGCTATTTGGGTGGTTGGAATAAGAGGCTTTATAACGCCCATTGTAATCAAATGTAAAATCAACTATTGGTATCCTAAACGAATGAATATTATAAGCACGATGGAATTCAGAATTGCCCTCCATATTTCAATATATTCTACCTTCCCCATACATGGGCAACCTTCCCCATACATGGGCATAACATGGATTCTTGTTACCTTGATTATTGAATACATGATTGTGTACTATACTTGGATGACTATTGTACTTATAGATGTAATTGGCATTTTGCATATATTGTATTATACTGTTGTATGGATCGTAATGTAATCTACAAAACGATTTGATGGATGACTTGTGTAAGGAAATATGGACAGTTTCCTACATCAACCATAGAACAAAATAATTCCACATTAACCCTATTAAAAGAGATGTCATAGTGGTATCACTGACCTATAAATTCCAGCAACATTCCAAAAGAAAGAACAATCACAAAAAAGAGAGAGATGCTGATATACCCTAGGAAAACCCTTTTGGGGAAAACCTAGTCTCCAAAGCACTGAAACCAATGTATTTCCAGCAACATAATTAGGCTCCAAGTCTTAAAATAGAGATCAACGCTCTCAACCAAAGAGGAACCATGCAAGATGCAACCTTCTTCTACAGCAGTGAACAACTGTTGTTGCTATTCCCATGAGACCGATCCAAAGAACAAGTGAGAGCCACACATGTTACTCCATGCTCCTCAAGATCTCCTCAACAAACAACCCACGCCAAGCTCCAAGCTCCACTCACAATGAACAAGTACAAGATGATCAAGTGAATGATCAACAAGTGATGAATGACTCTATCTCAAGCCTCTTATTTATAGGCAAGAGAGCAGCAAGCAAGAGGAAGCCCACTAGAAGCTTCCTAGCCACATTTGCCACCATTATTTAATGCCCCAAAGCAAAAATAATCAATGCACAAGCATCTCCAAGATGGTTTACAATATGTGCCCCAAGCATTAAATGCTTTTTACAATATTGAATGCATTTTACAATGTTCCCCATAAATTAAATGCATTCCTCCAATGAGCACAATAAACCATGTGCTCACTAAACCATGACCCCCCCAATGTGCCACCCCCTAGGAAAATATTGCCCAATTCGAATGTGTGGAGTCCCACATAGACATGGGCCACAACATTATAATCAAATATTTCTTTATGCAAGGTGTACAACCCTTCCCAAAAACTTGCAATGGAAATGATTCTATCCTATGTTTATATAGACTTGTACTTTCTAAATTTACATGCATTATCAATTGTTCAAAAGTAAGATTCTATCCTATGTTTATATAGACTTGTACTTTCTTATGTTTATATAGACTTGTACTTTCTTAGGGGTTACATTTGGGAGATTTTATCCTATGTTTATATAGACTTGTACATTCTTATGTTTATATAGACTTGTACTTTCTTATGTTTATATAGACTTGTACTTCTTAGGGGTTACATTTGGGGGGTTGTTACACCTTGTTTGTAGCTGTCACCAAATTCCCAAACATGGCAATCATGATTGCATGCAAGTAACTCTAGTGATGTCCCTAGAACAACCAGACTCCTCTTTTATAGTGTGTGTACACTTTGGAGTGCCTTTATCCAATGTCTCTAATTGCAACCCTAGAATTTTTTAATCATTTATACCATGTCTTATGAGAGATGCCAAATGCTCAACACGACATATCAACTTGCCTGTTTAGCTATTGCAACTATGCAATAGCTTCCACGGGATGAGAACTTGCATGCATCCACAATGCCTAAAACATAACTCTTCACAATTTGATGGGGCATGGTCCATTTCAAAAACATTATGGGTTCCAGCCAACAACACCACTTGACATTGGTTACCATGCAACCATGGTTCCCATATCAACTGCACAAGCCAAAGAATTGGACAAATCAAAGAAGTTTAGCAACACTCCAACAAATGCATCTATGAGTTTAACATATCATGACTCGCCAACAACAAACATATAAAGAACATCATGATGCACATCATACAATACACTTTTCATTTTAGTGAGAAAGTCTAATGGCATCTATAGAGGCAATGAATCCAAGGCCCTAACCACGAAATCAAATCATTTCGCCATGGTCCATACATCAAATGGGAATCACCAAGTGGGAACACAATCATCCACAACCTTCCACCTGCTTGACCATGCACCTAGTATTCAATGTTGATGTACAAAAGCCATAGACACCACCCTTACTATATAGCCATCCCTAGTCCAACTTCCTACTAATTTGAATCAATCACACTTGCATCTGGCAAAGAAAGATCAAATCATTAGTAGAAATACCACTCACGCTAGCCAAGGCAGTCATTAGCTATTCTTCGTTGTCAAGGTGAGCAATATGCCAATCAAGCTAAGTGGTACACAATTCAACAGCTTTCCACAACTGGCACCATACAGTGTACACAATGAGGACAATTATTCTTCAAGAAAGTGTGAATGTTCTGAACACATCCATGACAAATTCACAATATATTAGGAACTCCACAACGAGTTAGCAATCCATCATCAGTTCTTCACAATTTAGTTGAATTTCCTTATCAATTACAAATTATACGCTTAATGTTGCAATCATTGTGAACCTAATTACAAGTACACCTCAATGCCACAAAATCCACATGCATCACAAGACAAAACCAAAACATTGAATAGACATGTGCTTGAAGTAGCCATCTGAGACACCTCTATGGTACCTAGAGGCCATTGGACACCTCACAACCTGGATCAAGAATTGGCTTAGAAAAACAAATTGGTTGGAATACAAAACATTTTAAGAAATTAAATCGAATCAAACCATGATTGATTTGGATGTCTTTAATTATAAGGCACTCCACCATCCTCATTATTACACAATTTGTTCACAATCCTATATTCAAATCCTCATGCCACACAATCCATCTCTAAACTAGGCCAACAATGATACACTACATTGCTTCTCATTTCTATGTATATATATACCCCATTCAATATGAATAGAAGAGCTAATGTTGCTATATGTTGTTTGCATTGAATGCTTAATGGTGCTTTCATTTCATTTTACATGTCACATCTAAGTTGCCGAATCGAAATTGAGCACCGGTTCGGGTACGTGATTCCGGTACGCCGATACAACAATTTTTTTGAAGGGGGTTTGGGTACGTTTTGGGTACGTTAGTACAAAATACATATAAAAAATTAAAAATATATATATTTGCAGCCTAGAAACAGAATTAGCTTAGAATCTGAGAATATCAATACCACATATGCTAAACAAAACCATTACAAGTTTCAAAATTCGAAATATAATAAACTAATTCGATATCAAAGTTCAAACTTGAATGTCATGATAGATAATCATTGTTCAAAATTAAAATTAAATTTAAAATTGATATAGATTTAAAATTTTAATAATGAAAACTCACTTTACTTTTAAATTTCAAATTATAAGGATAAATATTAAATATAACTATTATAATTTAAATTTATTATTAATAATAAAAATCTAATAATCTTAAATAGATGTAAAAACAAAAATAATAATTGAAACTTGAAACCAAAAATAAAACCTACCTATTACAAATTATAATTAAATCATTAATAAATATTAAATATTATTAATATTAAATAATAAACAAGCTATGTCTATTATTAATAATTATTATAAACTATTAAAAAAAACTATACAATATTTATTACTGCTCATTGAAACTACAGTATGTATACCAAAAAAAAACTATACAAACTATTGAAACTATACAAAATTGAAAAAAATGAATGAAATGGAATACCTGGAAGCCGAAAACCAGACGAGAGTTGCTGAAAATACAGATAGGCATCACTGAAAATACAGAACGTCGCGAAATGCTCAGAGCGACAGAATGAAAAATGGTCGGGCGGCAAGTATTGGCGTCGGGCGGCGAAATAAAAAATGAGGAGAAAAAATCTCGTTTTTTCGCAGATCAAAAGTCAACAAATTCTTGGAATCGGTCCAGAATCTCCACCCGGAATCGTTTTAGAGGCAAAAAAAACCCAGAATCGTTTCAGAGGCAAAAAAACTGAACCCTGTGTGCACCCACAGGCGATTCAGGCCAGTAACCGATTCCAGGACGTTTCGTACCCAGAATCGGTCTATATATATCTGAGCGACTCGGTATCTTTGTGTCACATGTGCCTTGCATGTTCAATCATAACTCATAGGTTAGTTTGATAGATTCATCCACTAGTTAACTAGTAAATTGTGCCACATGCCACTTCTAGGCCCAACACAGATCAATTAAACTAACCACTACACCAATTATTAATGACATTGTTTGTTACAACTAATTCACATATTCCAAGGTGGGTCTAATCCTAAACTGATGGATGACGCATGTGAATAATGAGTATGTATGATGTGTCTTTATGTTTGAATTAAAATTAATCCATTGACTTTATTCAAATTATCTAAGTGTTTTCCTCCACTACTTCCCTCAACTTATGCTTGGTGTAGTGGTCTTCTTTAACATAACCTTTGTATGTTTATACAAATGTGGTGCAAAGTAGAAGAAGAGTGATCTATCAGGGAAAATCAATCCATCCTACCAATTCAATATCCATGCCATGCTCACTGAGTCTTGTTTGATGGATATGCTTCTCTTGCCTAGATATTGCCAACCATGAAAGCAAGGGATGAGATATACACCACTGGCCCACTACATTATTTAGGGTCGGCTCCACCCTTGACTGACTTGAGCACCTTCCTAAGAGTGTTGAGAGGAAGAAAAGCTGACCCATAAATTGGAGACTTGACCAACCTCAAACAACGTATGTCAATTGAACATGTGGCTAATGCTCCCATGCATTCAAATAGAAAGAGTATAATTTCAATTTGTATTGTCTGCAGAAAAAAACTATCACAAGCCTTTGAATACAAGAATTCACAATCTTACTGAGTAGAAGCAGAAGAAACTGAGAGCATTGAGTTGGATATCTATAAGGGCAGTGGCTTGAAGACAAACATCAAGATGTGCTCCTCTAGTATTCAAGTAACGCTTGAAACAGACATAATGGTCAAACTTTAGCCAAAAGACTGTTGGAAGAATTGACGGTAGCTACTATTAGGTCTACATATCTTGTTTGTGCTGATGGCAAGAATCTTGAGGGAATTAAACACTACAAAGAACACTGCTATCAAACACATCCCAAGTCTCAGGAATTCCTTGAAGCTCACCCGGTTATCATCAATTAAATTCAATGATGCTCAAACTGACGCCATTATTTACAAGTGGGAAATTTCTGTTTCACCACTTAGTCTTGTGCCTTAAGTTATTACCTGTACTATTTACAGGATTTTTATGTTCATATCAGCTTTCAGTAGTTTTGACACTGTGAACCTCTGAGTTTGTCAAATGTCAGTTCATATTTTATATGTTTCCCTTTCAAACAGAACTAAGTATTACACTTTGTTTTTAGGTTGTGCTGTTCTGTTTAGGAACTGCAAAGTCTATCAAATTAGTTTTAACCTTTGGGAACAGGCTTTTGCAATAAACTAGAAAAACATCTCAGCACCATGACTTTGCAGTTCCTAAACATTACTTTGCAATAAGCCAATCTGAGCACCACAACACAAGAAGGAAATCATCACAGTGGAAAGCATTAACGCGCAAGGCACTGGAACCCAAGACATGCTGAATTCTGAAGATCACGCCTGAAGAAGAAGGTATCCTAAGGAAAAATGGCTACAGAAATATGTGGATAGCAGCTCGAAAGTCAAAAAGGATTCCAATTGGACTAAGTGACAGTGTAGTGCCAAATGTAGCACAAAGAAACCAGAGGCAATTCAAAAGGGACAACTGTAGTCAGAGAATCGAAGAAAGGCTGCTTAATGAAATTAAGGAATTCAGAGTCCGAGAAATGAAGGAATGATGGTCACAAGGAAAAGTGCATTGTGAACATTCTGCTATTAAAAAAAAAAAAAGGCAGGCAGTTAATAAAAGGGTAAGGAAAGAGCAGAGAAAGAGGATTGAGATCATGGCTGTCGAAAGGTAAAGTCATCAAGTATGATATAACTGTTTTGTTAAGGTGCAAAGTTAATGAAGGAAAGAGGACTTTCAAAAGAACCGATGAGGAGGAAGCAAGGAGAATTGGAATAGGTTCAGAAAGGAGGAGAGCCAAGAAAGCCAAGTGGACTCAGTACTGTCAATTAGTTTGACCTGTTAAGGTAATGATAAGTGTATGTGCTTGAATCATTGATTTGACCTGAGTCACAAATTGTGTAAATTGTGCTAGTTTGGGTTGTTTTCCCTTGTTTCTTTTAAATGTGGAATACCCAATAGTTGTGTACGTATGGTAGGGGCTATGTGATGAGGCTCCTAAAGAAAAAGGAAGGCAACTAACCCTTGATGTCTTAGTGGCATAAGGAAAACATGATTCAAGAATTGGAATTTTAGAATTGATGATGGAATGTCACTCAAAAGAGATTTGAGTACTTGAAGCACACGTGCGCATGCACACACACACACAAGCACACATATACATGTATGTATATACATGTGTGTGTGTGTATTTCCTAGCTAATTGCCATTAATTGATGGCACTAAGTCCTAAGAGGGACTAAAGCCTAGCAAAACACAATAATTGTTAATGCTAACTCGAGAGGGGGTTAAGCTTGGTCAAAAGAGAGACAAACTCTAGGCTCCAAGAGGGGGTTAAGCTTGACCATTGGTTGTGGAATAACTATAATAAGTGGAACAAGTGAGAGAAAACAACTAATTACTTGGTAGGCCTAGTGAGCCTGAATGTTGATGTCCTTGATGTTGACTATATTTGTTTTAAAATTTGTGGGTCTTGGTTGTTTAAGAGTCCTATGTTAGTCTTGTATTGTCTTGTCCATTGGCAATTGACTCAGCATTGGTAACCACAATGGTAATACAAAGAAGTGAAGAAATGGGAAAGTTGCAATTTAATGGATGGGTCAATATACTTGTTGACAACACTGAGTTACCTTCTGTGGAACTTTGCACCTACTGCAATGGTGGTAGGGTGGAATAGCAAACTCACTTCCTCTAGTTTGGCCAAGATGGTGAGTAAATGTGGAAGGAATGGACATGTGAGATGTCAGTGATACCCCTTTAACCTCGTCGTGATTTGTGTTTAACATATTAGCTATGGTAAAAGTCTACTAAGCTCATGTGTTGGTTACCTTGTTTAAAATGAAATGTTTGATAAGGTTGAAAATAAATCTCCTCCAAAAACATGTTGATTTTCCCTTCTTCAAAAATAACACTAATCTACATGATGGATCGAAAACTATTCCACGCTTGAAGAATGTAGTGCGGTGGACTAGATATCGAATAATTAATCCCTATAATGTTTGATGATAATCATTAAGGTCTTATGAATTCCAGTTGTAAATTGAATATAGCGTTTAGTTGTAATTTAAAGACTTTGATGCAATGATTCAAGGGTTATGTAATATTGTATTATACAATTGAAAATTTTGGTTATCAATTAATATATTGGATGGATTTTGTAGCATGGTTTCAAATCTGAGTATATATGGAGTTTGTATCTATTAGCCATGAGGCCAGTAATGGTTGTAGGATGAACTACCTTCGGATTGATTAAAGAAGCTTATGGCATTTTCATTAGAATGATAGATTTTCTAGTCATAGTTGAATGCATTCAAGATTAAGCTTGTAATGTGCCATTGAGAAATGAAAAGTGGACATAGATGGTCCTATTTCAATATTTATATTATGTGAATGAAAACTAATCCATAGAATAATTGAAGGATTGAATCTTTCTATTAAATATTTATATTATGTGAATGATAACTAATCCATAGAATAATTGAAGGATTGAATCTTTCTATTATTTCCAATTATTGACTCTTGTATAGTCTTAGACTTTAATTGATGTATTTGGTAAATTGCAAGTATATCAAGGGTTTTATTGTTCTATAAACCTTGTATGTATTCTGCTATTCTGTGTATGTTGATTGATCTCATTCTAAACCTTTTCCAAAAACACGGAGATGACCCCCTTGAGTTTATCCAAGTTTAAGTAATCCAAGTTGTGTGCCCCATATAGCACTGAGATCTTCTTTTAGGTATCCATTGTGCCACACTATGATGCTTGGGTTTTCCAAAAAACAGTTGGAACCGCATGGCAAATCTCTTAGTTTAGTGACTACGGTTGAGGAACTAAGCCTACATGTACTAGCAACACTAAGTCATAGATTAGATGTATCATGTGGTTTAGACCTTCAGGCCAAACCAATAAGATGTCTTTAGAAGCCTTACGTTGGTTGTGACCAAATTTGGTTAACTTGAACCTTGGTTATCTTGATTGGGCATTCACACTTCTGGAAGTCAATGTTTTTCCAAAACTTTGAACCCACCATCAAAGAGAAGCCAAGGTAAGAGCATACACTTGATTGAGTGTTCACAAATCGGTTTAACCAGTTGATGCTTGGAGCTTCGAATGCATGATCAAAGGATATGATCGGGAAATGAATTATTGGATATTTGAGCTACCGAACTTACCAACAACGAAATGAAGTCCAAATGTCTGATTGAGAAGGTCATTCCCTCAGAATGTTTGTACTTTGTAGATCTGCGCGTAGAATTTTCCTTGGAAATCCTAACACCGGCTAAAGAGATATTGTGTGATTTGTCCTTGTGGGCGCTCAACTATCAACACAGCCCTGCACTCAAAAGATTTATGGTTGCAAGATGAAGCTGATGTGGAAGTGAATATTGCCTTAAGAACCTTTTCTTCTGATTTCTCTAAGTATGTCAGAAGCCATCAAACATGCCTTAGTAACCTAAAGTAACAAGATTCTACCATTTGTCCTATCTCATTGTGCAAATCTTAGGCAGTTCTTGTTTGCTCACACTATCACATCTATTGCAAGTTGAGGATGAGCAGAAATGTCTTCGAGAACCAAGACTCAAGGTGAGCAAGAGTTCGCCAAGCGTCACAATCCCGCATATCCACACCAACACACCAATTAGTTGCAAGTGTTGGAGCCCTTTAGCAGTAAAGTTATTGCAGTTAAGTTATATTTTAATGATGAGCCACATTTGGAATTCAAACAATGCTTTATTACTTCCAAGTTGCTTACTCATGGTTAAGTTGGTCTCAAATTAGCCATCAAGATTGTTGTTGCAATGGACCACATAAGGATATAGACTCTTAACCATAGTTGACATAAATATCACATCTAGATGGTGATCACATCCCTTAGGCCGTTTAAACCCCAAACTCTGTCGATCAAGTTATGGAGCTGATTATCAAATATCGATTTAGTTAATAAATAGGGTAGGTTTGAACATCTCACAATTATGTACTTGTAAGTTGTAACCCTAATTAACTTCCATGTTACCAAGTGTCAAATGGAGGATTAAGTTGTCCACATAGCCCTGGAAGGCCCCACCAAGTTGTGTTTCTTTGATTGAGCAATCACAGAATGCAAAAAGTGCCCAAGGTCCTATGTGTAAATAAGTGTGGACCATAGATCTCATGAATGGAGATGATGATGCCACGTAGCCCTGGTGGGCCTGAAGTAAACTATTAAAGCCTTTTATCAAGTAGTCAGAGACCAATAGGTGAATCTCGTCCATGATTCAACAATTACCCATCATCCGTTGATCTGTTGTCAAACAAAGTTGGAGATCCTACCACATGTTGGGGATTGCTTGACCGGTCTTAGCTTGGAGGTCAATAGGACAGAATGTCCAAATGAGCGATCAAACCACACATGCTATTACGCCCTTGTTGTAGAAGTCAAGCCTATGTTCAATGATCTCTAAATATTAATCCACATGTTTCAATGAAGAGTCTAATTGACAAAGTAAATAAGTATGCATATCTATATTAATTTATTTATTTTTTGAAAAAGGTCTGATATGAGTGGGAATTTAATAAGTAACTAGAGGACATTACATAACTATACAAAGCGAGGGTGGTCCGCAGTAAGTCAAGTGGTGATACTAGCTTCCTTTTGAAGAGCGGATCTTCTACCATATAGTGTTATCAAAAAATTTCATACTTTTGTCAGCTGACCTAAGGTTGGATGCAAGCCCTAACAACTTTAACAGAATAAAATACTCCTAATACTTGACTTTAATTAGAGAAAGGAAAAAACAGCTTTTGTGAATTGTTCACACTAAAGTTCATACAGGCTCTTCCAAAGAATTTGAATCCAAAAAAAATTCTTCATGGCTGAAACATTACATAATTTACATTTTGTGTAAAAGAAGATTATTAATTAAAAGGTGAGAAATGCAAGATTAATTTAGGGCATACCATGCATGTCTCCCTACCTGAGGAGCTGCTTTCTGAAAGCACGACTTATAGGGCAACGGTTTGTTGAAATCACCAGTTACGTACAAAACTTTAGGGTCCAATGAAAGAGACTTACACTCCTATTTTTCCTACGAGAGCAGTCCATACAACTGAAAAACACGGCTACAAGCAAAGAGGTGTGGAGTTGAAAGTTTCCTCCAACCGCCTAACAATTTTTATTATCTCCACGCTCAACCTTTCATAGCCTCTATTTTCTTAATTTCCGAGAGTAAATTGTGATAGCGTCTATTTTCTTAAATACCGCTAACAAAATTTTAATGAGTGAAATTTATGGTAATATCCTTCTGGAATCACTCTACAGCAACTCTTCCAGCTGCTGAAAAAACCAGAAAATCTATGGGGCTACTTAACTGGAAAAAGTTCTTAAATTTTCAGACAACCCACTCTTGATTTATTTTCCACTAAAGCTTTTAAATTTAAGAGCCTTTTCCAGTCAAATAGTTATAAAAATGGTGAAACTTTTGGCATAATTAAACTGAACCATACATACATATAACAGTAAAGATTGCTGCCCGAATAATATATGATAGTAAGGACGGAAGGAAAAAGGCTTACCAAGCTTCAGGTTGTCACGGAGAGTCGGAATTGAGCGCCAGCCGATTAGCCTGAAACTACTTATCACTGTATACACAGCTAAAAGAAAAACTAAATCTCCCTAAACGCCATTCCCGCTCTCTTCTTTTCACAGTATTGCCTAAAGCCCTAATATGGCAAAAGTTCAATTTACTCTTATCGCTCTCTCGAAACTGACAGAAACCCGTGGTTTATATGCTAAAAATTGAAAGCATGCGGATGGATTAAAAAGGTTCGGTATTGAATTACAAATTTGGGGAGGGAGGGGAATCTAGGGGCGGAGTTGATTTATATAATTTATTTATTTTTATACTACGTTTCATAAGTATTAATGAATGAATGAATTTTGATGACGTCTACGAGCTCAGACAACTTAAGGGAGCCGGAGCCACACCCTTAAGATACTTTCAAAAGTTTTTCGATGTCAACTCTTCTACTATGCATCTTGACCAAGAAGCCTGCCCTTATGTGGAGCTTCACTTCCTCAAAGAGCTCGCTTAAACTTCCCCCCTTCAAGTTGTTCCCATGTTGAATGCGGATATCTTCATAATGATCTGTCTAGTATTCTAGGAGATGTTTATGAAGGGGAAGTATTGTGGTTCATAAAAATAGTGTTAAAGAATTTATTAATATTTTCTTATGTGGTGTATTATATGATGTTGTAATAGTGTAATATGTTAATTTTTTAATAGATGGATTTATTTCATACATGTATTTCAATTTACCAATCTAATGATAACTATTGTTTAAAGAGATTATTGTATAATACAATGTGTTAAGAAGTGACCAAATTGTATGATCAATGAAATAAACGGTACCCAATGTGCTCATTTTAAAATTATTTGCCTATTTTATTTCACATTTTCTTTAAATTATGTAGGTTTTACATCAACATTGTATTAGATGTTTGGGTTTTGTGTGTGAAAGTGGAGTTTGTGCAATGTTATTTCTAACATGGTAACAAATGTTTAGGTTTGTGTGGGAAGGTGAAGTATGTGTTTTGTCTCATTTTTGGCATAGTGTTTGTGTGGTGATAATCCAAGGGTGTGTTTGGTGTTTTTCAGTATTGCACAAAGGCATTCACTTTTTGCACTTTGGTCATTTGGACACTACAATGTTGGTGTTGTGGATTACAAATTTTCAACAAGACTTGTCTTGTAGAATTTTGAGGGTGGCATGCTTTGTTTAGTTAGGGCATTTGAGGCTCAAACGTGTTTGCATGTCATTGTACAAATAATAAATCTTTGTTGTGCATTTGTGTATGTGTTTATCATAAATTAGAGTTTGTTGGTTTAGATTTTTTAGATTTATATGTTTATGATGTTTAGAACATTACGCATGGCATGTGTGAAAAAGTGCACATTGCAAATCTTGTTTGGCATTGTGTTTGGGTGTTAGAAGCAAGAAGTATGCTAAGTTTTGGCATGCATACAAGCACATCAACATTGTAGAGGGTAGCTTGGGTTGAATTTGTTTATCAAAGGATGGTGCAAGGCAAGTCATAACCATGTTGAACAAGTCACAAGTAAGTACAATAGATGAAGTACAAGTGAAGGCACTGTCATACAACACCTTGCATGTGGCAATATAGTGGCTCAATGAAAGCATGGTGAGAAAAAGAGTGTAAAGTGCATATGCATCAAGCCATTGAGCAAAGGTATTCAACCATTGAATAGTTTTGGCACTATGGTTGGTTATAATAGCAACCCATGTGCAATAGAGAGTGGCGAGCAACATTCTAATGTGTGGGTGCTAAGAGGAGTGGTGGGGTGTGACCTTGGCATGGCTTGTGTATAGGAAGCTACCCTACAAACTCTTAGAGGGGCCCAGGGTACAATGTGGAGGAGCATTACAAATCTTTGTTGGGTGTGATGTGTGGGTTTGGATGGAACTCTACAATCTATGAATGTAGTATGCATAATATGTTTTAAAACATCAAAACCTTTACATATACTTTTAATTAATTCATATTCTACTACATTTTTAAATTTATGTCTCTCTAACTCTAGCCCATGGTTGTGTGATAAGCACTTGGGTTCTTAACTTCAATTCCCAATTCAATTTGTGGTCACATAGTCATCCCTTGAGGGCTTGAGTGCTTATGTGAGTGTTGAGAAGGAGATTTCTCAAAGGCAACAACTTAGGAGTTCAAAGGCCTTTTTTAGTGTTGTTTTTAAAACTACATTTTTTTGAGCTATATGCATTAGTGCAATTAGATTCCAATTTTATTGTCTATGATGTTTTACAAACACTTCTGATCGGGTGCTTTTGTTGTCATTTGAGGTGTTTTTCACAATTTTAATTTTATTTTTTACATGTGCATTATTCTTGTTCATGTATAATGCACAACCCACAAAACTTGGAAAATTGTATTCTCTATACTTTCTTCCCTCTCCTCTCTTTTTCTTTTAATAATATGTCATTAGTCTATAAATTTAGCGCAAAGGGAATCAAATTATAAGAGGGGCAGACAAACCTTCCAATTATCATGTAATTTTATGGTTTATACGCCCTTTGAGCTACCTTTTGTGAGTAAGTATACCATTAGACATACTCAAGACCTTTCACATTCCAACTAGCTTCCATGTACCATTATGCTTTTGCATACTAACACGTATATTGGAAGGTTTGTCATACCTTTAACCCATTGAATGTATTGGGATATGTGATTGTTGGGATTAGGTGTCATTCACTTTGCAAATCCTTGGACATTTTTTAAATTTTTTTAATTAATGTTGTTGATAAATAATGTTATATCTCTAAGGATCATGGAGAGGGTGGTCTTGGATGCCCCTCCTACATCTTAGGAAAAAATATTTAATATTATATATTCTCACATGTAATTGTAGTGGCATTTAAGTCGAGAGTTACATTTGGGAAGATATTGGAAATTGGGTAAAGATTGGGATGTGTAAGAAAATGTAGCAGGATCTTCTACAAATGGATCTTATGACAAATTTGGACAATCTTCCCATGGAGCACTTAAGATTGAGATCCTCGTCAATTTAACCATTATGATGTAATATATGATGTCTATGATGTGTGAGGTGGGTGTAAGATGCGTAAGAGGAGTTTACTATTTAGGGTGGTTGACCAATTTTGGTGAGTTGTGAGATTTCCCATAATGAAGGTGGATGCCTAGATTTGGGTGAATGGTATTGGCCACTAGTTTTGGGATACCATTCATGGTATCTTATATTCATATCTCCTATATATTAGAGTCTTGAGATGGTGGTATTATGAGATTGTATTGCAGGTCATTCAAGCACCATTATGCTACGAAAATTTAGAGGAATAAGTAGATTGTATTGACGTAACTATTTTTAGGATTAATACAAGCTTGAGTCTCTTTGAGTGTCGATTTTTTTCTTGCAAGGGTTTCTCCACATAAACATTATGTTATGGTTTGCATTTGATTTCATTATTTATTTTCATTTCCTTTTATGATCTATCATGGTAAAGTAATTTGTAACTTGGATGCATTAAAAAATAACATTTCTCAACAATTAATTCACCTTATTTTCAACATTTGGTATCAGATCCATGGTTGGATTAAATAGAGAGAAGGGTGCCCCTTTTAGAGTGTTTGATTAGGTGTTTTATTGTAGTGGGAGTTTGTTGTGTTTTCTTACAGATTCAAATTTTGGGTGATAGAGATCATGGTCAGCTCATCCTGGTTAGAGATTGAAAAGTTTAATGGCTCATGTTTTGAATTTTGAAAGCTAAAGATGGAGGACCTCTTGGAATAAAGAGATCAGTGAATTACGATGAAAAGTAAAAGCAAATCAAAAAAGATGATAGATGAAGATTGGGTAAAACTTGATAAAAAAGGCTCATGACACTATATGACTCCATTTATATCCAATTCCTTTCTTTTGAATTTTTCTAAAAAACTACTACACATAATTTGTGGAAAAGAATAAGAAAAATTTACCAAATTAAGAGACTTGTAAATAAATTATTTTTAAAAATAAAGTTGTATTCTCTAAAAATGAAAGATGGAGACTTAATTGCAAAACATTTGAATGCATTCAATCTAATCTTGAATCAGTTACAATTGATAGATACTGAAGATAGAGGAAGAGGATAAATGTATTTTACTATGTTCATTTCCTTAATCTTGGGATAATCTTTACACTAATTGTTGTATGATAGATCCAACGATGGATGTTATTGTTGCTACCTTGCTCATAGAGGAAATGAGGAGAAAGTCTATGGAGGATGGGTCTAAGGATGCATTGCATGTGTAGGGAAGATCTAAAGAGAATGGTAATGAGAGCCAAAAAGGCAGTAAGGATAAGTTTAGGATGGATCTAACTCAAAGGGTTGATCCAAGACACATGGTAAGGGTAGATCCAAGATGCCTAGTAAGAGTAGATTGAGATCTTGGAACTATGGGAAATAGAGGCATCTCAAAAAAAGAAATATTGAAATAAGAAAAAAAAGATGTAGACACCAATAAATCCTCTGATACTTTTATTATTTATACTAACATGACTTTTGATGACTCTTGGTTGATAGATTCAAATGCATACTACTACGTGACTCTCACAAGGAGTAGTTTTTAGTGTCAACAAAATATGATGGTGGGGAAGTGTTCCTTGAGGACAACAACACTTGAAAGATTGTTGACCGAGGGGAGGTAAAATTTGTTTTTAGTAATGGAAAGGTGAAACCCTCATAAATGTATTAAATATCCCTAGTTTATTTTTTATATCTAAAATGGATGATTCAACAGTGTGTGTGAATTTTGAGAAGAGTGGTTGCAAGTTCAATAAAGGGAATTTGGTGTTGGCTAGGGGCACTCAGTGTGGCACCCTGTTTAGGTTGGAAGCATCCACATTTTGTAACTCTATGAATGCAAATGACAATGACGTTTCTTGTAAATTGTGGCACCATAGATTGGGTCACATTGGTGAGAAGGGTCTTAGAACCCTTGTTAATAAAAACATGGTTAATGGTTTATTTAGTTAATTTGTCGACTTTAAATTTTATGAACGCTATGTGTAGGAAAACAACAGAGTTTCATTATTAACCCACTTTGTAACTTTCCCGCTCTTCCTCTATTTTGAATTTGAATAGGGTATAGATTTGGTCATCTCGGGGGGCACCCTGTCCCCCCATGTGTCAACGAAGGCATGGAATTAAGAGGGTACTGCCTCAGGCAAGTACTCAAAACCTGTGAAGACATCCTTGAGCTTTGTTCCTAAGGCATGAAAAAAAGCCCTCCTTGGATCAGAGGAGGAAAAAGGTAGGTTTGATACTGTTGTCCCAGAGCTGTAGGAGACTAGCGAGGGATTGGCCATCATCTTTCCAGACTCTATGGTGGAAAAGATAGTTTTGTTAATGGACCACACTCTAGTGGGGAAATCTTTCTCCTTCTGACCCAGTATTGACATGGTTAGGAGATGGGTCTCGGGTCAATGGCACCTGAAAGGGGGTGTGTCGGTTAGCGCAATGGCAAGAGGACTTTTTATTTTCAAATTCACCTCTAAAGAAGATCTCCTCTCTATCCTTATGGGCAACCCTTGAATCTATGAGAAACACAACATGTCTCTTTACAGGTGGAAACCTGGTCTTGACACTGCAACTGACCTAAATAAAGAAACCCTAATGTGGGTTAGGCTCCCAAGTCTTCCCCTAGAGTACTAGGATGAAGAAGTTTTCATTTGGATAGCAAACTCATTTGGCCACTTTATTTCTTTGGATAACACTACCAAGTCCAAATCCAAGTTCGTGTTTGCTCGCTTATGTGTTAGTGTAGATATTCATAAAACACTCCCTAACTCCATTAATTTAAATTCGAAGTATGGAAGATGGACTCAATCTATAATTTATGAAAATGCTACTACATTTTTCCAAAGTTGTCTTAAAAAGGGGCATCTAATATATGAATGCAAAGCCTTGAAGAAACAACATCCAAAACCCAAGGAAGTTGTGGAACAAAAAGTGGACATAAGAAATGGATACGACCGAGGGGTACCATTTCAAAGGTGATATCATTAACATACTAAAGTCTCCCCATAAAGACCCCAATGTCCATGAAGAGACTATTTGTAATGGGAGTGAAGAGGGATTACCTTTAAAAGAATATTCTAGCCAAGAGAAAAGTAACAGCACTGGAATGGAGCTTGAACAATAGGGGATGGATCAACAGAAACCCTAGGAGCAGCTGAGTCCTTCGTTGAACAAGGATAAAGAGGAAGGAGAAATTAAAGAACCCCAAAATGGCCTAAATGGGAATCCCCCTGAAGTTCTCTATGAGACTTCTAAAGAGGGGAGCCAAACCCCTATTGGTAGGGTACAAAATAAATTTCCCCTAGAGAGAGAAGGGACCCTTGAAGAAGAATGGGCCCTCACCTCCCTTAAAAGACTTTACTCCAGCACCAGGAGCTGGACCTAGTATAATGTGGAGCTCCCGTGACAAGGAGGGATGGATAACCCCTAGGAGAAAAGGAAAGGGACCGTTGAAGATGTCTGTGGATGTAGGGATTGATGCTAAATTAGGAAGACGTACTTATCAAGAAACCAAATAAAGTGACGTTTCTGTAGAAATAGCAAGTGGTAGGCAACGTACCCTAGAGTTGGTCAGGAAGGCGTACTTATCAGGAAACCAAACAAAGTGAAGTTGCTACAGAAATAGCAAGTGGTAGGCAACGTACCCTGGAGTTGGCCTCCAAGAAGAAGAAATGAAGATTTTATCTTGGAACATACGAGGACTAAATAGTCCTCAAAAGTAGTTTTGGGTTAAAAATTGCACCTATGAGAATAAGATAGATAAATTGCTACTCCAAGAAGTTAAAATGTCAAAATATAATTTTAAATCAATTGTTAAGAACTTGTGGCCTAATGCTAAGTCATGTGTAAGCCAATCCATAGGAGCATCAAGGGGTTGGTTACTATGTGGAATAAAAATAACCTCAAAGGTGTTTACAGATCACACAGTAGAAGTAGTCTGGAAAGTGAAGTTTATTTCCCAAAATAAGGAATGAACCCTCATCAATGTTTATGCCATTAACACTAAAGTGGCAAGAAAGGAAGTCTGGGAGGATCTTTCTTCCCATATTTTTAGGGAAGAATTATGGATGGTGGCAGGAGATTTCAATACCCCTTTGTTCCCCTCAAAGAAGCTAGGAGGCATAATGGACTTCTCAAACAGTATGTCGGACCTTGTTGAATTCTTGAATAATACGAGTCTTATGGACATCAAGTTGAATGACCAAATGTTCACATGGACCAATAGAAGAAGAGGTGATTAGTCAATCCAGGTCAAGTTGGACAAGTTCTTAATCTCATCTAATTTTGACATTCTAAGCCAGTCCAAGCTGGTTGCCCTCCCAAGGGAAATCTTGGTTCATAACCCCCTTATGTTCAGTTGGAAGGATAGAAATCAAAAGGGTCCATTCCCTTTTAGGTATGAAATAATGTGGGCCTCCCACTCAGATTTTAGAAAATGCATTCAGGACTGGTGGAATATCTCCAATCAGGGGGCAATTATGTTCCGATTTGTCCAAAAACTTATCCATGTTAAGAATAAAGTTAAGGGGTGGAACAAATACTATTTTAGAAATGTCCTGGAGCAAAAAAAATGGTCTCTACAAAATTACCTGAAATCTAGCATAAAATGGTCAAGGGATATCTCACAGAAACCACTATCTCCTCAAAAAATTCCCCAGTCCAGGAATGGAAGGACATCATGAAAAGGGAAGAGATATATTGGAAACAGAAATCTAGGATCCATTGGTTAAAGGAAGGAGATAGGAATATGACTTTTTTCCATCAGTTTGTCATGAAGCATAGGAAGAGAAACACCATTCTCAAACTCATAAATGAGGAAGGCCTTGAGGCAATTATTTTCAATCTTTTCAGTCGACTTAGTCAAAAACTACAAATGAAGAAGTGGTTGAGAAGTTGTTGGACAACTCTGCTGACTAACGAGGACAATATGAGTCTCTTGACACCCATAACGAAGGAGGAGGTTCATGTTGTTGTGTTCTCAACAGGCACCTTTAAGGTCCCTAGCCCTAATGGGTTCCCCCCAGCCTTCTTCCAAGAATTTTGGGATATTGTTGGTTCTGATATTACTATTATTGTTAGAGACTTTTTCAAGACTGGTAAATTGCTCAAACAAATTAATAGCACTTTCATCGCTCTAGTCCCTAAACAACAAGATCTTGTGAACATGGGAGATTTTTGACCAACAAGCTTATGTAATACTATCTATAAGAGAATATCTAAGATCATGATCTATAGGCTGCAACCTTTTTTGGATGGTATGATTGATGGTTGTCGGAAGGAATTTGTTCTTGGAAGGCAAATCCTTGATGCAACAATCTATACCCATGAAGTCATACACTCAATGGATAGAAATAAAGTTCTTGGGATGACTTTTAAGTTGGACATCTCCAAAGCTTATGATAGGGTGATATGGGACTTTTTATTCAAAATCCTTGAAAAGATGGGTTTTCAAAATGGCTTCATGAATCTGGTTAAAGAATGTGTTACAATTGCTAAGTTTTATGTGCTGGTGAATGGTATACCTAGGGGTTTTTTTAAGTCTGAAAGGGGTATTAGACAGGGTGACCCTCTATCCCCCTGCCTCTTTATTCTTATGGTTGAAGTTATAGGATGAGGTTTTATGAACCTCGTGAGGTCCAAGGAATTGAAGGGTATTAAAGTTGCCTCTACAATAAACCCCTCAGTTATTCAACAATTTGTTGATGATACAATCCTTTTCAGGATAGCCTTGGTGGTGGAAGCAACTCCTCAATAATTATGCTATGGTATCCGGACAATGCATCAACTATGACAAAATTCAAATATACTCCTTCAACACGGATGTTGAGCTACATCAAAAAATTAAAGGAATATTAGGTTGCTCATGTGCTACACTTCCAAGTGTTTAACTTGGCCTCCCACTGACTGTTAAGGAAGTAACCCCTTCTTTTTGGAACTCTGTCCTAGAAAGGATTCAATGGAAGCTTGCTAGCTGGAAGGGCAAAGTTCTTAGCCAGGAAAGGAAATTTCAACTTCTGAAAGCCTCTCTGCAGGGGGTCCCTATATACTTCTTGACTCTGTTCAAAATGCTAAAGTATATTTCTAAAAATTTTGAGAAGATCCAGAGAGCTTTTTTATGGGCAGGAGTTGAGGAGAAAAGAAGATTGGCCTTGGTTAGTTGGGATAAGGTTTGCTTACCTAAGGAGAAGGGGGTCTTGGTATTAGAAAGGTCCATCTAATGAAAAAACTTTATTAGCAAAACTTGGATGGGGCTTTATTAAAGATGGAAAGGATTGGGGTTCCATAATGGAAGCCAAATACTTGCATAACTTGGGGCATAATAGATTTATAGATCGGAAAGAATTACCTAAAGTTTCGTTCATATGGAATAATATTATGAAAACTAGGAACCTCATCCTCAAAGGCACTAAATGGAAACCAGGCAATGGTAGAAGGATAAGGTTCTAGAAGGACACTTGGTTATAAGAGCAGCCTCTTCTCAATCAACAGACCTACAACACTTTGGTGGAGCATGCTAGCAACTTTTTTGGAGAGGTGATTAATTATATAACTCAACTTAGGGGTGGAAAGCAATGGAGGATAATCTTCGAGTGCTACCCGAATCAAGACCACTTGAAGTTAGCTGGCAAAACCCTTCAAAAGGAACTCCTTAAGTATAGAATCCATGTATTCCCCGAGGAGGATGAGATGGTCTAGTCTTAAGACAGTAAAGGAAGGTTCGCAGTCAAGAATGCTTACGGTCTATTGTTAGACCCTATCAGAAATAGCCCATGGAGACTTATTTGGAACCATAATTTGATCCCTAAAGTTAATTAATTTTGGTGCACAGCATCACACAATAAGATTCTCAACTAGGATAATCTCAAATGAAGAGGATTCCAAATAACCAATAGGTGTGTGTTATGTTACAAAGTGGAAGAATTAGTCCCACACTTGCTTTTCCAATGTGAATTTACTAAGGAAATATGGGGTATGACATTGCAAAAACTAGACATTGACTGGGTTATGAGTGACAACTTAATCTTAGTGGTGGAATCCTTGAGAAGCCCTTTCTCGCATCCCAGGGTTAGAGAGTTATGGACGCAAGTCCCTCCCCATATAGGTTGGAGTCTCTGGAGAGAGAGGAACAATAGAATTTTTAGAGATGAGGTGAAGAACCCTAAAGAGGTGTTTATCTTGTTTTCTAAACTTCTAGTGGAAAATGTCTCAATGTGTAATCTTAAAACCTCGGAGACCCCACCTAATCCTGTGGAAATCAAAGTTGTCAGCAACTGGGGTATTGCTATTGATATCAACAAGTTTGATAACTCGAAAAAGCTCTCTCTCTTAAACACTAAATGGGAACCTCCTTTGGAAGGTTGGTGCAAGTTGAGGTTTGATGGGGCTACGAAATTCAACCCAGGGTAGGCCAGTGGTGGTGGAATCTTAAGATCTCATAAAGAGGAATTCATTGTTGCTTACACTAGAGGGCTAGGATGTAGCACCAATAATTTTGTGGAAGCCATGACCCTCCTATGGGGATTGAAAATTGCTCTATATTTGAAAATCAACAGGTTGTAGATTGAAGGTGATTCTAAACTTATCCTAGATGTTGTTAGTGGGAAAGCAGAGATGGGATGGAAAGTGGGTGATATAAATGAAGATATTAAAGGCCTCATCCAGGGGTTGGAATGACATACTTTATGTTGAACACACTGGGATACTGCTCAAGAGGGGGTGAATCGGTATCTAATCAAACTTTAAATCCTCCAGAGCATATTAAAACTTAAGCATTACAGCATCAACATAAACATGAAAGATTGACACATTGCACAACAACACATAACACCAGATATGCGTGGAAAACCTAAGAAGGGAAAAACCACGGTGAGGATTAACTCACAATATATGGAGCTCAAAATTGCAACTTTGTTTTGGGGCTACAACCCAAGGAAGCTACTACTCCCTGCTGACTTTGTTTTAGGGCTACAACCCAAGGAAGCTACCACTCCCTGCTGACTTTGTTTTAGAGATACAACCCAAGGAAGCTACTACTCCCTGAAGACTTTGTTTTAGGGTCACTCCCAAGGAAGCAACTACTCCCTAAACTAAGAACACATACATATATGATTACAGTATGATAGTCATTCTACTGCCTGAAAACTAACATTGAAGCTCATCACACCTTTGATGATTGCACCTTTGCTTCTTCTAATGATTGGATCAATTAGGCACACTCTTCACTTCCCTCTTTTCACAAAAAATATCTTCAAGATGAATCAGGACAACCTCCAACAATTCTGCTCTTTCTCCTTCAGTCGCACATCACAATGCGTATGATATTCATACTCTGCTCTTTACACTCTCATATTCTCATTTTCGCAATCATGCCTCACCTAGACCAACGAGGTTTACAATATATACATGCCATTACATTGATTTCATTACAAGTTGGCCAATACAACAAAAATATTACATTTTACTTGTCGGCCAGAGATCATAATATCAAACATACATAGGGCAAGCCCTATCATGAACAAAATGCTACTCCAAAAGAAAACACACACCTTGCATATCCCAGTACATGATTAGTCCAGTCCTAAACATCATTCATGGAATAATTCTTCAAGGAATAACATTTGCACATCACATCTATTTGAAATAGGTCGCCCTTAAGTAAGAACACATGAAGCTTGTAGCACAACAATTATTTCATCTTGGTGGTTCACATAGAAGATTAAACATTACTTGCAGTACACCAAATCACTAGATACTTCACAAGAGCATGCATTGAACCTCCTTGAACATGTTCACAAAACTGCATTAACAAAAATTCACACTCAGATAAATGCGGAGCATTCCAACAAATCTTCACCACCATTTTACTCTACCAAAGTACAGACTCGAACTCTATCATTCTTAACTTTCATTGCTAAGGGCATACAAACTTTATTTCTTGGATATAGCATCTTCACAACATACTAAACTTAGATTCTGAATCACATGATCATTTCTGCAAATGCGGAGGAATGTAGAGCATTTTCCCAAGCAACCTCATAGGTAGTTTCCTGTAGCAGAACTCTTCATCAACTTTCGGAGACCAGTGCTTTTAATTTCCATCTTAATATCTTCTTGATGTTTCTAATTCCCATCTTAATATAACTTCATACTTAGCTCTACATTGATCGAGGCATGACATCCAACCATGAACTTCAACAACCACATTATATCCAACATGACATCAAACCATGAACTTCAGCAACCACATCACATTCAACATTAGGAATAAATCAGTCCAAACTAAGTGTTGACAAGAGTGTTACAATCACAACAGTGACAACCCAACCACATGGCATCCAACCATGAACTTCAACAACCACCACATCACATCAAACATTAGCAATATATCAGAGAGTCCAAACTAAGTGTTGACATCAATGACCATCACACCACAACCTTAGGTATCATATGTGCAACACTTTAGGCCATACCTACTGGGAGGGTAATAGAGTGGTGGATGGCCTGGCCAACCAGGGTATCAACTACACTCAGTTGAGATGTTGGAGAAGTCTTGAATTTCTCTCCAAGACTATTAAAGACTTTCTCCATAAGGAGATGACTAATAATCCCTAAGTATTATGTCTCCTATGTGCAAAGAGAAACATCTAAAGTCTGGTGAGCGCCCCATTAGGGGAGGGAGAGAAGGATGTGCGGTGTTGAGGTGGAGCCTAACATGAAGAGTAAGCACAAGGCTTATGTGGAGAGGGAGATCATCCACGTGGATGGGGATGTGAGGTGGCTGAGATTTTTTTGAAGGGCAAGGCAACCTAACTAAGCATATGGTTGATGTTAATAGACGGTGCCAACGAAGCAAGTACGGGCAGTACGTGAGGGTGAATAAGATAGATTTTTTAAAATCCTTGATGGCATTGATCATTAATGATCATAGGCCGAACAAGAACTACATGCTTTAATCATTTCCCAAGTTGCGAAGTGAGAATGAGCAGTAATTCTAGCACATTCCAACATCTCAATTATGATCTTAATCATTTCTTGAGCTGCGAAGTGAGAATGTGCAGTGATTCTAGCACATTCTAACATCTCAAATATGATCTTAATTATTCTGGAAACCATCATCAAAAGCAAGGGCTTTACAAAACTAAGAACTTAATCTACTGTCTCTTCCCTCGACAGCTTGGTAATCTCTGGAATTTAGTTCTCAAAATGGGAGGGGAAAGACTTAGGATAGAGCTTGTGTCATGTGATAAATTCTAAAAGGATGAGATGCTTTGGAGTGTCTATTACGAAGGTGGTATAACCCCACTTATGGAATTCCTGAATGGTTATGTTGAAAAACCTTGCAGTGCAATTTGTTGTCTCTTGGGATAACCACCATGTGCATTTGGGTGGTATTCAATTTGAAATCAACGAGGATACAATTGCTCAAGCCATGGGTTTGTCTAGCAAGGGGAGGAAGCTAAAAAGGCAAAGCAAGGTGCAAGATAAGATAGCATGCAAATATTCTATATGGAAGGTGAAACCCCGATCAAGCTTCGGGTTTTGATAGAAGGGAACTGATCAACCCCTAGGATGAGGTATGTTATGTTTTAATGAAGTATGTGACTTTAGAGGGTCATTACAAATACTTCTTTCACTACCATTTTGCTCTCCTCAACCACTTCCATCATAAAGTTGTTATAAGCTTCTCGTTTTACCTGTTGTCGTCCTTAGAGTCTATTGTGAAACCCACTAAGGATTCACTGGTCAAAAACCATAACGTCTAAGGGGTACCCCTCCACCAAGGTTTAATCCTCCATCTATACCACTTCCATCACACGCTCTATCCACCTAAGCTAATTACCACGTGTCTGATTAAGGATTCTCCCCCAAATCCTGTGGTAGGGTCCTCCTCTAAAGATAAACAAAAAATTGCTCAGGATGATGTTGAAACCCTCATGGGTAAAAAGGCCAAGCTTTTTGTTGTTGATGGGTCCCTGCCTCTCACTAAGAAGATAAAACAAGTCTCCATTGCCAATGATCCCCCACTTGTTGCTATTACGAAAGTTTTTGACGATTATGGTGCCAGCCCATCCTCAAACTCTATCCTTAAGCCCTTGGCCCAGAACTCCTCTGCCCAAAAGGAGGCTATGACATGGCTTTGTAACTTGAAGATTGGCCCTAGGGAAATCACTGATATGGAGAGGGTGACTATTAAAAGAGGCCCTGTAGAGCCTAGTAAGAATTCTAAAACCCAAAAGGCTAAGGTCAACCCTGTGCAATTTGAGGAGGGACACCATGTTGAGACTGTTGTTAAACTGTTGGGTGAATATTTTGTCATTTAGCTAACTAATGACAAAATGGTTATATCGCCATAGCTATGATGAGACTGATTGTCTCCTCTCAGCAAGGGGAGGTTCCCTATCAACTATCACAAACTTATTTAAACTAAATACTAACTTAGGGGTGAGACCATATCATCCATTTCTCTTTTTCAGAAATGATGTTTACAAAATGAAAGAACACTTTCTCGATACAAACTTGAATAACCAAGAAACCCACGAGAGCACAAAGTCTATCGTTGCTCCTTTTACTAATTTATAATTTAGAACTAAGTAGAATAAGATGCAGCTCAAAGTCTTCACCGAATGCTACGATAAAACATATGATCACAAAAGATAATAGAAGCTCAAAGTCTTTCCAATATCTTTTACTTCAAAACACAAAGTCACAAACTAAAGATAATTGTTGTAGCACAAAGTCTCCACAATCAGCTTTAGAACATCTCCCAGATTATTCACAATCACACTACGACTTGATCAAGTAGATAAGATAGTATTAGGAAAAGGACATAAGAACAATTTCCAATACGCCACAAGTTATTTCAACACAAAGATTGAACGATCACTTGCTTTTCTATTCACTTGATAAAATTTGATTTACAATTTGAACACAAAGTCTCAAAATGCTCTTCGATTTGGCAGAGTTTTGCTTCAATAACTAAAAGATGATTATTTACAATGGGGGTCCTCTTTATTTATAAGAGAAAACGAGAGCAAAAATAGGAAAATCCTAACTACTTTGACCTATTCAAACAGAAGAGTCCTATTTGACTTAGGACTTCCTTTGCCTCACATGTAATTACATTTTGGAAAATTACATATGAATATGTCCACAACAAAATTCAATTTACATATACAAGAATAAAAATAAGCTAAGGTATCAACTTCCTCCATCATTCTTCTTTAGAAAATTCTGGTGCATGGCTTGTATGGATGCCATTTCACATGCATCTGGTTTAGCTGTATTTTCTGAAATAGTGTGGGCCCGAAGAATCCCATCTTTTATTGTCTTTATTGCCTTCTCATGTTTGTCCAGATTGTCCTTCAAGTTCTCAAAAGTTGAATGCTGATCATAGAGATTATCCATGGAAAGTACTGAGGGCACCTCCTCTTCGAATTTCCTTTGAACCATCTTTTCGAAGGAACTTATCAATTCATCTGTTGAAAGTAACTTATGATCTTCACCTGTGAGGGTGCATGGAAGTTCTTCCATCCTATGTAGAATCGTGACATCGCTGTCTTCATTTGCTTCTTGAGCTTGACATAGATCTTCAAGTAAACCTTTTATTACGTGGATACGATGAACAAGAGATTCCTTAGTTTTAAGATATGATTCCCGATTGGTGATGACCCCAATGGTAACCAAATTCTTTATCTTAATCTTTTTCATCTCTATCCATTCCTCCAAGCTCTCTTCCTGATCTTGCAGCTCTCCGGAAAGTAAGTCAACCATGTTGTCAAGCTTGGCTTTGGCTTTATCCATTTTCTCTTTTCTTTCTACAGTGGTCTTTAGTAGAATTCGCCCTTGAGCTAGCAAACGTTCCACAATATCTCCTACCACCCTCCCTCTGGCTTGAGCTTTTTCAACCTTCTGGATCAGGGGATCTTCTACAGTCACTGCCATGGGTTCCACAATTTTAGATGACTTAACTATTTTTTGAAGAACTGCAACAAGTTGTTCTGCTTTAGCCTTATACTATTCTTTTTCCTTTTTGACTTCGTCGTATTTTTTGAGCAAGGTGCTGGCAGTAGTTTGAAATTCTGATTTTATGCCCTCATGAGTTAGCTTTCCTAACTCAACCCTTGAAATGACATAATCATTCATGTCAAAATTGTCAACAATAACATCTTCTGGTGGCTTAGCAATCTCTGCATATCTCATCCCCTTTTCATTGATAAGCCTAGAAACAGTCTTAGGCTTCTTCTTTAGAGTCTTTGATTTCACAGGTAACAGCTTTTCAATATTAATCTCATCAGGCAAAATAGCTTGCTTCTTTCTCTTGGGAGTATATTTTGACAACCATGGGGGAAGCACAGAAGCACTAGTAATCAGAGATAAGTCCACTACTTGTTTCACCGGATCCATATTTACACCTGTTATGGTCACAACAGGACTTGTGTTGGTAAAAACTGCACCTATGTCAATAACCTTTTCTAAACCATCCAGAAGATTTTCTAAAACAGATTGTTCACCAATGTCAAAAGACGGAGAAGATAAACTTGGGATAGATCCGGAAGAATAAAAAATGGTTCCAAAATTGGTTCTTACAGAAGAAGGGGTATTATCATAAGAAACAATGAAAATAGGTGAAAGAGGAACACTTGAAACTACTGGAAAACTACTAGAAACTGGAGCATGAGGAAGGGGTGTAGAAACTTGTGTTCCAGTGGGAAGATCTTTCTCATGGGACTGATGTGGATCACCAAGTTGTTCCTTTTTTGCATCCTCATCCTTGGCTTGTTCAGTTTCATCTTCCCCATCAGATTTATTAGACACTTCTGTTTGTTGAGCATCCTTAGACTTCTAAATATTTTCCTCTTCAACCTCAACATGTTCAGCCTCCATTTGCTCAACATTTGTATCTTCAGCACCTGATTCAGTGACATTGGAGGTTTTTGCAACTTCTTTCTTCTTCCCTCCCTTGGATCCAAACTTAATTTTTGGTTTTCGTATTTTGGAGGAAGAAGGGGTGTCACTCTTGTTCTTCATCCTATTCTCTACTTTCTTGCATGTTTTCTTCTATGCTTCAGTCTCTGACCCTGTGAGAAATTCCTTCAGCTTGATCCCTTTGCTTTCCAACCATATATTTGTATTGGCCAGGATTGGCTAAAATCTTTTCCTTATGGATGTTTCCTCTTTAGCTGACCATTTTACCTCTGGAAGAGGTGAGACTTCAACATTCTCAATGTTATATTTGGGATCTAGAACATCCCCATCATCCTCCATTCTATCTAGAATATCAGCGAGGCCCAACTCTTCTATCTGACTCAGATGAAGTCTGTAGTAGTCTAACTTCCTAATCTCATTTTGTGTTATGAGATCAGCCCAAATGTCCTCCACCATAGGCACATGGAAAGTTGACTTCCTTTTGATTTTGTCTTGTACTCTCTTGAAGTCAAAATGGTCCCTTTTCTTGAAAGTTTTCATGGTGACCAACTGTAATTCAGAATCAACTATTTTTGCCTTGTTAGTTGATTGAACCGAGTACCTTCCAATTTCAATAGGAAACTTTATCCTTGACTTCTTAAGCTCCATTTGTTTATTATGCACTACAATCAACTGTCTACATAATTCCATGAGAACAATTCGGTCACTGGGATACCGTGGAAGAATATAAGGGTAGCCAGGATAATATCCTACTCTAAGATATGTGAAAGTGGGGAATTGTAAGAACAAGCAGCCAAAAGAATTCACAACTTCCCAGGCTTCATCTGAGACCCTCTTCTGCACAAGTTCATTGTCCCATAAGCACATGAATACTGAAAAGAAAGCATCATTGACCCTTAAAAAATGATGGATTAATCCCTTCAGAGTAATTTGAGAACAATACTCATATACAAGAACCAATCTCCTGTCACCAACCTGAGTCAAACCAGGAAAGCTTCTCATGCTAGCAGCAACATATACAAGATATGAGGTCATATAGAATTTGAATGTTGTGTTGACCTTTACCAATTGTTTATGCAATGCATTAGTGATATGCTCTATGCAGAATATTCTCTGTGTGCCCGGAAGAATAACCTTGATGTATGTGTACATCCATTCTTAAAATTTGGAGGAAGAAGGGAGTCCTCTGATATGACTCAAAAGTGTGATCAAGTCGCAAACTTCCTCTACAAAGTCACTCCTAAGGAGATCCTTTAGCCATCTGGTTAGATTACTTCGAGGAATTTTCAACCATTTGTTGTTTATATACCTTCTTGCAGCTTCCACATCTGTATCATAGTCCTTTTGCCCTTGAGCAAAATCAATCTGTCCAATGTTTACAATAGGTGGACACATGAAGATTTTATCAAGGAATTCTGCATCCAACCTCATGATCACATTCCCTTGGGAATCTATCACAACCCTAGTATCCCTACTGTAATGGCTAGCCACCTGAAGAACGAACTCGGGATTATGAGCAGAAACTAAAAATGACGCCACGAAGTGTATGTTGTTGTCAATGATCTTTTGCATGTGTCTGGAAGGATTTGTTTGTTTTGTTCTGTCCACAAATTCTACCATATCCACATGTCCTATTTCTGTATCCCTGATTTCATCAATATTTGACTGCACTGAAGTCACCTTGGTGCTTGTACTTCATGATTTTGGCTTTGGATGGAGACGGCTCCGACATCAACTCTGAAGAGAACTCTGGAAGAGATATCTACCACATACGCTTGTTGAGAACTACAAAAGGCCACGATCTCACAGTTAGGGGAAAAATGGTATAATTGGGATAATCACGATTTGATGATCATGGATAGGAAAGCATGTGTTAAAGGGCTTGAGTGCGTGCAAATCGAGGTAAAGGGCAAAAGTGGGTTAACAGGTCTTGAAAGGTGAATTTTCCTAATGTTAGGAAAAAATTAGGAAAATGTGCATGAGCGGTCAAAATGACTGCTCCTGCATGAGCGACTTATTCACATATGTAAAATCGGTCAATTTGACCGTTATTACATGTGTTTGGGAAGTGTTTATAACTCTTGTGCAAAGTCGGTGAAAAATACCGCCTTTACTTGTGTTTTTTGGAAGAATGTAAGTTTTATATGTAGGGGCGGTCAAAATGACCGCCCTTACATCAGGGTAACATTTGAGTTGGCAACACATGCGAAGTCGGCGGAATGGGCCGCTATTACAAGTGTTTTCAAAAACTTAAAGTTATATGTAAAGGCGGGAGTTTCGACTGCTGGTGCATGTTGGGAGAAACATAAAGACTATGTAAGGGCGGCGATTTTAACCGCCCTTACATGTATTTGGGAAGACAAAACATGAAGGATGCGAGGGTGGGGGAAAGGCCCGCCACTACATACCAAAAAGTTGAAAACATGTTAGGTTGATGTAAGAGCGGTTAGAAATACTGCCAATACACGTAGGAAAATACAACTAAAATGGTGAAGCAAGGCATGAGAAATCTCTCGCTAGTCAAACAAGGAAACGACGAAAACATACAGAGCATTCAACTTAGGGTTTCAAACTACACTCAAATGTGCAAAACAATGACCAAAATAGAAAGAAAACATTTACATAAATATTTAAATGAAAAACATTAAGTAAACCCTAACAATACTGATCATACCTAAGCGGGAAAACGAAAGAAAAATGAAAAACGAAGACTTACCTGGAAAGGCCAACCCGAAACCCTAATTCATGCACAAACGATGAAATACACTTGAATCCGCAGTCGTCGTGATAAAAAAGATTTCAAAGAGGATTTTACCAGTTGAATATGAGGTTTGGTAATAATAAACTAACAAAACAAAATGAAAAAGCAATTAAATAAGTTTAAAAAATTGCATTAAAACATGGCACGAATACCATTAATGCAACTTCAAGTTGAGTGATTCGCCAAAATTTTGTTTGAGCAGTAGATTTCACCGTCACTTCATTAGGTGATTAATATGCCAGGCGGGGGAAAAGACCGCTCGAACATGTAAAGTAAAATGACTTGAAACATGTAAGAGTGGTGAAAACCACCGCTATTACACGTTGGAAGGTTCAAATCACAATCATAGGCGAGAGCAGCTAAATCAACTGACTATGCATATCAAAACAACAGTAAACATGCAAGAGTGGTGGATTTCACTGCCAATGCATGTAAACCTGAAAAAATTTCAACACCCTAAAAACAGTCAAAATTGGTATTTTGACCAGCTTGTAACTTAGTCAGTTTTCATGAACTTCAAGGAAAAGACTTGGGGGAATGTTACAAGCTAGTATACGGTGTCGAATGACTTCACACAAGGCTAAGAGTACTTGCCTTGATAAGCAAACTTAGAGTGTAGTCTACGAAATGGACAAGTTTCGTAGGGGTTGTCTACAAAAACGAGCGTAGCTAATTTTGAGAACAACAACTGGCTCTAACTAGGGAACTTCCATCGATCAAACTTTGAAACGATCGAAGGGAGAAGAATCCAGTCTCTAAGTGCCTTCATCCATTCCATTGGGCCATAGAGTCAAGTTACCAAAAATAAAAAGACACAAAAAACTAAAAATAAAAACACAAAACTATACAAATGTACAAATAAACTTATCTGATACTTCAAGAATTGAAGTGCTTCGGATGTCGTCCACTATGAGGCAGCAAAAATGGTGTTCCATCCAGAGACTCCAGCAAGAAGCTATTTTCACCACAAAGTTGATGAATGGGCCTCTCCATAGGGAATCAAACTTCCCATGCATTCCTTTTGGTTCTCTCTTGTCCTACAACAAGACTTGATCTCCAATTTGAAACTCACGAGCCCTTGCTTTCTTGTCAAAGAGTGTCTTCACCTGACTTTGATGTTCAGCAATGCAATCCACTACCATAGCTTGTTGTTCTTCAAGTTCAGTTAGGTACATAATTCTTTTGTCAATAGAACTTTCAAAAGTTCTATCTTCTACTGCCTTTGCCAACTTTAGTGCCAGCAACTCCAAGGTAATAGGTATCTCTGCATTCAGACCATACAGAAGTTGAAATGGCGACATACCTGTCACCCTTATGGGGGTAATCCTGTCTGTGCATAAAGCATCAAACAACGCTTTATGCCAAGTTCTCTGATTATCTTCCACCAGTTTCCTGATAATAGTAACCAGATTTTTGTTATTTGATTCTGCCTGACCATTCCCTTGCGGATAATAGTCTGAAGAGTGGGAGAGAATGATCCCATGTTCATAGCAAAAGCTAGTAATCTTGTGGGAAGAGAAACAAGTAGCATTATCTACTACAACTTTGTTTGGGACTCCAAACTGGGAAATAATATTTTCCTTAAGGAAATTACATATCACTTCAGAAGTAGCATGCTTTACTAGGATGGCTTCCACCCACTTGGTAAAATAATCAGTAGCAGTGAGAACAAAGTTGTGTCCCGAACTTGACGATGGATTCATAGCACCAATGAAGTCGATGCCCCATTACTGAAAAGGTTCTTCAATCACAATTGGCTTGAGAGATAGTGTGGCCAACTTAGGCTTTCCAACAAATTGTTGACACAACTCACACCTACGTACCCAATTGTACGCATCCTGAAACAGTGTGGGCCAATAGTATTTGGCCCACAGAATCTTATGAGCCGTCATAGGCGCAAAAAAGTGTCCCCCACAAGCTAAATTGTGGAAGGACTCTAGAAGTCTACTTTGTTGCGCTTTATCCACGCAACGGAGAAACACTCCATCAAGGCTTCTTTGTACAAACCATTATCCCATAGGACATAGTTAGCAGCCTTCAATTTGATAGTTCTTTTCTCCTTATAAGATAGATGAGAAGGACACTCACCATAGTTAATAAAATGAGCAATATTTGAATACCACTCATCTGTAGTAGTGCCAAAAAGAACATTTGGCATATCCTCAACTTCTTCTTCTTCATCCCCTGTCTCTTTTGGTACATTGTCAGCAATCAATTGACACAAACCTTTGCCATGCGCAAGCTTGGTAGGTTTGATATCAAGATCAAACTCTTGGATCTTAGCAATCCAATTACCTCTTTTGGTTCCAAACTCCCATTGAGTCAGAATCGACTTTACTATTGTATCAGGCACCAAAACAACAATATGTGAATTCAGAATATAGAACCGGAAATGCTTTACCGCCTTGGCCACGACATAAGCATGTTTCTCCCTATTTGAATATTTCAATCCATGAGCCTTCAGAGGACAACTCATAAATGAAATGGGAGATTCCACACCTTCTTCATTCTGTTGAACAAGAATGGCCGGAAGTGTATGTTCAGAAGCGTAGCTATATACTACAAAATCCTTGGTATAATCAAGACAAACAAGAACCAGAGCATGAGCTATGGCCCTCTTTATATCCTCAAATGTCGCTTTACCTTCCGCACTCCAATGAAAAGTAGCTTTACCCTTCATCATGTTGACAATGTGACAGGTTTTCTCTACGAATTCTGGAATGAACCTCTGCAAAAAATTCACCTTTCCGAAGAAAGAGTGAACTGAAGTCTTACTAGCAGGAAAAGTAAGATTTTGGATGGATTTGACTCTTTCTGAGTCAATTTTAGTGCCTTCTCGGGATACAATGTGACTGAGAAGTTTACCTTCTGTAATCCTGAAAACTGATATCTTAGGGTTGAGAGAGATACCATTTTGTCGACATCTTTCCAGCACTTGTCGCAAATGATACGCATGATCATGATGTTGTTTAAAGAAAATAGTCAAGTCATCAAGATACACCACGATGAATTTCCCCATCTCATCTCTGAAAGCAAGGTCCATTGCTCTCTGGAACGTGGCGCCAGCATTGATCAAACCAAAAGGCATCCTGCGATATGCAAACGTGCCCCAAGGAGTTGTGAAAGCAGTCTTGTACTGATCTACTTCATTGACCTCTACTTGATTATATCCCGAAAAACCGTCTAACATAGACAACATCTTTGAACTAGTTACAGTTTGCAACACTTGGTCCATGATGGGTAGGGGGTAGTTATCCTTTAGAGAAGATTGGTTGAGATTCCTGAAATCAACACAGATACAGATTTCTCCATTCTTCTTTCTCACAGGAACTTTATTCGCGATCTAGGTGGAATGATGAATAGGGAAGATTATTCTTGCATTCAACATTTTCTGAATCTCAAAAAGGATAGTACTTGATATTTTGGGATTGTATTGTCTTTGTTTCTGCTTGTGAGGTAATGACCCAACTTTAAGAGGAATTTCATGCTGAATCTCCTTAGGCCTGAAGTACTTTAGATCATCATAAGAATATGCCAAGACATCAATGTAATGGCGAAGGAGTGTAATGAATTTGAATTTCTCATCGACAATACAACACTTCCCAATGTTGACCATTTTGGGATCCATCTTAGAACTTAGATTTAGTTTCTCAAATTCCATAGAGGAACTTGAATCAAGTTGTTGTTGCTATTTAATATATCTGTCATGCTTATCAAATAGCTTTTCCAGGGAAACCAAACCTTTTGGAATCTTATTCCCTTTTAGTTGAAGAAACTCTTCACCAGTTTGTGAATCTATTTCAGAAATGTATTCCCCTGGTGGAGATTCACTACCTTCAAAATAGAGCTCATCAAACCTATCTGTCTTTTCCAAGAAAGCTATGAATTTCTTATCACCATTAAACACCTGCCAATGGTTAGCATTATCAGGTACACTTGGTCAGAAGACCATCTCAATTGTGTACTTGTTTCCTTTGAAGTCCTTATGGGGAACCATAAGGGTTGTAGAGATGGCTAATGAATCTGCACGATCATTAAACTCTCTAGGCACCGCAGAGATATTAAAAGCGTTAAAACTTTCTATGCAATCCCATACACGATTACGATAGTGTCTCAACCTTTCATTTTTTGTCTGATACAAATTTCTCACTTGGCAAACAACTAACTCAGCATCTCCTTGAGCATGAATATTTTTAACACCTTTAGCATGAGCAGCCTCCAATCCGAGCAATAATGACTTGTATTCAGTGGTGTTATTGGTATTATCAAATTGCAGCTTGTATGAGAAAGGGAAGATATCACCTTGTGGAGATATCAAAACAACTCCAGCTCCAGAACTGGTAGAGGAACAACTGCCATCAAATTATAAAACCCAAACCTCATTAGAATTTGATTTTTTGGAATTTCTTTGACCAGAAGATTCTTCTTCATCAGTGAGGGAAGAATCTGTCATTACAATACCTTCGTCTGCACTTTCATCTGAATAATCTTCTGATTCTCCATCTGAATTATCTGAGCTCTCGTCTAATGAACTAGAAGTATCTTCAGCAGACAAAAAATAATTACCCATTCCTGAAGACTCAAACAAAATTTGGGCTTTGGGATTTGCCGTTTGGGTAACAATGTATTTTTCCTCTTTCTTAGGAAGCAACTTTTGCATGACGCCTTTAACAGGTATCCTTGCTTCAGATAGATCCATATTCAGTTCCCCACCCACATCTTTACAAAAATTACATCCGAGTAGAATGCCATAAGAAGCTGGAACATCAGCCACTAGGACGGTCATCTTAATCCTCTTGTCTGGAAAGGCTGCAAATGCAAATTGGGCATCTTTGATTTGTCCCAACAATGGTACTTGCTTATTTTCCATGGAGAAACATATCCCAAAGGTCTTGGTTAGAGTGAGACCAAGGGCGTATGCCACTTTGGCAGGCATAACATTATCAGAGGCCCCAGAATCTATTATGCAATTGCTAAACTTATGACCATTTACCAATAGAGAAACATAGAAAGGTTCTATTTTTCCGAAGGCAACAAGGGGAGTAGTGACAAGATTATTTTGGGTGGATTTGTTCTTTGAGGAATTATGGGCAACTTTTGGAAAATCTTGTCCTATAGGGGCAGTCTTGTTTTTGACGTATTTAGCTAACCTATCAAACTGTTCAGGATTAGCTTGTAAATACTTGATCTCAGACATTTGAATCTTAGTATTCCTAGCATGATCTATTATGTCAAATAGCTGAAATGAACTAGATACAGAGGAAGGAAATCCATCATTCTGAGTTTTATTAGGGGTAGTACTGGTCTGAGGGACAGAAGTAGAAGATACAGGATTGCTTGATGTACTTACTTGCTTACTAGGTCCTTTGATTGAAAAGGCAATGAAGTTCCCCGTTTAGCAATTAAGATCACTGGCTGAGGTTCTTCTCTTGCCTTTCCCTTATCAACTTACTGATTTGGCTAATTTTGGGACCTAGTAAAAATAGTATATGCTCCATCATACACTTCCCCTTCTCTTTCCGCTTCATCTTGGTAATTCAAAAAACTAATGGTAGAGTCGCCAGCTAATTCTTCTTCTCCTTCTACAAAAAGATTAGCATCATTCTCCTGGTCCAACTCAAGTTGGAAAGAATGATCATGTTCTGCTTCATAATAGCCAACTGCTGAGTTGACCGCCACTGCTTCAAAGGCAAGTTTCCCCTGTGTGGGTGGAAGACAATTGTGTTGCCCTTGATTTTTAGCGGCATTACCTTGATATGAATTATTGGGAAATGTTCTCCTTGGTATATCCCGATAGGAAGGAGGGGCAAACATACCTTGTGACATTTTCCTTTTCAAATCTAGCAATTCATTTGCTAACTTTTGTACCATAGGATCCGTGGTGCTTGTGGAAGAATTATCAGCAAAAGGACCTTTGTTTCTGTTAGAATCTCTTCTTATCTTACCCGCAAGGATAAGATCATCTTCAACTTCAATAGACAAAATTTGTGCTACAGGAAGATCTGCGAGACCAGCCCATCTTAGCAGAAAACTTACCTCGGGAAGCTGAGTATTGATGAAAAAGCATTTGAGATTCTCCGTCGTTGGTTGAGTGGTTGCCAGAATCCTATTTCTCATCTTATTGAACTTAGCGATGAAGTCTCGCATGGGTTCATGAGGCTCTTTCTTCATTTGTGTGAGTTGAGCCAATAAGGCATGTGCATCTTCTACAGGTTTGAACCTAGCCTCAAACTTGATCTTGAGGGAGTTCCAATTGCTTATAGTCTGAGCTTGAAGATGATACAACCAATCTGCAGCAACACCTTGCAATGTTTCCACAAAAAGTCTTACTGCTACATCTTCATGCTCAACACCTATTACACCGCAAGCTATGCAGAAAACTGCAATGTGTTCATCTGGGTGGACTTTCCCATCACCATAGAACTTAGGAAAATTTTTCATCGAACTATGAGGTAGTTCATGCAATGGTGGGGTTAAATTCAAAGGACCAAAAGTATTACCCCAAGGGCCTTGGGCTGCCATGGTGCACGGATTAAAAGGTGGGATAACAAACCTTTGTGGAGTATGGATAGAAAAAACTCTGCTAGTACTAGAACTAGAAGATTCACCTGGTATTAGAGACCTGGCGTTGGTAGGAGGAAAACTCCTAGTTCGCTGATGTCAAGGTCATGGAGGCAAAAGACCAAAGTTATTTTGCTGCACAACTCAAATACAAGATCAATAATGCCTTGAGCTCTCTTGCTTCTTGTATATTGTGAATCTGCCAGAATGTAGTGTACTCAACAAAATTGTGAAAAATTTTGAAACAATGGAAAAGAACTGTAATACTTCAACTCAGAGCGCGAGGCTTCAAGTTTCTCGTTCCTTCCCTAGCAGAGTCGTGAAAAATTGTTGGGTGAATATTTTGTCATTTAGATAACTAATGACAAAATGGTTATATCGCCACAGCTATGATGAGATTGAGTCTCTCCTCTCAGCAAGGGGAGGTTCCCTATCAACTATCACAAACTTATTTAAACTAAATACTAACTTAGGGGTGAGACCATATCATCCATTTCTCTTTTTTCAGAAATGATGTTTACAAAATGAAAGAGCACTTTCTCGATACAAACTTGAATAACCAAGAAACCCACGAGAGCACAAAGTCTATCGTTGCTCCTTTTACTGATTTATAATTTAGAACTAAGTAGAATAAGGTGCAGCTCAAAGTCTTCACCAAATGCTACGATAAAACATATGATCACAAAAGATAATAGCAGCTCAAAGTCTTTCCAATATCTTTTACTTTATAACACAAAGTCACAAACTAAAGATAATTGTTGTAGCACAAAGTCTCCACAATAAGCTTTAGAACATCCACCAGATTATTCACACTCACATTACGATTTGATCAAGCAGATAAGATAGTATTAGGAAAAGGACATAAGAACAATTTCTAATATGCCACAAGTTATTTCAACACAAAGATTGAACGATCACTTACTTTTCTCTTCACTTGATAAAATTTGATTTACAATTTGAACACAAAGTCTCAAAATGCTCTTCAATTTGGCAGAGTTTTGCTTTAATAACTAAAAGATGATTATTTACAATGGGGGTCCTCTTTATTTATAAGAGAAACCGAGAGCAAAAATAGGAAAATCCTAACTACTTTGACTTATTCAAACATAAGAGTCCTATTTGACTTAGGACTTCCTTTGCCTCACATGTAATTACATTTTGGAAAATTACATATGAATATGTCCACAACAAAATTCAATTTACATATACAAGAATAAAAATAAACTAAGGTATCAGCTTCCTCCATCATTCTTATTTAGAAAATTCTTGTACATGGCCTATATGGCTGCCATTTCACATGCATCTGGTTTAGCTGTATTTTTTGAAATAGTGCGGGCCTGAAGAATCGCATCTTTTACTACCTTTATTACCTTCTCATGTTTGTCCAGATTGTCCTTCAAGTTCTCAAAAGTCGAATGTTGATCATAGAGATTATCCATGGAAAGTACTGAGGGCACCTCCTCTTCGAATTTCCTTTGAACCATCTTTTCGAAGGAACTTATCACTTCATCTGCTGAAAGAAACTTATGATCTTCACCTGTGAGGGTGCATGGAAGTTCTTCCAGCCTGTGTAGAAGCGTGACATCACTGTCTTCATTTGCTTCTCGAGCTTGACATAGATCTTCAAGTAAACCTTTTATTATGCGAATACGATGAACAAGAGATTCCTTACTTTTAAGATATGATTCCTGATTGGTGATGACCCCAATGGTAACTAGATTCTTTATCTTAATCTTTTTCATCTCTATCCTTTCCTCCAAGCTCTCTTCCTGATCCTGCAACTCTCTGGAAAGTAAGTCAACCATGTTGTCAAGCTTAGCTTTGGCTTTATCCATTTTCTCTTTTCTTTCTACAATGGTCTTTAGTAGAATTCGCCCTTGAGATAGCAAATGTTCCACAATATCTCCTACCACCCTCCCTCTGGCTTGAGCTTTTTCAACCTTCTGGATCAAGGGATCTTCTATAGTCACTGCCATTGGTTCCACAATTTTTGATTACTTAACTATTTTTTGAAGAACTGCAACAAGTTGTTCTGCTTTAGCCTTATACTGTTCTTTTTCCTTCTTGACTTCATCATATTTTTCAAGCAAGGTGCTGGCAGTAGTTTGAAAATCTACTTTTATGCCCTCATGAGTTAGCTTGCCTAACTCAACTCTTGAAACGACATAATCATTCATGTCAAAATTGTCAACAGTAGCATCTTCTGGTGGCTTAGCAATCTCTGCATATCTGATCCACTTTTCATTGATAAGCCTAGAAACAATCTTAGGCTTCTTCTTCAGAGTCTATGATTTCATAGGTAACAACTTCTCAATATCAATCTCATCAGGCGAAATAGCTTGCTTCTTTCTCTTGGCAGTATATGCGGACAACCATGGGAGAAGCATAGAAGCACTGGTAATCGGAGATGAGTCCACTACTTGTTTCGCCGGATCCATATTTACACCTGTTATGGTCACAATAGGACTGGTGTTGGCAAAAACTGCACCTATGTCAACAACCTTTTCCGAACCATCCAGAAGATTTTCTAAAACAGATTGTTCACCAATGTCAAAAGACGGAGAAGATAAACTTGGGATAGAATCGGAAGAATCAGAAACAGTCCCAAAACTGGTTCTTATAGAAGTAGGGGTATTATCAGAAGAAACAATGAAAATAGGTGAAAGAGGAACACTTGAAACTATTGGAAAACTACCAGAAATTGGAGCACGAGGAAGGGGTGTAGAAACTTGTGTTCCAGTGGGAAGATCTTTCTTAGGGGACTGATGTGGATCACCAAGTTGTTCCTTTTCTGCATCCTCATCCTTGGCTTGTTTAGTTTCATCTTCCTCATTAGATTTATCAAACACTTCTATTTGTTGAGCATCCTTAGACTTCTGAATATTTTGCTCTTAATCCTCAACATCTTTAACCTCCATTTTCTCAACATTTGTATCTTCGGCACCTGATTCAGTGACATTGGAGGTTTCTGCAACTTCTTTCTTCTTCCCTCCCTTGGATCCAAACTTAATTTTTGGTTTTCATATTTTGGAGGAAGAAGGGGTGTCACTCTTGTTCCTGGTCCTGTTCTCTACTTTCTTGCCTGTTTGCTCCTGTGCTTCAGTCTCTGACCCTGTGAGAAATTCCTTCAGCTTGATCCTTTTGCTTTCCAACCATATATTTGTATTGGCCAGGATTAGCTAAAATCTTTTCTTTATGGATGTTTCCTCTTTAACTAGCCATTTCACCTCTGGAAGAGGTGAGACTTCAACATTCTCAATTTTATATTTGGGATCTAGAACATCCCCATCATCCTCCATTCCGTCTGGAATATCAGCGAGGCCCAACTCTTCTATCTGACTCAGATGAAGTCTGTTGTAGTCTAACTTCCTGATCTCATTTTGTGTCCTGAGATTAGCCCAGACATCTTCCACCATAGGCACATGGAAAGTTGACTTCCTTTGATTTTGTCTTGTACTATCCCGAAGTCAAAATGGTCCCTTTTCTTGAAAGTTTTCATGGTGACCAACTGTAATTCAGAATCAACTATTTTTGCCTTGTTAGTTGATCAAATCGAGTACCTTCCAATTTCAACGGGAAACTTTATCCCTGACTTCTTTAGCTCCATTTGTTTATTATGCACTACAATCAACTGTCTACATAATTCCATGAGAATAATTCGGTCACTGGGATACCGTGGAAGAATATAAGGGTAGCCAGGATAATATCCTACTCTAAGATATTTGAAAGTGGGGAATTGTAAGAACAAGCAGCCAAAAGAATTCACAACTTCCTAGGCTTCATCTGAGACCCTCTTCTACACAAGTTCATTGTTCCATAAGAACATGAATACTGAAAAGAAAGCATCATTGACCCTTTGGAAATGATGGATTGATCCCTTCAGAACAATTTGAGAATAATACTCATATACAGGAACCAATCTTCTGTCACCAACCTGAGTCAAACCAGGAAAGCTTCTCATGTTAGCAACAGCATATACAAGATATGAGGTCATATAGAATTTGAATGTTGTGTTGACCTTTACCAATTGTTCATGCAATGCATTAATGATCTACTCTCCATAGAATATTCTCTGTGTGCACTGAAGAATTACCTTGATGTATGTGTACATCCATTCTTAAAATTTGCAGGAAGAAGGGAGTCCTCTAATACGACTCAAAAGTGTGATCAAGTCACAAACTTCCTCTACAAAGTCACTCCTAGGGAGATCCTTCAGCCATCTGGTCATATTACTTTGAGGAATTTTCAACCATTTTTTGTTTATATACCTTCTTGCAACTTCCACATCTGTATCACAGTCCTTTTGCCCTTGAGCAAAATCAATCTGTCCAATGTTTACAATAGGTGGACACATGAAGATTTTATTAAGGAATTCTGCATCCAACCTCATGATCACATTCGCTTGGGAATCTGTCACAACCCTAGTATCCCTATTGTAATGGCTAGCCACCTAAAGAATGAACTCAGGATTATGAGTAGAAATTGGAAATGAGGCAACCAAGTGTATGTTGTTGTCAATGATCGTTTGCATGTGTTTGGAAGGATTTGTTTGTTTTGTTCTGTCCACAAATTCTACCATATCCACATGTCCTATTTCTGTATCCTTGATTTCATCAATATTTCACTACACTGAAGTCACCTTGGTACTTGTACTTCATGATTTTGGCTTTGGATGGAGACGGCTCCGATATTAGCTCTGAAGAGAACTCTGGAAGAGATATGTACCATAGATGCTTGTTGAGAACTGCAAAAGGCCATGATCTCGCAGTTAGGGGGAAAATGGATAAATTGGGATAACCACGATTCGATGATCATGGACAGGAAAGCATGCGTTAAAGGGCTTGAGTGCGTGCAAATCAATGTAAAGGGTGAAAGCGGGTTAACAGGTCTTGAAAGGCAAATTTTCCCAGTGTTAGGAAAAATTTAGGAAAATATACCCGAGCGGTCAAAATGACCGCTCTTGCATGAGGGACTTATTCACATATGTAAAGTATGTCAATTTGACCACTATTACACGTGTTTAGGAAGTGTTTATAACTCTCGTGCAAAGTCGGCGAAAAATACCACCTTTACCTGTGTTTTTTGGAAAAATCTAAGTTTTATATGTAGGGGCGGTCAAAATGATCGCCCTTACATCAGGGTAACATTTGAGTCGGCAACACATGCGAAGTAAGCGGAATGGGCCACTATTACAAGTGTTTTCAAAAACTTAAAGTTATATGTAAAGGCCGGAGTTTCGACCGTTGGTGCATGTTGGGAGAAACATAAGGACTATGTAAGGGTGGTGGTTTTAACTGCCCTTACATGTATTTGGGAAGACAAAACGTGAAGGATGTGAGGGCGGGGGGAAGGCCCACCACTACATACCAAAAAGTTGAAAACATGTTAGGTTGATGTAAGAGCGGTTAGAAATACTGCCAATACATGTAGGAAAATACAACTAAAATGGTGAAGCAGGGCATGACAAATATGCCTCTAGTCAAACAAGGAAACGATGAAAACATACACAGCATTCAACTTAGGGTTTTAAACTACACTCAAATGTGCAAAACAATGACCAATAATAGAAAGAAAACATTTATATAAATCTTAAAATGAAAAATGTTAAGTAAACCCTAACAATACTGATCATACCCAAGCGGGAAAACGAAAGAAAAATGGAATACAAAGACTTACTTGGAAAGGCCAACTCGAAACCCTAATTCATGCACAAATGGTGAAATACACTTGAATCCACAGTCGTCGTGATCAAAAAGATTTCAAAGAGGGTTTTACGAATTGAATATGAGGTTTGGTAATAATAAACTAACAAAACGAAACAAAAAAGCAATTAAATAGGTTTAAAAATTTGCATTAAAACATGACATGAATGCCATTAATGCAACTTCAAGTTGAGTGATTCGCTAAATCTTTGTTTGAGCAACGAATTTCACCGTCACTGCATTAGGCGATTAACATGCACAGGGGGGGAAGACCGCTCGAACATGTAAAGTAAAATGACTTGAAACATGTAAGAGTGGTGAAAACTGCCACTATTACATGTTGGAAGGTTCAAATCACAATCATATGTGAGAGCGGCTAAATCAACCGACTATGCATATCAAAACAACAGTAAACAAGCAAGAGCAGTGGATTTCACCGCCAATGCATGTAAACCTGAAAAAATTCCAACACCCTAAAAATGGTCAAAATTGGTATTTTGACCAGCTTGCAACTTAGTCAGTTTTCACGAACTTTGAGAAAAAGACTTAGGGGAATGTTACAAGCTAGTATACAGTGTCGAATGACTTCACACGAGGCTAAGAGTACTTGCGTCGATAAGCAAACTTAGAGTGTAGTCTGCGAAATGGACAAGTTTCGTAGGGGTTGTCTACAAAAACGAGCGTATCTAATTTTGAGAACAACACAAACCTAAGGAGAAACCGAACACTGAGGAAGAAATCATTGAGGAGAGTATTGATGATGGGTTGGTTGTGAAGGAGGTTGTAAAGGAAGGGAAAACTGGTAAGAGCAAGGGTGGGGATTCCAAAAGCAGAAGATTGTGTATCATATGATCCAATAGGCTGGTAGGATCACTCCCAAACTTACTGAAGTGGAGGATTCTAGTGACACTTTGTCTAAGAATGATGTGGATTTCTAGAAGGTGGTGGAGACCTCAGAAACTCAGGAGTTCCAGGAGGGAGCAAGCCTATTTGAAGAAATGAATGCCCCAAATTCTGAGTTAGATGAGGAGGATATGAACTTGACTAAGCATACCACCCTTTCTCAAAAGGATTGTATTCAATGCAAAATAGGTTGTTGTAGTAGAGGTCACGAAGCTAAAGACTAAGATGCCTACTTTGGAAAATAACATGAAGGTGTTGGCTACTTTCAGTACGAAGGTTATGCATAGGTTAGTTACTACACTGTCTATCCTCTAGGATCTAGAATTCAATAGGCATGGTTTGGATGCAAAAACTTTTGTTAACTACGAGGATATGTATAAGTTCCTCAAAGAGGACTAGGGGTAGATGTTTGTTTAGTTTTTCTGTTGGTTCTGCTACTTGTTTTTGGTTATGGGTTTTGTCTATATGATCTAGTTAGTGACTTTCACCTAGTAGTGTGATGTTTGTCTACTATCAGTGGCCTGACTTTCTCTACCCTACTGGCTTTTTATTAAATGGATCAACACCCTTGTTTTGTTGCTTATCATAATAAAAAACAACATAGTTTTCATTTAAATTTGGCAGCACTAGAACTGAACATGTTTTAAAAGTAATTCATGATGATGTCATTTATCAATGATTTCTCTAGATATACATGGGTTTAGTTTTTGAAGCATAAATCTATTGTATTTTCCATGTTTAAATAGTTTAAATCACTTGTTGAGAAACAAACAAATAGGAAAGTAAAGATTTTGAGGTTAGATAATGGTGGTGAGTATTGCTCTAAAGATTTTGATTATTATTGCGAGTATGTGGGGATTATTAGATAGAAGATAACTCCATACACTCCACAACAAAATGGAGTAGCAGAACGGATGAACAAGATTTTTATGGATACAGCTAGAAGCTTGCTAAGTAGTGTTAATTTTGAATAGCATTTCTGAGCTAAAGTTTTGCATGCTACTTTTTATCTAATCAGTCCATCTCCTATTTTTGCTCTAGTTGGCATGACACCCTATGAGATATGGACAAGTAAGAGACCATCAGTTTCTCATTTTAGAGTTTTTGGTAGTGAGGCATATGTTCATGTTTGTAAAGAGTGTTGGAAAAGGGGAGAGAGAACAAGGTAAAGTTGCAGCTATGTAGCTTTAAAATATTTTCAAATCTGAAACTAATAGCGTGTGTAAATTTGAAAATTACTTTCAATTTAGATGTTGGAGTATTTCTCCAATTTAATCAATGTAGTAGAAGAAAATAGCTTGCAAGAAGAAGATAAGTATTTACATGGAGAAACCCCTAAGGGAAAAAACTCCACACCAAAGGTGTTTATGTTTGTATTAAATCTCTTGTGAAAAATTACATTCAATACTGAAATCTTTTGATTCTTTGATGCACTTCAAAAGCTTATTCAATCTTCAAACCTGTAAAAACATCAAAAAGCTTCTTGCTTTTTCTCTTCTAAGTTAAAAAAATTTCTTATTTTTTTTCTTATAAGTCTTTTTCACAATTCAACTCTCTGGAAAAAGTATGGGGTTTTTTAATTAATACAAAAGCTTATTAATTCAAAAGCTTCTTAATTGGAAAACTTGAAACTCAAATTACAATCAATTGTAATTCAAAACATGAGAACAAATCCTCATGCAAAACCCAAGCACTCCAAATAGAGAAGATTGAAGTCAAACAAAGTCAAGCCTTCTATTAACTACATGTCCTGGATGTGGGCGCCCAAGTTTGCTCAAGTAATCTTAGACAACATCAAATATATTTCTAAATAAAAGCAACAACAAAAAGTCCTCAAATTAGGCATTCAAGTCTGCCCAATCTCTTTCTGTTAACTGAAGTGATCAACACACACCAATCTCATGCAAACAACATGCAAGATTGATATCCCCAAAGTTATTCTGAATTACCTTGTTCTGTACATACAAGTGACATGCAAACGCATGATTCAACATGTAACTAATACCCATTATTTGAAACATTGAGATGTACTATCTTGCAAGTTTCTGGAGTTGGAGTGTTCTACAAGCAATCTCTCAAAATTGACATGCAACATCATGCAAGATCATATAACTGACATGCAACAATATGCAAGCACATGCATGTCCATAGGAGTGACACGCAACAACATGCAAGTCCATAGAAGCAACATTCAAGCACATGCAAGTAACATGCAATCACATGCAAGTAACATGCAACAACATGCAAGCAACATGCAACCACATGCAACAACATGCAAGTAACATGCAAAAACATGCAAGTGACATGCAAAAATATGCAAGTCCATGCAAACTTTTATGAACTCATGCAAGCAATATCCAAATCATGCATCTCTAACACTTTAGTTAACTCCAACATTATATCTATGCAAGGTGTCTCAACATTATCCACTCATGTACATAAAAATACACAACTCTAAGTCTAAATATAAGTCCCCGTCAAAAGGGGGCGTCCAAGTTTAACTCCCACTTACTAGGAGTTATCAAACTCTCAAAATAGACTTATGAGAGGTCAACAAAGTCTTAGTGGCCCCTACTCCAAAAGTGGACACCCAAGTTTGACCCTATCAATTAGGAATTGATTGCAATAAGTCAAAGTGATATAATTAATAAATAATTAATCTCTTAAAGTCCTTATGTGTTAGGGAACACATTCCAAGAACTTTGGAGACACATGAATTAGTTAGGATTCCAAGTTAATGGCAACTTATCCCAACAAAGAGAAATGTTTTAAGCTTGATTTCAAGGCTAATAAGTGTGTTGTTGTGGGTTATGGTGAGAACATTAAGGGTTATAAGCTAAATGGGATCTTGTAGCATTGAAAATGGTATACTCTAAGGATGTTATTTTTGTGGAGCTTAGGGTATTTACATATGTTGAACCATAGTTTTAGGACTCATCGAGTACTCAACGAATTCACCAAGACTCTCTGTAGACACCTAAAAATGCCCTGACCTTGCGAACATCATTTTTACACACGATTCATCCCAATTTCACATTCTACTATTAATTAAATAATTTTTAATTATTTAATTAATTCACTTTTCCCCTTATGCTTCTAATTAAATAAATTTCATTTATTTAATTACTTAAGCTACTTTCTTCTGATTTCTTCTATAATTAAATAATTAATTAATTACTTAATTATTCACTATTCCAATGTCCACTTTACCCTATTAACTTAAATAAATACATATTTATTTAAATTATAGGTCTTACCCTAATTTAATAGGTTTCACTTATTTAATTAAAACCCATCACATTATCCCCTTCCTCAAATAAATTAAATAAATGTACACAATTTATTTAATTTAAAAACACCTTACACCTCACCATTTCTTTAAATAAAAAAATTGTCCTTTGTTCTTTAATGACTGGGAAACCCTAATCAATCTACACCCTTCATCATATCAAAAGTCAAACATGCAATCACAACCCTTCATCCAAACCCTACTCTATAAAATCACTCTCTCAACCTTATTTATCACTTCCCACTTGCATAATTTGAGCACCCTCTCTCTGATTTTGCCATCATCATACTCTTGAGCACCTCATTATATTTGCAAGTCTGCAAATCTAAGAGCAAAGTACTACAAAATCTAGGAGAAATAATGGAGGATTTACACTAGTAGTCTAGGGTTTTATGTTTTGTATTTACATTTATTTAATCTTAGGTTATTTAGTACTCCATTGGGTTGTTAGGGCATGCATGATACTATTTGCAGGTGTTTGAATGTTTTTCCTTGACATCATTTGGTGAACTCGACGTGAATTATCCGTACTTTCTATGAATTTGTGATTTTAGGCTTTGTAGGAACAGTGTGATGCATCTCCAGGTCTGTGCGATGCTTTTGTCGCTCTAAGTGATGCATGTGTAGTACGACCGAACGCATTCGCTGGAGTCTGCAATGCTTTAGAGGGATTATGTGATGCATTTAGCTCTATATTAGAAAGAATCTCTTTGTTTTCTTTATTTGGCCCTACCCATTTGGTTTTGCAAGGTTTTAATCATACTTTCTGATGTTTTATTTTCTTTGCTAACCCTCTATTCATCTGTTTATCTCATTAGGGTTTTTCAAAGCATTAGGGTTTATGTTTCAAGGGTTTATCTAGGGTTTGTTTAAACTTGTTTGATCATTTGAGTATGCCCTATGAATGTCTGAAGGTTTTTCATCTTTCTGGCATCAGGAAAACAACTCTACAATCCTAGGGTTTTACATTCATCACTGAAGAATTATTTTTATTTGTTGCTAGGATTGTTTCTATTGTTTTTGACTTGTAGGTACAGAGTGACACCCCTAAAGGTTTGTGCGATGTAATCGCCATTCCCTGAAATGCAGTCGCCATTCCGTGCGATGCTTCTAAGACCCCATGTGACACATTTCTCTAATAATGCATCGTAGCCATGCCTCTATGTGATGCCGTCGCCATTCTCTGTGACACATCCGAAGTATTCTGCACCGCATTCAATTGGTAAAAAACAAGGAGTTTTTAGGGTTGCTTTCATTTTGGTTTCTCTATTTGCACAATAGGATTAGGGGTTTTATCTATTAATGACTTATAGTCAATAGCTTTTTGGCATCCATTTGAGGGGAACCTCGTTTGAAATCATTAACTTGTTTGTTGCAGGGTTTTCTTCCATTTCATGTGTGTGTGGTTAGATTAGGAACACTTCAAATTGGGTTTAAAAAAGAACAACAATCTGTTTGCTTCCATATTTATTTGGCTTAAAAAGAACCACACTCATTGGCTTAAAAAGAACCACAAATTGTATTTCACACTCATTGGTTAAAAAAAACAACAATCTGCATACTTTCACGCAATGGGTTAAAAAGAACAACAATCTTCATATTTCACTCATTTGGCTTAAAAAAGAACTTGCATCTTTCACATTCATTGGGGTAAAAAGAACAACAAATTGCATCACTGTCTTCTTCGTTTGGTGATTATGTTTATGTTGTGAAGAAGTGTATGCTCTTCTCTCGCACTCTAAGTGATCTTGGGAATCAAAAGCTCTTCTCAACATTTTCATAAATCACACCACACACTTAAATTTTTAAAGGTTAATGAACTTTGTCTAGTGTGGTCAAGTCAAAATGCGTATGCTCTCTCCTCACATCATCATATGAACTTGGAGATTAAAAGTATTTTTCATTTGTGTCGCTTTTGTAACCCTTCAGAGTGGGCCTGCCTTTGAGACACATCCGCAAGGAGAACTCGTTGGTGACCCCAGGTAATATTTCCCTTGGGCCGCTATATAAATAGATAAGGTGAAAGCCAAGTCTAAACTGCCATTAGCCTTCGCCTTACAGTGCCAATCCAAATGTGCAAGCTACCCATGTTTACGTGAGCTATTTGTTAGTACCACGAGTATAATTGGTTAAAGCCTTAAGTGGCTTGTTGGATGCTCGCGAGGTGGTAAGTCCCCAAGTTGTGACTAGAAGACAAATTAGTTAGAGGCCACCCCTTTTGACCTTTATTGGTGTCTTGTTCAGTGCAAGGGCGTAGAAGGGTTTGCCCCCAAGATTACTCACCATAAGGCTCACTTGAGATGAGATAGGAATCCTTGGCTTAGCATAAGCTATATGTAGCTTTCTAAGGAAAGGGTGATTGGGTCATCCTTCCAGTCTTGGAGGCCCCTATCCATCTGTTGAATGCAAAGAATACTGAGAGGGGGGTGAATCAGTATTCTTAAAACGTTTTCATTTATAAATTCAATAATCTATTTACGAAATTCAATAATATGAAAGCAAAGTAAACATGAGAAGAGCATCCACAAATTCATAACACATAGACACCAGGATTTTACGTGGAAAACCCAAAAAGGGAAAAACCACAGTGAGTGTTAGCTCACAATATATTATGACAACAATACTAGATTACATAAGGCTCACTACCATGGGGCTCACTGTAGGTGGACTCACTGTCCACAAAGAAAGAAAGATAGAAGATAGAGGAAAGTTTGCTCACTTCTAGGAGAAGACTGCTCCAATATGCATCTACATAATGCTGAATTGCAGTTCCATTAGTAGCTTAGTATATAGACTCAAATGTCTTCATAATGTTTGCCCTCCTTTTCTTTTCTGCTACATATACTTTGTTTTCTCGCCTTTTTATCCTTTTCTGCTTTGCAAACTACCTTAGATTATGCACAAATCAAATTAGCACATGTTCCATAAACTCTCATAGCACCAACACCGAAATCCATCATATATATATATATATCCGCAATAAGATTTAACTCAAATGTAGCTCAGCAAGCAACACATGAAACATGTATACAACTGTTGTACCTAGTTGACTTCATCTTGTGCACAAATACAAATGCAGACTCAAACAAACATACAGTAGTCTTCATATGGGTCAGCATCAATCATTCAATTACTTAGATTGATTGTACATACAATATATCTTCTCTGCATATAGATCTAACAAGCCTGTCGGCTTGTCCCTCAAGAACACACTTGACTAGTTCAATTATCATATCATAACTTCCATTGCAGACCATATGAGACTCTAAAAATCATATCCAACATCCATCATTGTCCTCTTAGCATACCTTCAAAACTGTAGGGCATCATAGACCTTTATAGCAAATTGTGGATCTTGGAATTGTCACTCTGTCATAGTGGAAAACTGTTAGACTAGAAGCTGATACTAGGGAACTTGTAGAAAATGATTTGTTGGGCTTCAGAAGCTACAAATTTGGATTTAGGTAGTTGTGGTATGTATATTCATTGCCTCACAACCACAAGACAAAATATGCCACAACGGAGGAATGCAGGCCCTTTTTCTCTGTTACTGTGCACTGTTTCTAACTTAAGTCTGTTCACCTGGACTTAGCTATTTCACCATATGACTTCTGAAGGAAGTCAAGAATTGAACAATGGAACATATCATCACCAAATACCTATGATTAACATATCTAAACCACATGTAATGATCTTCAACTGCAGAGGCATACTGACCCAATCTTTGACACTTACTCTACATACTGCCCATACTTAGTCATTTTAGGCTTCTGAACCAAAATCCTTTTATGCCTTATTGTCAAACCAAGTTGATCTACCAGAGTAAGGTTCCTTTGTATTTTTGGTAGAATCCCTTTTCCCTATTTCCATCAATGACAACATTCAATCATTCATCAGAGCAGTGTCTCTTGCCAACAATCTCCCCCTTTGGCATTGATGGCAACACTTGGTGAAAAATGCTTATCTGCTCCCCCTTACTATATACACTCTATTTTTCTTCTCCCCCTTTGGTGTTTGCCCATTTTTCATTGATTTATTCTCCCCCTTTGACATTAATGGCAAAGGTGTATGTACATAGGTCAAAAATGTGTCAAAAATTGCAAAAACTGCAAACATTGTCTACTCTGCTACATATGTACAAATACAATCTTCAATTTAATTTGTTGTGGGTTGTAGAATGTCATTGAAAATGTTCTTGATATGAACTAATTCTTTATCCCAACTCTTCTTAGCATTGTCCAAAATTTGAATATGCCCACTTATTAGGAAGACTAATTTCTCTACTTTTTGTATATCAGAAGGTGTGTCAATTAGTGCACTTACCTGCAATGCTTCTGCTGCAAGATTTGACATTAAATCTAGTTTGGGACTTATTAGTCCTCTCAATTGACACATCCTATTTTTCATTTGATCTCTCTTATTCACCATATTACTGAACTCATTATGGATATTTGGTGCCGAAGCACCTACCTAACAGCTGGCCTCCTTGAGGCAGTTAGTTTGTTATAGGTCCGCATGATGACGTACATGATCAGGATATAGGATAACATGATCAGGATATAGGTGAATTGTCCGCATGATGACAGGGCAGTAGGCTATTTTTAGTATGTTTGACTTTAGCATGTAATAAGGTCCATTGGACCGATGCTATGTAATAGATCAGCATAGGAGTATGTGTAGGCAGTTAGAGATCGGGATAAGATAGTCTGAGTTGTCCTCTCTCCCAGCCGCTTGGAAGCTCCCAGCCGCTGGGAAGTGAAGTTGGTAGTACTCGAAGGATTTGTTATATATACCTTCGATCTGTTAGGGTTTATATAGATTGAGTTCATATTGATAGTTCATATTGAGTTTGATAGGTGTTATGTTCAGGAGAATAGTACTGGTGATATGCTGTACTGGTGATCAGTCCAGATATAGTGAAGTAGAGTTGTAAAAGCAGGACTTTTGAATTTCAAGTGAATAAGATCTCATCTTTTGCAGCATTTGAGTTGATCAGTTGTATTTGTGTTGATTTCCTTTTCTGTTTGCAAGTTAATGGGCACTTTCAACCCTTCCACCGGTTGAACCTGCAAATCGGTGGAATGGTTCTGTATCATAGTTTAGTTTGCATTTGTGTTTCTGTTTCTGCATTGCATTGTTCAGGAGATCAGTCAGGAGCATGCTGTAAGTCAGCCTAGCATCCTCATGTGCTAGGTCTAGAAGATAAGTTGTTAGATTTTGGTTTGAAGGTGATCCGGCCCGATCGTCACATGATCTTTGTGAAATTATGCGGTTGTGAGTGTTTTCATGCAGTGGAAGGATGCACAGGAGTCTGCATGTGCGTTTCCAGTCGGAGCAAGCCGCATCGTCATCTGCGAATGCATCGTCATCAGGATCGGGTCGTGAAGTTGTTGAAGTTTGCATGTTGCAAGTGCGTCATGATGTTTTGAGTTGGATATATACTCAGTGTATATATCGCAGTCAGGATCATCTCTCGGAGGAAGTTCATCATCCGCATATCGCTAACGGATGCGGGTGTGAAAGTTAAGTTTTTTTGGCTAAGTGTTGAAGAGTTCATCAGGAGGATGTGTGACGTCATCGTCATCAGGATATGACGCCATCGTCATCAGGATATTAAGAAATCCCTCAATGCGAGTTTATCCTGTTGTCGTTAAGTGGTGAAGTATCGGCGTAGGCAGGAAGTTGTATTAGCATCATCAGGAGGTTTCGAGGAACCGGATGAACAATATCATGATGCTGTTGCTTGTATCGTCGGGCAGTGGAACATCGAAGGCAAATTGTTGAAGTGCAACGTCATCAGGATATTTGGGGGCAACCGGATATTGGTCATCCTGCTGACGAAGGAAGTGTTGCATATCATGATGCCGATGGAGTTCGGCGCCCGATGAACAGTGCAACCGGAGGATGTTTGCGCCTGTTGAATATCATGATGATGATAGGCGACTGGCGGAGGAGGTGAATAGTAGTCGGCAGGAGGATGATTGTGGTCGTCCGAAATATGATGATGCTGACAGTGTAAAGCCAAATATGATGATGATGGCGAAGATGATGATGATGAGGTTGGGCTGCAGACATCCATGCTATATGCGAAGGTTATAGTGTGGATGCCTCTGCATCATAGTGGTATCAGAGCAAAAGTTAGGATCTTTTGGAAAAGATAAGCAGGATGTCAGACGAAGAAGGAACATCTGAGTTTCCAACAAAGATGACCAACGCTGAGTTGGCAGTTCTGGTGAAGAAACAGATTGCAGAAACAGGTTTGCCCACAGCAACCAGTTCAGAAGAATGACAAGGATGTTGTCCTAGTTGGGACTATTGCTTGTCCCATAAGAGTTGAAAGGAAGACAGAGTTGAACATTGCAGCAGTTCAAGAGGTAGAGGTTCTGGTCAGGCAACCTGACAAACACAAGGTATGTGAAAGGAAAGCCTACATTCACAGGCATGAGGGTTCACTTGCAAGAAAGCAAGTTACAGTTCAGAAGTCTTGGAGCAGCCAAGAGACAGCAGCAGACAAAGCTGGAACAGGGCAGAACATTGCACAGGCAAAGTGTAGAGGTGGAAGACTTCCATATCCTAACTCATGGGACATGAGTTATTTTCTTTTGGGGAGTATGGTGCCGAAGCACCTACCTAACAGCTGGCCTCCTTGAGGCAGTTAGTTTGTTATAGGTCCGCATGATGACGTACATGATCAGGATATAGGATAACATGATCAGGATATAGGTGAATTGTCCGCATGATGACAGGGCAGTAGGCTATTTTTAGTATGTTTGACTTTAGCATGTAATAAGGTCCATTGGACCGATGCTATGTAATAGATCAGCATAGGAGTATGTGTAGGCAGTTAGAGATCAGGATAAGGTAGTCTGAGTTGTCCTCTCTCCCAGCCGCTTGGAAGCTCCCAGCCGCTGGGAAGTGAAGTTGGTAGTACTCGAAGGATTTGTTATATATACCTTCGATCTGTTAGGGTTTATATAGATTGAGTTCATATTGATAGTTCATATTGAGTTTGATAGGTGTTATGTTCAGGAGAATAGTACTGGTGATATGCTGTACTGGTGATCAGTCCAGATATAGTGAAGTAGAGTTGTAAAAGCAGGACTTTTGAATTTCAAGTGAATAAGATCTCATCTTTTGCAGCATTTGAGTTGATCAGTTGTATTTGTGTTGATTTCCTTTTCTGTTTGCAAGTTAATGGGCACTTTCAACCCTTCCACCGGTTGAACCTGCAAATCGGTGGAATGGTTCTGTATCATAGTTTAGTTTGCATTTGTGTTTCTGTTTCTGCATTGCATTGTTCAGGAGATCAGTCAGGAGCATGCTGTAAGTCAGCCTAGCATCCTCATGTGCTAGGTCTAGAAGATAAGTTGTTAGATTTTGGTTTGAAGGTGATCCGGCCCGGTCGTCACATGATCTTTGTGAAATTATGCGGTTGTGAGTGTTTTCATGCAGTGGAAGGATGCACAGGAGTCTGCATGTGCGTTTCCAGTCGGAGCAAGCCGCATCGTCATCTGCGAATGCATCGTCATCAGGATCGGGTCGTGAAGTTGTTGAAGTTTGCATGTTGCAAGTGCGTCATGATGTTTTGAGTTGGATATATACTCAGTGTATATATCGCAGTCAGGATCATCTCTCGGAGGAAGTTCATCATCCGCATATCGCTAACGGATGCGGGTGTGAAAGTTAAGTTTTTTTGGCTAAGTGTTGAAGAGTTCATCAGGAGGATGTGTGACGTCATCGTCATCAGGATATGACGCCATCGTCATCAGGATATTAAGAAATCCCTCAATGCGAGTTTATCCTGTTGTCGTTAAGTGGTGAAGTATCGGCGTAGGCAGGAAGTTGTATTAGCATCATCAGGAGGTTTCGAGGAACCGGATGAACAATATCATGATGTTGTTGCTTGTATCGTCGGGCAGTGGAACATCGAAGGCAAATTGTTGAAGTGCAACGTCATCAGGATATTTGGGGGCAACCGGATATTGGTCATCCTGCTGACGAAGGAAGTGTTGCATATCATGATGCCGATGGAGTTCGGCGCCCGATGAACAGTGCAACCGGAGGATGTTTGCGCCTGTTGAATATCATGATGATGATAGGCGACTGGCGGAGGAGGTGAATAGTAGTCGGCAGGAGGATGATTGTGGTCGTCTGAAATATGATGATGCTGACAGTGTAAAGCCAAATATGATGATGATGGCGAAGATGATGATGATGAGGTTGGGCTGCAGACATCCATGCTATATGCGAAGGTTATAGTGTGGATGCCTCTGCATCAATATTGATCACTTGTATTTCTTTGCTGCTTATTGACTCAATTGCTAGATCAAATGACTTAGAAATATTTGTCAACTGCAGTTTCAGATCGTTGATCTTTTCCTCTAACTCCTTTGTGGCTTCTGGCCATGATAAACAAAATTTGTACAAGTCACAGGCTTCTTTTATGGTACTTTGTATACCACTTATTCCTTTGTCTAATGAAGTTTTATCATTGATCAACATGGTCTTCAACTCAACCAATCTTATCTCATCAAACTCTTTATGACTTTTGTTACTGCAGATTTTTCAAAGGATTTAAAATGATTGTTGATTAATTTTATCATACTTATAAGTTGGTTAGTTGATGATAATGATGTATCTTTTTGGTATTCAGGCATCAACTTCTCCAGTACCTCAGATGTTGCACCAATGAGTTCATTATCATGTATATGAGTTTTCATCAACTCTTCCTGTGCCTTTTCTTGAACAATTGACACTAGTTTGAATTTTTGCACAGAAGACATAGAGTCTAAATTTATAAGTCCTTGCAAAAATTCAGGCTCATCCATGACTTATTTTTCTTTTTCCAAGAATTCCTTGACAAACTTTGCAGTGTCTCTTGCTACACTAGAGACTTCTTCTTCTTCTTGGTTTAGTTCCAGAGGATCTAAATCCATGACATCATTAGCATCATTCTTTTGTTTCAGAGAAGAGTTTTCTTCAGCTTGTTCCTCTTTTTGATCATCATCTTTGTTTTGTTCCTCACTCTTTTCTTTATCTGTTTGATCATCACTCTATTGTTCCAGAGGAATAATTGTTTTGGATTGATCCTTAACCATAGTATCAGTAGTAGGGACTAGATCGTCTTTCTCCTTCAACTCTTCATCACTTATGTCCAATCCTTGATCCACGTTCTCCTCAAGAATACATGTACCAACCCCAACATTTGCTTCTGCTTTATCATATATAGTTGGAAGAAGATGATCCCTTAACACTCTCAAGGTGATTTCCTCAGTATCCTTCACTACTTTCTCATTGTCATCTAACATGAGAGTGTTCATCATTTTCTTTGTTTAGAATTCTTTTTGCAGGACTTTGGAGACTTTTGCTCTATCTTCCGGTGTGATCTCCAGACATAACTTTACCAGTGTATACTCTCTGAGCTCAACATCCTTAGCCATAACAGCTTCCTTTCTTGCAGTCATTATACTGCCCAAGCTGTTTGGGAGATCAATAATAATCTCAATAAGGGCTTTGTTATAGATGTTCAAGTATCTGATGACAACAGTCTCAATAATCCTCTTATCTGGATCATCATACTCATCATACAGTTGAGCTATGGGCTTTAAATTTCCATCAATTGTTATGGCTTTCAGGACGTCTTCAAGACTTATGGTGGCTTCTCCTATCTGAGACTTATCTTGTCTTGACCTTTTCTCAGTTTTACTCTTACCAGAAGGTTTCTTCTTGCTGCTCCCGGAGGCTTTGGTGGCCTCAGTTTTCATTTTCTTCAATTCTTCATCTGAGTCTATCTCTTCCTCATTTGTGTAATGTTGGAAAATGTCCCCTTGGGGGCTTTTCCCTCATAAGGTTTAGCTCCTGGGTCTTTTATCTACATTTAGGACATATTGCATCATATTTTGACATCTCGATGAAATGATCCCTAAGTTTCATGACAAATGGGACCTAGGTGGATCCCTTGAACCTAACCTTAACCAAAATAGGGGGGGAGTAATTGGGCACCTGCGATCTATTTTGGGTTAGTCCCAAATTTTGAGTGTCGGCTTGTGATCGTTATTTGGGTCCTATGCTGACACGGTAAGTTTGAATTATGAAATTCTTGGCGGCAGTGTTTATAGTTGCATATAAAAGTATTTTTAGGCATTCATTTGTAAACTAGATGATTACAAGATTTCAACTAGCAAGCAATTGTGAACTTTATGCATTCTAAAGGTGATTCAAGGCATTCATTGTGTGGCAAGAGCAGATTTGTGTTGTCTATGTGTTTGTATTTGCAGATTTGAGCAATCATCTCCTCATGGCATGTAGAGCTTCTTCCTCCCATGAGATATTCACTACAAGGTGACATCATTTATGTTTTTGAGCATTTATCATTTAGTTTTTGCCTCTGCCCCTCAAGGGCATGCACTCTCTATCTGACAACGATGTTCGGAAGACTTGAATGTCTCTCCGGGGCTTGACTGAGGCAAGCCTCTAAACACCACAACCCCCTCCCAAAGTTTTCATGATTACAGGTTACAGGTTGAAGATACAGGAAAGTGGAGTTGTAGGAGGGCATTACAAAGTGTCAAATTTTTAGATTAGAGTTGAAAATAGCACCCTAGACTTGGGTGCCCGCTCTTTAGTCCTCTGGATTCTGTGATGAGAAAATCTCTGTGACAGCAAGAACAAGTTACAGATTGAGCTTCCAAATCTCAACAAAAACCTAGGCATTGGACTTGGGCACCCACTCCTTAGTCCCCGACTATTCTGCTTCTGAACCCTGAAAATAGGTGCACAGTTATTTATCATTTTACATCTTTCTGTAGCAGCATGTTCTGATATTCATTTGTTTGCTGTCGTATTTGCATAATTAGGGTTTTGATGTATAATTAAGCATAAGTGAGCATAATTAACAATCAAATCACATAAATCCAAGCTTACTTACATCTCATAGTGACCTAGGATATGATAGTACATTGCCAATTGACCATAGGTCTTTGAATGAAAGGGTGAAAGGAGGATACACACAAAACTACCAAAAACTCAACTATCCAAATTCCACGCTTTACATTTTGGTGAACCTGTGTTGTTGGACTTGTTTGCACCTTGCTAAGTTTTTTTCCTTAGATTTGTAGTGATTTCATTCATTCATATAGTCATCCATCTTATTGCATTGGAAAACTTAAAAAAAATTGAAAATTTTGAAAATTTTAAAAATTTTGAAAACAAATTACAAACCCTAGTTTACATGTTGCATAAATTAATTTAAATTTCATCAAATTTATTATTCTTGCATTAGATCTAAGATAAAATCTCAGAAAATTACAAAAATTCAATAGCTTGCATTGCATTTTTATCATAAAATTGCTAGGGTTTTGTCAAAATTTTTACTTTTTTCATATAACCTAGTAATTCCAATTACTAGGGTTTGTAGGCAAAATCTTGTTTCAGATTTTTCTACTGATCTTAGACACTCATTCAAAATTACATTTGGTTTTAGTGTTGCATTTTAGTGTAAATTTGCATTTAGATTTCAAAAATTTGCATTTTTACATAGAAAATTTCAACAAAAACTAGCATTTTAATTGATTTTTCCTTAGATTTGCACTTGCATTTTGCATGGTAGGGTGTAAAAATAATTTTCAGATTTTATTGGGCTTAATTTTCATCATAAAACAGATTATAAGACATTTATATAGCATTTTGCACTAAGATCTCAAACCTAGGGCTTGAAAAACATTGATTTTCACTATATTTGGCCTTATCGACTTTCAAAATTTGCACCATAGGCATGTTGTGAAGAGTATTTTAACACTAATTGGATTTTATCAGGGTAATTATCTACTTCCCCTCCTAAAAATCTTCAAAACACTTTTTTATTGGGCTCTTGTATTAAAAATTTGGTGAAAAGTTGCACATTTTTGCTATATTTGCCCTAGGGTTTGACCTAGATTTGCACTCCAAGAGTGTTGTGACAAGTTTTATGGCTTGAGGTGATTTATATCATTGTTATTATTTTCTTCACCTCCTAAAATTTATTACAACACCTTTTTCATTAGGTCTTGGAATTGAAAAATTGTGAAAAATTGCATATTTTTGCTATATTCCCACTAGGGTTTGACCTCGAGTGGCACTATAAGCGTGTTATGACATATATTTTGAAATTAGGTGGCTGTAATTACTGATATTATTTTCTATCCATCATCGTTTTCCTCACAACACCCTTTTTCATGCTCTTTTGCATTGAGATTTGGTGAAAAAATTGCATATTTTAGTGTATTTTCGCTAGGTTTTGACTTGTAATCATCTTAGATTTGCATCAAGAGTGTGTTGTGAAGGATATTATTGCTATATTGGACTTATATCAGACATATTACTTGCTTCCCCCTGATCAAAATCTTTATAACACCTTTTCTTTCATATATTTGTATCAAAAAAGTACAAAAAATCAAGCATTTTAGGTCATTTTTGCATATAGTTTTGCATTTGTCTTTTACATCAAATTTGAAAAACTTTTAAAATCTGATTTTGCATCTCATTATGGCATCTTCATGTTATTCATCTCTAAAATCTTTGCATGAGTATATCCTAGATTTTGAAAATTTCTCTAATTTCACTAATGAGAATCCTCATGTTCTAGAACACATAGCTTATATCAGTGGTATTGATACTTCTATATGTTCTACATATGAGTTGCAATTAATTTGTTATACACATGATTTTAGTATCTTCACTTTACTTATAAGATCATATCCTTTGATATTAAAAGATTTAACCAAATTCATCTCTAGGAATACTCATGAGAAAGATGAGAGTGAAAAGCCTTTTTCTGCCACATAGTATGATGATGATGATGTACCTTCCTCTCATCCCATTGCTCTCGCTGGACAAGATGTATCATTAGTAGATGAGAAAAGGTCTCTCACATTAAATCCTTTAGGGATGGATATTGGGTGCAATCAGGAGGAAAACAATGAACTAATTCAATAATCGTTAACAGACTTCGTAGCAATATTCCTAAAATGATTGTCTGAGGGGCACTTAGTGCACCCTCTTGCTTAAAATTAGTGATTACTGTCCAAGGTGCTCAACAACCACCTAGACCTGCCGATCACATCTATGACTATGCAAAGCAAATTGCTCAAAGAAATCTGGGTGTTCAAAATGTGTTACAATAACCACACCACAATGTGATTGCTCATACATATAGCACCCGTAATAACAAGCAAAATAAGCAAACACCACATGTGCCTATTTCTCTTCTATGCTCTCAACCTATGCTACCTCCACCACCTCGTCTTACTCATAAAATTGGTCAAGAGTATGATCTTGTCGAACAACTTCGTGCTACTCCGGCTAAGATCTCTCTTTGGGATTTAATACAAACATCGCCTACATACCATGGAATGCTCCAAGAAGCTTTACAAAAGGTAATTGTGCCACTTGTTGTTAAGCCAAATGATGTAGCAGCTCTGTTAGATTGTATGCATGTGATAAAAATGGATATTCTCTTCCAACCACATGAATTACCGTCAATCAAAGTTCAAAACCAATATGATCTACTTATGATCCTTGTCACAATAAATAAAACATTGGTAAAATGAGTTATGGTTGACAATGGATCAGAGCTTAATGTTTGTAGCATTGACCTACTACACAAAGTCAAAGCTGACACATCACAAATTAAACTAGATAAACTTAACATTCGTGGCTTTGATAATCATCATAGTCAATCATTAGGTACTATAACCCTACATATACAAGTAGGATATGTGACAATGCCTACCTTGATTCATGTCATGCCTTGTTCTCTATCTTACAACATGATTCTTGGTAGACCTTGGATTCATTCATTGGAGGCAGTTCCCTCTACTCTATATCATTCAATTAAATTCATATTCAAAGATAAGCTCCACACTATTCATGTCTATCCAGAACTAGATAACTGTTTACATATTGAAACACAAAAACTAGTTTACAATCATATTAGATTAAACAATTTGTGAGGTGATCCATCAATGCCTTTGACCGCGAATAATGTTGTGCAAGACTCTAAACCATCGAATGCACTTTCTGGTCATGATTGGGGTTCATTATATTTTAATCCTTGCAGTATAGGGGAATATAAACTTAATAACCTTGACACATCAAAAGTAACATCGATATCATCTAAGCAATCTTTTGAAGCATCTAAAAAATGTAAAGTCTCCTTGGTAGAAAATAAAGAAAATACTCTCAAGTACACTACAAATTATGATACCTACGAGGCTTCACCTTCTTCTAAGGAACTGGACTCTCTATATGGTCATGGATTTCAAATTTTGTACAAACATAACCACTATATAGGTAAGGGTTGTGGTGTAAATCAACAAGGAATTCGAGTACCTATAGAATCCACTTCAACACATTACTCAAGCGGCATTGGATATAATCCTTTTAAAGAAAAGAAAGCCTCTCATCGTCCTAAACTTAATGTTAATGCAATATCAACAAGACCAAATCAACATATGAGATATCCTAAGCAAATGAGCCACAATTGTTGTAGCGAATATTATAGTAGCTCTCAAGGGTGGCCTCTTCCTAGATATGTCTGTTCTTAACATTTGGGTTCTAACAAGTAAGTATTTCTAACCCTTTATCTCTTTCATGATGTGCTTCCCCCATGATGTATTATGTGTTGTTTAGGCCTCCTAGGGTGACCTTGGATTCTCTTGTAAGGTCTGGGATACCAAGAGACCACCTCTGTTGTGACCTTCTATTTGTATCATCATTCTTCGATATTACCTCTCTCTCTAATTTCATTATTGTGTGTTGTGTATTACGGACATAGCGTTGTGGTTGGTGAATTGGGGGCACCCTCGTATGTGACTATCCCTAAGACACTTGTTTCTTATCTCTGATTTATTGTTTCCCTTCCTCTAGTGTATCTATCTAGCGGGTGGATGATGAAAAACATTTATACTGATGCGGACCTAGCGTCCCTTTAGCGAGAAATCAAAAATTGGACTTAGTTCCTATAATGACAATGGGGTTGTATATCTTATTTGACGCTTGGCTAGTAGAAGCACTCTGTGCTTTCTACGTAGTGATTTTGATGATCTTTTATCTCACTTACAAACCTCAACAATACTGTTGCTATGTGCACTTTGTTTATCTTTGAATCTCGCCTTGGTGACACTCGGTTATGAGATTTCATGATATAGCCCCACAGTTATCCTCGATCTCTAAATTTGTAGTATAACCTTGGCTCTTTGTGTGATTAATCATATGCATTGCTATTGTTGTTTATCATGATTATATAGACACTAACATGTTTCTTGCAGGGATGTGTTTTTGGAAACCTTTGGCGATCGTAAAGTACATGTCACCTCCGGGGGGCACGGGCTTTGTGAAAGTCTGTGTTGCCTTGTGTGTTTTCTTCCTACCTTAATGTGCTTGATATCGATACCTGATATCAACCACCTTAAGGTAGGGGCATACATAAGGCAAGCTATTTGTTGTAGATGTTAGCAATGTGCTTGTCCTCAGGTGCAGTCTAAAGACTGGTGACGATGAGTCCCTTCTGCACTCTGAGTTTGTTTGCAATTAATCAATCATCTTAATCCCTCTTGGTGTATCTCTTGCGGAGAGTGCCCATCTGTCATTTTCAAAAGTCCTCATTAGGAGGCGGGGAGCGGTTCTGTGGCTAACTCAACCCTTAAGCATGTCTTTGGTGATTGTTGTGGCGAAGTGTAATTGTCGATGTGTGCCTGTAATGTGCCTAAGATGGTGATAAACCTAGAAATAGGAACACTCCATCGCTTGTCTGCCGTGTTTTCTCTGTGTCTTCAAAGTGTGTGTGTTTGGCGTACTTGCTTTGTTTAGCGTGTTTGTTGCCCCATATGCAGTCTAAAGACCAGTGCGATGAGTGCTTCCTACATTTTTGGAGGTTTGGTGTGTCTTGCGTGTGTGTTGCCCCATATATGTAGTCTAAAGACTAGCACGATGAGTGCTTCCTGCATTATGGGAGGTGTGTTTACTTTCTTGTACTTGCATCTGCATTTCATATATATGAGAAAAAGAAAAGAAAAGAAATAATTCCTGTCTTCCATGCATTTACTGTCTTCTATGCTATGCTGTATTCTCTGTGTTTTGCATGCCTGTTATTGTCTTCAATGTATTCAGCATGTCTTCTTCGTATTTGGTGTGTTTGTTGATCATACTTTAATGCATGTATTGGCCTTGATTTTATACATACATTAAAGTGGGGGCTAAATGTAACGTCAGCAAATGTCCCCTTGGGGGCTTTTCCCTCATAAGGTTTAGCTCTCAGGTCTTTTATCTGCATTTAGGACATCTTGCATCATATTTTGACATCCTTATGAAATGATCCCTAAGTTTCATGACAAATGGGACCTAGGGGGATCCATTGGACCTAACCCTAACCAAAATAGGGGGGGGGGGGGGGAATTGGGTGCCCGCGCCCTAGTCCTACCCTATTTTGGGTTAGTCCCAATTTTGAGTGTCGGCTTGTGACCATTATTTGGGTCCTATGCCGACACGGTAAGTTTGAATTATGAAATTCTTGGCGGGAGTGTTTGTAGTTGCATATAAAAGCATGTTCAAGCATTCATTTGTAAACTAGATGATTACAAGATTTCAACTAGCAAGGAATTGTGAACTTTATGCATTCTAAAGGTGATTCAAGGCATTCATTGTGTGGCAAGAGTAGATTTGTGTTGTCTATGTGTTTGTATTTGTAGATTTGAGCAATCATCCCCTCATGGCATGAAGAGCTTCTTCCTCCCATGAGATCTTCACTACAAGGTGACATCATTTGTGTTTTTGAGCATTTATCATTTGGTTTTTGCCTTTGCCCCTCAAGGGCATGCACTCTCTATTTGACAACGGTGTTTGGAAGACTTGAATGTCTCTCCGGGGCTTGCTGAGGTCAGTCTCTAAACACCACAACCCCCTCCCAAAGTTTCCATGATTGTAGGTTACAAGTTGAAGATACAGGAAAAGTGGAGTTACAGGAGGTTATGACAAAGTGTCAAATTTACAGATCAGAGTTGAAAATAGCACCCTAGACTTGGGTACCTGCTCTTTAGTCCTCCGAATTCTGTCACGGGAAAATCTCTGTGACAGCAGGAACAGGTTGCAGATTGAGCTTCCAAATCCTGACAAAAACCTAGGCATTGGACTTGGGCACCCACTCCTTAGTCCCTGACTATTCCACTTCCGAACCCGAAAAATAGGTGCATAGTTATTTGTCATTTTACATCTTTCTGTAGCAACATGTTCTGATATTCGTCCGTTTGCTGTTGTATTTGCATAATTAGGGTTTTGATATATAATTGAGCATAAGTGAGCATAATTGGCAATAAATTCACATAAATCCAAGCTTCCCTACATCTCATAGTGACCTAGGGTATGATAGTACATTGCCACTCGACCATAGGTCCTTAAATGAAAGGGTGAAAGGAGGACACACACATAAAACTACCAAAAACTCAACTATCCAAATTCCACCCTTTACAATTTTCTCCTATGCTAGCATACATTCTACGAACTTTGGTTTTCTGTCTCTTGTGACTTGTTGCAGGGGCTTCCACACTTGCAGAGGATGTGGGACTAGAGGACATAGATGCAGTTTCTACAGAAGTAGAACCTCTAGTTCTTCTTTTTGTTATTGTTGGGTTCCCTGGTTGCTTCTTAGGCTCTTCCAGAGCCTTATCTTGTTCACTCTCCTTCCTCTCTTTTTCTTCCCTCTCTGCTTGTGCCTTTTCTCTTGTCTCTTTGATTTGTACTTTGGTGAAACCCCTTTTCAGGGCATAATCTTCTGCTATCTTCTGGACCTTCTTCAAAATTTCAGGTTTTCTCACCTCAACATGTATCTTTGTAGACAATTCCTCATATGTCCCAAATCTTTCTTCTTTGGGGTCCCCTGGTTTTCTTAGTATATATTGGGCATAATTGTCTAGTACTTTTTCATCAACTTCATATCCCATTGGCATAACCTAGACTGTTCTGGGCTCAACGGCCTCCATCAAGCATTAGTCTTTTGTCACAATGAAGCACATGGTGTCCTTGTATTTATCAACAATTGATCTAGGGATCCTTTCTTTGGATTACATTAACCTTTGGAAATTTTTGAAATAGCCCCATAGGGTTGAGTTTTGTGCATCAATATTTCCTATGCTGCTCAAATAGTTTCTAATTTGTACCGCAACAGGTTTGTCTCCTGTCCAAGATAGATTCTTCATGCCTGGTAACTCTTGCATAAAGTAGAAAAATAAGCACAAGATCAACATACCAAATTTGAAGGGATATTTGCTTTCTTTTGTTTTCTTCAAGTTTTCCATTAATTACTGCTGGAGTAGTTCACACAGGTCGTACTTTACATTTTCTTTGACCATTTAATATGCAGTGTATATGGCAGTGCCAGAGATAGAGCTCTCCTGGTTTGTGAAGTAGACTTTGTAGCCGATCACCATGGATGCAAATCTAATTGCATGATCCTCAATATCGCTGATTGTCAATGCTCTTTTATCAAATTATGCTCCACTGGCTTTCATGATTGTTTCATTCTTCACAGCCTTCAATATCGGCACTATATTAGTAGGGTTTAATCCTGTGACTGCCCTTATGGCATCTTTTGTGATCTTGAATGTGGAATTGAGCCACATAAACTCGTCATGAATTTGAATTAGGACATATCAAACCCATTCATCTTTTGCGAAAACTAGGAAGACTATATACTGAATGAGTTTCTTTTCTTCCAATCCCTTGTATTCTTCCTTCAGGTCAAGATTATCACCACTTAGATGTTTTAGATATAAGTTTGTGATTTGACTTCCTCCATGTTCCTCTAGGGCAACATGAATATAAGCACTAACATCTTCTGCATGCATTACACCAAATGGAATATCTGAGAACACACCAATTGGATCGAGCTCTGTTGATTTGAATGGATGCTTCTTAAATTTTGGTCGGGCTCTCTCAGTGATGTCAACAACTTGAGGGGTTGCCATTTTTTTTTTAGAAATTCAAATAGATTCACAAATAGGGTTTCAGCTGTAAATACCTCTCTTGCCAAACTTGGGTTTACTTGCTTAGAAATGTTTTGGAAATCGCTATAGTCGCTTGGAATTTGGCTTCAGCTCTCCTAAGTCACTTGATAGCTTGAATGTAAAATGATTATCCATTCAATTTTGACCCTTTTAACCTTTGTTTGCCTTGACCTAATTTGCCATAAATGTAGTCTTCCAAAAAGTTTTCACACTTCTCTTGTTAAACGTAGTCAATCCAGATTGCTCTGCAATATTCTGCATTTGATCCTTTTCTTCCAAAATTTCTTTCAAAAGATTTGTCATATAATTTTTTACATCACATCTTCGTGCCATAACCCAACACTAACTATCTGGCTAGGGGATTTAGATTTTCAATAATGCTCCCCCTGAGCCAGAACTCCCTATTTACTTCCCAAAGGAAGTATCTGCACCAGACGCTGGTGCAAATTCATCCTTGACATTAATCACATCTTTCTTTATCTAGATATTTCCCATCTCTTTCTTGGTTTCAACCGGATCAACCTTTTCCTTTCCCTTATCATTCCTCTGTTCTGTATTTTTCCTTCTTGGAAATTTGTTCTATTTCATATTTTTGCTTCTGTAGAATCTTGCAATATGTCCAAACTTATTGCAATTGTAGCATACCACATTCCTTTGTCCTTGATTTCTTTGATTTACTCTTGATCTACATTGGTTAGCCATGTGCCCAAATCTATTGCAAGCAAAGCACGTCCCTTTGAAAAATTGAGTATTGTTGGGATCATTCCTTATCATACTTCTACATTCATTTGCTTTATGACCAATTTTCTTACAATTAAAACACTAACCAAAGAAGGATGAAACATTTTGATTTATTCTACTCCTACACTGAGTAGCCCTGTGACCATACCTGTTTCATTTAAAACGATAGCCATTGAAGGATGGGTACCTTTGAGCATTTGGTTGTCTGGTTAGAGGTCTTCTAGGTCTTCTTCTTTGATTCTGGAATAGGTTGCCTTTGTTTTGCTTAAAGTGAGTGTTAGCTTGTCCTAATTTTGAGCTTTCTCCTTTTTCAGATCCCAATCCTTTCTTATCATCTGAAATCTTCTGGTTCTCAATCAACTCCTCAAGCTTTGCAGAGCTTATTCTAAATTTTTCTTTATAGCTATTAGCTACTTCCAAATCAAATTTTAGAAGTAACATATCTTTTAAACACATCAGATTTCCATAGTCCATAATAATGTGCCAAAAGAGTTTCTGGATTCAACTATGTGAGATTTTTGTTATCAATGTTTCGAATCACACTCTATGATTCATCATCAGGATGAGAAGAGCTGTGACATATCTTTTCCCAATTTTTCACATTCCTCATACTTATCTTTCAATATTTGATTCAAATGATTCTTAGCTTTTTATTTCTCTTCAACCAGTCTTGATAAATTATTTAGGATTTCATTTGCTTCAACCAATTGTTCATTTAGCTCTCTATTCCTATCCTTTGATTTATTGACTTGCTCTCTTAGCTTCAGGATGCATTCATCTACATCTTTGACATTTTCTTTCAGTTTTTGAATCTCTGCTTCATACCTATCAAGATCCTCAAGAGTTGTTTTCAATTCTTGTTCGATTGTGTCATTATTTGAAACATGATACCTACTGACTGCCATGAGTAATCTTTCTCGGATCTTCCTCAAGATGTTAGACTTCTTCCAAGGAACCTTTCTCTGATACCAATTGTTGAATGCAAAGAATACTGAGAGGGGGGGGGCTGAATTAGTATTCTTAAAAACTTTTCATTTACACATTCATTAATCCATTTACCAAATTCAATAATATGAAAGCAAAGTAAACATGAGAAGAGTAGCCACAAATTCATAACACATAGACACCAGGATTTTACGTGGAAAACCCCAAAAGGGAAAAACGACGGTGAGTGTTAGATCACATTATATTATAATAGCAATACCAGATTACATAAGGCTCACTGCAGGTGGACTCACTATCCACAAAGAAAGAAAGATAGAAGATAGAGGAAAGTTGGCTCACTTCTAGGAGAAGACTGCTCCAATATGCATCTATAGAATGCTGAATTGTAGTTCCATTAGTAGCCTAGTATACAGACTCAAATGTCTTCATAATGTCTGCCCTGCTTTTCTTCTCTGCTACATATACTCTATTTGCTCCCATTTTTATCCTTTTCTACTCTGCAAACTACCTTAGATTATGCACAAATCGAATTCGCACATGTTCCATACACTCTCATAGCACCAACATTGAAATCCATCTAATATATATATATCTGCAATAAGATTTAACTCAAATGTAGGTCAACAAGCAACACATGAAACATGTATACAATTGTTGTACCTAGTCAGCTTGATATTGTGCACAAATACCAATACAGACTCAAACAAACATACAATAGTCTTCATATGGGTTGGCATCAATCATTTAATTACTTAGATTGATTGTACAAACAATATATCTTCTTCACATACAGATCTAACAAGCCTATCAGCTTGTCCCTTAAGAACACATTTGACCAATTCAATTGTCATATCATAACTTCCACTGTGGACCATATGAGACTCTAAAAATCATATCCAACATCCATCATTGTCCTCTTAGCATACCTTTAGAACCGTAGGACATCATAGACCTTTATAGCAAAATGTGGATCTTGGAACTGTCACTTTGTCATAGTGGAAAACTGTTAGACTAGAAGCCGATACTGGGGAACTTGTAGAAAATGATTTGTTAGGCTTCAGAAGCTACAAATCTAGATTTAGGTAGTCATGGTATGTATATTTGCTGCCTTAGAACCACAAGACAAAATATGCCACAATGGAGGAATGCGTACCTTTTTCTCTAGTATTGTGCATTGTTTCTAACTTAAGTCTGTTCACCCGGACTTAGCTATTTCACCATATGACTTCCGGAGGAAGTCAAGACTTGAACACTAGAACATATCATCACCAAATAGATATGATTAACATATCTAAACCACATGTAATGATATTCAACTGCGGAGGCATACTGACCTAATCTCTGACACTTACTCTACATACTACCCATACTTAGTCATTTTAGGCTTCTAGACCAAAATCCTTTTATACCTTGTTGTCAAACCAAGTTGATCTACCGGAGAAAGGTCCCTTTGTCTTGTTGGTAGAATCCCTTTGCCTTGTTGCTATCAATTACAACATTTAATCATTCATCAGAGCAGTGTCTCTTGCCAACACCATCCTCTCTCACAAAGACAACATAATGTACACACCCACATTAGGTGTGATGACATTTGACTCGACAAAGATTCCAAGTTGTGGTTTCAAACAAGCTGCCATCAACCATTGACCTTAGGGATAGAAATTGTCTTATGTGTGTGAATTATTTCCAAAATTGTGATTAAGACCCGTGGAAATTTGGGGTTGGATAGCCCCCGAACATACACATACGCTCCCCAAGTCAAGACTCAAAGCCAAACTGAGTGTTGAGTGTCTTCTATGTGTGAAGTGTTTTCTGATTTTTCCAGCAAAATTGTAAACAAACACAGAAAATTGATTTTAGGCTCCCTTAGATAGTGAAACACATCTATAGGATACTGCAACACATTTGTTGAGAAATAGACCACCATTGAGACATCCTGCAATGCATTGACAAACAGTAGAACACATTTGTAGCTCCTTGAAACACCTCTGCAGAATTATGTGATGCCTTTGCAAAACTTTGTGACGCTTCTGTAGACCTATGTGACATATCTGCCTGTAGTGAAACACTTTAGAGGATTCTTTGAAATCTGCTCTTCCAATCAAATCTGACTACAACTATGTCAAAACATTTTAGACATGCTAGTTTTGTTCTTCCATTGCATAGACCAATTTCATCCCTTTAGGATCAATTTGCATATTCACCTCATCCTTTTAGGATTAGATTGCATACTCAACTTCATTCCTTTAGGGTCAAATTACATTTCAATGTTGTCCAAATCATTTATCCAACCATTCGAACATTAGAATTGAGCCTTGGACATCTAAAGAGGTCCCTAAAAATTAGTCTTCCTAAGGTTGAAACATAAGGAGAAATTGTCAAAGTTTGACTACATCATAAATACAAACTTGGATCAAGAGACCTTGATATCTTTTCCAAATCACTCACAATTCGGGTTTAATACTCATAAGTCTAGTTTAAGTCCTTTTTTTCAAAGGGAGTCTCAACTCACGAGCTCACTTTAATCAATCATTTCTTCTACATCAACACTCCAAGGTCTCGATAAATCCAACTAGTGCTTTGATAAAGTCATTAGTAGACATTAGTACCCTCTTAGAGATATCATGTATATATTGTAAACCTAGTTGATCTAGGTGAGGTATAATTGCATGAATAAAAAGTATGAATGTGTGAAGAGTAGATTATGAACACGATATACATTATGATGCGTGATTGAAGGAGAAAGAACGTAAGTTTTAGAGACTGTCCTAATTCATCTTGAAAACAATTTTGTGACAAGAGGGAAGTGAAGTGCGTACCTATATGATACAATCATCATAAGAAGTAGAAGTGCAATAATCAAAGGTGTGAACTTCAATGCCAGTTTTTTAGGTCGTAGAAGGATTATCATACTGTATTTATCTCTGAGTTTGTTTCTCAGTTCAGGGAGTAGTTTCTTCCTTGGGAGTGACCCTAAAACAAAGTCAGAAGGAAGTATTAGCTTTCTTGGGAGTGACTCTAAAGTAAAATCTTCAGGGAGTAGTAGCTTCCTTGGGTTGTAGCCCTAAAACAAAGTTTGCAGGGAGAGTTGCTTCCTTGGGTTGTCACCCTAAAAAAAAGTTGTAATTTTGAGCTTCATATATTGTGAGTTAATCCTCACTGTGGTTTTTCCCTTGTTGGGTTTCCCACGTACATCTGGTGTTATGTGTTGTGCATTGTGTTGATCTTTCATGTTTATGTTAATACTACAATGCTTAAGTGTTAATCTTCTTTGGAGGATTTGATTCACCCCCCTCTCAGTATCATGGTTTGTCCAACACCTGGGTCCCTCCAGAACCCTAAGGTTCTTGTTGCCAAGACTCTAGCCCCCCAGTCCCATAAGAAGAAAGTTGTCAAAGCCCTCTCAGGCACTAAGAAGAAGACTCCCTCCCCGACAGGCCCTTTTGAATTACCCTCCCCTATTGGTGGTGTGTCTGGGTCCCCTGGCCAAGCTCAAAAGATGCTAGCTAAGGGCCTATGTGACCTTAAGAATAATCCTACTCATTCTGGTGAGACAAAGCAAGAGAGAGATAGGAGTGTGCTTTCTAAGTCTGAGAAGTCTACTAGGAAGAAAGGTAAGAAAAAGTCTGTTGGAGAAGAGGCTAAGGAGCTCTCCTCTAAAGGTTGTCAAAAGGATATTCAAGAGAAGGTTGAAGAGGAGGTTGTGAAGGGGAAGGAGAATGTAGTCAAGGGAAAGACCAGTGGTAATACTCTTGTTGGAAGGCCTAGTATCTGCAGCTTCAGCAGGATGATAGGTGCAAAAACTCCTGTGGTGAAAATAGTTGATTAAACTTCTACCTTGGGCCGTAAGGAGGAAATTGAAATTAAGGAAGTTAAGCTAACCCCAGAGCAGTTGGTTTTCCAGGAGGGAGCTATTCTGTTTGAGGAGATGAACAACTCCTATTATGACACTGAGGAGGAGGATGTTGAGACTAATTATGCTCGTAATATTATGGATTCTCTAATCAAGGAAGTGGCTAGTATGGACAAGTGTGATAGCTTTAGTTAGATCAAGAAGGACATGGCATATCTAAAAGATATGATGACCTCCCTCGAAGACAATATGAGGGTGATGGCTACCTTGTGCTCTAAAGTGACTCATCGGGTTGCTACCTCTTTGGTGCTCTTGAAGGACATTCACGATGACAATCATGGTGAAGAGAAGACCTCTACGAAAAAATATGAACTTGGAATCCTCATGGAGCATTGCAACATGCTTCTTAAATAGTTTATGTTGTCTTTATTTTTGGTTATGGTATTGTATAAACTCTAATATGTATATTATTTGTTAGTTTGTTGTTGTTCGGTTGTTGGTGGCCTACTGGCCTATTTTGCTGCCCTTGTGTCCTTTTGTAAAATGGATCTGCACTCTGGTTTGCAACTTACCATAATGAAAAACATGTATTACAACAATAGGTATGTCTCTTCTGCTCTATACTATATTCTCCTCTATCTATCTTCTTTATGTCTTATCTATCTATTACTATTTCTACTATTCTTATACATAAGAGTACAATAGGGACGTGTCCCTTACAAAATGAGTATGTTCCTACTAGGCCTAGTTAGCCTTATACTACGCATTTCCTTTGCAACCATTTCTAGTGGCTTCTAATCTCTGCACTAGCTACTGCCAACATCATCCCCCCTTTGAAACCATGTCTTGTCCTTAAGACATGCAAAAACTAATTGGCTGGAAAGATATTTTTGTATATGATCTTGAGTTGGACCAGTGTGGTATCCCATTGATTCTTTGTCTATTGTAGTATCTATACTTTCCCATGTTTTTAAATCAATGTTTTCTCTACCTCTGTAATGATTATGGGGATTTGGATCCACTGTGTGTTCTTCTTCTCTTCCCCTAGGATACTAGTCATATGTGCCAATATGAGGCTTACTACTTCTTGCAACTATTTTATTTGGCCTTTGATGTCTTCTCTTTGGTCTTGCACTTGTTAGAGTTGAGTATGGATTGATTCAATTTGTGCTCTAACTGTCCCATCCATATCTTGCATTAGGTCATAGGTGCTAGCCAATTGCAGAAGTTGGGCTTCCAGTTGATCTATGTGATTCTTTAGGCCCTTTGTCGATATTGGCCATTGGAGATAGAACTAACATAGTGTATTGATATTAGTTATCGTTTGTTGTATGATGCCTATCTCTCCTTCTAGTTGTGTGTGTGTGTTGTGGCATACTTCTTCCTAGCCTCATCCATTCTACTTTTATTTAGTTCCACTATCACCTAATTTCTGATACTTGTGGCCTAAGTGTTAATTTCTATTTCCACTCCATCCATTAGAATTTTTAATTATTGGCTCAATGGGAGTGGTGTATCTCTCTTCAACTAGGGTAGCTTATTTTGAATTGAATCTATGGACTCCTTTAGCTCCTTCACACTATCCACATGTTGTTTCAATATTTCTTCCCAGGTTTTTTTGTGAAATATATCCCCTAATTGGAACTTCTAGATTGGGGAAATATTTGTTAAGTCTACTTATGTTTCTATTAGAGGTAGTTGTAGTAGTTGAGGTGTAGGCATTGGTTGTATCTTCTTTTGTTGCACTAGAAAGTCTTTAATATACTGTATAAGAGAGGTTGCTGTAGAAGAGGAGGCCCTTGGCAGAGATGGTGCTTGTTGTTGTGGTCCTTCAACCTGATAACTATGTGGTGGGCTACCTTCGGAAGGTGTAATGTGTTCCTGTTGACTCTTTTCCTCCTCTTCCATCAGTGCTTGATAAGCTTTTCTGGTGACATCAACTATTTATTTCTGAATTTTTATTTTAACTTCCTCATTCAAACTCATTAGGGTGTCTACCTTTTGTTTTAACCTAAGTTAATTTGCCTGTAGCTTTACTAGCTTATCTTTCTATGCTAGAGACAAGTTGGAGTCGATCTCCTCTAATACCTTCTTCCTTATTTCTTCTTCTAGCTCTATCACTTTTTATCTCTTCTTATGGATGATGGAGGCTAGATTAGTGGTGAAGTTTTCTATGATGTTGTCTAAGGTGTCCTCAGACACCCTTAGATGGAGGATAATTTCTTCTTCAATTACTGCTTTATTTTCCTCTCCTACGTTATTATACTTTTTTGCAGCTTGCTTGAGCACTCCTTTGTTATTTCTGTTGCGGTTAAAATATCAACATCCATTACATCTTCTTTCATTTCCTCTTGTATATTTATTTCCTCCATTGTTTGTTTAGTACTTCTTGTTGTCCTCTTTTGTGGTGGTCGTCAAACTTCCTGTAGTTCCTCCTCTTTTTTTTCTTCCCCTACCACAGCCTGTATTATGTTTCTTTTAACCCCTTGTTTTTGCATGGTTGGCTTTTTCTTTTTCTCTGCACTCATTTGGAAGAGTATTTTTTAGACTTCTTCCATCGAGGGGTCCTTTTCCAAGGGTTGTGGAGTAGAGATAGATTTTGTTTGACATGATGTTCCTTTCCCTATCGTGGCTTGTGATCCTTGATCCCCCAAATGCAATCTTCTTGATCTTCATGTTTGCGGTGTAGTGGAGCTTGTCTATGGTGGATCTTGGAGTGGGATTCCCTATTTCTCATGTAATATATCCTTATTCTTTTCCACATGTTCCTCCACATCCCTGTTATGTTGCTTATCCATGAACTCTTGATAAGTCCCAAATCTCTCTACATTCTGATCTTTTAGTTTTTTGAGCAAATTTTGAGAATATGACCGATTAGATCATTACTTACTTCATATGGGAGTCTAAGGATCCAAGAAACCCTAGGATCTACTACCTCCATCAGTGTGAAATCCTTATCCACCAGAAACACTATATCTTTTGCATATTTCTTCACCATGTCATATGAAATTATTTCCCTATTTTGCATTTGTTGTTGTAGGGCTTTGAAAAACCCCTAGTATGTTATAGTATATGATGTTGTGTCCTTTAATTGTTAGACATGATATTTGATTTGTGTAGATACTAGTATATGTGTTTGCCAAGCTTTACTAGAGAAAGATGACAGTGCATTCATAAAGTAAAAGGTGAGGCATATGATAAAAGTACCATAATAGAATTGATAGTGCACATTCTTGGTCTTTTATAGGTTTTCCATTAGCTACTCACAGACGACCTCACACAAATCAAAATATTTTCCTTCAACCACCATCTGATATGCAATGTGGATAGCTCTGTTAGTTTCTAAGTCCTCCTGGTTGGCATAGTAAATTTTATAGGCGATACCCATGATGGCATACCGCTCTGCAGGGTTTGTAATTTCTTTGACATTTAGGATTCTCCCATCATATTAGCCCCAGTGAGCTTTGTAACCTTCTCAATCTTGATTTCTTTCTTCAATGACATGTCTCTTGTAGCGCTAAGCCCTATCACCACTTATATTGCCTACTTTGTTATCTAGTAGGGTTTGTCCAAATAAATGAATTCATCATGAATTATGCTCAGTATGATTTGAACGCATCCATGCTCCATGGAGAAATCAAGGTTGTCCTTCCATATGTTGAGCTTCTTCTTCTCAATCTCCTGGTATTGCAGTAGATATTTGGTCTGGTCATGTTGGAGGAGTGTTCTTCGAAGCTCCTCAAACTTCATACGATCTATCTCTAAAATTGACACATGAATATATTCCACACATCCTCTGTATATAACATATGGTGGAATGGCAGAGAAAGTTCCATCTGGATCAACCTCCATCACCTTGTAAGGGAATTTCTTGTATTTTGGGTGAGGTTTGTTAGAGACATCGATCAAAATTGGAGTTTCCATTGTCACTATGTATTTAGCTAGGGTTTAGTTTATTTTTAGAGTATATTTTGAGCTTGCGAGTACTTAGGATGCAAAATGGTATTGAAGTATATTGTGAGATCTATCATTTATAGTTGTAACAATGTCCTTTTTAATTTATTGCATTGTCTCATTTGTGTTTTCATGGGATTTATAGTCGTTACTTTTCCATAGCTTTCTTCCTTAATGGTATTTATTTTTATGGTAACTATAGTACATATGTTACATACAATAGAAATATGAATTTCCTAATTTTTTCTGTATTCTACCGGTTGGTGGTAGTGCTTCAATCTAGCTCCATTTACATACCTCGCATTAATGTTCCATCAAGTGTTTTTAGCCTAACAATGTAGGATTAAAAAGTCTCATGAATGTAATATGGTCCCAGCCACCTGACTTTTAATTTGCCTAGTTTCTTGAATTTATTGTCATACAACAAAACTAAGTCATTTTTGCGGAATGTTTTTAGGCAAAAAATTCTATTATGCCATGCTTTTTGTCTTCTCTATTCTAGGTTTTGGTGGTATACTGCCATTAGTCTATTTTCATCTAATTTCTCTAGATCTTCTATTCTTTGTGCTAACGATTCTTCTTCATTTAGGCATAGAGCAAGTGTGGTATGCAAATTTGGGATAATAAAATTTATCAGCAATATAGCATTCATTCCATATACTAACTCAAATGAAGTGAATTTTGTTTCTCTTTTATGAGATGTCCAATATGCCCATAGGACTGCAGGAATTTTGATGTGCCAGTCTGTTTTATTTCCACTACACATTAATGTTGTTCCAATGATCTTGTTTAGTGTTTTGCTTATGTCATTAGCTTGGGGATCATATGGGAAATTTTGTTATGAGTAATTATAAATCTATTCAAAAGTTCCACAATTACCTTGTTTACAAAATGTTTACCTTGATCACTTGTTATGTTCAATGGACACCCAAACCTTGTGATTATGTTCTCGTCTAGGAACTTTGTAGTAGTCTTTATGGTACAATCCCTTGTTGGCTCTGCTTCTGCCCATTTTGTTAAATATTCCACTCCTATAATAATGAATCTTACCTTTGAATGCTTTAAGGGAGGGTCAATTGGTCCTATGAAATCAATAGCCCATTTTTTAAATGGTACTTGGGCTATTACTAGTCTTAAGGGCATCTCATCCCTTGTTGTAGGTCTTCCTGTTCGTTGACATATATCACATTGTTTAACATATTACTTTACATCATTATGAAGAGTTGTCCACCAAAGTTCTGCTAATTTTATTATTTTTGTGGTAGCTTCTCTAGAGTTATGTTCACCTGATATTCCTTCATGGGCTTTCATTAGTATAACACTTCTTGATTCACTAAATTCCCATTCCATGCTAACTATTAAGGACTAGTAGTGTTTAAAGACACTTAGGGGATATCATCAAATCACAAAGGCTTTATTCTACTAGGTCTACCCCTAAATAAGACTAGCTTTATAGTTGTGGAAAGGATTAAGGACAATAATCTTCAAACATGAATATGCTCTAGAATGATTATATAGATTTTGATTCCTTTTAGTGCACCAACTGAAGTCTTCCTAGCATGCTTCAAGTGAATGATTGATCAAATGAATCTTGGATGTGCGTGCATGATGAATGCATATTGAAATGTCTTTAAGTACTAAGACATAGGGACAAATTGTGTGAAACATATACTAAGTTAGCTCCTAATAGTTATAAAATGGGTGGGAGTAAACAAATTTTGAATTTAAAATTTGAAAATCAAGGCTTATTGTGGGTGCAAGATTGATATTGCACCTAATGAATTGACTCAAGATATGTAAGCATTAATGTAGAAGCAAGGAATAGATGTCTAGATATAGAGGGAAATAGTGGGCATAATAAATGTCAATGATATGTGGTTATATGTGTGGATATGTATATAAGATGGTGCTAAGTATGGAAGAATGTATAAATGAGCAATAATATAAGAGAATCAACCCAACCTTATACAAGAGTGCAACATTTATTGATATGTAATTGTATTCAATCATTCTATGAAAATGAGCCCAAAACTAAATGGAATTGACATTAGTGTGTAGTTTTCACCATTATAATACTATTTAAAATTTTGCTATATAATATTTTTCTATGATGTATGCCAATAATAATATGAATAAATAATATTTATAACAATAAGGTCTCATGTGGTTGTTTAACTAAGTTTATTTAGCAATTATTGCTCAAATATTTTAGGAGCTATTTTTAGAGTTAGTGGTTCAATGATTTTTTATTTTTATCCTTATTTTAAGTAGTGAAATTCTATTTCTTTTTTACCATTTAAATTTTAAAAAATAAATATGCAAAACATGAGGGAATAAAATAAATGCAGCCATATGGTACATTTTTTATTGAACATTTACAACTTAATTCTAATTCTTAAATTGTAACAACTCTACCATTATAAAAGAAAATTCTAAAATATATTTTGTGTTTAATAAAAATTTACATGAGACCACTTTTATTACAAAATTTAGTTAAACAACCACATAAAATTACTCTCTAACTCATTCAATATTTAATAAAAGCATCTTTTGTTTTATTTCTATTGTTCATAAAATGGATTTAATAAACGGGAACAAAACAATGCACCAAACTTTTGAGAACTAAACAATAAATAAACAACAATCAATTGTTTCCAAAGCACAATCCAAATTGTTTGGATCAAAGGATGTATACTTACATCGTAATTAATGAATAGATTAAAATCACTTTCACTGTTTCACATGACCTTAAGAATTGTATGTGTTGATACATTCTTTACTCACGCACACGATGTGTTATACAACGAAGCCTTACAGCAGTCAGATGGAATAAAATCACTTTCGCATGACCTTAACAAATTGGATGATTTGAAATAGGTGGGCATTACACGCACATTGTGTGCGGGTATTCTATGTATGGAAAGCTTAAGGCGGTTGCTACAAGTATTCAACGACAGCAGAAAGAGCAGATATCCATAGTTATTCCTTGTAGTTGTTACTGGCTTGGTTTCAATAGTTTAGCATCTATTGGGTTATAGATGGTTTAGTATTTCGTTGGTATCGGTGGTATGCGGTATTCTATGCATTAGAGAATGACATCTAATTAATATTTCGATGGTGAGGAAGTCGCTACACTGTTATAGGTGGTATTGGAAAACATAAAACACTAATGTGTTGAGGAGTGGAGAGAACCAAAAAGTAAGAGGGTTCTCTCCAAAGCTATAAGGTCGGGCTTAAATTGACCTGCTTAGGTGGTCACATATTTCCGTCAGTTCATTAATACCCCTCCTCCATAACTGTTTATTCCCTAAGCGAGAATGTTTTGTGGAATACAGAAGCAAAGCCATTATACTCTCTGTAGAATCTTGACAGAGGAAGCAAGCGTTTGGAAGCAAGACAGAATTGATATTTTATTTAGCTTCGATCTATTCTGTGGAATAGAGTTTTCTGATTCATTCGTGAGAGGTTGGAGCGAATGTCCACCGTCCCGTGTAAGAGTTATTTGTGCCACTCTAGACAATTTTGAAACCTAAATGTAAATGTAAATTTTATTTCATCTTTATGAAACATTTCAATTGATCATATCATAACTAATAATATTTTCTTTTTTAAATCTATATTAGCACTTGCACTGTATGTGTGCAACGAATTTGGGATAGGTTATTTGGAAAGTTAAAAAACAGATATATAACAGTACTTTAGAATTAGGAAGTTGTAATTTCTACTTGAAATACATATGTACATGCAATGATATATGTTTTAGACAATATATCAACCATTGGGTTTTCTTCACACCATTCAGATTTTCTTCACTGAAAATGTTAGCAAAGTCACTAATTTACCTATGCTAAGTGCGACATAAAGAGAAGAATTGTCTTATTTGACGAGGCGCTATGTCTAACTTTTTCCTAGGAGATTTATTTTTGGCTGTCCCCTAATTTAGCAGCTGGCTTTGTTTCCTTTTGTTTATAGATTTATTTTATTATTTCATGGAATGCTTTGAATGAAAGAAAAATAAGTTTTACATGACGTTATCACTTAATAATTTATCATTAAAAAAGAAAGAGTGATCTAAAAACACAAAAAGAACACACATTTGAATAAAAAGTATTTTATAGTTTACACTAAACTAAATGTGTGGTTCCATGGAGGGGGCTTCCTAAATTATCCCAGAGATGCTGCTGAGATTTTTTAGGAGTATTTTAAAGCACGTGGTTCCAATAATTTAGCATAGATTTTCTAGGAAGCTGGGTCACATGATAAATTTTTAAAACTTAATTGGTGGAGGAAAGTTTCAGCGCCACCCAACTCAAAATGAACAATCTAAAAAGTAGCTGCTCCTATTTTGAAGGAAAATAATTTATAGAGTAACAATAATTTTTGGGTTTCATAAAACCCATTCTCCACAAAAATAAATCCTCTAACAACTCCATCTATAGAATATTCATTTTTTTAATTTTCTTCCTTATTTTATTACATAGAATTTTGAGCAACCAATACTATTGTACCAGTCTCTGCTGCTTCCTTTCTGCCAAAACCTACTTTAATAGACTGACTTCTTTCAAAATATAATTTTCCTATAATTATTATGGTCCCTGAGCAATAGGATTAGACACTACATATCATCAAGGCCAAACGATTTATTAAAATGGTCCATATACAGTTTTTTTCTGCTAAATAAGTTTAGTTATTTATCGTTTAGCAGTACAACCGGTGGAAATTCCTTGTCCGAGAAGAAAATTTTCGACGCAGGAATTCCCAGAATCAGAACTGGCATTTTTTAACCGGGCAGCCTTTAAAATAAGAGCAGTAAGTAGACCAACACAGATGGTCTATTTGAAGATTTGAGTTTTTAGTTCTTTAGTTTTTGTGACACATTTAAAAATTTATAATATCTTTTTTGTGGTTTTTACTTTGAAAAATGAAAAATCTAACAAATACCGACTTCTTTAATTCCTAGGCGGTTTTTAATGATTCGGGGCATATTGAATTGTTTGTGGAAACGCCTCAGCACTATCGGAGTAAAAACGGAATAAAAGCTGCCATAATGAACCCTATCGGTTAATTATGTTTGGTTTTAATTTGAAAATAGTACACTAGAATCTTAGTGAAATTAATGTGGGAAATATGTTTTATATCTTTTTCTTTTATTCAAATTTTAATTTGTTACATCTCTCTTTTTGGAACTGATTATGCTATTTACTTTTATTGCAAGTTTCAGTAATATAATATGTTGTGGACGACATGGGAACTCATGATTTATTATACAAAGTTAGTTCTATGAAATTTTAGAATCTATTGATTATGATCAATGTGATATTGTAGACTAAATGTCCTTTTTGTTAAGAGAAATGATGTTTGGATATATTATGCTTTGATTTGGAACATAGGTGCTTTGACCACAAAATTGTATGTGAGACTGTCGTTGCAGGAACAGGTGGACCATGTTCGACAGGAAGAGAAAGTATCTTTGAGAGAGAGTATAGACTCTAGAAATTAACCATGGGTGTTTGTTACTGAAAATGCCAAACAGGTAGATAAACCTTGAAGCCATCAATTTAGTCTTGTTTTTCGATTGGGATAGTTTAAGACTAGATGTCGACGTCTGAAGATAAGGTGTAGCACCCTTTTCGTAAGTCGTCATATAGAATTTTGGAATCGATTTGATTGTCGCAAGTCCACCAAAATGAGTCGTCTTATATAGATGATTATTATTTCATTTGTAGGTTAATAGATGAACCTATTTGTGGCGAATTGGTGGATCACGTTTCGTAGTCGAAAGATGCGAGAAGTCGTTTTATGCGTCAAACAATTTAGAAACCTTGTGATGCGTTACGACCAATCTGTCATGATTGTCGTCAAAACGCGTTGATCATGTGTTGTGAATTTATTCCCTTTTGTAAATCGACGGAAGTCGAATGTGAAGTCGATTTATGCTTTAATTGTTTTGGTCGTCATTTGGAAGGATATTCCGAAATCGTTTTAGTCATAACTTGGCTAACGGGAGGTATTTTCTTCAGTCTGCTTGATGTTGGTTTCTCATCGAGTCAAGTGGTTTTCGCCCAAGCTCTGTCGGTTGGGACGTTATGCTTTGCGAATACGTCTTTTTCTCTTCGAGTTTATGACTTGAGTTGTCTTAGATCGAACCCACACTTTCTTTCTTTAGTCGGTTTTGATTCTTTACCTCTTTTCGACCTTGGAGCCACCTTGTGCATTTATTAGATATCACCTTGTGAGAGTTTCACTCCGCTAGCGATGATAGGTAGCATTTGTTGAAGGTTAGAAGTCTCCTTGTGTATAGGCATGTGCCGGCCGTGAGTTCAATGCATATTCTCCTTCGTCGTGGGGATAAAGGCATGAGTGCGGTGGTTGTTTAGAAACTAAAACCACAGAGAAAGAGACCAGGAATCTTCTTTGCTGTGGTCGCGTAGGAGGTTATGCGGTTGGGATTAAAGTATAACCGTTAAGTTAGTGCAGATGCTCCACCATCGTTGAGGGTGCAATGGTATCGGTGTTGCTGTTGTTTAGAATCATTTAGACTGCAGATATAGACCAATCCCCTTCTTCACTAAGCTCGGTAAGAGTGATGTCGTGGAGAATATAGTGGAACCGGACATGAATGCTTCTTACTCCTTCATCGAGGGCGCGTGAGGACAGTGGTAGTCGGTGGTTAGAATTTGAAAAACCGCAGTTAGAGGAGAGTCTTTTTCTTCGCTGTGCTGTGGGAGTTATGCTGTGGAGAATAAAAGTGTAACTGTTGAAATTAATGTGGATGCTCCATCTTCGTGGAGGGGGCTGTGGTTGTTAAGAAACCAAAGAAACCGCAGTAGAGAGGGGGCAGTTTAGAATTGAAAACAAGAGTTAAATGGAAGATATACTCCATCGACGTGGGAAGAGCATAGTTTTGTTGGAGACTGTCGCTGTTTAGAAAGAAGAAAAAAATGGTAGAGAGGATTGAGGGGAGTCTTTGGCATTTGCTGTGCTGGACTAGCAGAGTAGATAGTGTTTAGAAAACTGGAGGAGGCACGTCTTGCTAGAAGAGAATGTGGATAGGTGTGCATAGAGTTGAGAGTCTGCAAAGATCGCTGGGAACTTGCCACAACAGTCTTCAACTCTGTCGACAGGTTTTTTTCCCATTCTCTTCTTTTTCACAGTTTAGGTCAGTAATTGTGTCTCATCTATGCAAGGATAATGTAATACGTTTACAACGGTTAGAATATGATGACAACATCATACTACTGTGATTTCTGTGTGACGTTAATCAATAAAATTGTATCATTGCTGTGTTTTGGTATTTAAAACCTCAGAAATAGTTTCATTGCTGTCTTTTGGTATTCGAGAACTCAAAAACTAGATCATTGCCTATCATGAACGACACTGTATGATGATAGAACACAGTTCTCAATGTACACACATCTATGAATGATCATTGTATGATGCAAATGTAAACTACATTCTACAAACGGTTGGAAATGACATATGTTTTAAGAGTTTCCTTTAAGATTGTATTATCAACTTAAAACTATCTTTTGTGCATTTGAAACAATAGCTCCATAGCAGGAAACCACATTGCTCCACGTGCATGTTGTGTAGGAATTTAAAACCTCAGATTTAAAGCATGTTTTGACGTAAACTTTAGTGTGTTTGACAGCTGAAGATGTAGTTGTAACTAGCTAGTGTCTTATTCGTCTTTTATCTTTAGTTAGAGGTCGACCATGTGTTTGATCATCTCTAATGTCATAAGAAAGATTCCAAACCCTTTATTATCTTATATACGACTCTTATCTCAATGAACCATGCGAAACTATTTGACTTGGAAAGGGGAATAGAAAGTTAAAGTATTAGTATTGGTCGAAAGCCGTCATGGTTTGTAATGAACAAATAGGGTGGGAAAAACCTGCATTTTGAGTCTAGATTATGTTGCATGCGATGGTTCTAGTGTCGTTTTTATTTTGTAGACCTTTATAAGTCTAAAACCCTTAAAGTCTGGGATAACGGGAAAGTGTTTTGTATACTTGGGTATGTTGTATAAACATGGGAACAGAAAAGCTAAGTTTGAAACCACTTAGGAGTGAGTGTTATTAAACGATGTTTTATATGAATATGGGATTATGAAACTATAAACTCGGGATTAGAGTAAACGTTGCGCCATGCGCTTTTGCAGGAGAAAATCCTAAAACCTTGAGGTCATCGAGGTCAACATTTGTTTAAACCTTTCAAATAGGAAACTGTAGGATTTCGATCAGTTCAAGTCGAGTAGGGTGGGTGAACTAAGTTCATGCATTCTTAGAACGCTATTTAAAAACAAAATCCTTTGGCCAAGGTGGTGCACGACCCTCAAGTGCATGGAATGTTCACTGTGACTGGATGGCGTTTCTTGTGGAGAGTCATGCATGACTAGAGGATATCTAGGGATCTGTACGATAACAAGACACGTAAGTTACAACACCAGAGCTCAGATGGAAAACACTGATGGTTATCCGAAGTCTATCCTCTTGAGTAAGGTAGGGCCACTTCCGGTTAGGAAGGAGTGTAGGAGACCGACAGTCTGTGGTTGGAGGTTAAGCTCCTTGAAGATACTTTCTCTTCCAAATACTGAGGATTGCCGAGTCTTGAATGTGATGGGTTGACAATTGAGATGCATGTTAATGGTATGTTTCCAATATTTTATTTGTTTCAAGAAAATTTCAAATTGTTAGAAAATAAAATGTTTATTGTATATCATTTCTTTCAGTTTTATGAAAATGAAATCATGTTTATGTTAAAGTGAAAAATGTTATACTTGGTAGTAGATAAGTTCTTTTGTATTTGATTACCTAGTAAAGAAAAAAAAATTACCTTTGTTAAAACCTAGTTTTTCTAGTCAAATCGGATATGGATGTTACATATGGTATCATAGCTAACCAGGTTCAGCACTAGGGCTGATGAGTCCACTACCCTGATTAGGAAATCAACATTATGCGGGTAGCTAATGATTTGATTTATTGTGCCAGGATGGTATACATCAAGAAAACCGCAAGAAAATCCTTCGTGGGTAAGAAGCGTTATCTGCAAGCTAAGCAGAAACGACTTGCGATGATTAAGACCATTGAGAAAACTAATGATGAAAATGACATTTGGCTTGATGATATGGAAACCTTAGCCAATGCAATGTCACGACTTAAATGAATGAGGAGAGAACTCCTAGAGGGAGCAGCGACGACAGCTCGAATCATGATCAACTGCTGCCCCAATATTGTACCTAATAGTGTACCTGTTAGTGTACCTGGGAGTGTACCTATTAGTATACCCATGATCACTAGGGATCCTCGTGTAGTACCTAGAGCTGAGATCATTGAGCTATCTTCTGATAGTGAGTCTGAGGGGTATACACCTCGTGATTATGTGTCAGACAATGAATCCGAAGGTTACACTCCACTAGATAATATCGAGTAAAAACATGAGATATGTCTATCTCTAATGATGTTGAAACAATTTTGCAAATTGAATAAAGACAAAATTTTGGTTTGAGAACAATTATGATTATGATCAATTGTTGTTTTCTTTTGATGTTATATAATATGATAAGCATAAAACTGATTAGTATATGTTTAAACAGGTGAGAAACTAACCTATCATGGACCAATCAGAGTTTAATGAGGGGGAGGATCGGGAAGGTCATAACTCTCGGGAAAACTCCACTGACAAGTTGGATAGGATTCTAAACATGCTTACTAAAACCAAGGAAAGGTTGAACAAACTGGAAAAGAAAATGGATGAAATTGGCAACACAGAGGGTGAAAATGAGAACTCACATTATACAAGCAAGAGTAAACATTGGGAAAATGGCACGTCAAGTGAAAATCCTGACGACAGTGAAGTCCAAAGAAAAACCAAGGATAAACTTGCATTAGAGTTATCTAAGGATATGAAGAAGGTTAACACTCCAAAGTTCGATGGAACGAAAACTGGAGATGCAGCAGAAGCATGGTTAACGGAGATGGAGAAATATTTTGAGATCAGAAATTACTCTAAGGTTACTAAAGCCATGTGGGGAGCATATCAGCTATCTGGGGAAGCGTCCACTTGGTGGATGAATAAGAAAATGGAGCTGGAATTAAGTCCCTTAAAGGTGACATGGAATGAGTTCGTAGAACTATTCTGAAAACGGTGGTTACCTCAGTTATATTTTGATCAGAAGTTAACAGATTTCCAAAACCTCAGGCAAGGTGAACTATCTGTGGTCGAGTATGCAGAAAAATTCACTAGACTACTGAAGTATGTTCCTCAATACCAAAAGGATGAAAGATTCTGAATTAGAAAATTCATCATGGGACTCAATCCTCAGATCGGCGGTGAGGTGGAGATGCATGGTCCAAGCACAATGGATCAAGTTTATGAAAAGGCAATTAAACAAGAGTAGAAGATCAAATCTATCTCTGCTTACCATGATAAGAAACGCAAGAAGTTTGATAAGAACTACAACGATCAGTCATATAAAAGGAAAAATGAGAAGGGATATGGAAATAGGAGGTTTGATAAGGGAAATTGAAAGAATCAAGGGGGATTTGGTAATGAGTGAAGAGGTGAAGATTATAAGAGAAATGTTAATTTTAAGAAAAATGTTGATTCTGCAAGTAGGCCATCTGAGAAGCGAGGACCTATAGGAGGATGCTTTTCTTGTGGAGGAGATCATTATGCCAACTGTTGCCCTAACAAGAAGCAGAATGGGAAGCTTAGGAACACGGAACTTCCTTCACAACAAGAAGCATTTCAGCAAAGGATTCATGCCGCTCTTGACAATCGACAAGCGGAGTATCAGATCACCCCTATTGAGATGACAGGTACCTTATTTGGAGTTCCTGTTTCTATTCTATTTGATACTGGTGCAACAGAAAATTTTGTGTCACCTAGAGTCTTAAGTAAATTTTCTAGAAAAGCTGGTTTTATGTCAAAACCATGGACAGTTGAGTATGCAAATAACTCGAAGGCTTAGGTAGAGCAATGTTTGTTCAAAGCTAAGATTGATGTTTCTAACTTCACCACTGAGGCAAATTTATACGTAGCGCCTTTAGGGTCCTACGATGTCATCTTAGGAATGAATTGGTTGTGGAAACATCGAGCCAAGGTAGATTGTTTTCATAAAACCATTGAGTGTCTAGATGAGACGGGCAAAATAGTAAATCTTCAAGGAATTCAAAGAGAAATAAGGATTAGATCCATTTCATCAAAACAATTAAAACGGGCTAGGCGAAAGGGATGTCAACTTTTTGCAGTCAAAATGGACCTAGTAGAGGAAACCTTGGAGAATCAAACATTTGAGGAAAAATATCCATATCTATGCAATTTCAGGGATGTATTTCTCGAGGAGCTACCAGGCTTGTCTTCGAAAAGAACTTTTGACTTTGGCATAGATATTAAACCAGGATCGGAGCCAATCTCTAAAGCTCTGTATCGTATGACTACCACTGAACTTATGGAGTTAAAAGCTCAGTTGCAGGAGCTATTGTCTAAGAATCTAATTAGGCCAAGTGTATCACCATGGGAAGCCCCGGTTATTTTTGTCAAAAAGAAAGATGGAACTCTAAGGCTGTGCATAGATTATAGGATGCTTAACAAGGCGACAATAAAGAACAAGTATCCCTTGCCACGTATTGATGATCTATTTGACCAAATGCGTGGTGCATCAGTTTTTTCTAAGATAGATCTGAGATCTGGATACCATCAGTTAAGGCTGAAAGATGAAGATATTCCCAAGACAACATTTAGAACGAGGTATGGTCATTATGAGTTCACAGTGTTACCATTTGGATTGACCAATGCACCGGCTGCTTTCATGAATCTCATGAACAGTGTTTTCAGAGATTGTCTTGATAAGTTTGTGCTAGTTTTTATTGATGATATTCTGATTTATTCCAAATTGTCTTGATAAGTTTGTGCTAGTTTTTATTGATGATATTATGATTTATTCCAAAAATGAGGAGGAGCATAGACAACATCTTCAAATAGTCTTGCAACGATTAAGAGAACACAAACTGTATGCAAAACTCTCAAAGTGCACCTTCTTTTAGAAAGAAGTGCAGTATTTGGGGCACATAATATCAGCCGATGGGATATCAGTTGATCCATCCAAAATAAAAGCTATAATGGAATGGCTTGAGCCTTCCAATGTGTCAGAGGTACAAAGTTTCATGGGATTGGTAGGGTATTACAGGAAATTTGTGTTGAATTTCTCAAGTATTGCTAGCCCAATTACCTCCTTGCAGAGAAAAGGAAAAAGGTTTGTTTGGACGGATGAGTGTCAAAAGGCTTTTGACTTGTTAAAATAAAAATTAACAACTGCTCCAATTCTGAAAGTTCCTGATCCTGAGGGAGAGTTTGAGGTTATCACTGATGCCTCCGGGGAAGGATTGGGGGGTGTGCTTATGCAAGATGGCAGGGTAGTAGCCTATGAGTCAAGGAAGTTGAAAAACTATGAGCAGAACTACACTCCTCATGACTTAGAAATGGCAGCAGTGATTCACGCCCTTCAGATGTGGCGACATTATTTGTTGGGAAGGACTTTTATTCTAAAATTCGATCATCAAAGTCTTCGCTACATATTTACACAACCTAATCTCAATGCAAGGCAAAGGAGATGGTTGGAATTAATATCAGATTATGACTTTGAAATTTCTTATATCAAAGGCAAGGAAAACTGAGTAGCTGATGCCTTAAGCAGAAGAAGGCACATAGCCTCTATAAACTCCATACATGCTAACTTTAAAGACTTAGTAATGCAAAACTTATCTGGAGATGAGTATTATGAACAAGTGAAACATGCTCTGCACTTAAACCCTAAGGACCCAAGATATGACGGATTTAGTTTTGAATCCAATGGATTGATGAGATTCAAGGGAAGAATCTACGTTCCTGATTTAGTAGAACTTAGAAACCTTGTGTGGAAGGAAGTTCACTGTGCTCCTTACTCTGGACACCCTGGTGTAACAAAACTGTTAGCAGATGTCAAGCTGCTATATTTCTAGAAGGGAATGAAAAGTGATGCTGCAAAATTTGTAGCTAGCTGTTTGGAATGTCAGAGAGTTAAAGCGGAACACCAACATCCTGCTGGATTGTTATACCTGCATGATATTCTGGAATGGAAATGGCAAGTTGTTAGTATGGATTTTGTCCAGGGGTTACCAATGTCTAAGAATAGGCATGATGCAATATTGGTTGTTGTGGATAAACTAACCAAGGTCGCACATTTCATACCAGGAAATTTGACGGATGGAGCTCATCTTTTGGCTCAGAAATTTGTGTAAGAAATTTTTAGATTGCATGGTGTACCTGAAAAGATTATATCTGATAGAGATGCTTGGATAACTTCACGGTTTTGGCAAACCTTATTTTCTGCATTAGGGACTAAACTTAATGTGAGTACTGCTTATCACCCCAAAACTGATGGACAAACAGAAAGGGTGAATTAGGTATTAGAAGACCTTTTGAGAATGTATTGCATGGATCAGCAATACAGATGGGAGGAATATCTACCTCTTGTCGAATTTGCCTATAACAACTCCTATCATTCTGCCATTAAGATGGTGCCATTTGAAGCATTATATGGAAGGAAATGCAAAACTCCTATAAGTTGGGATAAGCTGGAAGATAGGATAAGCATTGGACCTGAAATGCTTGCTGATATGGAAGAAAAAGTAATAATGATTAGGAAGAGGTTGGCAGAAGCCAATGACAGGCAAAAGAGTTATGCAGATCGCAAACGAGTGCCTAGACACTTCTCTGTTGGCGAGAAGGTGCTTTTGCAAGTGAAACCCCAAAAGAGTTCAATAAAATTTGGTAAATCTTCAAAATTGGCTCCTCGTTATGTTCAGACCTTTCGAAGTTCTTGAGATTATCAATCCAGTTGCCTACAAAGTTGCTCTACCTCCAGCCTTGTCCAAGATGCATAATGTTTTTCATGTTTCGTATTTAAAGAAATATTTTGTAGGTAATAACGACATCCTTAACTAGAATTCCTTATAGATGCAAGAACCCAGGGTGGTTGTGATCGAGCCACTCAAGGTGCTTGAAATGCGTAAACTTCGTTTACGTAATCAAGAAGTTTTGCAATGCAAAATTCAGTGGGACCAATATGGCTAGGATAGCGCCACTTGGGAAGACTATAAAGACATTTACCAAAGATTTCCTAAACTTTTCAGAGACATTAATGTTGAACTATAAAAAGTTTTTTTGGTTTTAAGTTTAAATTTTGCTTGATAAACTTAGTCATCGAGGACGATGATTTTTAAAGGGGAAGGATATGTTACATCCCTCTTTTTGGAACTGATTATGCTATTTACTTTTATTGCAAGTTTCAGTAATATAATATGTTGTGGACGACATGGGAACTCATGATTTATTATACAAAGTTAGTTCTATGAAATTTTAGAATCTATTGATTATGATCAATGTGATATTGTAGATTAAATGTCCTTTTTGTTAAGAGAAATGATGTTCGGATATATTATGCTTTGATTTGGAACATAGGTGCTTTGACCACAAAATTGTATGTGAGACTGTCGTTGCAGGAACAGGTGGACCATGTTTGACAGGAAGAGAAAGTATCTTTGAGAGAGAGTATAGACTCTGGAAATTAACCATGGGTGTTTGTTACTGAAAATGCCAAACAGGTAGATAAACCTTGAAGCCATTGCTTTTTGATTGGGATAGTTTAAGACTAGATGTCGACGTTTGAAGATAAGGTGTAGCACCCTTTTCGTAATTCGTCATATAGAATTTTGGAATCGACTTGGTTGTCGCAAGTCCACCAAAACGAGTCATCTTATATAGATGATTATTATTTCATTTGTAGGTTAATAGATGAACGTATTTGTGGCGAATTGGTGGATCACGTCTCATAGTCAAAAGATGCGAGAAGTCATTTTGTGCGTTAAACGATTTAGAAACCTTGTGATGCGTTACGACCAATCTGTCGTGATTGTCGTCAAAACGCGTTGATCATGTGTTGTGAATTTATTCCCTTTTGTAAATCGACGGAAGTTAAATGTGAAGTCAATTTATGCTTTAACTGTTTTGGTCGTCATTTAGAAGGATATTCTGAAATCGTTTGTCATAACTTGGCTAACGGGAGGTATTTTCTTCAGTCTGCTTGATGTTGGTTTCTCGTCGAGTCAAGTGGTTTTCGCCCAAGCTCTATCGGTTGGGATGTTATCCTTTGCGAATACATCTTTTTCTCTTCGAGTTTACGACTTGAGTTGTCTTAGATTGAACCCACACTTTCTTTCTTTAGTCGGTTTTGATTATTTACCTCTTTTAGACCTTGGAGCCACCTTGTGCATTTATTAGATATCACCTTGTGAGAGTTTCACTCCGCTAGCGATGATAGGTAGCATTTGTTGAAGGTTAGAAGTCTCCTTGTGTATAGGCATGTGCCGGCCGTGAGTTCAATGCATATTCTCCTTCGTCATGGGGAAAAAGGCATGAGTGCGGTGGTTGTTTAGAAACTAAAACCGCAGAGAAAGAGATCGGGAATCTTCTTTGCTGTGGTTGGGTAGGAGGTTATGCAGTTGGGATTAAGGTATAACCGTTAAGTTAATGCAGATGCTCCACCATCGTTGAGGGTGCAATGGTATCGGTGTTGTTGTTTAGAATCATTTAGACCGCAAATATAGACCAATCCCCTTCTTCACTGAGCTCGGTAAGAGTGATGTCATGGAGAATATAGTGGAACCGAACATGAATGCTTCTTACTCCTTCATCGAGGGTGCGTGAGGACAGTGGTAGTCGGTGGTTAGAATTTGAAAAACCACAGTTAGAGGAGAGTCTTTTTCTTCGCTGTGCTGTGGGAGTTATGCCGTGGAGAATAAAAGTGTAACCATTGAAATTAATGTGGATGCTCCATCTTCGTGGAGGGGGCTGTGGTTGTTAAGAAACCGCAGTAGAGAGGGGGCAATTTAGAATTGAAAACAAGAGTTAAATGGAAGATATACTCCATCAACGTGGGAAGAGCATAGTTTTGTTGGAGACTGTCGCTGTTTAGAAAGAAGAAAAAAATGGCAAAGAGGATTGAGGGGAGTCTTTGGCATTCGCTGTGCTGGACTAGCAGAGTAGATAGTGTTTAGAAAATCAGAGGAGGCACGTCTTGCCAGAGGAGAATGTGGATAGGTGTGCAGAGAGTCTAGAGTCTGCAAAGATCGCTGGGAACTTGCCACAGCAGTCTTCAACTCTGTCGACAGGTTTTTTTTCCCATTCTCTTCTTTTTCACAGTTTAGGTCAGTAATTGTGTCTCATCTATGCAAGGATAATGTAATATGTTTACAACGGTTAGAATATGATGACAACGTCATACTACTATGATTTCTGTGTGAGGTTAATCAATAAAATTGTATCATTGCTGTGTTTTGGTATTTAAAACCTTAGAAATAGTTTCATTGCTATCTTTCAGTATTCGAGAACTCAGAAACTAGATCATTGCCTATCATGAACGACACTGTATGATGATAGAACATAGTTCTCAATGTACACACATCTATGAATGATCATTGCATGATGCAAATGTAAACTACATTCTACAAACGGTTGGAAATGACATATGTTTTAAGAGTTTCCTTTAAGACTGTATTATCAACTTAAAACTGTCTTTTGTGCATTTGAAACAATAGCTCCATAGCAGGAAACCACATTGCTCCACGTGCATGTTGTGTAGGAATTTAAAACCTCAGATTTAAAGCATGTTTTGACGTAAACTTTAGTGTGTTTGACACCCGAAGATGTAGTTGTAACTAGCTAGTGTCTTATTCGTCTTTTATCTTTAGTTAGAGGTCGACCATGTGTTTGATCATCTCTAATGTCATAAGAAAGATTCGAAACCCTTTATTATCTTATATACGACTCGTATCTCAATGAACCATTCGAAACTATTTGACTTGGAAAGGGGAATAGAAAGTTAAAGTATTAGTATTGGTTGAAAGCTGTCATGGTTTGTAATGAACAAATAGGGTGGGAAAAACCTGCATTTTGAGTCTAGATTACGTTGCATGCGATGGTTCTAGTGTCATTTTTATTTTGTAGACCTTTGAAACCATGGGAACCAAAAAGCCAAGTTTGAAACCACTTAGGAGTGAGTGTTATTAAATGATGTTTTATATGAATATGGGATTATGAAACTATAAACTCAGGATTAGAGTAAACGTTGTGCCATGCGCTTTTGCAGGAGAAAATCCTAAAACCTTGAGGTCATCGAGGTCGACATTTGTTTAAACCTTTCAAATAAGAAACTGTAGGATTTCGATCAGTTCAAGTCGAGTAGGGTGGGTGAACTAAGTTCATGCATTCTTAGAACGCTATTTAAAAACAAAATCCTTTGGCCAAGGTGGTGCACGATCCTCAAGTGCATCAAATGTTCACTGTGACTGGATGGCGTTTCTTGTGGAGAGTCGTGCATGACTAGAGGGTATCTAGGGATCTGTACGATAACAAGACACGTAAGTTACAACACCAGAGCTCAGATGGCAAACACCGATGGTTATCCTAAGTCTATCCTCTTGAGTAGGGTAGGGCCACTTCCGGTTAGGAAGGAGTGCAGGAGACTGACGATCTGTGGTTGGAGGTTAAGCTCCTTGAAGATACTTTCTCTTCTAGATACTGAGGATTGCCGAGTCTTGAATGTGATGGGTCGACAATCAAGATGCATGTTAATGGTATGTTTCCAATATTTTATTTGTTTCAAGAAAATTTCAAATTGTTAGAAAACAAAATCTTTATTGTATATCATTTCTTTCAGTTTTATGAAAATGAAATCATGTTTATGTTAAAGTGAAAAATGTTATACTTGGTAGTAGATAAGTTATTTTGTATTTGATTACCTAGTAAAGAAAAAAAAAATACCTTTGTTAAAACCTAGTTTTTCTAGTCAAATCGGATATGGATGTTACATAATTCTCTAAGAGAATAAAATCCAATTTTACATGAATTGTGAAGGGTGAGTTTGTTTTGGATAGCATAGAAAAAAAATCTATCTACCCAATGTAAACATAGCCCAAAAATTAAAAAATAAAACTAACCTAAATTTTAATTAATTGAGGTGGTGGAAATTATTAAATAATGTAAGTTGACTCAATGGTGTAAACAATAAATAATTTTAAATCATATTAAACTAGTATAAATATCTTAAATACATGCATCTAAAGAATGTGAGTTATCAATCTTGAATTCGTTTATTTTACTTTAGAATCATTTTGTTTTGTTTGCATTGTTTACTTTATTTTTATTTCAAGATCTATATTTATTAGTACTTCCCCTAGTTATTAATCTATTGATTGTAAACCAATCAAAAGACATAATTAGTTTTTCTTGTCGGGTAAATTTGATTTAAATTTGTACTTTTCCTATGTCAACATGAGGGTAAGTGCAAGAAGATGGGGGGCCAAAAAGTGGCCAAAAAATTTTCAAAAAAATTTAAGTCATAACACGAGCGCGTTATGGCTTGGTAATGACAAGCCTCAGGCTCGTCATTATCGAGCCATAACGCGAGCGTGTTAAAACGCGCTCGCGTTATAACCTGCTATAAATAAATAAAAAAATGTCATTTCATTTCATTTCTTTCTTATTTTCTCCTCTGTCCGCGGCTTCAAAACCCTCAAAAACGCGCTCGCGTTCTACAAAACGCCAATCAACACAAAAAGCTTGTCGATTCATCGCCAAAATGCCGCCGCGACGTCGAGCACGCCAAAGGGGCGAGTTATCTTTATTTTTTTGTTTGAATTTCTTCCTAAATAGGTAGGTTTTTGTTGATTTTTGATGTATATTTAGTTAATTGTAGGAAATGTTAATGCACCTCCTCCTCCTCCTCCTCCTCAAAATCCACAAAATCCTGAGGAGGAAATACCTGCAGAACAACAACCTCCTCCATTCATTCCTCGACATGCCCTTGGAACACAAGATAATATAATGGGGGAAATTGAAAACAACAAAAAACAAATTGAAGATATAATTGCAAGGTTGAAAGATCCTTCCACTTCAACCTTGCATAGGTCCACGCTTGCCGAATCTCTTGAGTCTATGTTATCAAATGTAAATTCAATTAGCAAGCAAATAACTAGTTGGATCGATAAAAAGAGAGAGTTTAGAGATTACTATGCAGATAAATTGTCATACCAAGATGTCAAAAAATTACAAATTAAAAAATTAGACTTGTGTTCAATTTTTACAAACCCACAAACAAATCAACCTCCACCCCTTACATGCAAGAGGTTCCCTATCCATTGGTGCAACAACCAAGTGATAAGGGACAATTTCGGGCAGAGGTGGTGGATGGTTTTTGACCATCCTCCATGCAATAATAATAATGTCCCGCAATACTTTTTGAGGAAACTCTACTGCGAGTTTGTCCTCAATAAAGTGCCAAACTATTTTGATATGCGGGACTTCCAGGGTAGAGGTGGGGGCTCAGCATAGGATAGACCAGGGGCACATCTTGACCTATAGCGGGTAGTGAGATGAGTAATCAGCAGACTAGCCCACGAGCATGTTTCTATCCCTTCCATTGTGAAGGAGAGTGTTGAGGTCGATACACTAAGGTCGATTAGTGCCTTGACCCAGAGCATCATAGAGCATGCCGATCCTGCAACACAGAGTGGGTTGGGAGATAGTGCGAGGAGTAGGGTCCCACCGCATACTTGCCAGGCTTGCAGGTCAGCCTGTGGTTATGACCCCATGGACAGTCAGGACGCAGGTGCACAGGCTACATCTGCAGCTGAGCAGATGGTGATGACAGATACCCTCCTGAGTGAGACTTTCGGCCTTGATACTCAGGTAAATATTAGCAAATTTATTGAATTTAATTTATTAAATTTCATTTTTGAAATACAAGATTAACTAATTTAAATTGATGATTTTAATGAAATTTCAGGGTCATAGCGTCGATGCAGTTTTCAGTGGTTCTCCACCTACATTTTTCACTAGATCATCTATTGTTGAGGTATGTAACTAGTAAACAATTATAAATATTACATGTGAATAGCATCGTTATATGAATGGTATTCTAATTTCTGATTTTGGATGTTGAATAGGTTAACACTGTAGATTTCATGGCAACACTTGCCAGCGGTGGTGGACTTCAAAGCTTTACGGAGGTAATAAAATAAATAGTTTAATGAATGAATTGTACTTACTAAATTTTTGTATGTGATTTGTGTGTTTTATTGTGTGTACTTCCATGTTTAGATGAACGTGTGTGTATGTTAGGAGCCATGATTTGCATCACTATTATAGTTTTCGTAATTGAATAATGTTGTTTTATTTCCAGATGATGCAGGCTGCGGATACACCTCCCCATGTTCATAGGGCAATGGAGCAGGGTGTGGCCTCTGCGATTCATAGCTCTATGGCATTGACAGGGGTATAAGGCAGATTAGTAAATTTCAATTTACATTCATTGTTATAGTTGTCTATTTTTGAAAAATCAAAGATTATAGATTTGAAGTTTAATTTCTATCTGGATGGTTTCTATAGGACATGACATCACCAGGGCCTATTCCTGCTACTGAGGCAAGCGAGGAGACAGATTATATGTTAGCGGTAAGTGATTATTTTGTTAAATGTTTCATTTTTTTATAACATGTAATTTCTATATATTAATGTCTATACTTTTTTTTGTAACAGGTAAAGGTGCAGGAAGAACTAAATAGGAGGAGTAGCCCTCGGGTTCGTAGTAGACCACCCACATGCATGTCTCCATCCCCTAGAAGATCAAAGGCTGCTCGTGATTTATTCTCTTCACCAGCCAGAGGGGAATGACTTTTTATTGTGTTCCTCTGTTGTATGCCTATATGGCATTTGTGGACATATATTTTGTATTGTACATAGTTGACATTGTATGCCTATATGGCATTCTTGTAAGCCTATATGGCTATTTTGTATATATGTTATACTTATATCGACAGATATTGATGTATGCCTATATAGATATTTGGTTAATACAAATCTTTTTTATTGATGGTGTCCATACTTGCATTATAAATCCACTTTTGAATGGATATTTGTAGATGGCTACTTCAAATATTTAAAGTCTGATTGTATTACATAGGATGTTTGTATTTTCTTTGATAGGCTTGATAGGCCATGGATTACATGATGGTGTTTGATGGAAAAGTATGGTACTAGAAGACTCTAGTTCATTCTTAATAGGCTTGTGATTGATAATATCTTTGCATGATTGCACTTGATCTTGGATCATGGGCATGTTGTTAGGATTTTGATTGCATTGTGATGTTTGATGGATAGGCATGGTGTAAGATACCCAATTAGTTCTACAAAAAATTTTCCTTACTTAAACAATTTTACTTGCTATCAATTCATCAACTACTTCAACAACACAAAGATATACATCAAAGATAACTATTTGAATGAATCAACCTTAGAGTTGGGTACTTGTCTAGTTATTTGACTCAATCAACTTGCAATGTCTTATTACATGGATAATGCTTTCAATAGCATGAAGTTACAACTTATTCAATGGAGATACAAAAGAAAGGCCTTGAAGCCTTGATGTTTACAATGGCGTCTACACTTGATCAACTCAATCAAACTCAATGATGTCAACTTAATGTCAACACCTCACAATATCACAAGGGAGCATCACCTTGCTTGTTGCATGGATGAATGTCATAGTTGCAAATGGAAAGAGCGCCTTACTTAGATTTGATTTCTGGATGCCAGATTTGAAATTATTTCCACGCCAAAGTGTATGGACTTCTCCAAAGAGGGCGCCAAAATGGATTGTCCTTCATATTAAGGGCACCCAAAAGAGAAGTTTGGATACCTATAAGCGCCTAACTCCATGATGTTCCGCCTTCTAATCTACTTTGAATAATAAGAGAGATGTGATGTTGTTATCTTCATGTAAGAGTAGATGATGATGACATGAAGTAGAGATCTCTCTAGGACTGGATGAAGCCTTGCTTTATGATAAGATGAAGATGAAGTGATCCTTCATGACGACCCTTGGAGTGACCCTCTTGGAGTTGTGGACTTTGAAACTTTGAAGATTGAGAGATCTTGAAACTCGGATGGATGAATGTCTATCATTGATGAAGTACACTTGCAAGATATTCCTCGGAGAACTTGAATGGATAGATGCCTTGAAATTTCAACATGACGTTAGTGATGAAGAGTATTGACATGTTGGACTTGATGTGACCTTGCTGAAGGTGCATTTTCTTTCTTAGCATGATCATCCCAAACCAAGGCGCCAACTTGGAAAACCCTGTGAAGGCGCCACTATCTGGAATTTCTTCCAAGGTGTTAAAACTTGACATCTTTTCTTCTCTAGGTACTATCTCCTTCAAGGCACTCCTTAAAATCATTGGAAGTGCTCAGGACTTACCTTAGTCCAAAGCACCACAATCCATTCCTTAAAGCACAAAGAATTCTCAAAGGCGCCCCTATTTACCTCTAAGCACTCAAATATCATTTAGATTCAAGGCGCACATTTAGCTCCAAAGCGCAAATTTCCATCATCAACCCATCAAGGTGCATCATCTTCCCTTTGTATCCCCTTCAAGGCGCAGACATTCACTTCTTCACACTCAAACTCACTCTCTGGCGCCAGAATAGGTGTATAACTTCAAATAAGGCGCTAATCTTAGGTTTCTAAGTACTTAGTTTGATCTTAAGGCTATCCTTCCTCTAAGCACTCTCTTCAACTCCCTCACTGAAGGCCCTCTGTAAGTTTGGGCGCATTTCATCCTAAGGCGCTTCAACATCATCCAAGGCACAAATTCACTCTCCAAGACAAGGTGCAAAAAACCCTATCCTAAGGCGCTCAAATCTTGCTTCTAGACCTAGGCGCACAAACATGAGATTGTGACTTCAATCATCATTCTTGGTTAAGGCACACAAACTCTCATTCAAGGCGCATATCTTTCTCCAACAAGGCACATATATTCCTCCAACAAGGCGCATATTCAATTCTAGGACGCTCTATCTTGGATTAAATCAGGGTATCTCCTCAACAAGGCACTCCAAACCATACCAAGGTGCTAAAACACTTAATGCAAGTTCTTCAAGTGCTTATCCAACTTGATTCCTCCAACACAGGGCGCTCAATCTACTTTCTCAAACTTTCAACTCAAATCCTCACCTTATATTCTCCAAGGCAAAAAGGTGCAATTTGATTGAGGGCGCTAAAACTCTTAGGCGCACTTATCTCCCTGAACTTACCTCTCTTCTTCCCTAGGCGCCAGAAACACCTCTTTATCTCAACTAGGCACTTATCTTCTCTAGGCGCACATGGTCTTCAAGGTGCATTTCATTCATCAAGGCACCTATCTCTAACAATCTCAACACTCAAAGGGACTCAAAACTCATCTGGACACCATCACTTCCCTAAAGGTGCAAAATTGGTGTAGATACATTCCATTTATTAAGGATCATTTTGGCGCCCAAATCTTGTCAAAGCAAAGGATCAATAGGTTCTCTCCAAGGCGCACTCCAGGGTTTGATCTTGCAAGACTTCTCACGTCAAAATTTTGACCAAGACACTAAAGGCGCTAGTCTTTATCATCTAACCCTATAGTGCACTTACTCATTATGATATACTCCTCAACTTTGTATTCAACCTTGCCCAAGGTGCATATTCACTATAAGGCATTCTCACTTTGTCAAGGCTCAGAGGGCTTCAACTTGCTAAAGGGTAGAGGTCTAGGCGCATATCTGACTTGAAGCTCAAGGTGCTCCAACCCTCTTGCTCTGGAATTCCTTCTAGGCACTAAGTGGCTTCTCCAATTCCTTGAAAACATTTGAAGTGTTTTACCTTCTCAAGGTGCTCCTTCGAACTTGACTCCAAGGTGTTATAATCTCAAAGGTGCTGACATCATCTCAACCAAAGGCGCTCAATGATTCATCCCATATCTAGGCGCTAAAACACTTAATCAACCAAGTCATTCAAGGCACCATTCAGTAAACTCATCTTCCATGATATTCCTTTCAAGGCGCATATCACTTCTCTCATGGGCTTTAGGCGCTCAGTTGAGTGCTTCAATACTACTTAGGTGCCAAATTCATTTTAATGCACCAAACACAAAGAGCTTTCAAACACTGGGTGCTCACAAAGAGTCTTCCAACCTTGGGTGCTAAATTAGGTCTTTGCAACTATCCAAGGTGCATATCTTGGTTTGAACAACTTATGGTGCCAAGACAACTTCTCATTAGGGCGCTCAAAACAATTATGTTTACATTTGAAGTGCTTTACCTTCTTAAGGTGCTCCAGACTAACTTGACTCCAAGGCACTCCATCATCATCCTTAAGGCGCTAAAAACATCATCTCCACTCTAGGCAAAAACATCATCCAACTCCTTAAGGAACTTCACTGTCAAAGTCTGAAGGCGCTCTACCTAGACCTTTCCCCTAGGCGCCAGAACTCCTAAGCGCTCACCAGATAACTCTCTTCTTCAAGGCGCAAATCTTCCTATACTATGATTGCCTCTGAAACGCCGATTAACGTGATGTGAGGGTGCAAAGGCTACTCCAATCCTCAGTGAGCGCCTAGTTTAAACAAGGAGAAATAAAGCATTCAAAACTATCCAAACGATCATCCCCTTCCTAATGTCTTCACTGCTCCGGAAAACCTTGGCCAAAATGACACATAACAACTCCTGTGCAAAGCACCTGAGCAAGAAAAGAGGGGGTCCCCAATCTGATGGGGTGATGTGTGATTTGGTCACAACAGTTACCCTTTAGAGGTTTTAGCAGGAAGACCAAGGAGACTTTCACTTGGATATGGGCGTGAGTTATTTATGGACCTAGAGAAGATTCTTATTAGTTCTAGAGGGTTCATTCGAGGGGTGTCTCTAAACATGTTTTTTCTCAGGCGCTAAACTGGAGTTGTCTAGATGCACAAGTGCGCCTCCCTCAATGAAGTTCCTTTTGTTAACTTAGTTCATCCTAGTGACTGAAGGGGTTGTTATATTCTTTAGGCGCAATCTTTCATAGACTAAAACATTCACTCCATGTTAAGGCGCTCAAAGGAGGCTCTGGAGATGGAAAATGGCGCCTTAACTCACTTATGTAAATTTTGGACTTTTAGGCAATTGCAAGATGTCTTGGAGGGCTCAATTCTTCAAGGCGCCCATTTTGTTCACCACTTGTAGCATCACTTGTTCAAGGCACATGTGTGATTTGGTCAAAAATAGGTGCCTAGAGTGAAAAGGCTTTCATCCTGACTTAATACACTGCCTAGAGTGGATATTAGCGCCTTCGTATGGTTTGGAGCGCCTTTAGCTGTGCCTTGAGGAGATTTTCTTACATATTAAAGGAGGTTCTGACACCTTGCCCCCTTTGGTATCTAGCGCCCTAGTGGCTTTAACCTTATGCCTTTGGAGTCCAAAATGCGCCTTTGAAAGTTGAAGTGAACCTTGATAATTGGAGTCTTCATAATGAGCGCCTAGGTCTTGTTGAGTAGAATACCCCACAATGTGCGCCTAGGTCTTTAAGAAGAGTAATGATACTTGAGATAGAGCACCTTGAGGAGGTAGTTGAGCGCCCTGGATTGAATAATTGGAGTTCAAGGAAGGTTTGAGCACCCAAGGCATATGGCTAGAGAAGTTGTAGAAAAGACCACTTTTGGCGCCTTAAAAGTTTGAATGCTTGGGGAGTTTTTGCAAAGATCTAGTTTGAGCGCCCTTATGCCCTAGGATCATCTAGTTTGTGCATCTTGTAATGAGGAGTTCATGTAAGTTTGGAATGAGCGCCTTGAATAAGTGTAAACTAGCCTAGAGAAGGGTATGTGGGCCTTGAGCGCCTTGAGCATTCTAGAGATAACTGTGCGCCTAGAACAATATGAGTGCTCATGATGATGATTAACGCCCTGATGAGACTATGTGTGCCTTGTTCAGGAGATACCTTGTTTGATCATAAAATGCGCCTTGAGTCTTGAAGGTTTTGAGCGCCTAGGTGATTTGGATGTTGGGATGTTGGTATGTGCCCAAGATTGAGGTAAGTGAGCGCTTGTAATGGAGGAGAGCAATGAGATGGAATGTCTTGTGGAGATTGGCGCCTAGAGACCCATTTTTGAGCCTTTGATGATGACCATTTTTGCATAAGAGTTTAGCGCCTTAGAGTTGTAAACTTTCTCTTTGGGCGCCCCTGAGTGAATGTTGGCGCCTTGGACAACTAAATACGCCTTTGATGGAGTGGAGCCCAGAAGGGGAGTAGGAGGAAACCCAATCTTCAAGATTCATCAAGTTTCAAAGTTTAGGTCAGAGGTTATCCACTTTATCCAAGGAAGGTGTTATCATCTACACTCCGAGAAGGTAATGTCAAAGGCCATCATGAAGGATCACTTCATCAACTTCAAGTCCTTCAAGTTCAAGTCCTTTCACCTAGCAAGTCCAAGAGAGATTTCTACTCCGATTCATGAAGTAAGCTTATATCATCCTTATCTACTCTGCGAGAAGAAGAAACATTACAAAGTCACTCAAATGAGTTACAAGTACCATACATCCAATTGCAAGGAGTGAACCACCTTAAGGAAAAATAGTTCTCTTGAAGTTACTTGAAATGTCAAAAGGTTTAGCGCCTCAAAGTAAGGTCAGAGGTGAGGTTAGAGGTGAAATGCGCCTTTGGACCATTCTGGCGCCTTGGATGAAGAACCTATATCTTGAGCCCAAGAGGTAAAATTTGCGCCTTAGTGGATTTGGAGAGTTACAGAGATTAGAGAAAAGTGCCTTGAAGACAGAGTTGTTCAAAGCGCATGTGTGATTTGGTCAAAAAAAGGCACCTAGAGTGAATAGGCTTTCATCCTGACTTAATACACTGCCTCCTTTTGACGATTTTTGGGGTAGCAGAAAACCTTTCACCACGGGCAAATGCCTCAGAACTATAAAAAATTAAGAGAGGTTATTGTAGAGGCACTCTACGTGATCCCGTTGCCTTAGACGGAATGTTTCTAAGTGACACAGTTTTCAAGTAACATCTCGTCAAAGATTGCTGCCTTTTTGCACTTTGGACTCTTCAGGGATATCGTCAGTACAATGTAGCTCCGACTGTTTCGACATGTTTGGGTGAAAAATAGGACCATGCCTAGCGTAAATATACCCATTCGGATGCGTTGGAATAGTCAGTTTGGTCGCATCAAGAGCATGATGAAAGTTAGACCCCTTTGCAACGTTACACTGCCTCCTTCTGACGATTTTTGGGGCAGCAGAAAACCTTTCACCACGGGCAAATGCCTCAGAGCTATAAAAAATCGAGAGAGGTTATTGTAGAGGCACTCTACGTGATCCTGTTGCCTCAGATAAAATGTTTCTAAGTGACATGATTTTTGAGTAACATTTCGTTAAAGATTGCTGCCTTTTTGCACTTTGGACTCTTCAGGGATATCGTCGGTACAATGTAGCTCCGACTGTTTCGACATGTTTGGGTGAGAAATAGGACCATGCCTAGCATAAATGTACCCATTCAGATGCGTTGGAATAGTCAGTTTGGTCGCATTAGGAGCAGGATGAAAGTTACACCCCTTTGCAACTTTACACTGCCTCCTTCTGACGATTTTTGGGGCAGCAGAAAACCTTTCACCACGGGCAAATGCCTCAGAGCTATAAAAAACTGAGAGAGGTTATTGTAGAGGCACTCTACATGATCGCGTTGCCTTAGACAGAATGTTTCTAAGTGACACGGTTTTCAAGTAACATCTCGTCAAAGATTGCTGTCTTTTTGCACTTTGGACTCTTCAGGGATATCGTCGGTACAATGTAGCTCCGACTGTTTCAACATGTTTGGGTGAAAAATAGGACCATGCCTAGCGTAAATGTACCCATTCGGACGCGTTGGAATAGTCAGTTTGGTCGCATCAGGAGTAGGACGAAAGTTACACCCCTTTGCAACTTTACACTACCTCCTTTTGACGATTTTTGGGGCAGCAGAAAACCTTTCACCACGGGCAAATGCCTCAGAGCTATAAAAAACTGAGAGAGGTTATTGTAGAGGCACTCTACATGATCACATTGCCTTAGACGGAATGTTTTTAAGTGACACAGTTTTTGAGTAACATCTCGTCAAAGATTGCTACCTTTTTGCACTTTGGACTCTTCAGGGATATCGTCGGTACAATGTAGCTCCGACTGTTTTGACATGTTTGGGTGAAAAATAGGACCATTCCTAACATAAATGTACCTATTCAGACGCGTTGGAATAGTCAGTTTGGTCGCATCAGGAGCAGGACAAAAGTTACACCCCTTTGCAACTTTACACTGCCTCCTTCTGACGATTTTTGGGGCAGCAGAAAACCTTTCACCACGGGTAAATGCCTCAGAGCTATAAAAAACTGAGAGAGGTTATTGTAGAGGCACTCTACATGATAGCGTTGCCTCAGATGAAATGTTTCTAAGTGACACGGTTTTTGAGTAACATCTCGTCAAAGATTGCAGCCTTTTTGCACTTTGGACTCTTCAGGGATATCGTTGGTACAATGTAGCTCAGACTGTTTCGACATGTTTGGGTGAAAAACAGGACCATGCCTAGCATAAATGTACCCATCCAGATGTGTTGGAACAATCAGTTTGGTCACATCATGAGCAAGACACCAAAAATGCAAAAGTTGCTTTGTGCAACTTGACAACATTGACACTTTTTTGCAACATGACTCAAAAACTCAAACTAACCCCAAACGACTCAAAGTGACTTAAAATCACCTTGATTTGGTGCCCAATGTACATTATAGAGGTCGAGGCACTCCTTATCATTCAAATATCTTAGATGAGCGCATAGGAAAGGAAAAAGCTCTAAGTTTCATCATCATGAGCGCCTAATATCAAGAGACTTTAATGCATTGATTTGGCGCCCTATATGTGAAGGAAGATCTAAAGGCATGCAAGTGGATGTCATATTGCAAGAGTTTGGATCATCAAAATTGAAAGAAATAAGTCTATTAAGCTTGGGCGCCCTTGGTCTTCTTTTCATTCATTATGAGCGCCTTGGGAGAATGGTATATAGGTCATCATCATGATTGGGCGCCCTGGATCCAGAGTGTTGGAGAGATCATCAAATGGTGTTTAGTAGGGTGAGTTATGAGTTTGGTTGCATCAGGAGCAGGACACCAAGAATGCATAACATGATGATGTTAAAATGTGTACATGTGTAAAAATGCAGGAGGAAATAAAAAAAGATAAACCTTATAAATTAATGTGCATACTTACAACTCAATGTAACATAACTTTACAAAATCAATGTGAATACTTACAAATTAATCCAATGAACCATCCGGATCTGCTCTACTCTTTATTGTGTCAAGTATTGTTTCATGGTCAGACTCACGCACCTTCCATAATATTTTGTTCAAAGGTCTACCCCGATACTTTATCAAATGAACATTGGATGCCACGACAAGGTTCGAGTAATGAAGAATCTTCTGATGCATGTCAAAGTCCTGAAATAGCCAAATATTAACACTCTTATGTGGGTACCTTCTAAGCCATGTTCCAGTAATAACCACTGATCTTGTAGGGTATTCGATGTTTTCTCCATCTGTAACAGGGGCCTCCAATTTCTTTTTGGCCTCAACACAACAACATAAGTAATAATCTAATCCCTCTTCATTATCTTCATCTGCAATAACTACATATACGTGCCCTACATTGATATGTGTAGCAAATTAGATGAAATTAGTCAACATTACAAAAACACTACAAAGTAAGATGACATTACCTGGTTGAACTAGATGAAATTAGATGCATATACGTGCCCTATATTACCTGGTTGAACTAAATCTGATATGTGGTCAAAGTCAACTGACGATTCCATCTGTGTTAGTTCCAGTGCCGTGGGGGGTCGATACGTGTCAAGTGGGCTAAGATAACTTAACTACCATTCGTCAACCCACTCCTTTGACTCGCACTCATCCCAGACTTGAATTGTACAGGAAGAACAAAAGCATGACATCTTTCGTGTATGGATACTCCATGAACTTGCAATTGAGCTTTTGAAAGAGTGCATCTCATTTGATCCTGTCAGTGTACAACAATCCTCATATGGTGCAATATTAGTATCATCTATCAACCAAAAAAATCTACGAACTAAAGACTTACCTTCATTACCTGGACCCATGGAAGCATTACACCACTCGACAATCGATTTTGTATCTGTCAACTTTGCATTGTCTTTATACTTTAACTCTTCTCGTGCTATGGCTCTTTTGATACATGCTCCTGCACCATCATGCTCCCCCTTTCCATGCCCGGCCTCACAAAAGTTCCACATATGTTGAATACCTGTAAAATTATGCCTCCTACTCAGCCAATAGAAATTCCGCGAGTTCTTGAATTGTGATGCACAATTATCCGACCATATGATATGCTGACTGAACGATATGCCCCTTCTAGCCAAATCATTATAGAACACCTGAAAGCAACCTTGCACGAACTCCGTAGAATGCGTGCGATCATCACTAATATAGAAATTATACTCCCTTATGATCTTTCTGTCATCCTCTGTACTATCATTCGCATGAATGAATGCGATGTGCACAAATATAGAAACCTGTGTGGAGTTGTAATATTGTGATTGCACCTCACGCTGTGGCTGTAGACTATAGTTCTCTGCAAAGTCGACGACTGAAACAATGCTACCAACTGGAAATGTGTCCTTGCATAACTTGAATTGCAAGTCCAACCACCGAGCTCTATGGGCATGTCTTGCATACTCATACACTATGTTGTCACGAAATATAGGTATAAACTGATACACTGGAATCTTTTCAATAACTAATTCACACCTCTTTGCTTCTTTACCATCTTTTGTATTGTATGCCACTGTTTTATACTTGCCAAACTCTACTAGTTCATTTCCAACCGCATGTGTTATTTCCATATGTTCACATATTGGCAAATGTTGCAAGCCACCACAACGATGACATGTGCCATCCAAGCATAATTTCTTGTAGAATATTTGACCTTCCTCTCTTTCACATAAAATTCTTGATATGAAGTCTCTTGAAGATGTTGGTGGGGCACATATGGCACAACCCTGCAAATCATTGTTAGTATGCATATCTAAACATATAGACCTATAAGCATCAAAATGGTTAGAAAATTCAATATGTAATCTACAACAACAATTAGTGCATGTGTGATTTATCTTACATAGAAAGGTTTTAGCATTTCAAAATATCTTTGACAAATTTTAATTTGAGGATACTTCTCTAGAAATTTACCATAAAACTGTGTTTGAGTCTCATCCAAAAAATACTTTGGATGTGGCTCGCGGTTCTGACTACCAATTCTCCTTCTTACCACATCCCTTTGATTTGGAGATACCCTTGTGTAATTCTTCCAAAAGTCTTTAATTAGTGATCTCAATGCTTCAACAATTGGTTTATCTTTTCATGGTAGTCTCCCCGAGAACGCCCATAATTCATTGGCATTAGTGTCCTCAATTCTTTGGCGTCTTCCAATGGCTCTTGATAAAGTTTTCCTATTAATTCTCAATTCTTGACTTGTCTTTCTAATGAGACGAGCTTTCCTCGTTTGACTACTTACTATAGTCGATGTAATCACACGCCGTGTTGCATTACTATCTTTTGTGCGTGAGGTGTTACCCACACTCTTATACGCACTCATTAGATTCTTGACAATAGATTTTTCACTTGAAGCCTCTGATGTTCTCAACCCAAGAATCTTCATGATAGACCTATACTTTATACTTCGCATCATTTCAACGAATAGTTGACATCTTGCAGTCTCATTTAACTTTTCAAAGAACAATCTCCAAATCTTATTAGCATATCTTCTACAAGTGCATTTTAGAATCTTACCTTCCATTGGCTGCAAAATATTCTCATCAATATCAATCAAATACTTTGGCTTTCTATGCAAAATTCTAGGTGGTGTCAAGTTAGGTAAATTCATCTCAACATTAGGAATTTCATCAATATTTAAATGAGATGGGTTAGATGGCATACCTTCGATCGAAGATGGAATAGATGACATACCTTGAGGTTGAGGTGGGAACGATGGCGTACCTCCTTCATCACATGTGAGTGATGATGTACTCTCAACTTGAGATGTGGTAGATGGTGTCCCTACATGTTGACTTGCGGTAAAGGATGTGTCTCCAACTATGGTATTCAAATCTCTCGTACCACGAAGTTTTTGTATTCGTTCTCTTTGTGCCACCAATACCATATCTCTTTGTGATGGTTGTGGTTCCTCTTCAATTGGTATGTCTTCATTTATCGTGTCTAATTTCCTCTTCTCACGAAGTTCCCTCATAGCCATTGCTTTCTTTGCATTCTTAGCTTCTATCTCTTCCTGTGTTGGTCTAATTCTTGATTGTTTCCTCGGCATGACGGAGAATTTGTCTGTAGCATGATAAAGAGACCAATATTAGTTCCTAAGAAATGAATACATGATAATAGTGGGATTATATTTTTTTTATGTTGTAAGGATTTATTCTTGTATAGTTTGACATCATGGTATGAACTAAGGTTTGTTTATTACACATAATAATTAAAGAGCCCAAGTGTAGAAAATATACATGGCATCATGTGAGATTGTAGGTTGCTTTCTTGATTGGGAATGTGTCTATTTTAAACATGTATGATAAAGCATGATAAAGTAATTCAATCCAAAATAAGGAAAATGTAAAGAACATGCATGTAAAGACTTGACATACCTAAAAAAAAAAGATTTGAATGGAGAGAGTACCCAATTATGTAGTGTTTTTATCTTCTTGCATCAAACTCCTCAACAATTTGAGTTTTTCACCACTTGCTTCCTTTTCAATGTTAAATTCTTAAAATTGAATCACAATTAACATTGCAATACTACAAAAAATGAAACTTGAATAGATATATATCAAACTTGGTTTGAAAACTATGTTATTTCTTCCTTCTCAAGTTGGCAAAGCAAAAAAGGTGGTGGAAAGATCATGCAAAGGTGGTACAATGTGTCAAATGTGCATGTGAACTTCCCAATAGCATGAAAGCACTTCTTTTTTGTCAGAGCATGCGCAGAATTAGTAAGAAAACAGAGCATGTGGGCCTGGATCATGGGGGTAACCACTTTTTTACCGTTTCAGTAGAAATACAAAACGCGAGCGCGTTATAACGCGCTCACGTTTTGTCCTGCTATAGATCCTTAATCCCTCAACTCTGATCCCTTGACCCTCAACCCTCAATGTCAAATCCTAATCCCTCAACCCTCAACCCTATCCCTAAACCCTCAACCCTCAACGTCAAATCCTAATCCCTCAACCCTATCCCTAAACCCTCAACCCTCAACGTCAAATCCTAATCCCTCAACCCTATCCCTAAACCCTCAACCCTCAACGTCAAATCCTAATCCCTCAACCCTAATCCGTCAACCCTCCAACCCTATCCCTAATCCTTACAACCCTCAACCCTTAACTCTGATCCATCAACCCTCAACACTATACCTTAAACCCTAATCCCTCCAACCTCAACCCTATCCCTAAACCCTTGACCCTTGAACCTTAGCCCTCGATGTCAAACCCTAATCCCTCAACCCTTAACTCTGATCCCTCATCTCTCAACCCTAACCCTAAACCCTCAACCCTCAACATCACACGCTAATCCCTCAACCCTCAACCCTAATCTGTCATCCGTCATCCCTCAACTCTAATCCCTCATTCCTAAACCCTAAACGCTATCCCTATTCCAAGACCCTCAACAGGCTCGATACTATACCTTAAACCCTAATCCCTCTACCATCGACACTCTTATTTAACCCTAATCCCTTGACCATTAACCCTATCCCTCAACCTCAACCCTCAACCCTCAACCCTCAACTCTCAACATTAAACCCTAATTCATCAACCCTAAACCCTAATCCCTCAAACCTAAACCCTATCCCTAAACCATCAACCCTCAACACTATACCTTAAACCCTAATCCCTCAACCCTCAACCCTAAACCTTATCCCTAAACCCTAATCCCACAACCCTCAACCCTAATCCCTCATCCCTCAACTCTAATCCCTCATCCCTAAACCCTAAATGCTATCCCTATTCCTAAACCCTCAACAGACTCGATACTATACCTTAAACTCTAATCCCTTATCCCTAAACCCTCCAACCCTATCCCTAATCCTTATACCCTCCACACTCTACTTTAACCCTAATTCCTCGACCCTCAACCCTATCCCTAAACCCTTGACCCTTGAACCTCAACCCTCAACCCTCAACATCAAACCCTAATCCCTCAACCCTTAACTCTGATCCCTTGACCTTCAACCCTAATCCTAAACCCTAAACCCTCAACGCCAAATTCTAATCCCTCAACCCTTCACTCTAATCCCTCAACCCTAAACCCTATCCCTAAACCCTCAACACTACACCTTAAACCCTAATCCCTCAACCCTAACCCTAAACCTTGTCCCTAAACCTTAATCCCTCAACCCTCAACCCTAATCTGTCATCTATCATCCCTCAACTCTAATCCCTCATTCCTAAACCCTAAACGCTATCCCTATTCCTAGACCCTCAACAGGCTCGATACTATACCTTAAACCCTAATCCCTCTACCATCGAAACTCTTATTTAACCCTAATCCCTTGACCATTAACCCTATCCCTCAACCTCAATCCTCAACCCTCAACCCTCAACCCTCAACTCTCAACATAAAACCCTAATTCATCAACCCTAAACCCTAATCCCTCAAACCTAAACTATATCCCTAAACCATCAACCCTCAACACTATACCTTAAACCCTAATCCCTCAACCCTCAACCCTAAACCCTAATCCCTCATCCCTCAACTCTAATCCCTCATCCCTAAACCCTAAATGCTATCCCTATTCCTAAACCCTCAACAGACTCGATACTATACCTTAAACTCTAATCCCTTATCCCTAAACCTCCAACCCTATCCCTAATCCTTATACCCTCCACACTCTACTTTAACCCTAATTCCTCGACCCTCAACCCTATCCCTAAACCCTTGACCCTCGAACCTCAACCCTCAACCCTCAACATCAAACCCTAATCCCTCAACCCTTAACTCTGATCCCTCGACCTTCAACCCGGATCCTAAACCCTAAACCCTCAACGCCAAATTCTAATCCCTCAACCCTTCACTCTAATCCCTCAACCCTAAACCCTATCCCTAAACCCTCAACACTATAGCTTAAACCCTAATCCCTCAACCCTAACCCTAAACCTTGTCCCTAAACCCTAATCCTTCAACCCTCAACCCTAATCTGTCATCCCTCATCCCTCAACTCTAATCCCTCATTCTTAAACCCTAAACGCTATCCCTATTCCTAGACCCTCAACAGGCTCGATACTATACCTTAAACCCTAATCCCTCTACCATCGACACTCTGATTTAACCCTAATCCCTTGACCATTAACCCTATCCCTCAACCTCAACCCTCAACCGTCAACTCTTAACATAAATCCCTAATTCATCAACCCTAAACCCTAATCCCTCAAACCTAAACCCTATCCCTAAACCATCAACCCTCAACACTATACCTTAAACCCTAATCCCTCAACCCTCAACCCTAAACCTTATCCCTAAACCCTAATCCCTCAACCCTCAACCCTAATCCCTCATCCCTCAACTCTAATCCCTCATCCCTAAACCCTAATTGCTATCCCTATTCCTAAACCCTCAACAGACTCGATACTATACCTTAAACTCTAATCCCTTATCCCTAAACCCTCCAACCCTATCCCTAATCCTTATACCCTCAACACTCTACTTTAACCCTAATTCCTCGACCGTTAACCCTATCCCTAAACCCTTGACCCTTGAACCTCAACCCTTAACCCTCAACATCAAACCCTAATCCCTCAACCCTTAACTCTGATCCCTCGACCTTCAACCCTGATCCTAAACCCTAAACCCTCAACGCCAAATTCTAATCCCTCAACCCTTCACTCTAATCCCTCAACCCTAAACCCTATCCCTAAACCCTCAACACTATACCTTAAACCCTAATCCCTCAACCCTAACCCTAAACCTTGTCCCTAAACCCTAATCCCTCAACCCTCAACCCTAATCTATCATCCGTCATCCCTCAACTCTAATCCCTTATTCCTAAACCCTAAACGCTATCCCTATTCCTAGACCCTCAACAGGCTCGATACTATACCTTAAACCCTAATCCCTCTACCATCGACACTCTTATTTAACCCTAATCCCTTGACCATTAACCCTATCCCTCAACCCTCAACCCTCAACCCTCAACTCTCAACATTAAACCCTAATTCATCAACCCTAAACCCTAATCCCTCAAACCTAAACCCTATCCCTAAACCATCAACCCTCAACACTATACCTTAAACCCTAATCCCTCAACCCTCAACCCTAAACCTTATCCCTAAACCCTAATCCCTCAACCCTCAACCCTAATCCCTCATCCCTCAACTCTAATCCCTCATCCCTAAACCCTAAATGCTATCCCTATTCCTAAACCCTCAACAGACTCGATACTATACCTTAAACTCTAATCCCTTATCCCTAAACCCTCCAACCCTATCCCTAATCCTTACACCCTCCACACTCTACTTTAACCCTAATCCCTTCAACCTCAACCCTATCCCTAAACCCTTGACCCTCAAACCTCAACCCTCAACCCTCGACGTCAAACCCTATTCCCTCAACCCTTAACTCTGATCCCTCATCTCTCAACCCTAACTCTAAACCCTAAACCCTCAACCCTCAACGTCAAATCCTAATCCCTCAACCCTAAACCCTATCCCTAAACCCTCAACACTATACCTTAAACCCTAATCCCTCAGCCCTCAACCCTAAACCTTATCCCTAAACCCTAATCCCTCAACCCTCAACCCTAATCTGTCATCCCTCAACTCTAATCCTTCATCCCTAAACCCTAAATGCTATCCCTATTCCTACACCCTCAACAGAATCGATACTATACCTTAAACCCTAATCCCTTATCCCTAAACCCTCCAACCCTATCCCTAATCCTTATACCCTCCACACTCTACTTTAACCCTAATTCCTCGACCCTCAACCCTATCCCTAAACCCTTGACCCTCGAACCTCAACCCTCAACCCTCAACGTCAAACCCTAATCCCTCAACCCTTAACTCTGATCCCTCGACCCTCAACACTATACCTTAAATCCTAATCCATATCCCTCAACCCTTAACCCTTAAAACTTAAACCCTATCCCTACACCCTCAACACTTGACACTATATCTTAAGCCTTAAACCCTCATCCCTAAAGCCTCAACCCTCAATCCTTAAACCTTCAACCCTAAACCCTATCCCTAATCCCTCTACCCTCGACACTCTAACCCTAACCTCGACATTAAATGCTAATCCGTCAACCCTAAACCCTAATCCTAAACCCTCAACCCTCAACCCTCAACACTATACCTTAAACCCTAATCCCTCAACCCTCAACCCTAAACCTTATCCCTAAACCCTAATCCCTCAACCCTCAACCCTAATCCATCATCCCTCAACTATAATCCCTCATCCCTATTCCTAAAGCTCAACAGACTCGATACTATACCTTAAACCCTAATCCCTTATCCCTAAACCCTCAAACCCTATCCCTAATCCTTACACCCTCCACACTCTACTTTAACCCTAATCCCTCGACCCTAAACCCTATCCCTAAACCCTTGACCCTTGAACCTCAACCCTCAACCCTTAATGTCAAACCCTAATCCCTCAACCCTTAACTTTGATCCCTCGACCCTCAACCGTAATCTGTCATCCCTCATCCCTAAACCTTAAACGCTATCCCTATTCCTAGACCCTCAACAGGCTCGATACTATACCTTAAATGCTAATCCTTTATCCGTAAACCCTCCAACTCTATCCCTTATGCCTTAACCCTCATGATTAATAGCCTTGAACGTAAAAAAATTTAAGTGGGACATAACGCGTCAAACATGACAAAAGACAGACTTGCGGGAAAGAAAAATGCAAGGCAAAACATAACGTGAGCGCGTTATAACGCGCTCGCGTTATTTCTTGCTTTGGGAATCCCAAGCCTTGGGCTTGGGATTTGCTTTGGATTTCTAACCCAAAGGCTTGGAGTGCCTTATGAACAGTCACAGACGTGTTTTTCTATATTCTTCAAAATTTCACATAATTTCGTTCGTGCTAACCCTCAGATTTGCACGTGTTTTAAGGTTGAACAAATCGAACACATGGGTAATGTTAGGCTTTCTCTTAGCTATTTGACGATGTGATTTTTTCATATTTTAACAATGTTAAGCCTTTCATCTTTAATTTTTTTTGTTTGTGTGTCCGTTTTTAGGCAAAAACCACTGTTTGGTCTTTTTTTCATTGTAAAATAACTATTCATTCAAATTTCAAAAAAATTACATATTTAGAAACTAGACTCCATTCTACAAATATTAAAAAAATAAAAAAATAATTTTCAATTAGTTTTCAAAATTTATAGGGGTAGCACGGCCAAAATTCTATTTTTTAGGATCTGTCCACTTTAAAAATTAGTAAAAAATCAAATATTCATCAAAAAATTATCAGAAAAATCGGGCATAAACTACATGCTATTAGCTAATTTCTCACTGAAGCGATTTTAAAAATACCAAAAAAAAGTTGACCTTTTGAGGGAGCCACAAAATATGCTATGTTATTTTTTTTGACAAAAACAACACCAATTTCTGTGGCTCCCTCTTTTGAACCCCTTAATCTATGCCATTTTCAAAACAAAATAGTAGTTTAGAAAGTAGACTCGGAGCACTACGAACATTGTTTTGGTTGTATCTCCAAATTTTGAGTGTAACTATGCTCGATTTCTCATCCAAGGCCAGTATTTCCTGATTTCAGAAAAAAAGTGGCCACTTAAGACCCCTTTTTGGCCCCCCATCTTGCACTTACCCATGATAAATTTTTAACAAAAAAATTATTAAAAAATAATTTATCTGAATTGTCATTCACTAAAAAAATGACTTCTTCTATGCGCATTGTGAGAGTGCAACAAAAAGCTATAAATGTGGAGAGAATTTTGGTTTGAGGGGAGGATGTGGCAAGTAAATAAATTATGAACACAAATTTTGTCTCCCACTAGTTAAGTCATGCTTAAATGGATATATAGATGGCGATAATTATGAGAGGAAGAATCATTAATTTTTATGAATTTAATTTTTTGCTTCATTAGGTAAATAAAATTATTTTTGTCAAAGGGACAAAGTTATAATATTAATAATACTATTAAAAATATAGAGTTCTACACATTTTTATTTATGAAATTAGATTATTTTTGGGATTTCAATTTTATTTACTCAAGAGTTAAAAATCTAGTATTTCAATTTTATTTCCTAAAAAGTTAAAAATCTATAGTACCATGAAAAATATTTTGCCATGTTATTACATTTTTTATTTTATTTTTCAAACATACAATATTTTAATGCATTTTAAATTATCATAGTATTAATGTAGTGCCCCTCTATTTTTACTTTGGACGTGTGAGGTATGTTCGGTATTTGGGTTATTTAGTTTGGATTGTTTATTTTATACTTTGGTTAAGCATTAAAATAATATTGTTAGTCATAAAAACAGTTTTGATAATTAAATAAATATACACACCTTTATGTAAATCTAGTTTATGGAAAATATATTATATTAGAAGTTAAGTTAATAAACAAAAATAATTAATGTAATTGCAAACTGGTGATTCTTTTAATTCATTATTATTTAAGTCCACATTTAGAAGAAGTAACAGTTACAAAATTTAATTTAATGAAGGATATTTGGGAGTAATACTTCTTTTCAGTTTCTAATTTATGGAGTTAATTTTAGTAAATTGGAGTGAGTTAGTGGAAGCCTTTTAAAAAATAATAATAATAATAAATAAATAAATAATTTATGGGAAGATGAGAAGAAGGGGAGGGGGGGAGATAACGGAAGGGAACAATAGGGAAGAAGAAACTTTGATGATAAATTTGTTTTTTTTCCAAGAATGGATTGCAGCAACATGATTATCTGGAGGCTTCTCAGTCTTCAGTTCACATGCCTTATGTGAGCTTCCATTTACTTTGGTATCTGGTTGTACACCCATCAAGCGCTTTTACAGGTAAGTTTCTAGATTTATCTGTCAAATCATATTTTAATGTTTGTTTTGCATATTAAAGTGAAGCCATAGGGTTAATATTAGGCAATGGCTTTCTCTTGAGAGATCCTTGGGCGGATCAAATTATTTTGTTTCATTTTGAACTTAACAATCAGTTGTAGCTATAATGCAATGAGGGTTACTTATGTGATGGAAGAATACTCATCTCTCTTCCATTTGTTGCATATCTTGTAATTTATTGTATGTATTGTATTTCATAGATGACATCTCTAGTGACTTTCTGTCAATGGGTTGCATACCTTGTCTATGATTTCTCATTTTGCATATATCACTGCCAGAGCTATTCCAACATTTTTATCTGACAAAATTTCACCTTCCGTCATGCTTGGTGGATCCCTTTACCCTCTTTCTAAGCCCTTGTTTGAGCATAGGTTGTAGAATCTAGCATTTGCCCTACCTTTTGTAGATGCTTTCTCCTAGAAGTTTCTTATGTCTTCAATAAATCCGATTTTGTGTGTATCTTGCAACCATTGCTTTTCATGAAATATTTTCTCTGTGAAGCATTCTGCATTCTATTCGCCAGCTTGACCATGTTTTTATATTATTAGGCTTTACTTCTGTCAATTGCATTTTCATAAATTTCCTGAAGCTTATCAATAAATCCATTTTGTGCTTAGTCTGTAGCCATTATAGGCGCTAAGGCCTGAAGCTTTGATCGCTTCATTATGTTCTCCTAAATTATTCTTCTTAATTGAATTTTGTTAGGTTCTTTTTCTTAAGAGACTAAATCTGGTTTGAGTCCTTATAAATCTTTTATTATCTTAGAAACTTTATTTTAGTATATTTCAAGAAATCAATTCTCATTTTACCCACTCCCTGATTAGAGGAACTTCATGATAAAATCTCACTACACTTCCCATCAATGTTTTCGTCTAATCCTCTACGTAGGCATAGGATGAGGAATTGGGCTTTGCTCCTGTCAATTGCGGTTTAAATTATTAAAAAAGAAAATCTTGGAGTCTATTTCTTAGAATCTGCTAAACTCTTGTGGGTCCAATGGTATGTGCTAGAATGGTTCTTTTCCCTTGCATTATGTAATGAGGAAAGAAAGTGCATTAAGCCATTTCCTACAGCCGTCAAATAGTTGCATATGGTAGGCATGTTTAAGACTGCACTATGATGTTCTAATTTTAAGTTTAACTAATATAGAATCATTGCCAGAAATCTCACAACTCAGTAACACTCGCATATGCTAACACACAGAGATTTCTAATTTGGGTTGAGAATGAGTAATCATAACGGATTTCTTGAGCACAACTTGATATGAATTTTGAAACTACTGGTTTATGATACTAAGAATATCAATGGTTTCCGACAACATTCACTATTATGATCTTTAGTATGTACACTCTTAGGGCGTTGGCCTGAGAAGACGAAATGTCTTAACCAGCCGGTGCATTGTAAACGACCGGGGCTGGTCGACAATGATACAGATTCCAAATGGCAGTCCACTATGCACAGTCGCGCAGTACGGACAGCATCTTCGACACTCATAGACTGTCGTCGACTGTGTCAGCTGTCAGGCCTTCGGTACAGCCGGTGAGTCGTGAGAAGACTGCCCCACTTTCCACAATCTTATCCATATCTTAAACAAAATTCTTCCCTAAGTTGCAGGTTTTAGGCGTTAGAAATCAACATTTTCTATTAATATACTTCTAACCATTAATCGTATTGCGATTCAATGTATACGTTTGCGTCTTGTCCATGCCACCATATTGCGTTTCGTTGGAGTAGGTTCTAAGAATTCTTTATCAAACCCATTAGTATTTAGACCGCAACTAAAGCGTTCGTTTGTTGTGCCTCCCTTTTATATCATTTAAGTTTCTACAAATTTTAATACTAAAGACTTCAAACCACTTTGTATGGTCATTGATTATAATACTCGCTTTCCCTAAGTTATCCTTTTAAGAAAATTATTATTTCTTCTCCACCGATTTTGCATAAGAAATGTCTTCATAGGAGGTATGGTGATTTAAGAATTAGCCTATTTTACATTGATTAGTTCTTTATCGAATCAACAGATCCATTTTGTGCTTCACCGTTAAACATCTCTTTAGCAAGAAATTAGTATATTCACTTGAATAAAAGATGAACTATTCTTTTGATTTTAATAGTATATGTTTCCTTTTATCGAATATTTGTATCTTTTATAAATAGTAACTTTGGATTTTATTTTATTTCATATGGAATCTGTCCTATATGCAATTCTATCTTTTATATATCTTACTTCCTTAGATCGGGATTTTTTTGAAGAATTACTTCTTTAAAAAAGAGTATATATATTAAAAGGGAGATAAATATAAACTTAATCTCTTCATAAAAGAGAAACTAAATAATATCATGTTATTTAAAAAAAACAAAAGAAATTTCCTTGTTTATTTAAAAGAAATTAAGAAATTTATGTATTTTTTTAGATAGAATTTCTCCTATAGAATATAAAAAAATAAAAAATAAAAATAAATAAATAAATAAATTCTCTCTCTTTTACTAAAATGAATAGAGTCTCTATTTACTAGATTGTTATATTTAAATAAAAAGTTTTGAAATATTGTAAAGATCTTGAGTGATAGGTTAAATTAAATAGGTACTTTGAGTGAATATTATAGACATGAATTTAAATCTATAAATGATTGTTCCAGATTAGAATGGTATTAAATGCTTTTGTTAAGGGAAACAAATCTTTTAGTTTTTGTGGGTTAAATTAACTAGATTAATAGATAGTAACGTGGAATAAATGTTTAGAATAAAAATGAAATTCTTGTAGTTAATTATGGCAGGTTTACAAGTCAAAGGTGCAAAGGATCTTAGTTCAATCTGGTGAAGAGCTAATATCGATGATGATGTGAATTGTTATTGTGTCTATTTAGCTTATGAATGACATTGATATAAATTATGTATCTGGGGACATTATTGATTTGGATTAAATAGTTTTATATGTTTTAATCTCTTGTCTATATAGATTATGTGATAGTGTTAGGGTTAGAGCCTAATGACAAATGAAGGAAAGTTAAGGACTTTATTTATGAGAATTAGATTATGAGGGAACTAGTGGTACTTATGTGTCTTGTAGAAAAGAAGTCTAAATTACATCTTAGAAGAAGTTACTTAGACTTATAATGAAGATAAGATAACTACCATACTGCTTGTTAAGACTTGTCTTTTGAAATGATATGATTATTGTAATGGCTTGTGTTGATGTTATAACTTCTAGTATCAGTATGTTTGGTTATGGGATCGCGTCGTTGGATGTTGTATATGTTGTTGCTCTTATAAGTTCTCGAGATAATTTAAAGCTTATGTTGTATATGTGTTAACCCAAGTTATAATTGTATGATTTCATCTTTTGGTTGTAAGTTCAAGTCCTCGAACTACAAAGTCTCTACGCTACGCGTATGTAGGCAAGGCCACCATGAGCCCCCGAGACATTAGGCCAGCCCTTAGGGCCTTAGGTTGTCACTTCATGGAATTGATATTGTGTAATTAATAATCATGTAAGACTAATATTTCTTTAGATGTGCAGTAGGAGACCTTTAGCCATGCAGGACTCAGAAGCTATGAAGGCACCTTTCCAATTGGCGTATGGATGATCATCTGGCACCATGGTAAATGGGTATACACCTGTATAATTTAAATCTGAAATATTTGTATCTGACATTTTAATTACAATGAATGTGATATACTATGTTATGTAAATTGAGCTTTACCAAGTTAAAATATGTAATTTGTTTCTATCATGCAATTAATTTCATTATTGTTATCTATCAATATTTTCAAAGATAAACATTACAAAAAGTGCGTATGTGTTCAATTGATGCATTTAGACTTAGAACAAACCATTGTTATTTTGATCGTGTTCGTGTGTAGTAATGAGTTTTTGTATATGGTTGAATGTTGCTTAATTTCAATAATCCAGTCATGTTATTCCTAGAGATGTTAGGTAACTTGTTGAATCGGACTATGTTATAGTTTGTTAGAATTAATATTATTACATTTTAATATCTTGAGCAGACATTTCAAATCTCTATACACTCAACTAGGGCCAGGGCTCTCCACATAATACAAATATGCTAGCTTTGTAAAGTTTAGTTTTATAGTTAAGGAAATATTTGTGTTATTTAACAGACTTTGTAAAGTTTAGTTTTATAGCTAAGTAAATATTTTAGTGCTATTTTATTTTTACCAAACTAAATTATTTTTGAGATTTCAATTTTATTACCTAAGACATTTCAAAATGAGTTCACATAAATTTTTCCTTATAAATTTAGTTCTGGAAATATAATAGTTACAAATTTGAAATGATAAACAATTCTTTATCTTTAGAAAAAATTATTAAAATCATGTTCTCTAAAAATACTTACTATTATTACATAAAAAAAAACTTAAGTGACTAAGATAAAATACTGTAGTGATTTAAATATGAATATGTTATTGTTATTATATTGTGTAATTATTCTTCAAACTTACAATATTTTAATGCATTTAAATTGTAATAGTATTCAATATTATTACATTTTAATATCTTTAAGTAGACATTTCAAATCTCTCCACATCCAATTAGGGTTAGGGTTCTACACATTTTATTTTATGAAATTAGATTATTTTTGGGATTTCAATTTTATTTACTCAAGAGTTAAAAATTTAAGATTTCAATTTTATTTAGTCAAAAGTTAAAAATCTATAGTATCATGAAAGATATTTTGCCATGTTATTACATTTTTATTTTATTCTTCAAACTATGCATTTTAAATTATAAAAGTATTAGTATTATTACATTATAAGGAAATATTTTTGTTATTTAATAGGCTTTGTAAATTTTAGTTTTATAGTTAAGGAAATATTTTAGTCCTATTTTATTTTGACCAAATTAGATTATTTTTGAGATTTCAATTTTATTTACCCAAGACATTTCAAACTCTTCAAAAATTGATTTTTTAATTATTGGAATGCAATTTGTCTATACAACCAATACCTAATCAACAAAAAAATTATAGCTAAACAAATACTATATGCAACCAATAGCTAATCAACAAACAAAATTACAACTAAACAAATACTATAATAACAACACTACAAGGTAGGTACTGGCCACTACGTGGCACTTGTTTACTTAAGAGTTATTTTATAGTTTTAGTTTTTTTCTCTAAATTTATGTTAGTTGTATTTTAGTTGTCACACATGATGCTCCCTATCACTTTATGTCTCTCTCATAATAATTTTGTAAAATTATTATAAAAGGAATTCACTTCCTTCTAAGGACTACATAAAATTAACTTTTTTTTTGCATGACTATTATTAACTTATAAAGAATTAGGGAATTTTGTAGCTGGATTATAACATAATTCCTAAGACATGATATAGGGTGTAAGTATCAAAAGAAAGAAAATTAGATATTTCATTGTTCAATGCAAAATCATTAGTTTTATTAAATGATTGCCATGGTAATTGGGAAACCACCATAGTAATTTTATTTTGAAATAGATACATTTTATTTTAGAAATAGGTTTTTTAATATTTTATTGTTGAAATAAATTTTAGTGATAAACATTGTAATTTTTAATTTAATTTTTTTCTTATGTTTGTAATTTTAAATTTTATCATGTTTTACTTTTACATGAATTTTAGATAATTTAAATAATTTACAATTTTAAAAGGCATAATTTGTTTTTAAATTTGTAATGCTTATTTTATACATAGTATACATAATTTATAATTTTATTAATTTTTAAATATATATGTTTATAATTTAGTATTTTCTTATATAATTATGCTAAGGAAATAATGGTAGAATGGGGTGGAATGTAATGGTATATGCATGTTTACAAGAACTTCTTAATATAAATTTGAATATTTAATACATGTGAAATTAATAATTAATAATTATGTTGAGAAGTATAACTACAATGACAAATAGGGATAGAATTGAATGGCATGAGTTTGTTCGCAAAAACCCCTTAACCAAAATTTGAAGGTGTTATACACATCATATGCAAAAATACATGCATGCATGCATACATACATATATTAAAATTTGAAGGTCAATTTTGTGTGGTGCAAGATTGATCCTACATGCCACATTATTGAACTAGGATGAGAAAATGCTAATTTGGGAATGGGGAATGAATTTATAGTATTAAGAGCAAGGGCACATGTGTAATAAATAGTAAATTTATGGAAGTATGTGCAGATAAGATTGAATACATCTACTGGGAAGGTGTAATGAATTAGAGGACGAACTCAACTTCACATAAAGACTACCATTTGTTGATATGTAATAGTATTAAGCCATTCCATAAAAATCTGGCCAAACCTAAATAGGAATTTGCATGTGTATGGAAATTTCATAATTATATTTTGTTTTACTTTGAGGTGCATGTGTATCCTAACATGAGGATTACTTCAATGTAAATGAGCACTCACAAACATTTGTGTATAGTAAATACTCAAACATAAAAGTATCATATGCTCTATATAAGGTAATGGACCCTAGTAGGTCTCATTATGTGTCCATCCATTAGCATGCGTAATCCACATGGTAACATGTGAAATAGAGAAAACATATGCAATGAGTAACTTCTATCAAAAAAATAAGTATAAACACAATTGCAAACTAAATTTATTGTAAATGTTGATGATAAAATGAAGAGAGTAGGGTTATAGAGATTCCACCTGTACCAAAAGTTGTAATAGTAAAGCCCTACTAAATTTGGTAGTGTTAAGATTAAATGGCATATCACGCACTAACATATCATTTGATCATGATCCATTTGGACATAGTGATGAATCTATACTAGTACTTATAATTATCTACAATATCAATAAAAGGGTGGTAAAAACATGACATGCCACCTATTTTTAATGATCATTAGAAAATGGAGAGAGAAGGGTTATATAGATTACACCTATACAAAATTGGTAATGGCACTGATCAACTAAATGTGGTGGTGGTAAGATAACATGGCATATTAGCCATTGACATGTCATGTGATCATGATCCATTTGGACATGGTTATAAATCTATATACTAGCATATCTATATTAAATATAATATATCCATTTTGGGGCCTACAATGCCTCAAAATGCCCTCATCATTTGGGAGGAGGGAAAAAATAGCGTCCTAGGTTCATTTAGAGCGAAACAGATCCTCTGTCTTCTCATCTACATTGAAGGAGGTTGCAAGAATCTCCTTAGATAGGGCCTTCCAAACAAAAGTCATACCTCCAAGATGACAAAACACCAGACTGCACACACACACATTCAGTGTTAGAAGAAGGAATCTTATTGAGAATTAAGTCAATTAAGTTGAACAAGAAGAAACTATGACACTTACTTGGGTGTAGTAATGATAGAGAACCATTGCATCCCTTCATCTCTAGCAATCTTGGAAACAATATGAAATCTAGGAACAATGAAGAGGCAACCCGCCTTTAACTTTGTCTCCAGCACTCTCTCCCCATCTATGCCTACAATCTGCACTCTTCTATTGCCTTTTGTTATATATGTCACTTGGAATGCTGAATCTGATGAAAATCTAGGTGAACACATTGCATGTTGACAATAATTCCATTTCAACATACACCAATCAGATCACAGATACTGCTAGCACAAGTGCAGTATTCAAAGAACATAAAATCTAGGTGATCACATATAGGGGAAAAGACCCAATACCTGAGATAGTTCCAATGGCTGAGCTTCAGCTTCAGGGGTGGCATTATCGTTCCTTCCTCTAATTTAACAATTCCACTTCCAGATTGGCTACCTAGAAGATGGTTGAGCTTAGTTTCCTTCAGATCTCATGCCCTGCACATAAATTCCTTGTTAAATCCATGGAACACGTTTAAGCCACAAATAAGATGAAAATCCTGCAAAGGTAGATGAATAGGGTCATTGACAAGAATAATTAGAATGGAATGGAATGATTCTTCATCATGGTTTAAGGATACATACAGTGAACTCCCCTGATTGGTGGGCTTTGGATGTATCCCCAAGGAAGAGGATCTCCAGCTCCTCTAAGGGGTTGTTATTAAACCACCATCTCACCACTCCCCATGGGAACTGCAATGGCATCTCCTTTCTTAACCTTCACCACCCTCTCTGACTCTGCTTCCGGAAGGAGTATGCCACAAATACATGATCTTGCATGTAATAACCAGGGAGGGATATTAGTCCATATACATTACTTGGAAATACCCTCAATGGAAAATTGAGAGCCATGATTTAAGATAGGCTCTGAGGTTGCTGTTGCATTTTAAGAACTCCAACCACTATTTTTGGGAAATACCCTCGAGAAAATTAAGAGACATGATATAAGATCAAACAACCTGATATGAATCCTTAAAAAATTTGGTGATAAATGGATGCAAAGCATGCATACAAAAAAGATTGAAACATCCAATACAGCGACAAGATCTGAAGAATATTTTGTCACAAGGTTTAAATTTTTTTCTGTCACTGTCGATTTTAAGTTTGTATATACAAGAAAAAAACCTCTAAACTGTTAATCTAAACTAACAATATTTTATCATTGATCACATACCCATTTTATAGAATTTGTAATTGCCCTGCTTTGCTTTTTCAATCCCTAAAATGTAGTAGCTCCACTATAGTAGGGAAAAGATTCTAAATTATCCTAAACCAAGTTAAATGGCAATTAAACCCTTATTTATAAAGTCTGTAATTGTTTATCTTGGACCAATTTGCTTGCTTTTTTCCATAGATTAGAGGCTTAAAAACATTTTAAGAACAAGACTTTGCCATTGCTTTGCTTAAGAGGATACTAAGCCTCACATAATAGAATAGCATTCTCAACCTCTGAAGTGGGCTTAAACCTATTCAAATGACAAGAAACATTCTTAACTACTGAAGTGGGCTTAAATGCAATATATAATTATGGATTTGTTTCTTGCCTTACACAGGTATCTCATAAATTTCTGATATATATGTTATAGCCTCATTGATGTGTTCATAAATGACCCAATTGATTTCTCTTTGTTGGAAAAGGAGAAGATTGGAAACAAGATACATACCTTGAAGAACATAGCAGAGCTTAGAAGAGTCTGAATAATTTGGCAAGGTAAGGCCAAGATGGTTGAGAATGAGTTTGGCAACTCCAATTTTTCCTTTCGACAACATACTCAAATCAGAACTCAACCATACTTGATAACTCCCGCCCTCTGAACTGATTTATCTCCTTGGGCAAGGCTGGGGTCAAAACTCTCTTGGGTACAGCTTCCATTGTTTACTTACAACCTAATCTACCTTTCTTCTTTCAATACAACCCTTAATTCTCACGAATTCCTGTACCTTGAACAGAAAAAGCCAGATCAGATTCCAGATATTTTACTCAACATAATAGATGCTAAAAAAAACCCTGGTTCCATAAATTGGAGAAGAATTAACAATAGCCCGCATGCAGAGTAGTAGCCAATAAAATCATTTTGCAATCCTGAAATCAACCCATTGATTAACAATGTAGAACTAAACCATAAACTTATTCAAACATTACATACAAACCCAATCCAATTTAAAATAGATTAATGATGCACTCTATATAAACATTTAGAGAAAACAAAAAAAAATTCTATATAACTCACTAAACCAACTCCCATATTCATATATGTAATCATATCAATTCCTAAATCTACAGATGGCTACCTTTCACAATCTAGCATTGCACATACAGTGAGCTCATGCAAATCATCAAACTTTGAAATAATATCACAGTGATACTTAAATTCAATTCATAAATGTACTGATCACTTTGATCCACTTCAAAATCTGCCATTGCACATACATTAAGCTCATGCAAATCATGATAACTTTGAAATTATATCATAGTGATAGATAACGAAAAATCCATACCTAATACAAGCGATGACGCAACGACCAACAAAACTGAGAGGAAGAACAAAGGTCGAAGCCTATATATAGGCTTCGTCTATAGATTTGTATAGAAACATAAGAGATTTATTATCCCTGTCAAAAAAATCTTCCCTAAACTGTTTGATCACCATCTCCACAAAACCAGGCAGGCCCGGTAATCAACCAAAATAGAACAAATTCAAGATACCCAAATCCAAATAGCAACCAAAATAGAACAAATTCAAGATACCCAAATCCAAATAGCAAACATAAATCTTTGAAATGGTGAATAATCAATTACTACATTTGTTCATTTTTGTTGCATGTAGAAACCATAATCGTTGCCTGAAATGGAGAAGAGCACGAGAGAGGAATCTAAACTGGCAGCGGAATAAACTCCATTCTTCACCAAATCCTGCAACTGCATGATTTGAGTGGTGGCATTGGGCAATATGGGCACTGTATCAAATATTTGAGTTCCTCCAGATGCAAAGTTCATGCCAGAATGCACCAGATTTGGGTGCCTCTCCCTCTGATTGTATGGTACTAGTGTGCTCATGTTGAAATAAGATGTTGCACAAAAAAAAAAAATTAAGCAATGTTACAATTTGGGAATTGTTGATAAGCAGATAAAAAATAGACATACCAACGAAGTCAGTGAGGACTCTTCCGTCTAAATGGCATCCAGAGGGTTGTCCAGGAAAAGTGATTCCGTATGGAGGCTGCCATGCAATGGCCGACCGGTCGTGATTTCTTGTGTCTGCGTATAATAATCCATCTCAAAAGCCTTCCCTGCACATCTGACTCCATCATCCACTAATTCTCAAATGAGATATATTAATCTCTCAGCATTACACAATCTTAAATATGCTATATTTAGTTTATATTGTAAATTGTCCAATGCATGCAGAGAATTTAATATGAGTTTTCTTTATTTAGCGTTGTATTTATTTTAAATTTATATTTAATTTTTCATCTGCAATTTTTATTTTTATTTTTTTGGGTTTATAATTACAACCAAAAAATGAGTGCTCTCATCTCCACCGCCGCTGCGACTGCAGTTTGCCTCTTGGCGAAATTAGTACTTATAGTTCTCTACAAGATTAATAAAGTACTGGTAACAACATGATATGAAACCCTTTCAATTGGTTGAATAAATCAAATACAATGGATTCGAGGAGAAGGCAAAATAGTACATGAAATGTAAAAGTAATCTAAACATGTAAACACATGCATCATGTAAAGTAAACTAGTGTCATTAATACATCATGTAACAATCATATCAAACAATAGGCATGGTGTTGGTACTCATTTTGACATGATCTAATTTTGGCTTCCTATAGTTATTTGATGCCTCTTTGCATTAATTACCAATTTGCTATTTTTTAATATGGCTATCTTAGTCATGTCTATGTATCCTTGTTCATCACCTCTACATTAAATGTTTCCCTTTTGTGTTATGGTTGAGATTTAAATTCCTTTTCATTCTAGCCCATGTATGAAAACTAAAACCCTTTGTGTGGTCTACATAGTGTCTTAAATCTTTTGTTTAGTCTTGTATGCTTTTGTTATATTGAAGTGCTAACTTTTATAAGTAGTCACCATTTACTTAAGTTGAATACTTATGAAATCATGATGATTAATTACTAGCCATTGATATGAAAACAATAGGTTTGATCAATGTTGAACTTACTATTTAATGGATTAAGATATTTTAGGTCATCATTCATGAGTTGTCTATATATGTGTGGTCGAGTGGTAGCTAACATGATCTACTTATGTGTCCTTTTCCTATTGGTATAGAGCTAAGCACATGGACACTTGTGTGGGCCTAGGATTTTCTTGTGACAGTGATTTTTAAAGGTAATGTAAGAAATGACCATGGGTTCATATTTCATTAGCCACAACTTGGCCAAGGATTAAAAATTTCACTATTATAAGCCCTACAAATAGGTTGATATGTCCAAATCACTTTGTAAAGGTAGTAGGAAGGAAGATGTGACATGTTAATTTCCTATAAGTGATGGTGAAATGATATTCTTACAAACCTACAACTCCTATACTTTTACAAATATAGTCCTATGCATTCATCTTATCCACCCACTTATCACACTCACCTATGTAAGTACCTTTATTCATGTCTATCTACCAGCTAGATTTGACCATTTTCCCACACTAGGACAAGTCCACAATTGCAATCATGAATTTATCCCCTTTTATTTTAAAATTTAAATTTGAAGTTAACTGGCCTGATTCATCATCTTTCCTTGAGCTAACTAAACACACATTTGGCACAATTTGATACATTATGTGCTAGGATTTAAAGGCAACCAATGCATTCATTCTAATCATCAAGTGCAAACATGTAATCTCCCATCCTATAGAATTAGAGTAATTAATACATTTGACACAATAAAAGAAGTAAAAAATCCACCCGCTTAAAGCATTTACTAACTTTTTTTATACTTGTTCATTTTCAAGGGGTTGATTGGGGAGAACTTGCCTCCTTATGATTAATTAATATCCCTTAAGTTATTTATAAATACCACAAAGTCCCCAAATATTTAGGAAAAGCATAGCAGAATATCATACATCAAGTAAAGATGTAGAACATAACATTACTAATTATGAATACAAGTCTAAACTCAAAGTATAGATCCACAACTACGACTTCATCCTAGATATATTAACTTGTCCTCTAATAGGAAATAGATCCAATGTAAACACTAAGGCACTTCACTAACATAAAGGCATCATTTTTTGAGCATACATAGTTTGATTATATAATCTTCTTCATTTGGCATTCATTCTTTAGTCATTGAGCTAAGTATCATCTATCTTCTTATTTACTTTCCTAAAATAGCACACTCATCAAAATTCTAGAACCCAAAATTCATTTATTAGGCTAGTTTATTATTTTTTATTTGTGTGCATTTGAAGGGATTAGCCTAGGTTACACATTGGAAAATTTTATTTTCCTTTACATTTTTGTGGACTCGATCGATCTTACACATCTCGACTTTCTTTTTAGGGTTTTAAATTATCTTAGGGTTTTCAAATCTACATTTTTTGAGATTACATTTTATTTTAAAATGTAACCTTCCTTTTTACATTCTCATTCTTATTAATACACCTTTTTCTATTAGGGTTTGTATGCTTTATTGTGGCATCTTTCCAACCTTGGCTATAAATTAGGGTTTCACTTTTACATTTGAAATACCACCTAAATCGTTCATTTGGTATTTATTTTCATATATTTTGTTTATACCACCTAAACCCTAGTATGGCCCAAATTAATGAGAATTAAGTCTATTATGATGCTCATAATGAGACTAATGAGTATGATCATGATGTGAAGTTTAAAAATGAGTTGGCTAGTTTAGCTAATGCAAATAATCATACATAACTAGTGGATATGTTTCATGATATGTTTGCAAGTGAACCATATGGACCCAAGGCTTTGCAAGAAATTTTTGCTATGATTACTTCTTCTATAGTGACTAGTGCATCTACTCCTACTTCTACTTCTACCATAGATCCATCCCCTATTATTACTCCTTCCACTACCACTACTCATCCCCATAGTACCATGGTCACTAGTGTCCCACCATTTAGTACCTATCCTTTTCCCACTTATCCTCCACCTTGTAGCCTAGCTTATGGATATATGCAACTTGTGATACCTACTATCCATATAGTGTCCCACACTTCCACTCCTTTTTCATCTACCACCACTAAAATATTGTTAACCCACTTGGCCAAGCCACATCCATATGTCATACCACATCACATACACTAAATACCCTTAAGTATCTTTCCTCTTCCATGCCTTTATCTCAAGCTATTACTTCATCTATATTATAAATAATGAGAAAAATAATAATAAATGAAATTAATAGAAGTATATTAAGGAGAAATTAAAAATAAAAATAAAAAATAAAAAGAGAATAGAAATTAAAGGCAATTGAAAATTATTGAGAAAAAATGAGAAAAAGACAAGCTCAAAAGTAGAGGAACAACAAGGAAAAAACCTAACAAAATGAAAAAAGAAGCCAACAATTGTTCAAGACAATTAGAAGAAAGATTAAGGATGGGGGGGACATGGGTAGGAGAGGAGGGATAGTGGGGAAGATGAAGAACAAGGTGGGTGGGGGGGGGGGGGGTTGAATGGGAGGCTGAATGGGACAAGGAAGAGTCTTAGAGGAAAGGTTGGGAGTGAGAGGAGAGGTAAGGAGAAGAAATAAAGGTCAAGGGAAGAAGAAAGAATAAGCAAGGATACCATGAGAGAGGGGAAGACCAATAGAGATAGAACAACGACAGAGAAGAGGGGGAGGGAAAAGAGAAATCAAAGTGATGGGGGTAAGCTTGAAGGGAATATAATAAAGGATTCTAAGTGTGGCTCAATTTCCACCCATCATCTCAATTTAGGTTGGTGAGGTTATTTCTAATAAAGATAGCTTCTTTGAGCTTTCTCTTGAAGAAGCTATCTTCCTTGGCTAGGACATGTGCATCCTCTAAGAAAATATGGTGCTTAGTGCTAGAGGAGCTCTCTATGAGGGCCAATCTTGCAACCTTTTCATTCTTGATGCCAACACCATGCTCTTTGATTTTCATGCAGATAGAGCAACCCATCTCACCAATAATCAACTTTATAGACAGTCGAGTTTAGAAGAATGTCTTTGGGGTCTTTGGCAGATGGAATGAGGTTTCTAATGGTAGAATGGGTTTTGAAGGCACATTTAAGCCCTTTTTTATAAAGGATTTTGGCAATATTATTAGAAATTCCTTCTATGTAGGGAGGGTGGCACCACAAAAAAAATTAGAGTCTTTCTTTTTTGGTTTAGAACCTAGGTGGGCTTGGGCTTGCCTAAAAGCTCTCATGAAGTGCTTGTTGCGGTATTAAAATTTTTGGTAAGGTGGGAAAGCTCTTGGTTAATGTGATCTTCATTGCCAATATACAACTTCCTATTGACTAGAATCTTTAGGACACTTGCCTTTTGGGTGAGGTGGTGGTACAAGGAAGCATGAAGGTAGAGGTCTGTGTGGGTGGATTTCCTAAAGGCATAATGACCGAGGGAACCATCTCCATTCCTGATGAGAATGACGTCCAGGAAGGGGAGTTGGTTATTGATTTCGAGTTATTTGGTAAACTTGATGTAGGGGGTAATGCTGTTTAAAGGTGAGAGAGGAACATTTCAAGATGATTACGACCATGGGGCCAACATATGTTGGTGTTGTCCACATAGCACTTCCACTGTTTCAGATTAAGGGGTAATGAGTTTAAGGCAAGTTCTTCAAAATGTTCCATGTGCAAGTTAGCTATGAATGGGGATAATGGGGATCCCATGGCAAACCGATGGCAACCCCATCGGTTTACTCGTAGAGTACGTCTTGGAAAGTGAAGAACATGGGCTTTAACCACAAGTCAACCAAGGACACAATTTCTTCATTAGTTTTTTGTCTAACTAACACTATAAACTCTTGTAAAAGACTTTGGTAAAGAGGGACACCACATCAAAGCTACCCAAAATGTCATCATCATCAACCTTTTTATCTTTGATGAAATCAACATATTGAATATGAAAGATGAAAACATTATGATTAGAGAAGCAATTAACTTGGTTAGATAAGTAACAAGTTTGTAAATCAAGGAACTGGTGGTGTCAACAATACACCTTAGAGGAATGTTGGATTTATGAATGTTAGGACTTTAAATGCAACATTTAAAATTCTACCATTACGGCACCCATATATAATGGTGTTCAAAATACATATGACAGATAAAAAAAATGAAAAAGTTTTATTTGGAAAGAGTCACATGTGAGGTCAGGATGGCCGAGTGGTCTAAGGCGCCAGACTCAAGTTCTGGTCCTCTAACGAGGGCGTGGGTTCAAATCCCACTTCTGACACGACGCGATTTTATAATTTTATTTAGTTTAATTAAATTCATTAAAGAAATAAGTTAATATTTCCATGTGAGGGCATTTGGTCTAGTGGTATGATTCTCGCTTAGGGTGCGAGAGGTCCCGAGTTCAATTCTCGGAATGCCCCATTCGGTGAGTGATGTGTTCGTCCTGCGAGAAGCTAAATTTGTCCTTTTGCTTATTTTCCACCACTGGGGGCGTTCCCCTCTTGTCTATTCAGCTACAATTGAATTTCGCTGCCTATTTTTTAAATGGACGGAGAAAACTTATCGTTTCATTTTTGACATCGGAGGTTTATATATTTTCAGAAAGAAAAGCTAACAACTCCGATCTTAGCTCAGTTGGTAGAGCGGAGGACTGTAGTGGGACACGAACTCCCTTAGAAATCCTTAGGTCGCTGGTTCGATTCCGGCAGATCGGATCTTGTTTTTCTGTTTTATGCACCTTTACGCATTCATCAATACTACTTTTACTGCATTGTTTCCTCATGGCCTTTAACATTTTGATTTTAATTAAAAAAATTAGATGGAAAGTAGAAAAATAAAATGGTGGTGAGTTGTTGAAAGGAACCTCTGATTCTCTCTTCAATCCTAACTTGCTTGCCATGTATCACTATAGCAACAAATTTCCACTAGTCGAAGCTACTTTAACCTAGCTAGGTTCTATGGAAATGTCAAAGCTACTTCAACCTAGTTAGGCTCTATGGAAATTTATTTTGTCATAACTAAGCTACTTAAATCTAGTTAGGCTCTATGGAAATTTATTTTGTATAGTTATGACAGTGAGACCTACTGATTTCTTAAATATATGTTTGGAATCTATGGCAACAAGCAATCTCTATCCCTAAGAATAAATTACAATTCATATCAACTAAGACAATAAAAATATAATAAAAATCAAGAAAAATGGTGTTACATCTTATGATCATGTTTGGAATCTATGGCAACAAGCAATCTCCATCCCTGAGAATAAATTACAATTCATATCAAATAAGGCAATAAAAATATAATAAAAATCAAGAAAAATGGTGTTACATCTTATGATCATCTTACTTAGTAGGCGAGATTTGTAGCATGAACCATAGTCGGCATGGTGTTACATCTTATGATCATCTTACTTAGTAGGTGAGATTTTTAGCATGAACCATAGTGGGCCTTCATGTTTCCTAGGTTTGCCAACCTTTGCAACTTTAGTCTAAGAAATATTTGTGGTAAATGATTGCATTCTAGTGAATTGAGTCAAAGTTTGTTTGTGCTATGCTCTGCATTTCACCTTAGTTGAGGTGGAATAATGCTTGGTTATCTTGAAGCCACTGGCCTACCTTTTCATTGCATTATTTTGTCTTTCGGTTAACCCTTTAGTTACATTTTCTATAAATAGGTTATTCGTTGCATGTAAAGATAAACAATAATATTTCAATAATAAAGAAAAAATGATTTTTAGACAACAAAAAGATTTGTCATATTTCTATTGTTTTGACAAATAGAAAATTAAAAAAGTTGATTTTTGTAAGACTAAGGACTACCAAAGTTTTGGCATTACAAGATGTGTTCACATATAATGGTCTTGGTCAAATTAGAAAGTTCTACAATAAAGAAAATAACAAATCTAAGAAGCCCTTCAAAATCTAAATTTTAACATTGGCCACATGCGCACGTGCATGCACACACACATATTTGAACTTTAAATGAATCCATTCATGTATATTATACAAACTGTTGCATATGGTACATATTGAGTAAACATAAAGTCGCTATAATGCAAACCCTTATTAAACCTCCATTGAACTAATTATGCAAGCTTGCAAGGTTGAGAAATGTTTTCTTTTTCCTTTTTAAAAGAATGAATATTAGTTGGACTTGCCCTTTTAGTCACTAGTTTTACCTACGACGATCAAATTTTAATCAAGATTGAAAATCAACAAAAAAAATTAAAAATAAAAATAAACCCTAGATCCATTTGAGGTTATCCTGGGATCATGGGATTCCATGAGACCACATTTTTTGAGGCATTTTATCAAACAGTTCATGGGATGAGTTTATGCTTCCATATCTTGCATACACGTCTACTAGGGCAGTTGCAACCACATCTGACAAAGTCATTCATCCCTTATACTTTGATGGATGCCTCTACGTTGTTCCAAGCTCCCATTTTGGCATGAGCTAGGAGGACACTGACAAAAGTTGTGGTGTCCTACTTTACACCTATAGATTGCATTTGTTTTAAGGTTTAAGATTTATATATCCTTGGGCTGGCTCTGCTTTGGGTGTAGGCCCTTAAAGGGGGTAGTGGCCTATGGTGTAGATTTGCCCTCCACAAATGTGTCGCAACCCTTGCTACTTAGTGTTCGTTGCCCCGCTTACAAATAAAACACATCGTCATTTTTAGTCCTCTCCATTTAGTTTATCATCTTTTTCACAAATTCTTGGCTACAAACTATGGATGGAGCCATTCACCCTGCATCACACAATCTACCATGGGAGTTAAGAGCCACCGACCCAACCTTGTACAAGAGGCATTCGACTTGCCTGTGCTTTGCAAAAGAAAGGAAGAAAACAAAAATGTGGTTAGGGTTATCCTCTTTGTGCAGATAAATTTACTTTGATATTAAATATTAAGCTAGTTTCTTAAAAGTTAAAAGAGTGTTAGAATTGCATCTAGATGAGTCTTTATTGAAATAGTTTTAATACTTTTCATTACGTTATTCTATCAAAGACATAACTTTTCAGTTACATTTTCTATAAATAGGTTACTAGCCGGTTGCATGTAAAGATAAATAATAATATTTCAATGGTTATTTTTTTTACATTTTCTATAAATAGGTTATTTGTTATATGTAAAGATAACTAATAATATTTGAATGATAAAAAGTTAATTTTGGACGACAAAAAGATGTGTTATATTTTTATTTTTTGACAACTAATTTTTTTTTGAAAGCTGATTTTTGTAAGACAAAAGACTAACAAATTTTTGACAGTTAGAAAATGTGTTTACATATTAAAAAAAAATCTAAATTATTGTCGATTAGACAAGAATTGAATTTTGAAACTTGCATTTATATTATTAAAAAAAAAAATTAAAATAGAATGTAACAAGTAAAAAGGCGCCAGACTCAAGTTCTGGTCCTCTAACGAGGGCGTGGGTTCAAATCCCACTTCTGACATTGCCCAATATTATAATATAGTTATATTTTGTCTGATTGAAATTAATTCAAAGCTCAAAGCATTAAAGTATAATAGTTTTGTGTTGCTTAAGAGAGTTTTCTTTCTTTAATGTACGACTATTGCCATTCTCATGTGGACGGAGAAAACTTTTCATTTCATTTTTTATATCTTTGCTTTTGCAAATTTCAAATAGAAAAAAGTTGTATCCGCGATCTTAGCTCAGTTGGTAGAGCAGAGGACTGTAGTGGGATATAAACTCTCTAAGAAATCCTTAGGTCGTTGGTTCGATTCCAGCAGATTGGATTGTTTTTTCTATTTCAGGCACCTCTTACAATTCACTCATCAATACTAGTTAATATCTTCTCTTTCTTCTTGTATTTGTTGTTTTAGGAAAGTAAATAAAGAGATACATGTTATTTAGTTTAATGATTAGAAAATGAATATCAAATAAAGTGAGTTTGAACTTGTTCCAACAACTAGTAATGTTTTGTTCTACAATTTTGCTTGATGTATGGTAGTTTGCTTTGCTCTTCCTAAATATTTGGGGACTTGGTAGTAATTAGGAATACCTTAAGGGTTGTTGATTCGTCATAGGGAAGCTAGTTCTCCCAAAATCAAGCCTCAAAAAGTGAACAAGAATAAAAACAATATGTAAGTGCTCTAAGTATACAAATTTGTTACTTCTTTTATTGCATTGAATCAAAATGTTGTTGAAATTTGCTCCAATGCTCTAAGATGAAGAGATAACATATTTGTACTTGATAGTTAGAATGAATGCATTGAATGTTTATAGATTTTGTCCTTCGATTGTGGCACACACAAAGAGGTAATGATTCTATCATTGTAGTGGTGGACATATTTTCTAAAATGGTGCATTTTATTCCTTGTCAAAAATTTAATGACGAATCCAAGATAGCAAATTTGTTCTTGAAGGAGATAGTGTGGTTACATGGATTGTTTCAAAGCATTACATTAAATAGACATACAAAGTTCCTTAGCCATTTTGGTGCACCATGTGGGGGAAATTGAGCACATAACTCAATTATAGTTTTACATATCATCTACAAAAAATGGATAGACAAAGGTTGTCAATTAGAGTCTTGGCAATCTACTCAGATGTCTAGTAGGAGATCAGATGTCTAGTAGGAGATAAGCTTACACAATGCAACTTTGTGTTGGTGCAAGTGGAGTTTGTATCCAACTCATTGAACAAATCATTAGAGAAGATGCCATTCCAGGTGGTGTATAGGACATCCTAATGAGATGTCACAATTCTATTGAAAGTGGAATATTCCAAATGTGCAAGCATAGAGGCTAAAGACTTTGTGTGACATATGAATGAAGTTCATGCACAAGTTAGGAAGTAATTGGAGGATAGCATACAAAGTTCCTTAGCCATTTTTGGTGCACCATGTGGAGAAAATTGGGCACAAAACTCAACTATAGTTCTACATATCATCTACAAAAAATGAATAAACAAAGGTTGTCATTTAGAGTCTTGGTGATCTACTTAGATGTCTAGTAGGAGAGACACTTACATAATGGGACTTTGTGTTGGTGCAAGTGGAGTTTGCATCCAACTCATTGAACACATCATCAAGGAAGGTGTCATTCCAAGTAGTGCATACAACATTCCAATAAGGTGTCATAGATATGTTGAGAGTGAAATATGGTGGACACATGAGCACAGAGGCTAAAGATTTCATGTAACACATAAAGGAATTTCATGCACAAGTTAGGAAGCAATTGGAGGATAGCAACACAAAGTACAAGATGCATGCATATGAGTATCAAAGGGAGAAGACTTACTCATAGTGAAAGTTATTCATGACACATTAGAGAAAGGAGAGATTCCTTAGAGGAAGGCACAACCAACTAAAGCCCAAGAAGATCTATTTATGTCACATCATGCATAAATTTCTTGAGAATGCATATGAGATTTAGCTATCAAAGGGGTTGGATATCTCACTAGTATTCAATTTATTTGATCTATATTCCTACATGTGCAATCAAGGATCCAGAGGTTGTATAATAGGTGGAAGCACCTAATTGGAGAAATGAGATACTAGAAGAGCAATGAGAAGGAACTGCATAGATCTTAGACACATGCATTGCTAAGAAGATGTGTCAAAGCAGGTACAAGGAATATCATATTCACTAGACGGGGAAAGGGCCTAAGGAAGACTCATGGATTCTGAAGCTAAAGTAAGTCAATTGGTGTTGTTTGGATTGTAGGAATACTAAGGATCACTGAGAGGGGGGGGGGTGAATCAATGATATGATAAAACTAATTTATTCATCATGCCTTATTCATCATCCCAATATGAATGCAATTAACATCAACATACCAAAGACATAGAGAGAAACATAATCATGAAACCATAACATAAATGTTTAAAGTGGAAAACCCTATCTAGGGAAAAACCACTGTCCAACCTCACCAAATCTTCATTAGGTCTCACTGACCAAAATCTCATTGATTACATACAAGCCTTACTGGATAAGATCTCATTGATCACATACAAGCCTCGCTGGCTAGGATCTCATTGATCACATACAAGCCTCACTGGCTATAAACCTCACTGGTTACAATGCCTCACTGGCCACATTAACTCCAATCTCAAACAGAAAAATAAACACAGAGTACTACTCTATTTACATTGAAAATCAAAGGTTATAGATGAGTTCTATAACTCTTATACAAACACCTTATCTATCCTAGATCAACATCTCAATGACACAAAAGAATAACTTTACACGACCTCCAAACATTCAATTGACATCGTAAGACAATATAAGAACTCTTGGTTACAATGACATCATAGGCCACACAAGATCATCTTCACTCAAGACACATTCTTCTTTGCATGATATATCATATTTCTGTCACCAAATCTGTCTTAGCATGCATGAATATAGACCTCTCTACAAAAAATCCTCTTTAACAAACACCATGAATCAAACAAATATGAAGAATGAACAATAATTTTTGCACACACATCTTGACTGGTCATGTTCTTTTAAATGAATAAAATAGAGACCATAAGAAGACTCTTACACATCATATTCCTGTCACAATCAAACATATTTAATATATTAGACCATCATCAAGACAAATGATACCTGATTCTCTCACTGTCCTCTACAATCAAAACTTTGCCATCATATTGAGTGTCTTCACTGCCCTTTGCAATACTCTATTGCAATCATTGGATTATCCTATCAAATAACTCTGCCACTATGCTCTGTTCAACATATTCCAATCCTCTGTAGCATGGACTTCCTGACACATCCCTGCATATGTTGCTTGTTCACATTGAATACATCAACTTGTCCACCATTTCACTTTCTCTCAAATGTTCACACTATGTCAATCATATATCATTTCATTTAACCTGATTTTGTATATCATACATTGATAAAACCATCATCAGAAAAGTATACGTCAATCACCAACACTTTCATTCTATTTGATACTTCATCAGGTTTAGCAAATCTTTCTATCTTCTTTTGAAACTTACAGACCCACAAGATCAAGAAGCAGTTAGAAGAACTGACATTATAATTGCACTACACAAAAAATGTCCAACAAACCTTCAAAGATTCTTCAAGGAGTATGGCCGTTTAGATTTGAACACAGTTTGAATAACAACCATCGATTTAACATTGGCGCCTTTAGTTACTTTAATTAAGGACCATTCATTTAGAATTGCCACCCAAACTCAATTTTGTTACTGGAGGATCCAGTTGCCTCTAGGAAGAGGGCCGATCACAACATGTTTCGAGACCCTTTATATTATGACTTAAATCACATTTAACCTTTGATAACAAGTCAACTCCAAAATATAATAAAAGTGCTCCCTGTCACAATAAAGTCTTAATGACTTTTATATTAGGGTTTCAACAACTAGAACTTAGGGTTTAGATTATTAAACCTTAGGGTTTTAGGACTAAAACTTGAACCCCAAACTTCATAAGTAAACTAAGCAAGTTTGCATACAAATGCATATTCCTTTGATCTAATCAATCAACAAACAGGATTTCAACTGATGAGAAATATAAGAAGATACTGTGTAGTCTTTTTAGACTTAACAAAAAAGAAAAATTTAGACAAGACATAGGCATTAGGGTTAGATCCTTATAAGTGAAGATTTCATGAAGATCTCAACAACAATCCCCTATAAAACTCCTACACTGAAAATCTCTGAAAGCTCATCAAGTCACCGAGAAACACATGAATTCCATCACCTATATCATGTTGATTAAACAATGAACTCCATATAGATATCGTTGATAAACTTCTATCACTGCAACTTTGAAATTTTTGCATCAATACCTTTATGAAGGCATCAACTGATCATGAAGCATGACATAATCCTTGGACATCAATGACAACCAAACAAGTACCAAGTATGCATGATTAAGGCATGTCATCAATGAAACACATCTCCAACTTTTGACATCAATATGATCAAAGCATGTCACCAAAGAAACACATCTCCAACTTTTGACATCACTGACAAATACATCAACAAACTCCCCCTTTGTCATTGATGGAAAAACAAAAAAAAACTCTCTCTCCCCCTTTGACATCGCAAAGGATTACAAATCCATCACCCCCCCTGCAAAATAGGTATACCTTCATTGAAAGTCAGGAATTGTCACATCAACATTACTAAATGTACATGGACAAAACACATAGTAGGTTCATCAAAACACAAGATTCTTCCAAATCAAAATATCATAGTAGATCACTATGTTGAACATGGAGATAAAGGCCCCCCCTACTAAAATATTTACCATTCATGCTAATGATAAAATTGATGTACACTATCCTGCCATCTCACACTATTCTGATCCTACACTCCTACACTGTTCTACAAGATAACTCTCAGCATACTCACTGCCTTGTCACATAACATCACTGACCTGTCACATAATAGGATCATTGCATATCCACTACACATTATCACTTCATTGCACATTCACTATCTAAAATTGCAAATTTAACAAAGATCAACAAATAGTTATTGTCCCTGTATATTACACCAAAGAACATCACTATCTTTGCAACAGAGAACACTGTCATGTCAATAACAACACTGCATATATCTTAGAATAGTTCTATCTACAACAACACTACACTGCATATACCTGAGAATAGTCAGAGAACATAATCACATTGTACTGCAACTAATTTCCATGAAGACTATCATGAACACTTTTCTACTATCATAAAGACTACCATCAAATATAAAGACCATTGTCAAACATAACATCCACTATTCTCCACTCAAAGACTATCCACTGTTCCATTTGATTTCTCTCATGTCATAGAGAGTCTCTAAAACATTGAAAGAACTTTCTCAAAGTTTGATCACACCTCCACTGTCATATATGTTGTCATGTAGTCCTACATTTTGTATACATGGCTATCAGGACACTTGTAATTACAACATTTGACAAGAACCTTTATACCTTGAACTTGTTCCAAAGATCCAATAAGTGCAAGAATGCTAGCAAAGGTTTCAAAGTTTGTTTTATACCTGCCAATTGCATTTTCTTGCATGTTCCAACATCATAAAGCATCATCTTTAGAGACAAACCTGATATGAACAGTGACAAACTTGATATGAGCAAACCAACAACACCTGATATGAAGATCCTGACATGAAGACCATGACATGTTGGTGTAAAGATGAGGAAGCATGTCATGTTCCATGAAGCATAAATGAAGCATGGCATGAACACATTCTAAAGCATTGAAAGCATCCTAATGTGAATATCATGAAGACCATATCCATGAAGCATGAACACCATGAACACCATGACATGGGATGAAGACCATAAGAAGCTTTTGTGCCTCTGACAACAACACCATCAAATGAGATGATGAACCATTCACACCTAACACATCAAGAGCATAGATGAGATGATCAACATCATTGCAACCTATACTTTTGACATCAATGACAAACACATCAACAAAATCTGCCTTTCTCATTGATGGCAAAACACATAAACTCTTCACTCTCTCTCCTCTATTTTTTTTGTTTCTTTAGTTTGAAATTTTAGATCTATGATCTGTTTCTTTGCTTCTTCAAGGGTTGCAAGTACTGTGTCTTTGGAGTCCTTTTCTTGTTGAAGATGTACCTCTAATCTTTGGTTCTCCTTTATGAGTTTCTTGATCTCATCCAGTGCACACATGACTTTGTGTATGAGGAAAATTGATTAAATCAAAACTAACAAATCAAAAACTCATAACATAAAGAGAACTAATCTAAATAAAAGCCATTATCAATAAATCAAATGAAACAAGAAAGCTTTTACCCAGATTGTATTGTTCTCTTTGTTCAAATGTGGATTGCTCAATAATGTTGCGAAACCATGTTTACAACAAGCAAGTGTAGGTGCTCAAAGATCAATGTTAAAAGATCATAAGTTACTCAATCAATGCGCTATATGCTCAAAGCGTTGTAAATGATGCCTGAGAATAAGTGATCGAAGAGTATTTGTGAAGGAGATGAGGGGGGTTTATATAGGTTTCAACATAGATCGATCAACGGTCCAAATAATTCAAAAGAATCAACGGAGGAGATAAATCGAATAACCATGATGAATGTGCACACAACATGTGTTAATCCATAAGGATATTTTTATTAAGATATGATGAAAACAAGATTGATTGAATAGATAACTCAACTTGTAATTTTGCCTTTTTTAGAGTTCTAAAAATAAGATTGATTGTGCACATGAGTTAACAAGATATTTTAAGATGAATTGGAAAGATAACTGAAATTAAATAAATAAATTTATTTATTTAATTGTGCATGAGAGAGGAACAGAAGATTATAAATAAAATATTTGATTTTATTTATTTTTAGAGGATTGAGACAATTTAAATAAATTTGCATGTTTTATTTAAATTTAGAAGAACAAGTGATTTTAATTAAATAATGTAAAATTATTTAATTATAGATAAGATAGAATTGGATGAGTTAATTAAATAATTGGATTTATTTAATTAATGGAGACTTGAAATTTGAAAGAGAATAACGATTTAATTAAATAATACAAATTATTTAATTTTGGAAGAATATAGAGGAATTTAATGAAATTAATTAAATAAAGAGGATTTATTTAACTAATGTTGAAAGTATGTGATTTAGAAGAATTTAATGAAATTAATTAAATAATTAGATAATTCAATTAATGTTGAAATGCAGGTGATGCGACAGACTAGACGAAATGCAAGTGGTGCGACGACATGGTCATTTTAGGGTGTCTACATTTTACCCCTCTTTGATGCAATGTAGTCTACATCGTTGCGTCAAAGAAAATGATTGTTGATGCCCCAGTGTATCTAGTTGCCCCAGCGTATACCCCCTCGAGCAGAAAGACAGGGAAGCGACAAAAGAACTGGGTTGATGCTCAACTAGAAGATTGCATGACAAGTTAGCAGAAAAAAGAATGGGGTGGGAAGAAACAAAATGTGGGAGGGACACTATAAAAAGGTCCCAAGGGGACCACACTCCTCATTTGCACACTAAGGGTTGCTAAAAATAGAGCTTAGAGCCTCCCATCTTAGTGTGTGAGAGTTGAGTGGAGAAGGAGCTAGCAGCGAGGAGAGATGCCGATCCCAGTGCACAGGCATCAAGCAGAGCTGGTGCAAACGTATGGGAGACTAGCAGGAGCTGCGACAACGGTAAGTGTCCAAAAAACTCTCTATATTTGATGTTTTAGGTCTAATTTAGGGTTTTAAACTAGGTAGGTCATTAGGTTAGCCAAAAGTGTTGCAGGATGCTAGGGTGCGTCTGGTAGTCGGTCAAAGCGCTTTTGGCTTGCTGAAGTGCCTTTGGTAGGTTAGTACATCGTAGTTGGTCACAACAAGGCGCTATTAGTTTTTAGGCGTCGTGTCGTAGCATAGTTGGTAGAGACCTGCAGCGCTATTGGCATAGCAGTATAGCGCAGTTGGTTGGGTAGTTAGGCGCGGTCGGCAGGGGAGAAGGAAAATTGAGTCGCCTTTGTGAGTGCAGTGAGGTGTGGCTGGATGCGTAGTGCAACGCGCTTGTTGAAAATAACTCGCTTTTGGTAGATGGTAGGAAAGCGTTGTTGTAGCAACAATAAGGCACTTTAGGTAAAACAGTGCAACACGCTAGGCTAAAACAAGGCACTTTTGGTTAAGTTAGAAGAGTGAAAGGGTTAGGGGGGACAAGGAAGTAGCTAGGGATATGCTAAGTTGGGTATAGGGTTCACTGCATAGGGTAAACATCGGTAGGGATTTTGAGAAGTGTGTAAAAGGTCTGACAAGTGGTTTTGTGGATGCAGAGGATGATGTCACCACTGATGTTGAGAGAGCAACACCACATTATAGCAGATGAGGTGGTACAGATGACGTGGGAGGAGGATGCATTCCTAGAGTTCATGGGATTGTGGCATGTGGCACACCTTACACACATTAGGGTGAATCTCGCCCTAGTGACAGCGGTCATGGAGAGATAACACAATGAGACATGTTCGTTTCACTTTCTTACAGGGGAGGCTACAGTGACACTTGACGATGTGTATTGCATCCTCAGGATCTGAATTGATGGAGAGCGAGTAGATTTTGACTCGACACGGGGCAAGGTGGGCTTGATAGAGGTGTTCTGTACAGATGATCTCAGAATTAATGACAATGAGATTCGGTGGGAAGACGTTCTGAGACTCTGTGATAGGATCAGATGGATAGTATCTTCACTGATTGGCGGCTTCCTGTGCCTAGACAAGCAATCTAGAGGATTATCTGTAGGATGGGGCACTGTACTGTCGGGATGTTTACACATGGCATCCAGTATGCATGGGGCCCGTGTGTGCTTGGGTAGCTATATCGAGATATGCACCATTGTGTATATAGGAGAGGCTGAAGTCTCTCAGTAGGGGTGACTCTACTACAGATGTGGGCGTGGGAGCACATCCCAGTGATCAGACCTATTACACAGCACCACTATAAGAGGGGGAGCCTTATGCATTTCTGCATAAGGGAGTTATTACACACATGCGGCTTGGATCTGTTAGCCACTGGAGGAGACAGATTGACGAGATGGACCTATTTATTTGGAGGCCATGGCTACTATGTGAGAAGTGGGAGGATGAGCATGAGCAACTGATGTTCTGCTGACTGGCTAGATACTTATTTGGGAGACACACAGATACTATTTAGAGATACTTGCCAGAGCGGGTACTCAGACAGTTTAGATTGCCGCAGGGATTGCTAGTTGGGGAGGCTACCCATGCGAGGACACGGAGGGAGGTTGGGGACTGGGATGCCGAGATTTAAGTGGCCACAACCTTGGTAGAGGTATGAGGACTTGTCCCCGTGAGATGGGACTGGGATTCAGGGTTAGTAGACCCAGGTACTTTACCTGAGTATGACAGGTACTGGCAGACACAAAGGCCATTGAGACTGACGACACCAGGTGTGGCAAGAGCAGTGGGGGAGGTACTAGTCCCAGGTGCGGAGGCTAGGATGAGATGGCAGACCAGAGAGGCAAGACATCAGGTAGTTGCAGAGGCCGAAGGCTAGCAGGCAGATGTAGAGATGCCCGGGAAGGAGGATCTAGTTGTAGAGATTGATTTACAGTGTGTAGAGCGGCTGTTATAGGAGGAGATGGCACGGAGGACACGGCTAGAGCTCCGGTTGGTGAGGATGAGGAGAGATAGGGATGCAGTGAGGGCAGAGGTGAGACAGGTTGAGGCCTTGGCACATGTTCATGCACAGATAGCCGCAACGGTACAGGCAGCTTTGACACAGGCACAGGCAGCCCTAGTACAGGCACAAGCACAAGCATAGGTAGGGGATGATCGACAGTTAGCCCAGAGGACTTTAGAGAGGGATGCAGTAGATCAACTATGATTGATAGCCAAGGCCACACTATAGAGAGTGAGGTGGGAGAGAGACAAGGCACTTCGTGCATTGGGTGCAGATCAAAGGACACTCTACAGTGAGCTCGTTCGTGTGCTGAGAGAGCTAGTGTCGACAGGTAGAGAGGCTGAGTACTACAGGGGACTCTATGTTGGTGTGGTTCCAGCAGCTCAGCAGGCACCTAGTTACAGAGAGAGGAGTAGGTCCGGAGCATCCGGGTCACGCATGACAAGGTAGTCAACGTCCTCAGTCAGAGGACCCTTCATGCCACTAGGGGAAGGAGGACCAGCAGGGGGACCTTCACTGAGTACAGACGGAGGATAGGGACCATAGTAGGAGGGAAGCTCTACCCACTAGAGCATGTACTTTGTATATTGTACCATTTTTTTGTATCATTTTTGTATTATGATGGACACCTGTATATTTTGACTGATGCCTGGGTGCATCCAATGTATATTTTGCGGGCTCTTGATAGCCTTAGTGTACTTTTTTTATGTATATAGATGGACTATTGATGTAGACACATACAATTTGTATTTTGATGACCTTCACCTGATATATATGATAACATATTACACTCACTAATGTTCATACTTTTGTGTATGCACTTCTATTGATGACATGGATGTGATGATATGTATGTATGATTATGGATTTATGTGATGACATATATTGCTTATATGATGCTTATAGATGTATGACATATGATGACATGATGGTCATAGATGCATGATGATAGAGATGGTATGACCTACAATATCTAACATGTGGGTTTTGTAGATATACACCAGAGAGAAGAAAAGTGGAGATAGAAGAGAGAGACTGTTGATCGATTGCTACTTTGAAAATGATATAAGGCCATGGGTAAATGGATAGGTAAATGATGAGCTTGTTGCAGTGGTTTCACAATTGTATATAAAAAGCAATCCTTATTCTTGATATAGCACGTGGATAGTTCGCCACCAAGATATAAAAGACCAAGGTGTTGTAATATCTGAGTGCGTGGACGTTGACTCTACAAGCAAGCGGTTTGAACTTAGATCCCTTCGACATAATATAACCCTATTGGTACATGTGAATGAGCCATAGTCTTGAACATAAAATAAACTTCAATACATGTAAATGCAAGAAGAATATTAATATGTAAGATGCTAGGTCGTAACACACACAAGATAAATATGCTGCCAAGAAAGATGCTAGAGATTATTCCTCAAACACAGCACACAAAAGCAATGACTATGCCCCCAATCCGTACTGCATCGCAACATACCAAGATTATAGATAAATCAAGGTAGCCTTGAATAGGTAATGGATAAAGGAACAAAAAGATAAACCAAAAAGAAAATTGACTGACTTACAAAGTAAACATATGACCAACATATTCTCTTGCCAAAGAGGTTTCTCAGGATAGATTGGATAGGATAGATAACAGCCTTATCGTAGGAACTAGGTGTTCGTTAAAGAGGGCTATCTACCTAAAAAGACAATATCTTTCTTCCAGAAATGCCACATGTCACAGGAGACATGTGTGTTGGTCTCGATCATGGAACACTCTGCAGAAGACAAGCTTGTTGATCATGGAATTAGCTGATGTTTGGCAATTAGAACAGTAGGATAGTAGATGACTCTAGAAGTAAGCTGCTTTGTTTCAGGTTTGTTGAGGACTTGTGCTTTGGAAGGATGCACTTGCTTGTTGTTTTGCTACTTGAGTTAGTCAAGTCGAGGTGAATGGATTTTAATAAATGGAAGACTAGAAAGATGACATGTCAATGGATTGAAACAGGTGAAGAATGATGAATCGTATGTGCCTGAGTACTGGATACATCCTTCGTATTCCAGACTGCCTACATACCCTGTATCCACAGGATCAAGGCACATTACAATGAAAGATGAAAATGATAATATGCAGTTCTAGGTAGAGTGATGACTGGGTCAAGGTGTTTGAATTTGGGTAGAGGAAATGATGAGATCTTATGTACTTGAGTACTGGAAACTTCCTTTGTATTCCAAACTGCCTACATACCCATATCCATCGGATCAAGGTACATTAAGATTGAGATGAGATGATATGTAGTTCTGGTTTGTGTGATGATGTAGGAAACGCGCTGGGAAGATAACAACCTTATCGTAGGAGCGATGTGTCTGTTAAAGGGTCCTATCTATTGAAAGGAGAAAAGATTGAAGCGTTTGCGAACCATGAACAAGGATCCATTCCTAGACCTAGGTTAAGGAAAGAGTTGCCCCCATTCCGGTAGAGGAAATTGCATGGATGACCGACGAAGAAGACATAGAAAGTTTGACCTAGGACAAGACAGTGCTAATTGTTGACACAGATCAAGACGTGGGATGACGATGATGGACACTAACCAATTTCCAAGCTATACTAGATAGGGAGATGGAAATGCAAACAAGGTCAATAGCTTTATTGTGGATGGATGGATGAAGTGTATTGTGAAAACAACAAATGAACAAGACTCGATAGATGATGGATGCTGAATCTACACATAACGCCTGTTTGCCAGGTTTTCACTATGATACTTATCCAAGGCACCTGTTTACCAGGTTTTCACCATAGGACGGATTTTTATTTTTGGAAATTCTGAGGATTAGGCATAGAACTTCTTGAGATGAACACTATTTAAGTGGCTCATCTAGAGGAATGCTGTCAGGTGTAGCTAAAGTATAAGCTCCTGATCCATATGATGCTGTGACAATAAAGGGACTTAACCAGTTAGGCTCAAACTTGCCCTTCTTTTCTCGGTCTGCTTGATTTCTCTGATTTTCTTTGAGTACAAGATCACCAACTTGAAACCATCTTTCTTTGATCTTTTTGTTGTTATCACGCCAGAGGTGGTTTTGATAGACATGGAGATGATTAAGCGCGGCAAGGCACCTTTCATCTAGTAGTTCTAGCTCAGCTAATCTGGAAGTGCGATACTCCTCTCCGCCGATTAGGTTCTGCATGGATACTCTGAGGGATGGGATCTTGACCTCTATAGGTAGGATGGCTTTAGAGCCATAGACTAAGGCATATGGTGTGGCACCAGTTGGTGTTTTGATACTAATGCGGTAGGCCCATAGGGCAGGATTGAGTTGCAAGTGCCAATCACGACCAGCTTCATTGACCAGTTTCTTGAGGATTTTGAGAATGGTTTTATTGGAAGCCTCAGCTTGGCCGTTACTTTGTGGATAGTAGGGAGTTGAAAAGTGATGTTGGATATTGGATTGCGTGCATAAGGAACGGACATCTAGGTTCTTGAATGGTCTCCCATTATTAGTGACAATGGCTTGGGGAATACCATACTGACATATGAGGTAGTTAAGGATAAACTTGGCTATTTGCTTCCTAGTGATATAGGTCATGGGAATGGATTCAACCCACTTCGTGAAATACTCAGTGGCGGTAATAATGAATTTATGGCCATTGGAGGAGGATGGGTGGATTTGTCCTACAAGGTCAAGACCCCATTGAGAAAAAGGCCATGGAGTAGTCACAGGTTGTAATTCATGAGCTGGTGCGTGAATTAAATCTCCATGCTACTGGCATTGTAAACATTTCTTAGTGAACTATGCAGCATCCTGTTCTATTGTAGGCCAGTAATAACCTGTTCTAAGTATCTTCTTAGTGAGATTAGGACCGGTAGAATGTGTGCCATAGACACCTTTGTGTATGTCTCATAATGTAGCTTTGGTTTCTTCCGTGTCAAGACATCGTAAGAGGATACCATCGAGACTCTGGCAATATAGTGTATCACCCAGAATGGTGTAACAGGAGGATTAACAGATAAAGGTTTTGCATTGGGTGGATGAGAGTTCAACGGGGAAGGTACTATTTTTAAAGTATTCATAGATATCTTCGTACCATGGGGAATTGGGACCAACAAGTTCACAGATGATTTTAGTAACTGGAACATCGACGACTGGTATCAACAACTGCTTGATCAAGAATTCACATTTCTGTGTGTTAGCCGACATGTCTATAAGTGACCCTAAAGAAGCCATAGAATCTATAGCCTTGTTATGCTCTCTTGGAATTTTCTCAAATGTGATGCTAGAAAAGTGTGGTTTGTAGGCATCCACTGGTTGCTTGTAGGGGGCCAACTTTTCATCTTTTGTTTGGTACTCATCTTGGACTTGTTGAATGACTAGTTGTGAGTCTCCATATACCTGTAATTCTGTGATGTCCCATTAAACTGTTGTATTAAGACCTATGAGGAGTGCTTCATACTCAGCAATGTTGTTGGTGCAAGGGAATGCAAGCCGATATGACTTTGGAATATAGTCATTTTGAGGTGTGATAAATAAGATGCCCCCTGATCCATGCTATGTGTAGGAACCATCAAAGTACAACTTCCACATTATTGAGTTGGAAAGAGTGAAGAGATTCTCGTCTAGAAAGTCTGCTACCATAAAGTGTGTATCTATCATGGGTACTTCTACTAGTTGATCTACTAGGGCTTGTCCCTTGATTGCTTTACGATCCATATACTCATTGTCAAACTCACTAAGTATCAGGACGCATTTAGCTAGTCTACCTGTGAGAGCTGCTTTCGCTAGTAGATACTTCAATGGATCAATTTTGGCTATAAGATTTGTGTGTTGGTTCAGCACATAATGCCACAACTTTTGGGAGGAGAACACTACTACTAAACAAGTTCTTTCCATCGGTGAATAATTGAGTTCATATCCCACCAAGGTTTGACTGATATAATAAATTGCATGCTCTTTTCCTGATTCATCATTTTGTGCTAGAAGAGCCTTGAGGGCTGAAGTTGTAGTTGAGATGTATAATATCAAAGGTTTATTGGCCACTGGTGGTATTAAGATGGGAGGTGTAGCTAGATACTCTTTGAGCTGATCAAATGTTGCTTGACACTTATCGTCCCATCAAAATGAGACATCCTTTGGGAGCAAGTGTTGAAATGGTTGGCATTTATCCGCTAGCTGTGAGATGAAATGCCTAATGGATTGCAACCTTCCCTAAAGGCTCCTTAATGCTTTGAGGTTCTTTGGTGGAGGCATCTCCACTATAGCCTTTACTTTTGTGGGATCTACTTCAATGCATCTACGAGATACAATGTATCCCAACAGCTTCCTTGATGTTACACCAAAGACACATTTCTTTGGATTGAGTCTCAATTGGTATTTCTCGAGCCTGTCAAAGATCTATCCTAGAACTTGTATGTGATCTTCCCTAGAAGATTAGCTAGGATGTCATCCACATAGTCCTCCATGATATGATGAAAGAGATCATGGAATATCACTGTCATTGCTCTTTGATAAGATGCCCCTACATTCTTTAGACCAAACGGCATGACACACCAACAATAATTACCCCACGGACAAGTAAAAGTTGTTTTAGGTAGTGAACCCGAATGCATATGCATTCCATTTGTAAAAATACTTTTAACAGGGTATTAATATTTGTGGGTTAACCCCCATCGTGGTTTTTCCCTTAACTAGGTTTCCACGTCAAAATCTTGGTGTCGAATGTGTTATTTATGTTTTTTGTTCATATGTTATTGATTGATGCTAAAATGTTTATATCATTAAATTGATTATAAGTGGTAAAGGAAGATTAAAAGTAAAAAGGATTGAAAATGTGGGACAACTAATTCACCCCCCCTCTCAGTTGTCCGAACGTAAACCAACAAATCCTACTCCTAATCTCATCGTAATCACCTAGACAATTAATTAAATAAATCTTATTTATTTAATTAATTCCCCTCTCACATGTTCCAACTAATTCAAATTAAATATTTGAATTAGTCCTCGCCTTTCATCTCATTGCAATACTTGTCCACCTCTCAATTGAATCATGTGTGGTACTACAACTTTCATTTAATACAATTCACATGTTCAAACTAATTCAAATAAAATATTTGAATTAGGTCTCCTTTATTCCCCTTCGCACACTTGTCACATGACTACAACTCCTCATGGAGTGGGAAACCCTTTTCGATCCTAGCCGTCCACATCATTGAAAACAACTTTCAATCTCAACCATCAATTAAAATTAGCCCTTTCCTATAAATCAACCCTCTCACAAGCCATTTGTATGCATCTAGCTTTTCAGTATTATTATGCTGCTAGAATGAGCAACCAACATTCCTCCCATATTCAACCTTTGGAATCATGCATTCCTATGCAAGATTGAGAAGAGAAATGGAGATAAACCAAGCGTAACGTGGAGATTATGTTTGCATTTTCTTTGTTGTTTTGATTTTCATGTTATCTTGTGTTTTATTGTGCTTGTTAGGGTTTGATTATTTGTTGTTTATGATTCATACCTGATTTTTTACCCTGACTACACCAAGCACAGTCTTCAAACTGGTGAATGGAATTTTTTCTCCATAGCGATCTGGACCACTAAATTTTGGATTTAGCATCTTCAAACACTTCTATAAAACATATCCAAATCTCATACTCCAGTCTTCAACATAGATAAAATGCGGAGTAAAATACTCAGACAATGTTCTTAACATGACAACTCAATCAATCAACAAACAACAATATCAGAAGATATAGTTGGCACTAATGACGACACAAACATGTTGACATCAATGGCAACACCAGTTAGCACATACTTGCAACAAAAACACCTAAAATCGATGTGAATGCACCTATACACTACTCTAAACATATCTCTAAATCTGCATAGCCATATCTATCATACCGAAGGAATGCAAAGCATTCCAACAAGTCTTCATCATTACTTTATTCTACCAGAGTGGAAGCTGAAACTCTGTCACTTATAACTTTTATTGCAGAAGGTCTAATGACTTGAAATCTTAGATATAACACCTTCACATCTCAACCAACTTATCTTCTAAACCGCAAGACTAAATCTTGCTTTGTAGAAGGATGCGGACCAAAACACCATGAATCTGTCTTAGAGTATACACTGTGAATGCCTTAGCAAAACTTATGCAACCTATCTCTAAGTGTGGTACACCATACTGGTGAAATATCAATGTAGGGATACTGGAAACATATTGAGACAAGTATATTTACCTCCACATCACACTTAGACATCACCATTCTTCCTCATACTTAAACAACTTCTCTCCATCTGCTAGGTCTTCTAGACAAACTTGCCTTGAACATGTTGACCTCATGTCTCCAACTATGTCAAACCATCTCTCTCAAATCTTCCACTATCTATCAACCTATCTCTAACCATTTCTCAATCTCTTCAACTTCTATACAATCTTGTCCTCAAGTTGACACATATAGATTTGACATCAATGACAACACTTATTGCCAACATTATCCTTCCCTCTAGCCTTCATTAATTAGTAAAATTCTTTTATAATTTTATATTTCTCCTCCTCATACAACTCCTCAACCTAATGAACCTTCTACTTTTGTTTCTTCCCTAACTATTACTCTATATTCCCATGTATTGGAGTCTTCTCCATCTTCCTCTACTTAATCTCACATTTCTCTCCATCCTCATGCTTCTCATCCTCATACAACTCCTAGAGCTAACAAACCTTCTACTTTTGTTTCTTCCCTAATTGTTATTCTATATTGGAGTCTCTCCATCCTCATGCTTCTCCCCCTCATAATTCTTGGAGCTAACAAACCTTCTACTTTTGTTTCTTCCTTAACTATTACTCTATATTCCCATTTGGAGTCTTCTCCATCTTCTACTTCCCTCTCACATAATTAATTCCCTTTAAAGTTTATTTTCCTTCACAAATATATATATATTTTAGTAAATCAGACATGGAATTTATGTTTGTAGATTTTGGAACATCTATTGCAAGCAAATAAGGTATCGCATCAACCATAAAATTAATAGAAATGACATAATCATAAAAAGTGGTAGAAAAGAAATGTAAAGTTTTGACTTGCTAGAATAGAGCCAGTGACCTAAGGATTTCTTAGAGAATTCATATCCCACTATAGTCCTCCACTCTATCAACTAAGCTAAGGTCAACCTCTTGTCAATTGTCTCCTTCTCAACATTTAAAACTTAGTATATCAAAATACATGACCAGGTCAATGTTCATGCTCACAAGCAAGTGTGGGCATGACATAAGTGGTCTTAAATAGCATTTATAAGACTCTAACTTATAAGGTTTAGCCTTATAAAATATTAATATGGAATTGGTCATATTAAGTTAGGGGTAAATTTATAAAGTTTAACTTTATAAATAATTAATTAATTTAATAACCAAAAGGTTATAAGGTGAAAGGTTGTGACCTAAACACCAACCCCTTGAATTACTTTCAATACACACAATCATGTTAAAAACATAAAAATCACATTGTGAATATGTCACACATACATTAGTATATGTGAGAGGCAAGACTACATGAGAGGTATATTTATGCATTTTAAATGCATGTGAGACCATTATGTAAAGGAGGGGAAGAAGATACTTTGAAAACTAGGTTCTTATATGTTTGTTTTATACAGACATTATTGCAAGTTTCCTCAATAATGAACGATGTTTTGTGGGGTTTTTTACCTAAAAGGATTTTCTTCGCGTACATACTATGTAATGTGTTATTTTTGTGTTTTCTGCAATTCATATTCATCTTTTTTTATGTAATGGTAAGTTACCTAAGATCTTAATTTCTAACAAGGTCAAATGAACAATTGGTGAACATGTATGTTGAACACACAAATAGAATAAAACAAGGAAGAAAAATTGAGATTGAACAAGAAAACACTGTATTCGACTACACAAATGAAAGATTTACAAGTGGGCTACCTATATGTGAAACTTCTCACCACTATGCTACCCAACTTGTAGCAAATACTTCAAGAGACTCTATAATACAATCACTTAACCTCAAGCTCTTCCAAAAACCCAAATTACATGTTGATTCTCACTCTTTAAGAGACCAACCCTTCTAACCAAGCACCCAAAATAAATAATGCCTACATCAAATCTATTATGCACTGACATAGAGGACTTATGAAAGTCATCACCATGTGCACCTAGGAGGAAATTTGACCTATATGATAAAATATGTGTAGTCTACATGAAGAAAAATCAAGTCATACATTAATAATTCTAACCTAGTGCTTCTTTGACATTTCAAAATTGATAAGTTGTAAAGTATCGATTCCATCACATAAACAACTGAAGTAAAAGTAATACTGAAATTACATTCTCAAAATAAAAGAGAGAGAGTTACTAAATAATTAACAAATATAAGATTTAATTCTTTAATATTGTAAACAATAATGTTACAATTCATCTCCATGAAAGAATATGTACAAGTTTCAACCTTGGCTTAAGTGCCTTACAACCATTCTAATATAATGAAATAATACATATGTCAACATATACAAATAGAATTCAAGATACATAGATACATCCTTGACCACCATCGACCATCTGGTCATCCGCTGCGTCAAAGGACAAGAACATGGTTTAGGCACTTTTCTGCCCAACCACAAAGCTAACGCTTCCCCGATATTCTTCAAATTTGAAGAATTCCTGACCCTACATGAAGGGCCTAGCAACCTGTAAATAATTGGTAAGGTGGAATATGGTGCATGCCTATTAAACTACATGCATCCCTAACTTGAATGCAACATTTCATTAACAGGATATGGCAGAGAATAAAATAATGAACTAGGCATAAAAATCTATCTATTTCAATGGTTCATTCGTTTATTTCAACGTCATAATTAAACTTGGACCAAAGTATGAAACCATATAACGGTGTGTAGATCTTGAAAAGAACACCTACTTCTCTTTTTTATCCATATTCAGCACCCATCCTAAAAGGTAACTTTCCAAAATAGACAATGCATAATAAACAAAAAAATATATCCATTTCCTTTTTCAAGCACATTTAAAAATAATAATGACAACTCAATTCCTTCGTGCAATAAATAGTAGTAATGATTCTTTCTCATATAAAATCAGTATCTTCTTGTTTCCACATGTACTCAGTTTTATTAGAATGTTTGAACAGTATATTTCTAGCACATTTTATAGTTTCAGCTCATGATTTTGACTATTCCTATGCTATTTTACAGGGTATAATACAGTAATTTCAGTCATAAAACAATTGGAATACTTTAGCATGTGTTTCTAACAGTAGGTATATATATACCTATATATATAAATGGTTTATATATATATATAGAATAACTGCATTCTAATTATAAGAGAGGTAGTAAATGAAAGGATTCACTATTCCTCATCAATTTCACGTAATTAACTTATTGTTCGCTATCAAATTTTTAACAAGAATTCAGTCATAGAGAAGTTCTTCACATCCTTACAATAGAGTGGATCATAAAAGAATTGTAAACAGTAATAAAATCAGTTCCCAAGGTGTTTAGACAGCAGAAATTATTTGTAACAAGATGGGTAGTAGTATAGATCTGGTAAAAAGTAGTGTTTTATCAGCATTGCATTCATTTTTAGGAAGATCTTCAATGGTACTTGATTGTAAAAGAGAAGGTACAACAACAAAGTCCTTCTAATGGAGTGTCTTATTAGCATACATTCATTTTTAGGAAGATCTACAACAGTACTTGACTATAAAAGAGAAGGTACAGCAGAAAAGTCCTTCTAATGGAGTGTTTTATCAGCATACATTCATTTTTAGGAAGATCTAAAGCAATACTTGACTGTAAAAGAGAAGGTACCGCAGCAAAGTCCTTCTAATGGAGTGTTTTATTAGCATTACATTCATTTTTAGGGAGATCTATAGCAGAGTTTGTTATATATATATGCATACACCGGTGTGTATGTATAAATAAATATATGTATTTATACACACATACTTGTGTATAGCATACCTAGAGTACGCTAAGGGTTAGAGAACCAAATAAAAACTAGATCTAGACCTTTATCATGCCAACACAACAATAATGTAATAGTATATAGTGAAAGAAGACAATAATCATTGCAAGTTTTAGGTTATTAGAGAAGTTTGCAGTGGAATGATTCAAAAGCACTACCCCTGTTGACTTGTTGGGGACATGGGAAGGCCTATAGGGCCTCCCATGGCCTCAGCAAGGGGATTATGGCCTGCCTTTAGGGCAACGCTACAATCTCTAAAAAAAAATATAGATTTCTTAATAAAAACAAAATTTATATCTATTCTATCCTTAATTTAGGCGGAAGAAATGAGTGGTAAGGGTTTACAAGCTGATAATAACAAGAAAAGAAGCACAAATCCTTCAGTTTATTCACATATTGCCAAGATTTATGTTGCAAACAAACAAAAAATGAAGAGAACCTAGTGAAAATCTAAGGAATTCATTCCAAGCTTGAATGCCTTCCAAACTCCTGTGTTTTCCTTGCTCCCTCTCTGTTTTCTGTCATCCAATTTCTACGTGCTTGTCCTTTGCCCTGCCTTTCTCTATTTATATATGTGTGTGTGTGTGTGTGTGTGTGTGTGTGTTTATATCTATGTGTATATATATAAATATAAATATATATGTGTATATATATTTATATATTTTTTGTTTTTCTTTTATAATCAAGAACTCTTCTTTTATTATTTTACAATTAATATATATAATTCAATGAACTATCATGTTCATGTGAAAAGAAAGTAACTTATTCACAGTGAAACCATGATCTCAAGAAAATTAAATTCTATTAGTTTGAAAACAAGAACTTTTATAACCTATTTGGATTTAGTCATCGAATTACCATGCATATAAAACATTTGCAAGGAAAAACAACAGTCACACACACACACACACACACACACACACACACACACACACACACACACATATATATATATTCCATCAAGAACATCAAGTAGATAGTCAACAATGCCACACAGTTATGCAATATGCTTTCTACGGGAGTGTGTGATAGGGCACCAGATAAAACCCAACCAATTGTTGACAAATGGCTAGGTCCCCTCTACTTGAAACATGTTCTTGCCTTTAACAATACTTGCAAACAATCCCACTCATTTCCACGGTCAATAGGTTAGTTCCATTAAAACATAGCCGAAGCAGACATAAGATAATTGAATCATAAGCTCAATAGTGTATCATTGTTATGTTTTATCTAAAATCAAGCATTAAGTAGAATTCAATAGTTTTTCATGAATTAAATGTAAATGAAATCAATCCAAGCATATTGAGATGTGACACAAGCCATTATCAAATGTGATCATTGTCATCAGACATAATTTGTTCTAACACTAACCAATTGTTCTGACATATTAATATTTGTTCTAAGGTTGTGCATAGGTAGCTAATTCATGTAAGGTGAGAACTTGGGATGTAGGGATAATGAGGGTTGTACATGGCACACAAGAAGCAAACAAACAAATATGTACTAACATGATTGTCACAAGGCCAAATAGTATTTTGCTAACATGTATAGCGTGCGTAGGATACCACAACTACCTAGACATAACAAAACAACATACACGTGCAAGATAAGCTTGCATGCAACAAAGTACCACACCAAAACAACATGAGGTAGAAAATACGATTGCACATGAGAACTACAAAGGCAAACACAACACTTATTTTTTATTGATGCAAAGATTGTATCAACCCAAGGATGCTCCTACACTAGACACTCTTGGTAAAAAGATTGTGAGTTAGAAGCTCATGATTTAGGATTATCCATGTTGATGTATTTGTGATTGATGTCAAAAGTTGGAGATGTGTTTCATTGGTGACATGCCTTGATCATATTGGTGTCAAAATTTGGAGATGTGTTTCATTGATGACATGCCTCGATCATGCATACTTGGTACTTGTTTGGTTGTCATTGATGTCCAAGGATTATGTCATGCTTCATGATCAGTTGATGCCTTCATAAAGGTATTGATGCAAAAATTTCAAAGCTGCAGTGATAGAAGCTTATCAATGATATCTATATGGAGTTCATTGTTTAATCAACATGATATAGGTGACGAAATTCATGTCTTGCTTAGTGACTTGATGAGCTTTCATATATTTTTAGTGCAGGAGTTTTGCAAGGGTTTGTTGTTGAGATCTTCATGAAATCTTCACTTAATTGTTCTTATAAGGATCTAATCTAATGCATTTATCTTGTCTAAATTTTTATTTTATGTTAAGTCTAAAAAGACTACACAATATCTTCTTATATTTCTCATCAGTTGAAATCATGTTTGTTGATTGATTAGATCAAAGGAATATGCATTTGTATGCAGACTTGCTTAGTTTACTTATGAAGTTTGGGGTTCAAGTTTTAGTCCTAAAACCCTAAGGTTTAATAATCTAAACCCTAAGTTCTAGTTGTTGAAACCCTAATATAAAAGTCATTAAGACTTTATTGTGACAGGGAGCACTTTTATTATATTTTGGAGTTGACTTGTTATCAAAGGTTAAAGGTGACTTAAGTCATAATATAAAGGGTCTCGAAACATGTTGTGATCGGCCCTCTTCCTAGAGGCAACTGGATCCTCCAGTAACAAAATTGAGTTTGGGTGGCAATTCTAAATCAATGGTCCTTATTTAAAGTAACTAAAGGCGCCAATGTTAAATCGATGGTTGTTATTCAAACTGTATTCAAATCTAAATGGCCATACTCCTTGAAGAATCTTTGAAGGTCAGTTGGACATTTTTTGTGTAGTGCAATTATAATGTCAGTTCTTCTAACTGCTTCTTGATCTTGTGGGTTTGTAAGTTTCAAAAGAAGATAGAAAGATTTTCTAAACCTGATGAAGTATCAAATAGAATGAAAGTGTTGGTGATTGACGTATACTTTTCTGATGATGGTTTTATCAATGTATGATATGCAAAATCAGGTTAAATAAAATGATATATGATTGACATAGTGTGAACATTTGAGAGAAAGTGAAATGGTGGACAAGTTGATGTATTCAATGTGAACAAACAACATATGCAGGGATGTGTCAGGAAGTCCATGCTATAGAGGATTGGAATCTGTTGAACAAAGCATAGTGGCAGAGTTATTTGATAGGATAATCCAATGATTGCAACAGAGTATTGCAAAGGGCAGTGAAGACACTCAATATGATGGCAAACTTTTGATTGTAGAGGACAGTGAGAGAATCAGGTATCATTTGTCTTGATGATGGTCTAATATATTAAATATGTTTGATTGTGACAGGAATATGATGTGTAAGAGTCTTCTTATGGTCTCTATTTTGTTCATTTAAAAGAACATGACCAGTCAAGATGTGTGTGCAAAAATTATTGTTCATTGTTCATATTTGTTTGATTCATGGTGTTTGTTAAAGAGGATTTTTTGTAGAGAGGTCTATATTCATGTATGCTAAGACAGATTTGGTGACAAAAATATGATATATCATGCAAAGAAGAATGTGTCTTGAGTGAATATGATCTTGTGTGGCCTATGATGTCATTGTAACCAAAAGTTCTTATATTGTCTTACGATGTCAATTAAATGTTTGGAGGTCTTGTAAAGTTATTCTTTTGTGTCATTGAGATGTTGATCTAGGATAGATAAGGTGTTTGTATAAGAGTTATAGAACTCATCTATAACCTTTGATTTTCAATGTAAACAGAGTAGTACTCTGTGTTTATTTTTCTATATTGAGATTGGAGTTAATGTGGCCAGTGAGGCATTGTAACCAGTGAGGCTTGTATGTGATCAATGAGATCCTAGCTAGCGAGGCTTGTATGTGATCAATGAGATCTTATCCAGTAAGGCTTGTATGTAATCAATGAGATTTTGGTCAGTGAGACCTAAAGAAGATTTGGTGAGGTTGGACAGTGGTTTTTCCCTAGATAGGGTTTTCCACTTTAAACATTTATGTTATGGTTTCCTGATTATGTTTCTCTCTATGTCTTTGGTATGTTGATGTTAATTGCATTCATATTGGGATGATGAATAAGGCATGATGAATAAATTAGTTTTATCATATCATTGATTCACCCCCCCCTCTCAGTGATCCTTAGTATTCCTACAGTCCAAACAACACCAATTGACTTACTTTAGCTTCAGAATCCATGAGTCTTCCTTAGGCCCTTTCCCCTTCTAGTGAATATGATATTCCTTGTACCTGCTTTGACACATCTTCTTAGCAATGCATGTGTCTAAGATCTATGCAATTCCTTCTCATTGCTCTTCTAGTATCTCATTTCTCCAAGTAGGTGCTTCCACCTATTATACAACCTCTGGATCCTTGATTGCACATGTAGGAATATAGATCAAATACATTGAATACTAGTGAGATATCCAACCCCTTTGATAGCTCAATCTCATATGCATTCTCAAGAAATTTATGCATGATGTGACATAAATAGATCTTCTTGGGCTTTAGTTGGTTGTGTCTTCCTCTAAGGAATCTCTCCTTTCTCTATTGTGTCATGACTAACTTTCACTATGAGTAAGTCTTCTCCCTTTGATACTCATATGCATGCATCTTGTACTTTCTGTTGCTATCCTCCAATTGCTTCCTAACTTGTGCATGAAATTCCTTTATGTGTTACATGAAATCTTTAGCCTATGTGCTCATGTGTCCACCATATTTCACTCTCAACATATCTATGACACCTTCTTGGAATGTTGTCTGCACTACTTGGAATGACACCTTCCTTGATGATGTGTTCAATGAGTTGGATGCAAACTCCACTTGCACCAACACAAAGTCCCATTATGTAAGTGTCTCTCCTACTAGACATCTAAGTAGATCACCAAGACTCTAAATGACAACCTTTGTCTATTCATTTTTTGTAGATAATATGTAGAACTATAGTTGAGTTTTGTGCCCAATTTTATCCACATGGTGCACCAAAAATGGCTAAGGAACTTTGTATGCTATTCTCCAATTACTTCCTAACTTGTGCATGAACTTCATTCATATGTCACACAAAGTCTTTAGCCTCTATGCTTGCACATTTGGAATATTCCACTTTCAATAGAATTGTGACATCTCATTAGGATGTCCTATACACCACCTAGAATGGCATCTTCTATGATGATTTGTTCAATGAGTTGGATACAAACTCCACTTGCACCAACACAATGTTGCATTGTATAAGCTTATCTCCTACTAGACATCTAAGTAGATTGCCAAGACTCTAATTGACAACCTTTGTCTATCCATTTTTTGTAGATGATATGTAAAACTATAATTGAGTTATGTGCTCAATTTCCCCCACATGGTGCACCAAAATGGCTAAGGAACTTTGTATGTCTATTTAATGTAATGCTTTGAAACAATCCATGCAACCACACTATCTCCTTCAAGAACAAATTTGCTATCTTGGATTCGTCATTTAATTTTTGACAAGGAATAAAATGCACCATTTTAGAAAATATGTCCACCACTACAATGATAGAATCATTACCTCTTTGTGTGTGCCACACTCCAAGGACAAAATCTATAAACATTCAATGCATTCATTCTAACTATCAAGTACAAATATGTTATCTCTTCATCTTAGAGCATTGGAGCAAATTTCAACAACATTTTGATTCAATGCAATAAAAGAAGTAACAAATTTGTATACTTAGAGCACTTACATATTATTTTTATTCTTGTTCACTTTTTGAGGCTTGATTTTGGGAGAACTAGCTTCCCTATGACGAATCAACAACCCTTAAGGTATTCCTAATTACTACCAAGTCCCCAAATATTTAGGAAGAGCAAAGCAAACTACCATACATCAAGCAAAATTGTAGAACAAAACATTACTAGTTGTTGGAACAAGTTCAAACTCACTTTATTTGATATTCATTTTCTAATCATTAAACTAAATAACATGTATCTCTTTATTTACTTTCCTAAAACAACAAATACAAGAAGAAAGAGAAGATATTAACTAGTATTGATGAGTGAATTGTAAGAGGTGCCTGAAATAGAAAAAACAATCCAATCTGCTGGAATCGAACCAACGACCTAAGGATTTCTTAGAGAGTTTATATCCCACTACAGTCCTCTGCTCTACCAACTGAGCTAAGATCGGGGATACAACTTTTTTCTATCTGAAATTTGCAAAAGCAAAGATATCAAAAATGAAATGAAAAGTTTTCTCCGTCCACATGAGAATGGCAATAGTCGTACATTAAAAAAAGAAAACTCTCTTAAGCAACACAAAACTATTATACTTTAATGCTTTGAGCTTTGAATTAATTTCAATCAGACAAAATATAACTATATTATAATATTGGGCAATGTTAGAAGTGGGATTTGAACCCACGCCCTCGTTAGAGGACCAGAACTTGAGTCTGGCGCCTTTTTACTTGTTACATTCTATTTTAATTTTTTTTTTAATAATATAAATGCAAGTTTCAAAATTCAATTCTTGTCTAATCGACAATAATTTAGATTTTTTTTTAATATGTAAACACATTTTCTAACTGTCAAAAATTTGTTAGTCTTTTGTCTTACAAAAATCAGCTTTCAAAAAAAAATTAGTTGTCAAAAAATAAAAATATAACACATCTTTTTGTCATCCAAAATTAACTTTTTATCATTCAAATATTATTAGTTATCTTTACATATAACAAATAACCTATTTATAGAAAATGTAAAAAAAATAACCATTGAAATATTATTATTTATCTTTACATGCAACCGGCTAGTAACCTATTTATAGAAAATGTAACTGAAAAGTTATGTCTTTGATAGAATACCGTAACAAAAATCAGCTTTCAAAAAAAAATTAGTTGTCAAAAAATAAAAATATAACACATCTTTTTGTCATCCAAAATTAACTTTTTATCATTCAAATATTATTAGTTATCTTTACATATAACAAATAACCTATTTATAGAAAATGTAAAAAAAATAACCATTGAAATATTATTATTTATCTTTACATGCAACCGGCTAGTAACCTATTTATAGAAAATGTAACTGAAAAGTATTAAAACTATTTCAATAAAGACTCATCTAGATGCAATTCTAACACTCTTTTAACTTTTAAGAAACTAGCTTAATATTTAATATCAAAGTAAATTTATCTGCACAAAGAGGATAACCCTAACCACATTTTTGTTTTCTTCCTTTCTTTTGCAAAGCACAGGCAAGTCGAATGCCTCTTGTACAAGGTTGGGTCGGTGGCTCTTAACTCCCATGGTAGATTGTGTGATGCAGGGTGAATGGCTCCATCCATAGTTTGTAGCCAAGAATTTGTGAAAAAGATGATAAACTAAATGGAGAGGACTAAAAATGACGATGTGTTTTATTTGTAAGCGGGGCAACGAACACTAAGTAGCAAGGGTTGCGACACATTTGTGGAGGGCAAATCTACACCATAGGCCACTACCCCCTTTAAGGGCCTACACCCAAAGCAGAGCCAGCCCAAGGATATATAAATCTTAAACCTTAAAACAAATGCAATCTATAGGTGTAAAGTAGGACACCACAACTTTTGTCAGTGTCCTCCTAGCTCATGCCAAAATGGGAGCTTGGAACAACGTAGAGGCATCCATCAAAGTATAAGGGATGAATGACTTTGTCAGATGTGGTTGCAACTGCCCTAGTAGACGTGTATGCAAGATATGGAAGCATAAACTCATCCCATGAACTGTTTGATAAAATGCCTCAAAAAATGTGGTCTCATGGAATCCCATGATCCCAGGATAACCTCAAATGGATCTAGGGTTTATTTTTATTTTTAATTTTTTTTGTTGATTTTCAATCTTGATTAAAATTTGATCGTCGTAGGTAAAACTAGTGACTAAAAGGGCAAGTCCAACTAATATTCATTCTTTTAAAAAGGAAAAAGAAAACATTTCTCAACCTTGCAAGCTTGCATAATTAGTTCAATGGAGGTTTAATAAGGGTTTGCATTATAGCGACTTTATGTTTACTCAATATGTACCATATGCAACAGTTTGTATAATACACATGAATGGATTCATTTAAAGTTCAAATATGTGTGTGTGCATGCACGTGCGCATGTGGCCAATGTTAAAATTTAGATTTTGAAGGGCTTCTTAGATTTGTTATTTTCTTTATTGTAGAACTTTCTAATTTGACCAAGACCATTATATGTGAACACATCTTGTAATGCCAAAACTTTGGTAGTCCTTAGTCTTACAAAAATCAACTTTTTTAATTTTCTATTTGTCAAAACAATAGAAATATGACAAATCTTTTTGTTGTCTAAAAATCATTTTTTCTTTATTATTGAAATATTATTGTTTATCTTTACATGCAACGAATAACCTATTTATAGAAAATGTAACTAAAGGGTTAACCGAAAGACAAAATAATGCAATGAAAAGGTAGGCCAGTGGCTTCAAGATAACCAAGCATTATTCCACCTCAACTAAGGTGAAATGCAGAGCATAGCACAAACAAACTTTGACTCAATTCACTAGAATGCAATCATTTACCACAAATATTTCTTAGACTAAAGTTGCAAAGGTTGGCAAACCTAGGAAACATGAAGGCCCACTATGGTTCATGCTAAAAATCTCACCTACTAAGTAAGATGATCATAAGATGTAACACCATGCCGACTATGGTTCATGCTACAAATCTCGCCTACTAAGTAAGATGATCATAAGATGTAACACCATTTTTCTTGATTTTTATTATATTTTTATTGCCTTATTTGATATGAATTGTAATTTATTCTCAGGGATGGAGATTGCTTGTTGCCATAGATTCCAAACATGATCATAAGATGTAACACCATTTTTCTTGATTTTTATTATATTTTTATTGTCTTAGTTGATATGAATTGTAATTTATTCTTAGGGATAGAGATTGCTTGTTGCCATAGATTCCAAACATATATTTAAGAAATCAGTAGGTCTCACTGTCATAACTATACAAAATAAATTTCCATAGAGCCTAACTAGATTTAAGTAGCTTAGTTATGACAAAATAAATTTCCATAGAGCCTAACTAGGTTGAAGTAGCTTTGACATTTCCATAGAACCTAGCTAGGTTAAAGTAGCTTCGACTAGTGGAAATTTGTTGCTATAGTGATACATGGCAAGCAAGTTAGGATTGAAGAGAGAATCAGAGGTTCCTTTCAACAACTCACCACCATTTTATTTTTCTACTTTCCATCTAATTTTTTTAATTAAAATCAAAATGTTAAAGGCCATGAGGAAACAATGCAGTAAAAGTAGTATTGATGAATGCGTAAAGGTGCATAAAACAGAAAAACAAGATCCGATCTGCCGGAATCGAACCAGCGACCTAAGGATTTCTAAGGGAGTTCGTGTCCCACTACAGTCCTCCGCTCTACCAACTGAGCTAAGATCGGAGTTGTTAGCTTTTCTTTCTGAAAATATATAAACCTCCGATGTCAAAAATGAAACGATAAGTTTTCTCCGTCCATTTAAAAAATAGGCAGCGAAATTCAATTGTAGCTGAATAGACAAGAGGGGAACGCCCCCAGTGGTGGAAAATAAGCAAAAGGACAAATTTAGCTTCTCGCAGGACGAACACATCACTCACCGAATGGGGCATTCCGAGAATTGAACTCGGGACCTCTCGCACCCTAAGCGAGAATCATACCACTAGACCAAATGCCCTCACATGGAAATATTAACTTATTTCTTTAATGAATTTAATTAAACTAAATAAAATTATAAAATCGCGTCGTGTCAGAAGTGGGATTTGAACCCACGCCCTCGTTAGAGGACCAGAACTTGAGTCTGGCGCCTTAGACCACTCGGCCATCCTGACCTCACATGTGACTCTTTCCAAATAAAACTTTTTCATTTTTTTTATCTGTCATATGTATTTTGAACACCATTATATATGGGTGCCGTAATGGTAGAATTTTAAATGTTGCATTTAAAGTCCTAACATTCATAAATCCAACATTCCTCTAAGGTGTATTGTTGACACCACCAGTTCCTTGATTTACAAACTTGTTACTTATCTAACCAAGTTAATTGCTTCTCTAATCATAATGTTTTCATCTTTCATATTCAATATGTTGATTTCATCAAAGATAAAAAGGTTGATGATGATGACATTTTGGGTAGCTTTGATGTGGTGTCCCTCTTTACCAAAGTCTTTTACAAGAGTTTATAGTGTTAGTTAGACAAAAAACTAATGAAGAAATTGTGTCCTTGGTTGACTTGTGGTTAAAGCCCATGTTCTTCACTTTCCAAGACGTACTCTACGAGTAAACCGATGGGGTTGCCATCGGTTTGCCATGGGATCCCCATTATCCCCATTCATAGCTAACTTGCACATGGAACATTTTGAAGAACTTGCCTTAAACTCATTACCCCTTAATCTGAAACAGTGGAAGTGCTATGTGGACAACACCAACATATGTTGGCCCCATGGTCGTAATCATCTTGAAATGTTCCTCTCTCACCTTTAAACAGCATTACCCCCTACATCAAGTTTACCAAATAACTCGAAATCAATAACCAACTCCCCTTCCTGGACGTCATTCTCATCAGGAATGGAGATGGTTCCCTCGGTCATTATGCCTTTAGGAAATCCACCCACACAGACCTCTACCTTCATGCTTCCTTGTACCACCACCTCACCCAAAAGGCAAGTGTCCTAAAGATTCTAGTCAATAGGAAGTTGTATATTGGCAATGAAGATCACATTAACCAAGAGCTTTCCCACCTTACCAAAAATTTTAATACCGCAACAAGCACTTCATGAGAGCTTTTAGGCAAGCCCAAGCCCACCTAGGTTCTAAACCAAAAAAGAAAGACTCTAATTTTTTTTGTGGTGCCACCCTCCCTACATAGAAGGAATTTCTAATAATATTGCCAAAATCCTTTATAAAAAAGGGCTTAAATGTGCCTTCAAAACCCATTCTACCATTAGAAACCTCATTCCATCTGCCAAAGACCCCAAAGACATTCTTCTAAACTCGACTGTCTATAAAGTTGATTATTGGTGAGATGGGTTGCTCTATCTGCATGAAAATCAAAGAGCATGGTGTTGGCATCAAGAATGAAAAGGTTGCAAGATTGGCCCTCATAGAGAGCTCCTCTAGCACTAAGCACCATATTTTCTTAGAGGATGCACATGTCCTAGCCAAGGAAGATAGCTTCTTCAAGAGAAAGCTCAAAGAAGCTATCTTTATTAGAAATAACCTCACCAACCTAAATTGAGATGATGGGTGGAAATTGAGCCACACTTAGAATCCTTTATTATATTCCCTTCAAGCTTACCCCCATCACTTTGATTTCTCTTTTCCCTCCCCCTCTTCTCTGTCGTTGTTCTATCTCTATTGGTCTTCCCCTCTCTCATGGTATCCTTGCTTATTCTTTCTTCTTCCCTTGACCTTTATTTCTTCTCCTTACCTCTCCTCTCACTCCCAACCTTTCCTCTAAGACTCTTCCTTGTCCCATTCAGCCTCCCATTCAACCCCCCCCCCCCCCCCCCCACCCACCTTGTTCTTCATCTTCCCCACTATCCCTCCTCTCCTACCCATGTCCCCCCCATCCTTAATCTTTCTTCTAATTGTCTTGAACAATTGTTGGCTTCTTTTTTCATTTTGTTAGGTTTTTTCCTTGTTGTTCCTCTACTTTTGAGCTTGTCTTTTTCTCATTTTTTCTCAATAATTTTCAATTGCCTTTAATTTCTATTCTCTTTTTATTTTTTATTTTTATTTTTAATTTCTCCTTAATATACTTCTATTAATTTCATTTATTATTATTTTTCTCATTATTTATAATATAGATGAAGTAATAGCTTGAGATAAAGGCATGGAAGAGGAAAGATACTTAAGGGTATTTAGTGTATGTGATGTGGTATGACATATGGATGTGGCTTGGCCAAGTGGGTTAACAATATTTTAGTGGTGGTAGATGAAAAAGGAGTGGAAGTGTGGGACACTATATGGATAGTAGGTATCACAAGTTGCATATATCCATAAGCTAGGCTACAAGGTGGAGGATAAGTGGGAAAAGGATAGGTACTAAATGGTGGGACACTAGTGACCATGGTACTATGGGGATGAGTAGTGGTAGTGGAAGGAGTAATAATAGGGGATGGATCTATGGTAGAAGTAGAAGTAGGAGTAGATGCACTAGTCACTATAGAAGAAGTAATCATAGCAAAAATTTCTTGCAAAGCCTTGGGTCCATATGGTTCACTTGCAAACATATCATGAAACATATCCACTAGTTATGTATGATTATTTGCATTAGCTAAACTAGCCAACTCATTTTTAAACTTCACATCATGATCATACTCATTAGTCTCATTATGAGCATCATAATAGACTTAATTCTCATTAATTTGGGCCATACTAGGGTTTAGGTGGTATAAACAAAATATATGAAAATAAATACCAAATGAACGATTTAGGTGGTATTTCAAATGTAAAAGTGAAACCCTAATTTATAGCCAAGGTTGGAAAGATGCCACAATAAAGCATACAAACCCTAATAGAAAAAGGTGTATTAATAAGAATGAGAATGTAAAAAGGAAGGTTACATTTTAAAATAAAATGTAATCTCAAAAAATGTAGATTTGAAAACCCTAAGATAATTTAAAACCCTAAAAAGAAAGTCGAGATGTGTAAGATCGATCGAGTCCACAAAAATGTAAAGGAAAATAAAATTTTCCAATGTGTAACCTAGGCTAATCCCTTCAAATGCACACAAATAAAAAATAATAAACTAGCCTAATAAATGAATTTTGGGTTCTAGAATTTTGATGAGTGTGCTATTTTAGGAAAGTAAATAAGAAGATAGATGATACTTAGCTCAATGACTAAAGAATGAATGCCAAATGAAGAAGATTATATAATCAAACTATGTATGCTCAAAAAATGATGCCTTTATGTTAGTGAAGTGCCTTAGTGTTTACATTGGATCTATTTCCTATTAGAGGACAAGTTAATATATCTAGGATGAAGTCGTAGTTGTGGATCTATACTTTGAGTTTAGACTTGTATTCATAATTAGTAATGTTATGTTCTACATCTTTACTTGATGTATGATATTCTGCTATGCTTTTCCTAAATATTTGGGGACTTTGTGGTATTTATAAATAACTTAAGGGATATTAATTAATCATAAGGAGGCAAGTTCTCCCCAATCAACCCCTTGAAAATGAACAAGTATAAAAAAAGTTAGTAAATGCTTTAAGCGGGTGGATTTTTTACTTCTTTTATTGTGTCAAATGTATTAATTACTCTAATTCTATAGGATGGGAGATTACATGTTTGCACTTGATGATTAGAATGAATGCATTGGTTGCCTTTAAATCCTAGCACATAATGTATCAAATTGTGCCAAATGTGTGTTTAGTTAGCTCAAGGAAAGATGATGAATCAGGCCAGTTAACTTCAAATTTAAATTTTAAAATAAAAGGGGATAAATTCATGATTGCAATTGTGGACTTGTCCTAGTGTGGGAAAATGGTCAAATCTAGCTGGTAGATAGACATGAATAAAGGTACTTACATAGGTGAGTGTGATAAGTGGGTGGATAAGATGAATGCATAGGACTATATTTGTAAAAGTATAGGAGTTGTAGGTTTGTAAGAATATCATTTCACCATCACTTATAGGAAATTAACATGTCACATCTTCCTTCCTACTACCTTTACAAAGTGATTTGGACATATCAACCTATTTGTAGGGCTTATAATAGTGAAATTTTTAATCCTTGGCCAAGTTGTGGCTAATGAAATATGAACCCATGGTCATTTCTTACATTACCTTTAAAAATCACTGTCACAAGAAAATCCTAGGCCCACACAAGTGTCCATGTGCTTAGCTCTATACCAATAGGAAAAGGACACATAAGTAGATCATGTTAGCTACCACTCGACCACACATATATAGACAACTCATGAATGATGACCTAAAATATCTTAATCCATTAAATAGTAAGTTCAACATTGATCAAACCTATTGTTTTCATATCAATGGCTAGTAATTAATCATCATGATTTCATAAGTATTCAACTTAAGTAAATGGTGACTACTTATAAAAGTTAGCACTTCAATATAACAAAAGCATACAAGACTAAACAAAAGATTTAAGACACTATGTAGACCACACAAAGGGTTTTAGTTTTCATACATGGGCTAGAATGAAAAGGAATTTAAATCTCAACCATAACACAAAAGGGAAACATTTAATGTAGAGGTGATGAACAAGGATACATAGACATGACTAAGATAGCCATATTAAAAAATAGCAAATTGGTAATTAATGCAAAGAGGCATCAAATAACTATAGGAAGCCAAAATTAGATCATGTCAAAATGAGTACCAACACCATGCCTATTGTTTGATATGATTGTTACATGATGTATTAATGACACTAGTTTACTTTACATGATGCATGTGTTTACATGTTTAGATTACTTTTACATTTCATGTACTATTTTGCCTTCTCCTCGAATCCATTGTATTTGATTTATTCAACCAATTGAAAGGGTTTCATATCATGTTGTTACCAGTACTTTATTAATCTTGTAGAGAACTATAAGTACTAATTTCGCCAAGAGGCAAACTGCAGTCGCAGCGGCGGTGGAGATGAGAGCACTCATTTTTTGGTTGTAATTATAAACCCAAAAAAATAAAAATAAAAATTGCAGATGAAAAATTAAATATAAATTTAAAATAAATACAACGCTAAATAAAGAAAACTCATATTAAATTCTCTGCATGCATTGGACAATTTACAATATAAACTAAATATAGCATATTTAAGATTGTGTAATGCTGAGAGATTAATATATCTCATTTGAGAATTAGTGGATGATGGAGTCAGATGTGCAGGGAAGGCTTTTGAGATGGATTATTATACGCAGACACAAGAAATCACGACCGGTCGGCCATTGCATGGCAGCCTCCATACGGAATCACTTTTCCTGGACAACCCTCTGGATGCCATTTAGACGGAAGAGTCCTCACTGACTTCGTTGGTATGTCTATTTTTTATCTGCTTATCAACAATTCCCAAATTGTAACATTGCTTAATTTTTTTTTTTTGTGCAACATCTTATTTCAACATGAGCACACTAGTACCATACAATCAGAGGGAGAGGCACCCAAATCTGGTGCATTCTGGCATGAACTTTGCATCTGGAGGAACTCAAATATTTGATACAGTGCCCATATTGCCCAATGCCACCACTCAAATCATGCAGTTGCAGGATTTGGTGAAGAATGGAGTTTATTCCGCTGCCAGTTTAGATTCCTCTCTCGTGCTCTTCTCCATTTCAGGCAACGATTATGGTTTCTACATGCAACAAAAATGAACAAATGTAGTAATTGATTATTCACCATTTCAAAGATTTATGTTTGCTATTTGGATTTGGGTATCTTGAATTTGTTCTATTTTGGTTGCTATTTGGATTTGGGTATCTTGAATTTGTTCTATTTTGGTTGATTACCGGGCCTGCCTGGTTTTGTGGAGATGGTGATCAAACAGTTTAGGGAAGATTTTTTTGACAGGGATAATAAATCTCTTATGTTTCTATACAAATCTATAGACGAAGCCTATATATAGGCTTCGACCTTTGTTCTTCCTCTCAGTTTTGTTGGTCGTTGCGTCATCGCTTGTATTAGGTATGGATTTTTCGTTATCTATCACTATGATATAATTTCAAAGTTATCATGATTTGCATGAGCTTAATGTATGTGCAATGGCAGATTTTGAAGTGGATCAAAGTGATCAGTACATTTATGAATTGAATTTAAGTATCACTGTGATATTATTTCAAAGTTTGATGATTTGCATGAGCTCACTGTATGTGCAATGCTAGATTGTGAAAGGTAGCCATCTGTAGATTTAGGAATTGATATGATTACATATATGAATATGGGAGTTGGTTTAGTGAGTTATATAGAATTTTTTTTTGTTTTCTCTAAATGTTTATATAGAGTGCATCATTAATCTGTTTTAAATTGGATTGGGTTTGTATGTAATGTTTGAATAAGTTTATGGTTTAGTTCTACATTGTTAATCAATGGGTTGATTTCAGGATTGCAAAATGATTTTATTGGCTACTACTCTGCATGCGGGCTATTGTTAATTCTTCTCCAATTTATGGAACCAGGGTTTTTTTTAGCATCTATTATGTTGAGTAAAATATCTGGAATTTGATCTGGCTTTTTCTGTTCAAGGTACAGGAATTCGTGAGAATTAAGGGTTGTATTGAAAGAAGAAAGGTAGATTAGGTTGTAAGTAAACAATGGAAGCTGTACCCAAGAGAGTTTTGACCCCAGCCTTGCCCAAGGAGATAATCAGTTCAGAGGGCGAGAGTTATCAAGTATGGTTGAGTTCTGATTTGAGTATGTTGTCGAAAGGAAAAATTGGAGTTGCCAAACTCATTCTCAACCATCTTGGCCTTACCTTGCCAAATTATTCAGACTCTTCTAAGCTCTGCTATGTTCTTCAAGGTATGTATCTTGTTTCCAATCTTCTCCTTTTCCAACAAAGAGAAATCAATTGGGTCATTTATGAACACATCAATGAGGCTATAACATATATATCAGAAATTTATGAGATACCTGTGTAAGGCAAGAAACAAATCCATAATTATATATTGCATTTAAGCCCACTTCAGTAGTTAAGAATGTTTCTTGTCATTTGAATAGGTTTAAGCCCACTTCAGAGGTTGAGAATGCTATTCTATTATGTGAGGCTTAGTATCCTCTTAAGCAAAGCAATGGCAAAGTCTTGTTCTTAAAATGTTTTTAAGCCTCTAATCTATGGAAAAAAGCAAGCAAATTGGTCCAAGATAAACAATTACAGACTTTATAAATAAGGTTTAATTGCCATTTAACTTGGTTTAGGATAATTTAGAATCTTTTCCCTACTATAGTGGAGCTACTACATTTTAGGGATTGAAAAAGCAAAGCAGGGCAATTACAAATTCTATAAAATGGGTATGTGATCAATGATAAAATATTGTTAGTTTAGATTAACAGTTTAGAGGTTTTTTTCTTGTATATACAAACTTAAAATCGACAATGACAGAAAAAAATTTAAACCTTGTGACAAAATATTCTTCAGATCTTGTCGCTGTATTGGATGTTTCAATCTTTTTTGTATGCATGCTTTGCATCCATTTATCACCAAATTTTTTAAGGATTCATATCAGGTTGTTTGATCTTATATCATGTCTCTTAATTTTCTCGAGGGTATTTCCCAAAAATAGTGGTTGGAGTTCTTAAAATGAAACAGCAACCTCAGAGCCTATCTTAAATCATGGCTCTCAATTTTCCATTGAGGGTATTTCCAAGTAATGTATATGGACTAATATCCCTCCCTGGTTATTACATGCAGGATCATGTATTTGTGGCATACTCCTTCCGGAAGCAGAGTCAGAGAGGGTGGTGAAGGTTAAGAAAGGAGATGCCATTGCAGTTCCCATGGGGAGTGGTGAGATGGTGGTTTAATAACAACCCCTTAGAGGAGCTGGAGATCCTCTTCCTTGGGGATACATCCAAAGCCCACCAATCAGGGGAGTTCACTGTATGTATCCTTAAACCATGATGAAGAATCATTCCATTCCATTCTAATTATTCTTGTCAATGACCCTATTCATCTACCTTTGCAGGATTTTCATCTTATTTGTGGCTTAAACGTGTTCCATGGATTTAACAAGGAATTTATGTGTAGGGCATGAGATCTGAAGGAAACTAAGCTCAACCATCTTCTAGGTAGCCAATTTGGAAGTGGAATTGTTAAATTAGAGGAAGGAACGATAATGCCACCCCTGAAGCTGAAGCTCAGTCATTGGAACTATCTCAGGTATTGGGTCTTTTCCCCTATATGTGATCACCTAGATTTTATGTTCTTTGAATACTGCACTTGTGCTAGCAGTATCTGTGATCTGATTGGTGTATGTTGAAATGGAATTATTGTCAACATGCAATGTGTTCACCAAGATTTTCATCAGATTCAGCATTCCAAGTGACATATATAACAAAAGGCAATAGAAGAGTGCAGATTGTAGGCATAGATGGGGAGAGAGTGCTGGAGACAAAGTTAAAGGCGGGTTGCCTCTTCATTGTTCCTAGATTTCATATTGTTTCCAAGATTGCTAGAGATGAAGGGATGCAATGGTTCTCTATCATTACTACACCCAAGTAAGTGTCATAGTTTCTTCTTGTTCAACTTAATTGACTTAATTCTCAATAAGATTCCTTCTTCTAACACTGAATGTGTGTGTGTGCAGTCTGGTGTTTTGTCATCTTGGAGGTATGACTTTTGTTTGGAAGGCCCTATCTAAGGAGATTCTTGCAACCTCCTTCAATGTAGATGAGAAGACAGAGGATCTGTTTCGCTCTAAATGAACCTAGGACGCTATTTTTTCCCTCCTCCCAAATGATGAGGGCATTTTGAGGCATTGTAGGCCCCAAAATGGATATATTATATTTAATATAGATATGCTAGTATATAGATTTATCACCATGTCCAAATGGATCATGATCACATGACATGTCAATGGCTAATATGCCATGTTATCTTACCACCACCACATTTAGTTGATCAGTGCCATTACCAATTTTGTATAGGTGTAATCTATATAACCCTTCTCTCTCCATTTTCTAATGATCATTAAAAATAGGTGGCATGTCATGTTTTTACCACCCTTTTATTGATATTGTAGATAATTATAAGTACTAGTATAGATTCATCACTATGTCCAAATGGATCATGATCAAATGATATGTTAGTGCGTGATATGCCATTTAATCTTGACACTACCAAATTTAGTAGGGCTTTACTATTACAACTTTTGGTACAGGTGGAATCTCTATAACCCTACTCTCTTCATTTTATCATCAACATTTACAATAAATTTAGTTTGCAATTGTGTTTATACTTATTTTTTTGATAGAAGTTACTCATTGCATATGTTTTCTCTATTTCACATGTTACCATGTGGATTACGCATGCTAATGGATGGACACATAATGAGACCTACTAGGGTCCATTACCTTATATAGAGCATAGCATACTTTTATGTTTGAGTATTTACTATACACAAATGTTTGTGAGTGCTCATTTACATTGAAGTAATCCTCATGTTAGGATACACATGCACCTCAAAGTAAAACAAAATATAATTATGAAATTTCCATACACATGCAAATTCCTATTTAGGTTTGGCCAGATTTTTATGGAATGGCCTAATACTATTACATATCAACAAATGGTAGTCTTTATGTGAAGTTGAGTTCGTCCTCTAATTCATTACACCTTCCCACTAGATGTATTCAATCTTATCTGCACATACTTCCATAAATTTACTATTTATTACACATGTACCCTTGCTCTTAATACTATAAATTCATTCCCCATTCCCAAATTAGCATTTTCTCATCCTAGTTCAATAATGTGGCATGTAGGATCAATCTTGCACCACACAAAATTGACCTTCAAATTTTAATATATGTATGTATGCATGCATGCATGTATTTTTGCATATGATGTGTATAACACCTTCAAATTTTGGTTAAGGGGTTTTTGCGAACAAACTCATGCCATTCAATTCTATCCCTATTTGTCATTGTAGTTATACTTCTCAACATAATTATTAATTATTAATTTCACATGTATTAAATATTCAAATTTATATTAAGAAGTTCTTGTAAACATGCATATACCATTACATTCCACCCCATTCTACCATTATTTCCTTAGCATAATTATATAAGAAAATACTAAATTATAAACATATATATTTAAAAATTAATAAAATTATAAATTATGTATACTATGTATAAAATAAGCATTACAAATTTAAAAACAAATTATGCCTTTTAAAATTGTAAATTATTTAAATTATCTAAAATTCATGTAAAAGTAAAACATGATAAAATTTAAAATTACAAACATAAGAAAAAAATTAAATTAAAAATTACAATGTTTATCACTAAAATTTATTTCAACAATAAAATATTAAAAAACCTATTTCTAAAATAAAATGTATCTATTTCAAAATAAAATTACTATGGTGGTTTCCTAATTACCATGGCAATCATTTAATAAAACTAATGATTTTGCATTGAACAATGAAATATCTAATTTTCTTTCTTTTGATACTTACACCCTATATCATGTCTTAGGAATTATGTTATAATCCAGCTACAAAATTCCCTAATTCTTTATAAGTTAATAATAGTCATGCAAAAAAAAAGTTAATTTTATGTAGTCCTTAGAAGGAAGTGAATTCCTTTTATAATAATTTTACAAAATTATTATGAGAGAGACATAAAGTGATAGGGAGCATCATGTGTGACAACTAAAATACAACTAACATAAATTTAGAGAAAAAAACTAAAACTATAAAATAACTCTTAAGTAAACAAGTGCCACGTAGTGGCCAGTACCTACCTTGTAGTGTTGTTATTATAGTATTTGTTTAGTTGTAATTTTGGTTGTTGATTAGCTATTGGTTGCATATAGTATTTGTTTAGCTATAATTTTTTTGTTGATTAGGTATTGGTTGTATAGACAAATTGCATTCCAATAATTAAAAAATCAATTTTTGAAGAGTTTGAAATGTCTTGGGTAAATAAAATTGAAATCTCAAAAATAATCTAATTTGGTCAAAATAAAATAGGACTAAAATATTTCCTTAACTATAAAACTAAAATTTACAAAGCCTATTAAATAACAAAAATATTTCCTTATAATGTAATAATACTAATACTTTTATAATTTAAAATGCATAGTTTGAAGAATAAAATAAAAATGTAATAACATGGCAAAATATCTTTCATGATACTATAGATTTTTAACTTTTGACTAAATAAAATTGAAATCTTAAATTTTTAACTCTTGAGTAAATAAAATTGAAATCCCAAAAATAATCTAATTTCATAAAATAAAATGTGTAGAACCCTAACCCTAATTGGATGTGGAGAGATTTGAAATGTCTACTTAAAGATATTAAAATGTAATAATATTGAATACTATTACAATTTAAATGCATTAAAATATTGTAAGTTTGAAGAATAATTACACAATATAATAACAATAACATATTCATATTTAAATCACTACAGTATTTTATCTTAGTCACTTAAGTTTTTGTTTATGTAATAATAGTAAGTATTTTTAGAGAACATGATTTTAATAATTTTTTCTAAAGATAAAGAATTGTTTATCATTTCAAATTTGTAACTATTATATTTCCAGAACTAAATTTATAAGGAAAAATTTATGTGAACTCATTTTGAAATGTCTTAGGTAATAAAATTGAAATCTCAAAAATAATTTAGTTTGGTAAAAATAAAATAGCACTAAAATATTTACTTAGCTATAAAACTAAACTTTACAAAGTCTGTTAAATAACACAAATATTTCCTTAACTATAAAACTAAACTTTACAAAGCTAGCATATTTGTATTATGTGGAGAGCCCTGGCCCTAGTTGAGTGTATAGAGATTTGAAATGTCTGCTCAAGATATTAAAATGTAATAATATTAATTCTAACAAACTATAACATAGTCTGATTCAACAAGTTAACTAACATCTCTAGGAATAACATGACTGGATTATTGAAATTAAGCAACATTCAACCATATACAAAAACTCATTACTACACACGAACACGATCAAAATAACAATGGTTTGTTCTAAGTCTAAATGCATCAATTGAACACATACGCACTTTTTGTAATGTTTATCTTTGAAAATATTGATAGATAACAATAATGAAATTAATTGCATGATAGAAACAAATTACATATTTTAACTTGGTAAAGCTCAATTTACATAACATAGTATATCACATTCATTGTAATTAAAATGTCAGATACAAATATTTCAGATTTAAATTATACAGGTGTATACCCATTTACCATGGTGCCAGATGATCATCCATACGCCAATTGGAAAGGTGCCTTCATAGCTTCTGAGTCCTGCATGGCTAAAGGTCTCCTACTGCACATCTAAAGAAATATTAGTCTTACATGATTATTAATTACACAATATCAATTCCATGAAGTGACAACCTAAGGCCCTAAGGGCTGGCCTAATGTCTCGGGGGCTCATGGTGGCCTTGCCTACATACGCGTAGCGTAGAGACTTTGTAGTTCGAGGACTTGAACTTACAACCAAAAGATGAAATCATACAATTATAACTTGGGTTAACACATATACAACATAAGCTTTAAATTATCTCGAGAACTTATAAGAGCAACAACATATACAACATCCAACGACGCGATCCCATAACCAAACATACTGATACTAGAAGTTATAACATCAACACAAGCCATTACAATAATCATATCATTTCAAAAGACAAGTCTTAACAAGCAGTATGGTAGTTATCTTATCTTCATTATAAGTCTAAGTAACTTCTTCTAAGATGTAATTTAGACTTCTTTTCTACAAGACACATAAGTACCACTAGTTCCCTCATAATCTAATTCTCATAAATAAAGTCCTTAACTTTCCTTCATTTGTCATTAGGCTCTAACCCTAACATTGTCACATAATCTATATAGACAAGAGATTAAAACATATAAAACTATTTAATCCAAATCAATAATGTCCCCAGATACATAATTTATATCAATGTCATTCGTAAGCTAAATAGACACAATAACAATTCACATCATCATCGATATTAGCTCTTCACCAGATTGAACTAAGATCCTTTGCACCTTTGACTTGTAAACCTGCCATAATTAACTACAAGAATTTCATTTTTATTCTAAACATTTATTCCACGTTACTATGTATTAATCTAGTTAATTTAACCCACAAAAACTAAAAGATTTGTTTCCCTTAACAAAAGCATTTAATACCATTCTAATCTGGAACAATCATTTATAGATTTAAATTCATGTCTATAATATTCACTCAAAGTACCTATTTAATTTAACCTATCATTCAAGATCTTTACAATATTTCAAAACTTTTTATTTAAATATAACAATCTAGTAAATAAAGACTATATTCATTTTAGTAAAAGAGAGAGAATTTATTTATTTATTTATTTTTATTTTTTATTTTTTTATATTCTATAGGAGAAATTCTATCTAAAAAATAACATAAATTTCTTAATTTCTTTTAAATAAACAAAGAAATTTCTTTTGTTTTTTTAAATAACATGATATTATTTAGTTTCCCTTTTATGAAGAGATTAAGTTTATATTTATCTCCCTTTTAATATATATACTCTTTTTTAAAGAAGTAATTCTTCAAAAAAATCCCGATCTAAGGAAGTAAGATATATAAAAGATAGAATTGCATATAGGACAGATTCCATATGAAATAAAATAAAATCCAAAGTTACTATTTATAAAAGATACAAATATTCGATAAAAGGAAACATACAATATTAAAATCAAAAGAATAGTTCATCTTTATTTCAAGTGAATATACTAATTTCTTGCTAAAGAGATGTTTAACGGTGAAGCACAAAATGGATCTGTTGATTCGATAAAGAACTAATCAATGTAAAATAGGCTAATTCTTAAATCACCATACCTCGTATGAAGACATTTCTTATGCAAAATCGGTGGAGAAGAAATAATAATTTTCTTAAAAGGATAACTTAGGGAAAGCGAGTATTATAATCAATGACCATACAAAGTGGTCTGAAGTCTTTAGTATTAAAATTTGTAGAAGCTTAAATGATATAAAAGGGAGGCACAACAAACGAACGCTTTAGTTGCGGTTTAAATACTAATGGGTTTGATAAAGAATTCTTAGAACCTACTCCAACGAAACGCAATATGGTGGCATGGACAAGACGCAAACGTATACATTGAATCGCAATACAATTAATGGTTAGAAGTATATTAATAGAAAATGTTGATTTCTAACGCCTAAAACCTGCAACTCAGGGAAGAATTTTGTTTAAGATATGGATAAGATTGTGGAAAGTGGGGCAAATGCTAGATTCTACAACCTATGCTCAAACAAGGGCTTAGAAAGAGGGTAAAGGGATCCATAAAGGGATCCACCAAGCATGACGGAAGGTGAAATTTTGTCAGATAAAAATGTTGGAATAGCTCTGGCAGTGGTATATGCAAAATGAGAAATCATAGACAAGGTATGCAACCCATTGACAGAAAGTCACTAGAGATGTCATCTATGAAATACAATACATACAATAAATTACAAGATATGCAACAAATGGAAGAGAGATGAGTATTCTTCCATCACATAAGTAACCCTCATTGCATTATAGCTACAACTGATTGTTAAGTTCAAAATGAAACAAAATAATTTGATCCGCCCAAGGATCTCTCAAGAGAAAGCCATTGCCTAATATTAACCCTATGGCTTCACTTTAATATGCAAAACAAACATTAAAATATGATTTGACAGATAAATCGAGAAACTTACCTGTAAAAGCGCTTGATGGGTGTACAACTAGATACCAAAGTAAATGGAAGCTCACATAAGGCATGTGAACTGAAGACTGAGAAGCCTCCAGATAATCATGTTGCTGCAATCCATTCTTGCAAAAAAAACAAATTTATCATCAAAGTTTCTTCTTCCCTATTTTTCCCTTCCGTTATCTCCCCCCTTCCCCTTCTTCTCATCTTCCCATAAATTATTTATTTATTTATTATTATTATTATTTTTTAAAAGGCTTCCACTAACTCACTCCAATTTACTAAAATTAACTCCATAAATTAGAAACTAAAAAAAGAAGTATTACTCCCAAATATCCTTCAATAAATTAAATTTTGTAGCTGTTACTTCTTCTAAATGTGGACTTAAATAATAATGAACTAAAAGAATCACCAGTTTGCAATTACATTAATTATTTTTGTTTATTAACTTAACTTCTAGTATAATATATTTTCCGTAAACTAGATTTACATAAAGGTGTGTATATTTATTTAATTATCAAAAATATTTTTATGACTAACAATATTATTTTAATGCTTAACCAAAGTATAAAATAAACAATCCAAACTAAATAACCCAAATACCGAACATACCTCACACGTCCAAAGTAAAAACAGAGGGGCACTACATTAATACTATGATAATTTAAAATGCATTAAAATATTGTATGTTTGAAAAATAAAATAAAAAATGTAATAACATGGCAAAATATTTTTCATGGTACTATAGATTTTTAACTTTTTAGTAAATAAAATTGAAATACTAGATTTTTAACTCTTGAGTAAATAAAATTGAAATCTCAAAAATAATCTAATTTCATAAAATAAAATGTGTAGAACTCTATATTTTTAATAGTATTATTAATATTATAACTTTGTCCCTTTGACAAAAATAATTTTATTTACCTAATGAAGCAAAAAATTAAATTCATAAAAACTAATGATTCTTCCTCTCATAATTATCGCCATCTATATATCCATTTAAGCATGACTTAACTAGTGGGAGACAAAATTTGTGTTCATAATTTATTTACTTGCCACATCCTCCCCTCAAACCAAAATTTTCTCCATATTTATAGTTTTTTGTTGCACTCGGGGACAATGCGCATAGAAGAGGTCATTTTTTTAGTGAATGACAATTCAGATAAATCTATCATGTTGACATAGGAAAAGTACAAATTTAAATCAAATTTACCGGAGAAGAAAAAATAATTATATCTTTTGATTGGTTTACAATCAATAGATTAATAACTAGGGGAAGTACTAATAAATATAGATCTTGAAATAAAAATAAAGTAAACAATGCAAACAAAACAAAATGATTCTAAAGTAAAATAAACGAATTCAAGATTGATAACTCACATTCTTTAGATGGATGTATTTAAGATATTTATATTAGTTTAATATGATTTAAAATTATTTATTAATTATTTATTGTTTATACCATCTCAGTCAACTTAAATTATTTAATAATTTCCACCACCTCAATTAATTAAAATTTAGGTTAGTTCTATTTTTTAATTTTGGGGCTATGTTTACATTGGGTAGATAGATTTTTTTTCTATACTATCCAAAACAAACTCACCCTTCACAATTCATGTAAAATTGGATTTTATTCTCTTAGAGAATTAAAATTTGAATAAAAGAAAAAGATATAAAACATATTTTCCACATTAATTTCACTTAAGATTCTAGTGCACTATTTTCAAATTAAAACCAAACATAATTAACCCATAGGCTTCATTATGGCAGCTTTTATTCCGTTTTTAGTCCGATACTGCTGAGGCGTTTCGACAAACAATTCAATATGCCCCGAATCATTAAAAACCGCCTAGGAATTAAAGAAGTCGGTATTTGTTTTATTTTTCATTTTTCAAAGGAAAAACCACAAACAAGATATTATAAATTTTTAAATGTATCACAAAAACTAAAGAACTAAAAACTCAGATCTTCAAATAGACCATCTGTGTTGGTCTACTTACTGCTCTTATTTTAAAGGCTGTCCGGTTAAAAAATGCCAGTTCTGATTCTGGGAATTCCTGCGTCGAAAATTTTTTTCTCGGACAAGGAATTTCCACCGGTTGTACTGCTAAACGATAAATAACTAAACTTATTTAGCAGAAAAAACTGTATATGGACCATTTTAATAAATCGTTTGGCCTTGATATATGTAGTGTCTAATCCTATTGCTCAGGGACCAGAATAATTATAGGAAAATGATATTTTGAAAGAAGTCAGTCTATTAAAGTAGGTTTTGGCAGAAAGGAAGCAGCAGAGACTGGTACAATAGTATTGGTTGCTCAAAATTCTATGTAATAAAACGAGGAAGAAAATAAAAAAAATTAAAAAAAAATATTCTATAGATGGAGTTGTTAGAGGATTTATTTTTGTCGAGCAAGAGGTTTCATGAAACCCAAAAATTATTGCTACTCTATAAATTATTTTCCTTCAAAATAAGAGCAGCTACTTTTTAGATTGTTCATTTTGAGTTGGGTGGGGCTGAAACTTGCCTCCACCAATTAAGTTTTAAAATTTTATCATGTGATCCAGCTTCCTAGAAAATCTTTGCTAAATTATTGGGACCATGTGCTTTAAAATGCTCCTAAAAAATCTCAGCAGCATCTCTGGGATAATTTAGGAAGCCCCCTCCATGGAACCACACCTTTAGTTTAGTGTATAAACTATAAAGTACTTTTTATTCAAATGTGTGTTCTTTTTATGTTTTTAGATCACTCTATTCTTTTTTAATGATAAATTATTGAGTGATAATGTCATGTAAAAATATAAACAGTTAAATCCACTATACATTAAAAAAAAGAGAACTTATTTTTCTTTCATTCAAAGCATTCCATGAAATAATAAAATAAATCTATAAACAAAAGGAAACAAAGCCGGCTGCTAAATTATGGGACAACCAAAAATAAATCTCCTAGGAAAAAGTTAGACATAGCGCCTTGTCAAATAAGACAATTCTTCTCTTTATGTGACACCTAGCATAGGTAAATTAGTGACTTTGCTAACATTTTCAATGAAGAAAATCCTAATGGTGTGAAGAAAACTCCAATGGTTGATATATTGTCTAAAACATATATCATTGCATGTACATATGCGTTTCAAGTAGAAATTACAACTTCCTAATTTTAAAGTACTATTATATCTCTGTTGTTTTACTCTCCAAATAACCTATCCCAAATTCATTGCACACATACAGTGCAAGTGCTAATAAAAATGTTATTAGTTATGATATGATCAATTGAAATGTTAATGCCCACCTTTTTCAAATCATCCAATTTGTTAAGGTCGTGCGAAAGTGATTTTATTCCATCTGACTACTGTAAGGCTTCGTTGTATAACACGTCATGTGCATGAGTAAAGAATGTATCAACACATACAATTCTTAAGGTCATGTGAAACGGTGAAAGTGATTTTGACTATTCATTAATTACGATGTAAGTATACATCCTTTGATCCAAACAATTTGGATTGTGCTTTGGAAATAATTGATTGTTGTTTATTGTTTAGCTTTCAAAAGTTTGGTGCATTTTGTTCCGGTTTATTAAATCTATTTTATGAACAATAGAAATCAAACAAAAGATGTTTTTATTAAATATTGAATGAGTTAGAGAATAATTTTATGTGGTTGTTTAACTAAATTTTGTAATAAAGGTGGTTTCATGTAAATTTTTATCAAACACAAAAAATATTTTAGAATTTTCTTTTATAATGGTAGAGTTGTTACAATTTAAGAATTAGAATTAAGTTGTAAATGTTCAATAAAAAATGTACCATATGGCTGCATTTATTTTATTCCCTCATTTTTTGCATATTTATTTTTTAAAATTTACATGGTAAAAAAGAAATAGAATTTCACTACTAAAAATAAGGATAAAAATAAAAAATCATTGAATCACTAACTCCTAAAATATTTGAGCAATAATTGCTAAATAAACTTAGTTAAACAACCACATGAGACCTTATTGTTATAACTAGTAAAAACACCAAAGGTGCTATCAAATGGTAGATAGGCACAAATAATTATAGGCCTATCACTAAATAGTATATATAAAATATTATTTAAAGGTTATATATATTCATAAAAGATTATATATAAAAAGTTTATACTAAAGGATTTTTATAATTATATATAAATATAGATTTTTTATACTATAGAAAGATCTTTAATGTGTATATATATATATACATAGCATATCTATCAAAAACTTAATATTATCATAACAATAATCTTAGTATATCCTAAAAGAGATTATGACTTGGTGAATTCTAAAGTTAACTTTCAAACCCATGCACACACAGTGAAAGCCCAAGTTCACTCAAACACACAAAGTGAACACCATTGAAGTTTGAAAATATTTCTGTACATAGAATTCACACAAAGTGAATGCCGAAGTATTTTTTACACACATAATGAATGAATGCCAAAGTACACACACACACACTTGTGTGTGTGTGTTGGTGCATTTGAAAGTTATTTTTGGCATTGACTATGCATGCACATGTGTGTGAACTTTAGGATTCACTTTGTGTGTTTGAATGAACTTTGGCTTTCATTATGGGTGGTTGGGTTTGAAAGTTAGTTTTGACATTCAATTATGTGTGCACATGTGTGTGTGTGAATGAACTTTTGCATTCACTATGCATGCACATGCATGCATGTGTGAATGAGCTTTGGTACTCACTCTATGTGTGTACAAAATAGTGATGTCCACTTTATGTGAAGAATATGTGTGTGTTTGAGTGAACTTTTTCTTTCACTATGTGTGGGTGGGTATGTTTAAAAGTTAGATTTGGCATTCACTATGTGTGCACATGTGTATATGAGTGAACTTTGGCATTCACTTTGTGTACGCATGCATGTGTGTGTGAATGAACTTTGATGTTGTGTGTGTGTGTATAAAAATTCTTCGATGTTCCCTTTATGTGAAGTGTGTACAAAAACACTTTCGAAAGTCAATGATGTTGAATTTGTGTGTGCACAACTTTGAATCAACTTTGATTTGAAAGTTAACTTTTACATTCAATGTGTTTGCATGTGTGTGTGAATGAGCTTTGGAATTCATTTTTTCTATACATACAAAAGTACTTTTATGTTCACTTTTTTTGAAGTGTATTTATAAAGATAGATGAAGCGGGTTGAAAGTTAACTTTGGAATTCATTGTGTGTATGAATAGAATTGAAAATAAAAGAAGATAATGTTGTAATATTTTGTTAAAGTAATAGATTGTGCATAAGGAAGATTAAGGATATTTTAATCTTATTTTATTTTATAGGAATATAATATTATAGTTTTTCTTTTTAGGTTTAATCTAAGTTTTCAAAAGAAAAGAAAGGATTATTAAAAAGAAGAAAATTAGTTTTTATTATGAGAAGGACATTTTTTTGAGTTAATTCCCTTCTCAATTTTCATAAAGAACAGTATCAATATGATTGTCCTTTGCAAAACAAAACAAAGAAAAAACCCTTGGTAAAGTTTTGCATGGTGTCAAATTGTACACCATGGGAGGCCAGTGCAATATTGACCAAGTATGGGATGTTCTTTGTGAGGGAATCCTTCCCACAAAATATCCAAGAAGAGTAAAATTTTCAAGACATTTATAAGCATTATCAAAATTGGGAAACGCTAAGACAACATCAAGATGGATGCCTTGTGAGATACCTTCAATACAAACTTCTGTGGGCATTTATTCAGCAATGCCATTCTCAAGATCTCTAAAGCATGCAACCTCAACATCAAATATTGAGCCACTGTAGCTTAAAGGCATTAAATAGGCAAAACCATCCTAAGTTACAATAAACACAAACAACTAAAGCAAATCACAAAAAAATTGAAAAATGGTATGACATGGCTAGGGAAGCCAAAAACATCAAGGCTGAACTAAGCTTCACTCATAGGGTGCTCTCACCTTTCACATCAAATACTTAATTTCACATTTTATCAATCTAATTCATCAATAGATCCAATTCAAAGGACAAGGCGTACCAACAAACATAAGGCAACATGCGATGTGTCTTTATCTATTTATCCACAAAAAAATTGCAATGGAACAAAATTTTGAATTGACAATGTCAAGACTCTTACTAAAACAACTCATGCACGTTTCCATGCAAAACTGACACCTAATGTTTCAGTTACCAATACCAATTATGACAACTCCCCATCCCCTAAAGAGCATGGTTCAACACCATGAATTTTATCATGTAAAAAGTTAGGTCCTTTAATAAATAGTTTATCAAAATAGTTGTTTTCACATTTAATATGCCTTATCCATCCCATTTCTAATTCCAAAGACAAGGTGTACCAACAAACACATGGAAAAATAACATATGTTTGTTTATCAAGATCTTGGAGTCTTAATGAAACATCTCATGGGTGTGTCCATGCCAAACCAGTAAATGATGTTTTGGTTACCATGAACAATTATACAGAACCCCCACACTCTAAAGATGTTAGCCAAGATATTCAACAATTCTTAGTACAATCACATTCTACAACACTATACACCATGGACACCAACCCTTCTATGTGTCACAGTGTTTTGCAATGAAAGATTCTTCTTCTAATGGCACAAATGGTTTTATTTCCCCTTTGAGAACAAAATAATCCATCAAAATGTCATTAGAAAAATGCATTAATTTTGCCTGTAGATGTTGCTGAGACATTATTTGGTCTTTCATTCACATGTCTAGTGATATTCCAAATCACACACCTCAAGACTCCCCAAGACATTAGATTCAATATTCTTATAATATCAACTATTTATCTCCAGGGTATGAAAATGAAACCCAAAGTCATATCAAATTCAGTCCTTCAATGAAAAAATGGGACCTGAAGGTTTTCAGTTAAGCTAGTAGAACATGACTCTATTCAAATACTAATATTGTACAGTCATTTACTCAAATTTCACCAATGATACAATCCAAATGTTAGCATAATCTAATTACATATTACATTGTTTACATTGTTTAGTTTATACGTAACTGTCTGATGGTTACGTTAGTTTTGCTATTGCATAACTATATCATCATAGTATTTAAGTATGTCTTGTATCTGTCTTCTTCATCAAATAATCATAAACTTCTATGCTGCTCTTCAAATGGTACCAGAGCCACCTTGGTGGGATAGATGCTAGTCTTCACAAGATGGCAACAGAGTTCTGCTGAGGTGTGCAGAAGCAAGGAGGAAGCACTCACGGTGCAGGCCATACAACAAGGAGGAAGCGCCCAAGTTGTAGGCTAGACAGCGTTGGAAGGAAACTATTTGCAGGCCTGTCAACAAAGAGAGGGTCATTTCATGGCAGATTGCAGTCGTTTCGTGGCAGATTGAAGTCATTCTTTTCTCTATTGTAGAGGTCATTGCTTGGACTAAATTTTCTCCATCCATGCCATTTGTAGTACCCTCCATAAGGCACTTGAAGACTGAGTTGAGGCGTGTAGAGGGAGACACACATTTGGTGCTGTTTGGTGAAGTGTAAATTGTGATAAGGCACTTGAAGGAGGAAGACATGGTCTAAGAAAAGTGGATGTCCACCACACCAGATGCCAACAGTGTGGCCAGTAACAATGCAAATGAGCCACCTCGAGGTGGTCATGCTACTTCAGAAATCTCAGGCTTCTACTTTGCTCTTCTAGATGCCCTGCAAAACACCGGTAATCTTCAATTCGATGAATTGTTTAGACAAGGATTTTTAGATTACTTTATGTTTGATGTATAATGTCAAGCAAGGAAGATTAGAGCAAAACTTGACGAGGGTTATGATGTTGATGATGAAGATGAGGTAGAACGCACTCCCAAGTGTCCCCGTCTCACAACACAGGCCTATCATGCTCATCTCCATGCTACAATTTCTAGTGAATGTATTGACAAATAAAATAATAATAAAATTATGTCTAGACTAGTCTTTTCTGTATTTGTGGTGAACAATGTCAGCATTGAAATTGCTTCTTTCTGATGCTCAACTTTTGAAAGGGCCAAATTATGCCACATGGAAGACAAAGATGAAAACAATTCTCATTTTTGAGGAGCTATGGGGAATTGTCATTGGTGACATAACTAGACCGGAAGACCCAGATGAAAAGCAAAAGTTTGACAAGGTCAATGCCAAAGCATTCATGTTGATAACCCTCAGCATCACCGATGAAGTCCAACCTCACATTCAAGATGCGAAAACATCAAAGGCGGCATGGGATTCTCTATCCACAATCTACCAAGTGAAGAACCAGATGAAGATTCTCCATCTACAATCCAAGCTACATACACTCTATATGCAAGCTGGCGAGAAAGTTGAGGAATTCTTATGGTGGTATCTAAACTGTGAGCTGAGCTTGTTGCACTTGGAGAAAAGGTGGAGCACAAACTACTTGTCCCAATTACGTTGAGAGCTCTGCCATCTCAGTTCAAAATCTTTGTCACCACGTTGAACATCACAAAGCAAGATGTGTCATTTGATAAATTGGTGAATCTGTTGTAGCAGGAAGAAGCCATCCAATCATTCCAAGGTGAATTTGAGGACAAGGCCCTGATTTCCATATAGTCAAAAGGTCAGAATTCTCATGGAAAGCAGCCACAGAAACAACAAGAACATCAATAGTCGAAGCCTCCAAAGGAAAATCAATCATGTCATATATGCAAGAAAAACAATCATGACACTATCAACTATTGGCAAGGCAATTCAAGTAAAGAAGGCTTTTTTGGTTGCAGTGATACTCAGCCACCCAAACATCTCATCATCGCAAAAAGCACAAAGGCAATGTAGTGGCCCAACATGATGATGCATCAGAAGAAGATGAACAAGAAATAGCCAACTGCGGCACTCATCACAATCTAGTCCTAGTCTCCCAAATCTCACAGCCCATAAGAGATATTTGGTTGATAGACTTGGGTGCCAACAAGCATATGACAGGCAACCGCGAGGTGTTCGATGCACTGACAGAACAACCTACTGGAGATAGAGTTAGAATTGCTAACAACAAGGAGTATGTTGTAGAGGGAATAGGCAAGGTCATCATTCCTCTTGGGACAAGTCGTTGTACCCTCACCAAGGTGTTGTATGTTCTTAGTTTGACAACAAACCTACTATCTGTTAGTCAGCTTCTGAACCACAAATTGAAAGTCAAGTTCTAGGTGAAGGATGGGGTGAAGACCTGTCTAATCTCAAGAGAAGGTATGATACTTGCTAGAGCATTTATGAAGGATAGACTGTTTGCATTAGATGTTGTCTCCTCCCCTACAGTAGCTCTATCAGCTTCAACAATAGAATCTACTGGACTCTGGCACTATTGCTATGGGAACCTTTCAGTCAGCTCCTTGCATCATCTTAGCTCCAAACAAATGGGAAGAGGACTTATCCCAATTTCAAATTCATTACCTATATGTCCTAGATGCTTTGCAGGTAAACAACATCGGGATCCGTTCAAGGCTAGTAGCTTCCATGCTAAACATCGCCTTGAGTTGGTACATACCAATCTGTGCGGACCCATGCCTACTTCATTTTCAGGACATAAGTACTTCCAATTGTTCATGGATGACTTCTCACGAAAGACTTGGGTGTACTTCCTCAAGAAGAAGCATGAAGCCTTTGTCAACTTTTAGGACTTTCACATGGAGGTTGTCAAAGAAACAGGCCAGTCTCTTCTTGTCCTCTGCTCAGATCGAAGGGGGGAATTCACCTCCAAGGAGTTCATGGCATACCTGAAGCATCATGGCATCAAGAAGCACCTAACTGCTCCCTATACACCCCAACAAAATGGAGTTGCAGAACGTCGCAATCAGACTGTCATGGAGATGGCTCGATGCATGCTCTCCACAGCCAAGTTGGAGGAAAGATTTTGGGCAGAAGTAGTGTGGACAATTGTATACCTCATCAACAGGGCACCAACAAAGATCCTGCAACACAAAACACCTGAAGAGGTATGGACTGGACAAAAGCCTTTAATTTCTCATCAAAGGGTGTTTGGTTGCACAGCATACATTCATGTCCCTATAATAAGAGAAAGAAGATTGATCCTAAGACACTCTAGTGTATATTGCTAGGATACAGTATACATCAAATGCATATCGTCTCATAGATCCTGAGACAAAGAAGATATATAAGAGTCGAGATGTGGTGTGTGATGAATCATCATTTGATTCCTTGTCACATAAAGAAGAGCAACAACCTCCTACTTCTCATAAATTGCTCTCACAATCAGATGATGAGCATGTGGAAGACTCTCACGAAGAAAGTGAACTACAAGGAGAGTTGTATGTTGATTTGGGCCCTCTAGAAAAATTACACACCAATAGCAACACAATCAGCCTCCAAAGTGGGTCCAAAGTACAATCAGGGACTCTAACCTACACACTCTTCCAGACACTTCGTCAAGAATCAGAACCAGGAGTTAGACAAGAAATGAAGTGAATCTTACGCTCATGAGTACTATTGTTGATAGCACTGAACCTGACACAGTTCGAGAGGCATTAAGCCAACCTCAGTGGAAGAAGGCTATGGATGCAGAGTATAATTTTTTGATGCAAAATCATACATGGGAACTTGTTGATCTGCCTGAAGGGAAGAAACCCATTGGCTACAAATGGATCTTCAAAACAAAGTACAAGGCAGATGGATCTATTGACAAGTACAAAGCACGAATTGTAGCAAAGCGATATGCTCAATAGGAGGGCATTAATTATGAAGAGACCTTTGCACCCACTACAAAGATCAAAACTGTTAGAATGGTCTACGCATTGGTAGCACAGAAGGGATAAAAGCTTCAGCAGATGGATGTCAAGAGTGCTTTCTTAAATGGTGATCTCAAAGAAGAAGTGTACATGACCCAGCCAGAAGGGTTTGTTGATGAACATCATCCACACAAGGTATGTCATCTCATCAAATCACTTTATGGCCTTAAGCAAGCTCCTAGGGCGTGGTACATTAAGATTGATGGTCACCTATTATAGCATGGATTCACCCGTAGCCCCTCAGATTCTAATTTGTATATTAAGAAGGTAGGTACAAAGATCGTCATTCTGGTTTTGTATGTGGATGATCTTATTCTCACTGGTAGCTCAGATAGTCTCATTGATGATGTAAAGAATGATCTCAAGAACTCCTTCTACATGACATATTTGGGGCTACTTCATTATTGTCTTGGCTTGGAGATATGGCAGAAGAAGAATCACATATTCATCTCCCAAATGAAATATGCCAAGACTCTCTTGGAAAAGTATAGAATGGTCAACTATAAGCTTGTTTCCACTCCAATGGAGAAAGGTTTGCAACTATCTCACTTCCAAGATTCACCTCAAGTAGATGGCACTCTTTATAGGCAGCTGGTTGGGAGCCTCATCTACTTGACCTACACCAGACCAAACTTATGTTTTGTTGTCAACTATCTCTCTAGATTCATGCAGGAGTCAAAGAAGTGTCATTGGATTGTAGAAAAGCATGTGTTGAGATATATCCGAGGCACAGTTGATTATGGTTTGGAATACAAGAAGAACAACTAGTTCTTCTTATAGGGATATATAGATTCGGATTATGCAGGATCTGTAGATGACAGGAAATCAACCTCAGGTTATGTTTTTCATCTAAGATCTAGGCCTATCTCATGGGTTAGTAAGAAGCAAACTGTCGTCGCTCTTTCATCCACTAAGGCTAAATATCATGCCACATGAGGAGCTATGTGCAAAGTGATTTGGTTATGTCAAATTCTAGCATATATGGACATTCCTGAAGAGAAGTCACCAGTTCTCTATTACGACAATCAGGGTGTGTTAAAACTTGTGAAGAATCTAGTTTTCCATGAGTGCACCAAGCATATTGAGGTCGAGTGTCATTACATTTGGGACCAAATTTTGCACCACCACATCCAACTCCATTACTGCCCTACAAACTCTTAGATAGCAGATATGTTCACCAAATCTCTTGGTAAGATCAAATTTGAACTATTTAGGGGGTACATTTGTAAAAACAATGTAATAAGGGGGGAATGTTAGCATAATATAATTACATATTACATTGTTTAGTTTATATGTAACTGTCTAATGGTTACATTAGTTTTGCTGTTGCATAACTATATCATCACATTATTTAACTGTGTCTTGTATCTATCTTCTTCATCGAATAATCATAAACTTTTATGCTTCTCTTCACCAAACTTATTGAGGTTGTTCAGATTCATACTTATTAATCAATAAAACAACAACAATATAATCTCTAATATATGAATATAAAGCCTATGTTGCTTTCAATTTACCCCTACCATGAAATAAATGGATTTGAAAGCATTAAAAAATGGACACATGCCCATCTTAGATACTGCATCTATTATTTATTCAAATCTCACCCATGATACACTTTAACATAAAAGATTGTTTAGATTGAGACTTAACAATCACCAGAATCAGATAGATTGTCTAATTTTTTGCATTTTTATAAAAAAAGATAGGTTACATAAAAGCTACTGCAACATGTTCATTAAACATTGAATATAGGCACAACCTACATATTATTATCATTGTACCATTCAATTTAGTGCAATGTATGAATGAGATAGAGTGAAGGTTGCACGATACAAAGACAAATTTACCTTGATAGGGTAGAAGAGAACACCCAATCTAGACTTTGTCAGGATTAATAGACCAACTTTAGCTACTTGAATTATAGGATAAATATGTGAAACAATTATATTATGTTTCAATTATCAGGACTGCATATGCATCATAGCAATCTTAGGCATGGTCAACATATTTTCTTCTTAAAAGTGAGGAGTATATATCACAAATTTACAAATTCATTATTAAGGTTTTAACATTTTTTAGAAATCTTATATCATCCACTAGAAAAGAGCCATATGAAATTAGCAAAGCAGCAAATACAACATAACCATAAATTGTCCAAAGGAGTTAATTTACAATATGTAGTGTTGAATTACCCATAACTGTGCATATCATTATTGATGTCAGTAGTAAGCTCAAGTCCTAAGTTCACATGATAGAAAAGACATAACAAATCCATAAGAATTATTTGTTAGGTATAGAAACATACGGTACCAATCTCTTAAAATGCCTAGAAGGTAGACAAAGCACATAAAACTCAACATGGTATGAGGTCAACAATCTGTAACATCCTATTTTTCATAAATTGTTGCTTAGCTCATAACTTTTAGTAGGATAATGCCATACTACAATGCCTTAGCTAGACATGGACAATGTTGTATTCCATTAAAATTAATGAGTAAGCCAACAATGTTCATAAAGGTAGATTGTATGCACAATTTGAGAAAACAAAGCTAACACTGCCCAACAATTTATCTACCAAACCTTATAGGGGAAGATAAACAATAAAAGATTGAAGAGGCAAAATTGTAAGTAGGCCATCTTAAATTTTTTGGTAATTATAGATGTCTATTGATGATGACCGTCGACAAACAATAAATATTTTTCTTGTTGAGAAAAGACTAAAATTTGTCATCTTTCTTGCTAGGAGGAAAGAAATTTTCTAGATGCAATCTTGATGACCTATATAAATCCAACAATACATTTCCCCCCCTTTTATCTCTTTATAACATCAAAAATAGTAGCAAGCACATCTACTGCAAGACCCAATTCTAATAAACTCCATAGCTTTATTCCTCCCATCTCAAGTGGAACTCCTATATCATGAATAGACAATAAACCTGTGCCAACCAACTTTCCAAGAATCTTACCAAGGAACTCAAGGGCCTTTGCTGCATCAACAATAGAATCCTCCAATGATGCTATTACCTTCTCCAAGATACAAAATTAAAGCAGTGTAGCAGTCATAATAACATGTGACATACTGGGGTATAGCAATTAGTAGCATTATCAACACTATTTTTGCATGTATTGCCGCAATTTCTATCAAAAAAGTGAGGCCCTTTAAATGCACCACTCCAAGTTCCACAATATCCAGGGAAGCATAGGTCAATTAATTATGAATACATTATAAATCAGTAACTAGTTTAATGACACACAGTATGAATGAATACATAGAAATATTGATTAAAGAGAAGAGGAATGCATATAATTATTACTTTGAGCTGAAGCCAAAGGTGGTGTGAGTGTGAGTAATAAAACCAACAAATACACATATATTTGCTTTCCCTTTGCCATGCATGCAATGAATTTGTATTCTTCTTGTGTGAGAAAAATGATTAGTGATGATACTACTTATACAGGATAATCTACTTCATGCATACTGCTTAATTTTATTTATTCATTGTTATTATTATTAGTTTTATATTGCTACTGTGTAATTCTCAATTCAAAGGCAATCTCAAAATTATCTAAGGCAATTTGCTTTATCAATACCTCCTACTTGGACATTATGATTTATACTGATTAACTTTTAACAATGAAGATTGCTTGCACAATAGTCATGCCCAGCAAAAGTGCTACCACCATAAGGGAGACCACATATAATGTTTTGGAGCAACACTCTTGTCTCAAATGACCAATCCACACTTTTGATCGATTCCTACACAATACACCAATGCATACATTACAACTTACAATACACACCTTTGCCATTAACCTACCTATTTGCTTGCTTTGTTTCTTTATGTTGGGTTCAGTGAAGCCCAAATTGGCAAGTTTATCTCACATATTCGAAAAGGATGCCTTTTGCAACTGACTTCTTTTGGCATGTATTCACAAAATTAGAAGTTGCCCTTGTTGATGGATTTTTCATTTATTGGAGACAAGACTAATTTATAAATAGTTGCTGCTGCTTGAATATGTATTGTATTCAGAATTAATAAAAAGAGATAATCCCTGAAAGTGGACGTAGCCATTATTGGGCGAACCACTGTAAATCTTGTGTTTTTTTTGTGTTTTTAAATCTTTTAATTTCTGCTCTTATTTTCTACAATTTTCATCAACAATTGGTATTAGAGCTTGGTGAAGAAGCTCGGTGGTGAAGCAGTTCCTTGGAGATCGTTGAAGAATTTTTAGAGCTATGGATGAAGCAGATATGGAAGAGAGTCCCAACTGGGATGATTGGGTTCAAGCTCTCATGTCTGTGCGTCATGGCCATGAAGAGGGTCATGATGAAGTGGAAGCTATTCATCAGATGTTTTTGGATGAATTAAATGATGAAGTTGATTCTATTATTGAGTAGTTCCTTGGTATGTTGGAACCTACAAGTGACAAAGCAGATGCAAGAAATAAAAGGCGTTGTCGCTCTTTTTGGAGGAAAGAAAAAGGTTAGATTTAATTTGCCAATGGAAATAGATGATCCTCTTGTCTATTTGGATGTTGTAGAGGATTTGCATGTTTTGGTAGAAGCTGAGAATAGTGATACCCAGAATGGTGGAGCTGTCGACATGGAGTCTATTGGTGCGGAGAAGGAGAAATTCCTAGCCAATAACATAGAGGCAGCTGAAGAAATTACTAATGCTATGTCTCAGACAAAGGTATGTTTTGCTAATCCTATCAAGAAAAAGACCGATGGTAGCAAGGCACCGGTAGAGAGCTAACCAGAATCTGGTGCAACGGCAGAAATAAGGATAGAGGAAGATCGAAGTCTAGAAGTAGAAATGGAGAATGTTGGTTTTGTGGCAAGCCTAGTCACACAAAAAGGAACTATTGGAACTACAAAAAGGTACAAGAAAATGTGAGTAGTAACGAAGCCAACACAACATGCCAAGAAGATGCAAGTGTTCTTATTTTAACTGAAGAAGAAATTCCAACTACTGGGTGGGTGCTTGATTCAAGCTCATCATTTCATGTCACTCCATACAAGGAGTATTTCAAAAATTTGCAACTTGGTGACTTCGATAAGGTTTTTATTGGTAACAATGAATCTTGTGATGTTGTTGGAATAGGGGATATTTCTTTGAAATTGAAAAATGGATATGCTTGGTTGTTACGTGATGTTAGATATGTTCCCCAGCTCAAACAAAATGTCATTTCGGCTGTGCAGTTGGGTTCTCAAGGTTATGAGATTAGTTTTAAATCCAATAGATGCAAGGTAAAAAAAGGGGCCTTGGTAATTGCAAGGGGTAGCAAATTAGGCACCCTATATGTCATAGAGAGTCATGCTAAAGTGGGAGTTGTTAATCCTACCTCAGATTTGTCATTGGGGACTGCCAGACAAGGGTTTTTGGATCAATTAGATGCTGATTCTATTATTAATAATTTTCTAAGCATTTTTGATAGTGAAAATTTTGGGGATCAGTTAGATAATGGTGTGCAGGTTGCTGCCATAGAACTTGGGGCAGATGAAATTAATGGTGATGAGAATGAAAATTTGAAGGTGATTGAAAATGAGCCCATTCGTAATGGTGATCACAGTGACAGTCTAGAGTCAATTTGTGATGGTTTTGGTAATGAAATTTGTGCAAATGGGTTTGCTATAGCTGCAGCTGTTGATGCTACCATTGCCATACAATCAGGCCAGACAACAAACATGGATTTCTCAAGGGATGAAGAGGACAAGACGAGCCTTTTGGAGGGTTGTTTTGATAAGGCAAGTGTTGACCACAATAGGCCTAGGGGTTGTAGGAAGAATGATTGGATGGTGAAAGCATGGCATGCTTCTGAAGACAACATTAGAGCCGCGACTGGGCTCGTTGCTGTTGGTTACCTTACGTTTATTGCTACTACCCTTGCAATCATGATATTATCTTCAACATTTTGCTTACCATTGCTTCTTCCCCTTAGCACAACTGACCATAATAATGAAATCAAACGATAGAAGCAACTTGCAAAAAGTAATCGGCTATGGGGGTTTCTAGTCACGGCATACTTCGTTTCCTTTGTGACTTATTTTCTCTTGTTGAAAACATACAAGTATGTTCTATATCTTAGAATGAGGGCGTTGATTGTCTCCAACATTTCTAAGGTTGCATGTGGAGATGAAGAAATGGATGAGGTTAATATTGAGGCCTATATGAATGATGATGGTGACGAGCCAAGGGATAGGCCTATCGAGTTTTCCAAATATTGATAGCATTGGAAATGTAAGGGATATCTTTGAGCAGCTATTTGGTCTTCAAGTGGGAGATTCTTGGGTTCGGTGAAGCCCAAATAGGCAAATTTGTTTGTTGGGTTTGGTGAAGCCCAAATTGACAAGTTTCTTTGTTGGGTTCAGTGAAGCCCAAATTGGCAAGTTTCTTTGTTGGGTTTGGTGAAGCCCAAGTTGGCAAGTTTCTCTCACATATTCAAAAATGATGCCTTTTGCAACCGACATCTTTTGGCATGTATTTGCAAAATTAGAAGTTGCCCTTTTTGATGGATTTTTCTATTTATTGGAGATGAGACTGATTTATAAATTGTTACTGTTTCTTGAATATGTATTGTATTCAAAACTAATAAAAAGAGATAATCCCTTAAAGTGGACATAGCCGTTATTGGGTGAACCACTGTAAATCTTGTGTTCTTCTGTGTTTTTAAATATTTTAATTTCTGCTCTTATTTTTTGCAATTTTCATCAACACTTTACACTTCCAGATTAATTCTTGGATAGATTCAAAGAAGCCTCTCGAGCATCATCATACTCATAATCTTTTCATTGAAATAAATTTTGGCATTTAAAAAAAAATAGTAATGGGGTTTTAGTAATTCTATGGTTAATGAAATTGCAACAAACAAAAACAAAGAACTGATGCAAATACCTTTTTTTTAAAATTTCCTCCATTGCCTTGGATTGATTCCTGCAAGGTGATTCTTTTGTTTTCTATTCGTACTCCCCTTCAGCTAACTTCAAATCTTGATATTTGATATGCTCGCCTTAGTTATTTGATTTCAACCATTTTTCATTTCCTTTTAAAAAAATAAAATTGAAATTCCTGCAAGGGCATTTTATTTCTTTCATTCTTTGATTTATTTCTTGTAACGACTGTTTCATTTCTTTCTAAATATAAATTTGTTATTTTGGGATTTTTTGGTGTATTATGATGACTTTTTTTGTGGATGAGGAAAAAAAGGAAGAACTACAAAATAATGGGACTACCAAATTTTTGGCAGTTACAAGATGTGTGCACATATAGAATGGCCTATCGGCCAAAATATTATTTATTCATATTATTATTGGCATACATCATAGAAAAATATTATATAGCAAAATTTTAAATAGTATTATAATGGTGAAAACTACATACTAATGATTGAATACAATTACATATCAATAAATGTTGCACTCTTGTATAAGGTTGGGTTGATTCTCTTATATTATTGCTCATTTATACATTCTTCCATACTTAGCACCATCTTATATACATATCCACACATATAACCACATATCATTGACATTTATTATGCCCACTATTTCCCTCTATATCTAGACATCTATTCCTTGCTTCTACATTAATGCTTACATATCTTTATTCAATTCATTAGGTGCAATATCAATCTTGCACCCACGAATGTAAGCCTTGATTCTCAAATTTTAAATTCAAATTTTGTTTACTCCCACCCATTTTATAGCTATCAGGAGCTAACTTAGTACATGTTTCACACAATTTGTTCCTATGTCTTAGTACTTAAAGACATTCAATACGCATTCATCATGCACACACATCTAAGATTCATTTGATCAATCATTCACTTGAAGCATGCTAGGAACACTTCAGTTGGTGCACTAAAAGGAATCAAAATCTATATAATCATTCTAGAGCATATTCATGTTTGAAGATTATTGTCCTTAATCCCTTCCACAACTATAAAGCTAGTCTTATTTAGGGGTAGACCTAGTAGAATAAAGCCTTTGTGATTTGATGATATCCCCTAGGTGTCTTTAAACACTGCTAGTCCTTAATAGTTAGCATGGAATGGGAATTTAGTGAATCAAGAAGTGCTATACTAATTGAAACCCATGAAGGAATATCAGGTGAACATAACTCTAGAGAAGCTACCACAAAAATAATAAAATTAGCAGGACTTTGGTGGCCAACTCTTCATAATGATGTAAAGTAATATGCTAAACAATGTCATATATGTCAATGAATAGGAAGACCTACAACAAGGGATGAGATGCCCTTAAGACTAGTAATAGCCCAAGTACCATTCAAAAAATGGGCTATTGATTTCATAGGACCAATTGACCCTCCCTTAAAGAATTCAAAAGTAAGATTCATTATTATAGGAGTGGAATATTTAACAAAATGGGAAGAAGTAGAGCCAACAAGGGATTTTACCATAAAGACTACTACAAAGTTCCTATACGAGAACATAATCACAAGGTTTGGGTGTCCATTGAACATAACGAGTGATCAAGGTAAACATTTTGTAAACATGATAATTGTGGAACTTTTGAATAGCTTTATAATTACTCATAACAAAAGTTCCCCATATGATCCCCAAGTTAATGGCATAAGCAAAGCACTAAACAAGATCATTGGAACAACATTAATGTGTAGTGGAAATAAAACAGATTCGCACATCAAAATTCATGTAGTCTTATGGGCATATTAGACATATTATAAAAGAGAAACAAAATTCACTCCATTTGAATTAGTATATGGAATGAATTCTATATTGCTGATAAATTTTATTATCCCAAATTTGCATACCACACTTGCTCTATGCCTGAATGAAGAAGAATCGTTAGCACAAAGAATAGAACATCTAGAGAAATTAGATGAAAATAGACTAATGGTGGTATACCACCAAAACCTAGAATAGAAAAGATAGAAAGGATGGCATAATAGGATTTTTTACCTAAAAACATTATGTAAAAATGACTTAGTTTTGTTGTACGACAATAAATTCAAGAAACTAGGCAAATTAAAAGTCAGGTGGCTTGGACCATATTACATTCATGAGATTTTTGAATCTAATGTTGTTAGGCTAAAAACACTTGATGGAATGTTAATGTGGGGTATGTAAATGGAGCTAGATTGAAGCACTACCACGAACCGGTAGAATAAAGAAAAAACCAAGAAATTCTTATTTGTATTATATGTAACATATGTACTATAGTTACCATAAAAATAAATACCGTTGAGGAAGAAATCTATGGAAAAGTAATGACTATAAATCCCATGAAAACACAAATGAGACAATGTAATAAATGCAAAAGGACATTGTTACAACTATAAATGATAGATCTCACCATATACTTCAATACCATTCTGCATCCTAAGTACTCGGAAGCTCAAAATATACTCTACAAACAAACTAAACCCTAGCTAAATACATAGTGACAATGGAAACTCCAATTTTGATCGATGTCTCTGACAAACCTTGCCCAAAATACAAGAAATTCCCTTACAAGGTGATGGATGTTGATCCAGATGGAGATTTCTCCACTAGTCCACCGAGTGTTATATACAGGGGATGTGTGGAATATATTCATGCATCAATTTTAGAGATAGATCATATGAAGTTTGAGGAGCTTCGAAGAACACTCCTCCAACATGACCAAACCAAATATCTACCACAATACCAGGAGATTGAGAAGAAGAAGCTCAACATATGGAAGGACAACCTTGATTTCTCCATGGAGCATGGATGGGTTCAAATCATACTGAGCATAATTCATGTTGAATTCATTTATTTGGACAAACCCTACTAGATAACGAAGTAGGCAATACAAGTGGTGATAGGGCTTAGCACTATAGGAGAGATTTCATTGAAGAAATAAATCAAGAATGAGAAGGTCACAAAGCTCACTGGGGCTAATATGATGGGAGAATCCTGAATGTCAAAGAAATTACAAACCCTGCAGAGCGGTATGCCACCACGGGTATCACCTATAAAATTTACTATGCCAACCAGGAGGACTTAGAAACTAACATAGCTATCCACATTGCATATCAGATGGTGGTTGAAGGAAAATATTTTCATTTGTGTGAGGTCCTCTGTGAGTAGCTGAGGGAAAACCTACAAAAGACCAAGAATGTGCACTATCAATTCTGTTATGGTACTTTTATCATATGCCTCACCTTTTACTTCATAAATGCACTACTATCTTTCTCCAGTAAAGCTTGGCAAACACATATACTGGTATCTACACAAATCAAATATCATGTCCAACAATTAAAGGACACAACATCATATACTATAACATACTAGGGGTTTTCCAAAGCCCTACAACAACTTATGCAAAATAGGGAAATAATTTCATATGACATTGTGAAGAAATATGCAAAAGATATAGTGTTTCTGGTGGATAAGGATTTCACACTGATGGAGGCAGTAGATCCTAGGGTTTCTTGGATCCTTAGACTCCCATATGAAGTAAGTAATGACCTAATACAGTCATATGCTCAAAATCTGCTCAAAAAACTAAAAGATCATAATGCAGAGAGATTTGGGAATTATCAAGAGTTCTTGGATAAGCAACATAAGAAGGATGTGAAGGAACATGTGGAAAATAATAAGGAGAATTACATGAGAAATAGGGAATCCCACCCCAAGATTTACCATAGACAAGCTCCACTACACTGTAAACACGAAGATCAAGAAGATTGTGTTCAGGGACTCAAGGATCAGAAGCCACGATAGGGAAAGGAACATCATGTCAAACAAAATCTATATCTACTCCATAACCCTTGGCAAAGGACCCCTCAATGGAAGAAGTCTCAAAAATACTCTTCCAAATGAGTGTGGAGAAAAAGAAAAATCTAGCTAGGCAAAAACAAGAGGTTAAAAGAAACATAATACAGGCTGCGGTAGGGGAAGAAACAAAAGAGGAGGAACTACAGGAAGTTTGACAACCACAACAAAAGAGGACAACAAGAAGTAATAAACAAACAATGGAGGAAATAAATATATAGGAGGAAAAGAAAGATGTAATGGATGTTGATATTTTAACTGCGCAACAGAAATAACAAAGTAGTGCTCAAGCAAGCTGCAAAAAAGTATAATAATGTAGGAGAGGAAAATAAAGTGGTAATTGAAGAAGAAATTATCCTCCATCTAAGGGTGTCTGAAGACACCTTAGACAACATCATAGAAAACTTCATCACTTATCTAGCCTCCATCATCCGTAAGAAGAGAGAAAAAGTGATAGAGCTAGAAGAAGAAATAAGCAAGAAGGAGATCAACCCTAACTTGTCTCTGGCATAGAAAGATAAGCTAGTACAACTATAGGCAAATTAACTTAGGTTAAGACAAAAGGTAGACACCCTAATGAGTTTGAATGAGGAAGTTAAAATTAAAATTCAGAAATAAATAGTTGATGTCACCAGAAAAGCTTATCAGGCACTGATGGAACAGGAGGAAAAGAGTCAATAGGAACATATTACACCTTCTGAAGGTAGCCCACCACATAGCTATTATGTTGAATGACCACAACAACAAGCACAATCTCTGTTAAGGGCCTCCTCTTCTATCACAAACCTCTCTTATACAGTATATTAAAGACTTTCTAGTGCAACAAAAGAAGACACAACCAATGCCTAAACCTCAACTACTACAACTTCCTCTAATAGAAACATAAGTAGAATTAACAAATATTTCCCCAATCTAGAAGTTCCAATTAGGGGATATATTTCACAAAACAACCTGGGAAGAAATATTGAAACATGTGGATAGTGCAGAGGAGCTAGAGGAGTCCATAGATTCAATTCAAAATAAGCTACCCTAGTTGCAGAGAGATACACCACTCCCATTGAGCCAATAATTAAAAATTCTAATGGATGGAGTGAAAATAGAGATTAACACTTAGGCCACAAGTATCAAAAATTAGGTGATAGTGGAACTAAATAAAAGTAGAATGGATGAGGCTAGGAAGAAGTGTGCCACAACACACACACACAACTAGAAGGAGAGATAAGCATCATACAACAAATGATAACTAATATCAATACACTATGTCAGTTCTATCTCTAGTGGCCAATATCGAGAAAGGGCCTAAAGAATCAGATAGATCAACTGGCACCTATGACCCAATGCAAGATATGGATGGGACAGTTAGAGCACGAATTGAATCAATCCATACTCAACTCCAACAGGTGCAAGACCAAAGAGAATAGATCAAAGGCCAAATATAATAGTTGTGAGAATTAGTAAGCCTCATGTATTGGCACATATGACTGGTATCCTAGGGGAAGAAAAAAAGAACACAGCAGATCCAAATCCCCACAATCATTACAGAGGTAGAGAAAACATTGATTTAAACACATGGGAAAGTATAGATACTACATCAGACAAAGAATCAATGGGATACCACACTGGTCCAACTCAAGATCATATACAAAAATATCTTTCCAGCCAATTAGTTTTTGCATGTCTTGAGGACAAGACATGGTTTCAAAGGGGGGATGATGTTGGTAGTAGCTAGTGCAGAGATTAGAAGCCACCAAAAATGGTTGTAAAGGAAATGCGTAGCATAAGGCTAACTAGGCCTAGTAGGAAAATACTCATTTTGTAAGGGACACATCCCTATTGTACTCTTATGTATAAGAATAGTAGAAATAGTAATAGATAGATAAGACATAAAGAAGATAGATAGAGGAGAATATAGTATAGAGTAGAAGAGACATACCTATTGTTGTAATACTTGTTTTTTATTATGGTAAGTTGCAAACTAGGATACAGATCCATTTTACAAAAGGACACAAAGGTAGCAAAATAGGCCAGTAGGCCACCAACAACCGAACAACAACAAACTAACAACTAATAAACATATTAGAGTTTATACAATACCATAACCAAAAATAAAGACAACAACATGTTAAACTATTTAAGAAGCATGTTGCAATGCTCCATGAGGATTCCAAGTTCATATTTTCTCGTAGAGGTCTTCTCTTCACCATGATTGTCATCTTAAATGTTCTTCAGGACCACCAAAGAGGTAGCAGCCTGATGAGTCACTTTAGAGCACAAGGTAGCCATCACCCTTATCTTTTCTTTGAGGGAGGTCATCCTATCTTTTAGATATGCCATGTCCTTCTTGATCTGACTAAATCTATAACTAGCCACTTCCTTGATCAGAGAATCCATAACATTACAAGCAAAATTAGTCTCAACATCCTCCTCCTCGGTGTCATAATAGGAGTTGTTCATCTCCTCAAATAGAATAGCTCCCTCCTAGAAAATTGGCTGCTCAGGGGTTAGCTTAACTTCCTTAATTTCAATTTCCTCCTTAGGGTCCAAGGTAGAAGTGTAGTCAACTATTTTCACCACAAGAGTTTTTGCACCTGCCATCCTACTAAAGATGTAGATATTGGGCCTTCTAACAAGAGTATTTCCACTGGTCTTTCCCTTGACCACTTTCTCCTTGCCCTTCACAACCTCCTCTTCAACCTTCTCCTAATTATCCTTTTGACAACATTTAGAGGAGAGCTCCTTAGCCTCTTCTCCAACAGACTTTTTCTTACCTTTCTTCCTGGTAGACTTCTCAGACTTAGAAAGCACACTCCTGTCTCTCTCTTGCTTTGTCTCACCAAAACGAGTAGGACTATTCTGAAGGTCACAAGGGCCCTTAGCCACCACCTTTTGATCTTGGCCAAGGGACCCAAACACACCACCAATAGGGGAGGGTAATTTAGAAGGGCCTACTAGGGAGGGAGTCTTCTTAGTGCCCAAGAGGGCTTTGACAACTTTCTTCTTATGGGACTGGGGAGCTAGAGTCTTGGCAACAAGAACCTTAGGGTTCTGGAGGGACCCAGGTGTTGGACAAACCATGATACTGAGAGGGGGGTGAATCAATATTTAAATAGACTTCAAATCCTCCAGAGAAGATTAACACTTAAGCATTGCAACATTAACATAAACATGAAAGATTAACACAATGCACAACACATAACACTAGATGTATGTGGAAAACCCAACAAGGGAAAAACCACAGTGAGGATTAACTCACAATATATGAAGCTCAAAATTACAACTTTGTTTTAGGGTGACAACCAAGGAAGCAACGACTCCCTGCAAACTTTGTTTTAGGGCTATAACCTAAGGAAGCTACTACTCCTTGAAGATTTTACTTTAGAGTCACTCCCAAGAAAGCTACTACTCCCTACTGACTTTGTTTTAGGGTCACTCCCAAGGAAGCATCTACTCCCTGAACTGAGAAACAAACTTAGAGATAAATACAGTATGACAGTCCTTCTACTACCTAAAAAACTGACATTGAAGTTCACACCTTTGATTATTGCATTTCTGCTTCTTTTGATGATTGGATCAATTAGGTACACACTTCACTTCCCTCTTGTCACAAAATTGTTTTCAAGATGAATCAAGACAGTCTCTAAAACTTATGCTCTTTCTCCTTCAATCGCACATCATAATGTATATCATGTTCATACTCTACTCTTCACACGTTCATACTTTTTATTCCTGCAATTATACCTCACCTAGATCAACTAGGTTTACAATATATACATTATATTACATTGATTACATTGAAATTTGGCCAATACAACAAGAATATTACAATTTACAAGTCGGCCAAAGGTTAAACATCATGAACCATGCATGGGACAAGCCCTATCATGAATTACACGCTACTCTAGGAGAAGCAACTCGCCTTGCGGACCCCAAAACATGCTTAACCTAGTCCTAAACATTCTTCATAGCATCATCCTTCAAGGAAAAACATCTACACACTTCGCTCATTTGAAATAGGATGGCCCTAAGTAGGATAACATGAAGCTTGAAGCATAACAGTCACCATTATGTAAAAGCTTTGTGCGGTACTTGGAAACAAGGAAGATATTGATGACATCCTTCTAGATGAGTCTTTATGACTCATTCAAAATCTTTAGATACACCTCTAACTCTGCACAACAAAGATATTGTGCTGCATACCTTCAAACATGTACTGTGAGATCAAATAGTCATCCGGAACACACTGTAACACACTGTCTTCAAATTGTCAGCTATAAAGACACTCTTTTGGTGATCCAAACAACATGAAACTAATAACATACAAGGTTTGGCATTATATGAAGCTATCTTTCAATCTGCAAAGACACAACTTCACTAGAATGAAAATGCGGAGCATTCTCCTAGACAAACTCCCAGGTAGCATCAAGCAGTCTCCCAAATAGCTTCCTGTAGTAGAGAACTTCATCAACTTCGGGAGACCTGAACCTTCTTGTGACAACTCATACATCTTTAGAAGTGCTTCTAATTCCCATATTAATATGTCTTCTTGATGCTTCTAATTCTCATCTTAATATAACTTCATGCTCAACTCTACATTGACTGAGGCATGACATCCAACCATGAACTTTAGTAACCACATTGTATTCAGCATGGCATCCAACCATGAAATTCAGTAACCTCATTATATTCAACATGACATCCAACCATGAACTTCATTAAACATCCATGAGAACATCAACATCATGTGTGCAGCCATCTCCTTTATCAACATCATCCATCACCACATTAATGACAACCTTATGATAGTGTTGACATCAATGACAACCTTATGAACCATATGTGTAACAATCTGCCCCTTTGGCATTGATGGAAACACACACTTTCTACACATACCTTCTCATTCTCCCCCTTTGACATAAATGAGAAAGGGAAACTACTTCTCCCCCTTAGGGCATGACTTCTTTCAACAAACACTCCTCCTGTCATTAGCAATCACTACTTGCTCCCCCTAAGAGGTAGCCACCATTAGTCTAGGAAAAAGATATAGTAGGAATTACTCCCCCTAGATAGATGCACCAAATATGCATCTAGTTAGAAGGAGGGGCAATTACCCCTAGTTTTTGCCAAAGATACTCAAAAGTATCCTTTGGAAGACCCTTTGTGAAAATATCTACAATCTGATCCTTTATTGGAACATATTCCAACTTCACTTCTTTCTTTGCAACCTTTCCTCTCAAAAAGTGAAACTTGATTGATATATGCTTGGTTCTGGAATGCATCATCGGATTCTTGCAAATATTTATAGCACTAGTGTTATCACACAAAATAGGGATAGGCTCATCACACATCACCTTTATATCCTTCAAGGTCTGCTTCATCCAAAGTACTTGAGTGCAGCAAGATGCTGCAACAATATACTCAGCTTTTGTTGTGGATAAGGACACTAAGTCCTTCTTCTTACTCTGCCAAGAGACCAATTTACTTCCTAGGAAGAAAGTGCCACCACTGGTACTTCTTCTATTATCAACACAACCAACCTAATCAACATTAGTGTAGGCACTTAGATCAAAGTCATTGCCTCTATGATACCATAAACCAACACCTGGAGTTCCCTTCAAGTCTATGAATATTCTTTTCATTGCCTTCTTATGTGTTTTCTTAGGATTTACTTGATATCTAGTGACCACACATACTACATGCATAATATTAGGTCTAGAAGCAGTTAAGTGTTGAACACCTAGAATACTGAGAGGGAGGGGTGAATCAGTATTCTTTTAAACCATTTAAACATTGAATGTTCAATCCATTTAGCATATTTAATTGCAACAAATCAAATAAAGCATAAAACATTCATATACAACTCAAACCACATGAACACCAGGATTTTTACGTTGAAAACCCAAAACAGGAAAAACCATGGTGAGGATTAGCTCACAATATATTATAATAAAGCAATCGGTTAAGGTTGATACAAATAGTGGACTACTATCCAAGAATGCTCACAGCAGGTGGCTCACTGCCAAAGGACTCACTATCCTAAAAGAAAGAGATAGAAGAAGAGTTGTGGGTCACTGCCAGAATTAAACTGTTACAATTGCATCTAACTTATGCATGAAATACAGTTCCAGTGAAGCTCAAATTATATAATCAAAACTCTTCACACTGATATGAAATATCACACGGCTTTTCTTTGCATTTGCTCAATTCACATTCACAAGCACTTGTCACATCACTCAAATCACATATCTAACATTCTACATACTTAAACACCAAAAAAAATCTTCTTTAAATATCTGCTTCACTCACAATATCAATTAGGTCAGCCTAATTGGATGTGACGTGCAAAATATGCAATATAGGACTTGTTGGCCTCAAACCTTCACACACACACTTGGCGCCCAGATTTAAACTTTGAAACAAATTGGAGTAGGTCGGCATGGACCTAAAATAGCTCCCACACAATGGATCAAAACATATTCATCTTCTGCAAATCACTCCACTAATTGGGTTAGCACCAATGAAGACCTAATTTAAAAATTTACCAATTGTACATTCACATTCTAACATGCAGACCTCCACACATCATGAGAACTAGAATATGCCATCTATTGACACTTATGAATCATTTCTTTTGAACCACAAAGAAAGAAACTTATCCACGGAGGAATGTAGACCCATTTGCTCACATGATCTATATCGGAAACAACTATAAACTGTCAGGCCTAACTTTTGTCATTCACAACTTTCATAGCATAGATCACAAACAGATAAAATTATGGAATTAGATACTCCTAAAAATCAACAAACACATATTAGAACTGCAGAGCCAGATCTTTAACAGCAGATCAATGCGGACCAAATTATCGGAGCTCTGTAACTTAGAAATGCTAGAACAGACACTTGCCAAATTTTATCATAGGGTTCTTTACCAGATCAAACCTTCTTGCAAATTAGTCTTTTACAGAGGATCAAACTCTCTTGCAAAATTATCAATTATCCAAAATATTCTGCACGTTACCAAAATGCAATGTTGAACAATGTTGACATCAATGACAACACTACAATGTATGACTATATGCTCATGTTGCCAACATCAACATTAATGTCATCTCCTCATTCTTCCAACAATCTCCCCCTTTGGCATTAATGGCAACATGCCAAAACATTACTCCAAAATTCTCTCCCCCTTTGACATCAATAGAAAAGGGCGTTTACATTAGACTTCATTTACCGAATCTCCCCCTATCATATATATATATATATATATATATACCCACACACACACACACAAGTTAAAGGATTGAACTAACCCTCCTGAAAAGCATATGTACAAAATAAAATGGCTTCCCCTTAGATCATAGCAAAACCCAAAAAAATGTATCGGAAGCCTCTTCATATACTCTGCATATTTACAAGGAATCTGAAACTGAAAAATTGAAAATGCATGAAGTGTAGAACCTGTTTTCAACTGGATGAGGTTTGAGCTTGTAGCTTTTGTACCTGAGTTTGCACTTCATATTTTCCTTCACCCCTAGCTCTCTTGGCTTCATCAAGAATTTTGCATTGGGTTTCAAACTCCAATAGAAGCTCTTCTCCTTCTTCCGAAGTGTTGGGTACTGGATTCACCTGTGATGCTTTGGTGGCACTCAATAGAGCTCTGGAAATAATCAAAAGTTTGGGATTTACCAAGTCCCTTATTTCACCAAATTGCAAAATAATATGTTCTTTTTGAGCTTGTAATTGAAAGAATTTCTTGTGCAATTCTTCTATGGTTTTCCTTATGGTGACATCAAGATCAAGTGTCAGATCATAGGGTCTGGAGGAATTATTGATTTGTGACTCAATGGAGTCCATTTCTTTAGTAATGCTTAGTGTGGCTCTGGGCCACTTCAATCCAAATTGATAGAGAACATTTGCCTCTCCTACACAGTCTTGTATATCTTTCAATACTTCTTGAAACTTCTATTGATAACTGAGAGGGGGGGTGAATCAGTTATCTAGATTAATTTAACTTTCTGTTCTTCTTTAGCCATTAGTACAGTATTAAAACACATAAGCATAAATGAACATGAAAGCAGAAATAAACTCAGTACACATGACACAATATTTTTGACGTGGAAACCTTGTTAAGGGAGAAAACCACGGGGTGATTAACCCAAGAATGTATACTCTGTTACAAGAATAAGATAGAACAAAATGGCACTTGCCAATTAGGGCTCACTGCCCGAGCACACTACTCACAAGAGGCTCACTGCCTACAATAGATTATACAAGGAAACTAAACACTTGAATTGATGAGAAGCATTTACAAATGCTAAGGTTTAGTTTCGATTACGCTTAATATACTGATCTACTGCACTTCATTCTTCCTCTTCTTTTATGCTGTTGCCTTGTCACATACTGGACCTGTAGTATTGCTGTTATTCTACTTTTCTACTTTTCTTCACACAACACCACACATAACAACAACCTTCACATCTAAATCCATCTGGTATATATATTCACACAAAGGATTTCATCATCTTTCTAGTCGGCATCCATAATAGTCAATATTTTCCCAAACTCTAGTTTGTCGGCTGAATCCTTGCTTACCAAGTGATGCAAATCAAGGAGATACTTATAGAAGTCATATAACATGTTGGCCGATCATGGATGATACCTTATGAACCTTGATCACCATCAATATCTCATCCAGAATAATTCTGGTGCTCTGTTGATCAGTTCTTCCTCTGTCTACTCTGCCAAACCAGACCTCAATACTTAGATGCTCATATCTCTTCACTCTTTTATCACCAGAGGCTCAAACCCTACAATTTATCAGTCAAGGTATTCCTCTTGACTTTCCCAAGTCCACACTTTAGAAAGATACTTCTTCTAAGAGATCTGGACCTGACTTTCTGACCTTGTTGTATGCTCTATTCTTGCTTACCGGATCACAACACTCTTCAATCTGACTTCTGGTATAGGCACACCATGTCCTGCGAATGTGTGGAATAGTCTTTGTTGCCATCAATGACAACACCAATGAAGCCACATAGTGTCTCTTGCCAACAATCTCCCCCTTTGGCATTGATGGCAACACTTAGTGAAAAATGACTAAGTGTTATACTACACTTCCCTTTGGTTGATGCTCTGTTCTATTGTACTTATACCGAAGCTCCCCCTTAGCTGGAGTCCTCATTTTTCACTGCTCCTCACTCCCCCTTTGACATCAATGGAAAAGGGTGGGATCCGCACACCAAAATTTTCAAAACTCAATCTATACTTAGCCGCATAAGTATATTATCCGGTTATACTTTACATATACTTAAGTATATCTACAAAAGTGTTCTTTAATTGTACAACTTCTGTCACCCAACTCTGCTTCATCCTGTCCAAAATTGAGATGTGACCACTGTTGATAACTGAGAGGGGGGGTGAATCAGTTATCCTAATTATTTCTTCTTTTGAACTTTCTTATTAATCAAAGCAGCATTGAATTAAACAAACAAACATTATCATGAAATGAGAAACACATGACACAGTATTTTTGACGTGGAAACCTGGTTAAGGGAGAAAACCACGGGGTGATTAACCCAAAGATTATTCTCTGTTAGAAGAATAAGGAGTTACAAAAATGGCACTTGCCAATTAGGGCTCACTGCCCGAGCACACTGCTCACAAAGAGGCACACTGCCTACAAGGAGACACACTGTCTACAAAAGAATGTTTATACAATACTTGAACTGATTGGAAGCATCTGCATATGCTGGAGTTCAGTTCCGGTTAGGCTCAGTATACTGATCTGCTGCACTTCATCTTTCCTCTGCTCCTTTTTTGCTTTTCTTTCACATACCGGATCTTTCTTACTACTTCTGCTCTTCTCTGTACTTGTTCGCATACACCATCACACTATCACACTTTTCACAACTAAATCCATCCTCTATATATATCCGCACAAGTAATTTCATCACCTTTCTAGTCGGCATCCGGAACAGTCTAGTTTCTTACAAACTCTGTTCTGTCGGCTGAATCCTTGCTCACCAAGCAATGCGGATCAAGCATATACTTGTAGATATCATTAATCATGTCGGCCAAACATGATTCATGCCTTCACAACCTTTACCATCAACAGTAACACATCCGGAAAATATTTTGATGCTCAGTCAGTCAGTTCTTCCTTTGTTTTCACTGTCTTTCAGGAATCCGGTACTCAGCTATTCATATCTTTTTCTTTGTCCATCACCGGAGGCTAAATCCTTGGAATATACTGCTCAAGGTAGTCCTCTTGACTTCCCCAAATCCGTACTGCACCAAGACATTTCCTCTTAGAGGTCCGGACCAATCTGTCGGACCTTGCCACATGCTCTGTTCTTGTTCACCGGACCACAACAGTTCTTCATTCTGACTTCCGGTAGAGGCACACCATGACTTGCAGATAAGTGGGATGACCTTTGTTGCCATCAATGACAACAACCATGAATCCATATAGTGTCTCTTGCCAACAATCTCCCCCTTTGGCATTGATGGCAACACTTAGTGAAAAATGACTAAGTGTTTACACTATGCTCCCCCTTTGCTGATGCTCTATCTTTATATACAATTTCCAGAACTCCCCCTTAGTTGGATTCCTCATTTTTCACTGCTCCTCACTCCCCCTTTAACATCAATGGCAAAGGGTAGGGTCCGCACACCAAAATGTTCAAAAATTTTCTCTATATAGCCGCATATTTACATACTCACATAAACTGAAGAATGTCTGCAAAATATATCTTCAGTTGGATCAGTTCTGTAGCCCAACTTTGCTTTATTCTATCCAAAATTGAAATGTGACCACTCAACAAAAATGCAAAAGCTTCTGCCCTCTTGAGATCTGTCGGATCATTTGTTTGGGCGGTAGTCTGAGCATCAATGATAGCCTCATGCATAGTTTCTAACTTAGGGATTATAATCCTTCTAAGTTCTCCCATCCGGTTAGTGATATTCTTCCTTTCCTTCTCAAAGTTCTTTATTGCATTTGTGATTCCAATAGTTTGACATTCTTGATTTACTATGGATGAAGAGAGAGGATCAAAACTTTGAGACAGACTTTGTAGTTTGTCCTGTTCCGCTTTTATTTTCTTATCAATTTCTATTGTTGCCTTTGACCAGGAGATACAAAATTTGTAGATATCACCGCCATCCTTAAGAGCATTTTCTAAGCTCTTTATTCCAATACTCATATTTCTCCTATCATTAGAGATTAATCTTAGTACTTCTGACAATCTCTTATCCAAAAACTCCTTCCGGACCTTTTCTTCAGCTGATTTTTCTAGAGAATCAAAATGTGTATCAACACTGCTGACTAAGGTTTTGAGATTACCGGAAGAGGAGGCTGTCGGATCTATCTGGACTGATGGCATAATCTTTTCAAGCACTCCGGAAGCAGCCTCTATCAACTCACAGTCTTCCATATGAGACTTTAGGAGTTTTTCATTTGCCTTAGCATTTGCAAATGAAGCTATCTTCATTGTCTGTACCGGAGAGAGAGAGTCAAAGTCGAATGGGCCTTTTAGAAGCTCCGGTTCATCAATCTCTAAAGTTTCTTGGCTTAGAAACTTTTGAACAGTTTGTGCAGTGTCTCTTGCTAGAGACAAATGTTTCTTTTCTTCTGCAGTTTTGTCCTTAGGAGTCTTATCTCCTTCCACATTCTTACCACTTACAGTCATGGTTTTCTCTGTTGGATTCTTCTCTTTCTCTGTATCCTTGGTGCTATCAACCTCTTTTTCTTTTTCTGCTGCTTCTTTCTCTTGGGATCCAGAGACTATAGGAGAAGCCGGAGAAGAGATGTTAGTCTGTTCTAGTGGCACTTCTTCTGGAGCAGATGATTCCAAGTCCGCAGCTGTTTCTGCACCGAAGTCCTCTGTAACAGGAATATTGAACCTTTTGAATGTATTTCGGAGGATCTCTTCAGTGTCCTTGGCTACTTTGTCGGTCTCACCAAGCAGAAGCTGATTCATCCTTGCAGTCCTTGAATATCATGTTCATTGTTTTGTGATCAATTGAAGGATATAGCTGAATAGCTATTTGTTCCCTGATCTCAAGATCTTTTGCCATGGCATTGTTCTTTCTTATTTCTAGTTCCATTTCTAGACTCTTTGGAATTTCAGAGATGATCTCAATAAAAGCTTTATTGTAGATGTTCAGGTACCTAATTATAGCTTCTTGCAGGATCTTTTGATCTGCCTCATTGTAGTCATCATAGAATTCAGCCACCGGTTGAAGGTTCCCATCCACAGTGACTGATTTGACTACACTGTCTAGAGACAGGGTGGGCTTTTCAGCAAATTTCTCTGTCATTTCTTCCTTGTCTTGGCCTGAAGAGGGTTTACCGGATCCTTTCTTCTTCTGCTTCTTTATTTCTTTTATTCCCTCATCTGACTCAGTTTCTTCTTCATCCTTTTGGCTTTGATAAGCTCTTGAGGCTTTTGTCTTAGATCTCTTACCGGATCCCTGGACTTCCGGTATTGAGCTTTTGGTTCTGATAGGTGTAGATCCTTTTGATGATCTGGTTCGGGTTGAGGTTTCCACCGGAGTACTTTTCTTTCTTTTCTTTTCTGCTTCTTTCTTTTCTTCCTCAGCCTTTCTTCTCTTTTCCCGGTTGGCATCAAGTGCCTCCTTTGGGATGCCTAGGCCTTGAGCAATATGCTCTACTTCTTTTCTCACCTTCCTCTTTATCTCAGGTTCCCTGAGTTCTACATGGATCTTTACACTCAGCTCCTCAAAGGTTCCAAACCTTTCTGCCTTTGGATCTTTGGGCTGACTTAGCATGTGTTGAACATGCAGCTCCACTATCTGTTCATCTACTTCATACCCCATGGGCATGATCCAGATAGTCCTTGGCTCCACTGCCTCCATTAGGCACTGATCAGTGTCCACCATAAAGCACACTGAGTCTTTGTATTTTTCAACAAGAGACTGGGGAATTCTTTCTCTTGCTTGCATCGTGCTTTGGAAGTTTTTAAAGTATCCCCATAGGGCTGTATTTCTTGCTTTGGCATCCCCAAGCCCATGTAGATAATCTCTTATCTGGACTGCAACAGGTTTGTCATTCTGCCATGCCCATCCACTTGATCCGGGTAGCTCATTCATGAAGTAGAAAAACAGACATAATATAAGAGTACCATACTTAAAGGAATTCTTTTTGTCCTTCTTGATTTTCTGTATATTTTCCATTAATTGGCTTAGGAGCAGTTCGCAGAGATCATAATCTGCATTCTTCCTTAGCATTTCATAGGCAGTATACACTGCAGTTCCGGATACAGAATTCTCCCTGCTGGAGTGATAGATCTTGTATCCTATTATCATGGATGCATACTTGATATCCGGATCTGAAATATCTTCAATGGTCATTGCCCTCTTGTCAAATTTTGATCCGGTGGCCTCAGTTACAATGTTGTTTTTGACAGATTTGAGGATAGGTATCCCTCCGGAAGAGTATAGACCAGTTACTGCCCTAATTGCCTCTTTTGTGATTTTGCAAGGTCTATCCAGCCATAGGAAGTTGTCATGCATTCTGCTCAATGCATACCAGACCCATTCTTCTTCCTCAAAGCAGGGGAAATGAATGAATTGATCAAACTGTTTCTTCTGGATACCCTTGTACTCTGGTTTAAGCTCAAAAGCATTGTCTATCAGTTGTTTGTGATAGAGATCTCTCAATTTGAATTCCCCGAATTCCTCAATGCTTGCATGTATATAAACCCTAATGTCTTCTGTGTGTAAAACTCCATGAGGAACACTGGAAAATGCTCCTAAGGGATCTACCTCCAATGACTTGTATGGATGTTTCTTAAATTCAGGTCGGGGCCTATCTGAGATTTTTACTATATTTGGAGTAGCCATTTCTTCAAAAGATTTGTAGCAAGATATTGAAAGTGGAAAATACCTTTTGCGTCTTCGGTTACACGGAGTGGCTGGATTGATTTCTGTATGTAATGACTTTGGCAGGAGATCTTCGGTGAACTTGATGAATTTCGTTGCAGAGCTCTGCTTTTCGCTTCTTCTTGGATGTGGAATGATCAAGTGATTGTTGAGAAATCCCTTATATCGTTTCCAACCCTAATATCTGTTTGCAATAAATGCTCCACCTGCATTATTCCGGTTTGCCTTATCCGAATAACTTGGAGTATCCCGGATCAGTCCTGATCTATGAACATCATGCAGATCTTTCAATCATGAACAAATCAAGATGACACATTACAAGAACATCTCAAACACTCTGTCCAATCCGCAGAGTGAAATAATGCACTTCCGGATCTCTCCGGACCCTTTTGTAATCCTCTGTCATTCCGGAGCATCTCCCAGAACAGGTCTTACTTGATCGATCACAACATCTTTATATATTCATGCGGACCTCTGAAATCTTATCTGGATTATCTCAAGACTTATCTCTTCAAACCCTTTACTCCGCATCTTGTGCCATATTCAGCACCACTTGATTGGCTGGGGGAACAGGATTTTCTTTGAGTCTCCCCCTGAGCCAGAGCTTACTTTTTAATTTCCGGAGGGAATATCAGCACCAAAGTCTGGTGTGGATCCAGTTTCTGTATTCTCTGAACTTTTCTTTACCCAAATCTTGCTCATCTGATTCCTAACTTCATCCGCATTCATCTTTTGTTTACCCTTGTCTTGATTCTGATTATACACCGGACCTCTTTTGTCCTAATTCTTGCTTCTGCAGACTTTAGCATTATGACCGGACCTATTACAGATTTGGCAAATAACATTTCTCTGCATATTTGACTGATAACCTCTTGATCTGCATTGATTAGCCATATGACCTACTCTATTGCATGTAAAGCATCTACCATTGAATGATTTGTTTACTTGCATATTTCTGCATTCATGAGACTTGTGTCCATACCTTTTGCAGTTAAAGCACTGTCCGAAGAAGGATGGATTAGTTTGATTCATTCTTTTTCTGCACTGATTAGCTTTGTGACCAAAGTGATTGTAGTTGTGGCAGTATCCATTGAAAGATGGATATCTTTGAGCATTGGGCTGTCTTACCAGAGGTCTTCTAGGCCTATTCCTTGGATTTTCTGATCCAAAATTCTTTTGACCAGATTCGGAGCTTTCTCCTTTCTCATATCCCAAACCGTACTTGTCATCTGTCTTCTTTTGACTTCCAAGAAGTACTTCAAGTTGGGCAGAGCTTATCTTGAATTTTTCTTTATATTCATTTGCTGTTTGAAGATCTCTTTTGAGAGAGACAATTTGATCCTCAAGTTTTTCTTCATTATCTTTGGCATCTTCAAGATCAGATTCAAGATGTCTAATAATCCTGTCCATCTGGTGGCATTCTTCTGATTTCTCTTTAAGAGATTGTCTTAGATTGTCTTCAGCTTTTCTTTTTTCTTCAATCTCTTGAGTAAACTTTATAGTTCCTGATTCCATTTCATGTCTTAACATAATGACTTCTTTTGATAACTTTTCACATAACTTGGTTTTCTTAGTCAATTCTTCATTTGTATTGCTTTCTTCAGTTTGGCTTGCCAATTGTTGGAGCAGCTCCTTTCTCTTTTTCATAGAGAGACTTAATTTGTCTTTTAGTTCTCTCATGAATTCATCAGCCTGTTTGAGTCTTTCCTTTAATTCATTGACTTCAGAATTTGACTGTTCAAAATCCTCAAGGGCAGTCTTGAGTTGCTCCCTTAAACCATATGCATCCATTTGAACTCCCAGATCTTCCTCAAGCTGTTAGGCTCTATTAGGAGGAACCTCGCTCTGATACCAATTGTTGATAACTGAGAGGGGGGGGTGAATCAGTTATCCTAATTATTTCTTCTTTTGAACTTTCTTATTAATCAAAGCAGCAGTAAATTAAACAAACAAACATTATCATGAAATGAGAAACACATGACACAGTATTTTTGACGTGGAAACCCGGTTAAGGGAGAAAACCATGGGGTGATTAACCCAAAGATTATTCTCTGTTAGAAGAATAAGGAGTTAACAAAATGGCACTTGCCAATTAGGGCTCACTGCCCGAGCACACTGCTCACAAAGAGGCACACTGCCTATAAGGAGACACACTGTCTACAAAAGAATGTTTATACAATACTTGAACTAATTGGAAGCATCTGCATATGCTGGAGTTCAGTTTCGGTTAGGCTCAGTATACTGATCTGCTGCACTTCATCTTTCCTCTGCTCCTTTTCTGCTTTTCTTTCACATACCGGTTCTTTCTTACTACTTCTGCTCTTCTCTATACTTGTTCGCATACACCATCACACTATCACACTTTTCACAACTAAATCCATCCTCTATATATATCCGCACAAGTAATTTCATCACCTTTCTAGTCGGCATCCGGAACAGTCTAGTTTCTTACAAACTCTGTTCTGTCGGCTGAATCCTTGCTCACCAAGCAATGCGGATCAAGCATATACTTGTAGATATCATTGATCATGTTGGCCAAACATGATTCATGCCTTCACAACCTTTACCATCAACATTAACACATCCGGAAAATATTCTGATGCTCAGTCAGTCAGTTCTTCCTCTGTTTTCACTGTCTTTCAGGAATCCGGTACTCAGCTATTCATATCTTTTTCTTTGTCCATCACCGAAGGCTAAATCCTTGGAATATATTGTTCAAGGTAGTTCTCTTGACTTCCCCAAATCCGCACTGCACCAAGACATTTCCTCTTAGAGGTCTGGACCAATCTGTCAGACCTTGCCACATGCTCTGTTCTTGTTCACCGGACCACAACAGTTCTTCATTCTGATTTCCGGTAGAGGCACACCATGACTTGCAGATAAGTGGGATGACCTTTGTTGCCATCAATGACAAAAACCATGAATCCATATAGTGTCTCTTGCCAACAACCACTCAATAGGAATGCAAAATCTTCTGCCCTCTTCAGATCTGTCGGATCAGTGGTCCAGGCTATGGTTTGAGCATCATTTAGGGCCTCATGCATGGCCTCTAACTTAGGGATAATTATTCTTCTAAGTTCATTCAACCTACTTATTCTATTTTTCTTCTCCTTCTCAAGCTTCTTAATTTCATTTATGACTGCAATAGTCTAACACTCTTGATTTACTATAGAGGAGGATAGAGGATCAAAACTTTGAGATAAACTTAATAGTTTATCCTCTTGCTTTTTTACCTTCTTCTCAATGTCCTTGGTCACTTTAGACCAGGATAAATAAAAATCTGTAAATATCACCGCCATCTTTGAGAGCATTTTCTAAGCTCTTTAACCCAATATTCATAGCTCTCCTATCATTGGTTATTAACCCTTACACTTCTGATAATCTTTTTACCAAAAACTCCTTCTGGACCTTATCTTCTGCTGAATTCTCTATTGAATCAAAATGTGTGCTAACACTATTTACTAGAAATTTGAGATTACCAGATGAGGAGGCTGAGGTATCCTTTTGAAAAGATGGTATGATCTTTTCCAGTACACTGGATGCAATGTCTATGAGCTTGCAATCCTCCATGTGAGACTTTAGGAGTTTTTCTTTTGCTTTTGCCGAAGTAAAGGATGCTAGCTTCATGGTTTGAACTGGGGAGAGGGAGTCAAAATTGAACGGTCCTTGAAGAAGTTCTGGTTCATCAAATTCCATCATCTCCTTGATTAAGAATTCTTCTACTACTTCTGCTGTCTCTCTTGCTGGTGACAAGGTTTTGTCCCCTTCTGCAGCCTTACCACTATCATCTGTGGCCTTTTCTGTTGGAGTTTTCTCTTCTTCTGCAGCCTTACTACTGACATCTTCTTTTTGCTTCTCCTCTGCTTCTTGACTGATTTTCTCTTCCACTCTTTGTTCTCCTTTAGGTTTGAAATCTGCAAGGGAAACCGGATGAGAGATATTTGCTTCTTTTTCTTCACCTGTCTCCTTTGCCTCTTCTGATATTTTCTCAGTGAATTCTTCTTTGTTATCTATTCCCGAGGGATCATCACCTAAATCCTCTACAACAGGAATATTGAATCTTTTATAGGCATTTCAGAGGATTTCCTCTGTTTCTTTTGCCACCTTATCAGTTTCTCCAAGCATGAGCTGATTCATTCTAGCCTTACTCTGGAACTCATCCTTGCAATCTTTGAAGATCATATCCATTTGTTTTGGAGTAATTGAGTGATAGAGCTGGATAGCTATCTAATATCTAATCTCTAAGTCCTTAGCCTTGGCATTTTCTTTTCTCATATCAAGTTCCTTCTCTAAACTTTTAGGAATTAGAGAAATTATTTCAATAAATACTTTTTTGTATATGTTCAAGTATTTGACTATGGCTTCCTCCAAGATCTTTTTATCTACATCATTATATGCATCATAGAATTCTGTTATTGGTTGCAGGTTCCCATCCACAGTAATTGCTTTAACCACATCATCTAATGACAAAGTGGGCTTTTCAACAAACTCTTCTGTCTTTGCCTCCTTGGTTTCACTGGATACTTTCTTCTTTTTCTTCATCTTCTTGATCTCTTCATTAGATTCAATTTCCTCATCATCCTTGAGGCTTATGTATGATCTTGTAGCTTTTGTCTTTGTTCTCTTTTCTCCTTTACTAGATGATTTTGCTTCCGGTTTTGATGCCTTTGAGCTCTTAGTAGTGGCAGATGTAGAACTTTTAAAGGATCTAGTCCGAGAGGTGGCTTCTACCGGAGCACTTTCTTTTTTTGCCTCTTCCTTTTCCGCCCTTTCCATCTTTTCTCTATTTGCATCTAGTGCCTCTTTTGAGATGCCATACCTTTTGGCAACATTCTCTACTTCTTTTCTAACTTTTCTCTTCATTTTTGGTTGCCTTAGCTCCACATGGATCTTCACACTTAATTCCTCAAATGTTCCAAACCTTTCTGCTTTAGGATCCTTGGGTTGACTGAGCAAGTGTTGAACATGTAGCTCAACAATTTTCTCATCTACTTCATACCCCATTGGCATGATCTAGATTATTCTTGGCTCTGCTGCCTCCATTAGACATTGATTAGTTTCTACCATAAAGCATACTGTATCTTTATACTTTTCAATTAAGGATTGGGGGATTCTCTCTCTTGCTTGCATCATGCTCTGAAAATTCTTGAAATAGCCCCAGAGTGCTATATTCTGTGCCTTGGCATCTCCAAGGCCATGTATATAGTCTCTGATTTGGATGGCTACTGGTCTATCATTCTACCATACCCAACCACTGGATCCGGGAAGCTCATTCATGAAGTAGAAGAACAAGCACAATAACAGTCCACCATACTTGAAGGAGTTCTTCTTGTCTTTCTTAATCTTTTGTAGATTTTCCATTAGTTGGTTCAGAAGGAGTTCACAAAGATCATAATCTGCATTTTTTCTCAACATTTCATAAGCAGTGTAAATTGCAGTTCCAGGTACTAAATTTTCCCTGCTAGAGTGATATATCTTATAATTGATGATCATGGAGGCAAACTTGACATCTGGATCAGTGATGTCTTCTATTGTCATTGCTCTTTTGTCAAATTTTGATCTGGTAGCCTCACTCACAGTTTGATTCTTGACGGATTTGAGAATAGGAATCCCACCGGATGAGTGTAGTCCAGTTATTGCCCTAATGGCATCCTTGGTTATCTTAAATGGTCCATTTAACCACATGAAGTTATCATGCACTCTGCTCAAAATATACCGGACCTATTCTTCTTCTGTAAAATAGGGAAAATGAATGCATTGTGCAAAATACTTGTCCTGGATGGCTTTATACTGAGTTTTGAGTTCAAATGAGTCATTTATCAAATGCTTGTGATAGATATCAACTAGCTTAGATTCCCCAAAATCTTCAATATTCGCATGAATATATGCCCTAACATCTTCTACATGTAGAACCCCATGTGGAATGCTTGAAAAGGTGCCTAGAGGATCAACTTCTAGGGACTTATATGGATGTTTCTTAAATTTAGGATGTTGCCTATCGATGATCTTTACAACATTCAGTGTAGTCATCTTTGAAAAGATTTACAGAGCAATATTCAATAATGAATTATACCTTTTGTGCTTCTAGGGTTCACAGAGTGAGCCGGATTGATTTGCTGGAAGATTCGACTTCAATGGTTGATCTTTGAGAAACTTGAGACAATTTGACTACAGAGCTCTTTTTATCTTCCTCTCGAGTGTGAATGTGTAAGTGATGAGCAAATGAACCCTTTTATCTCTGAGCAAAACCCTAATTCCACATTGCAATAAATGCGCAACTTAAGTTATTTCGGTTGCTCTATTCTCCTTGTCCTAAGAGATTTTTTTGGTTCACTAAGATGCACTTATAGTTATTCTTGAGGGATATTAGCAATTTATCTACCTTTTGCAATCATTCCATTTAGCCTCAGATCAAGATACCTCAATTTTGAATCATGTTGGATCTAATTGTGAAAATCCTTTTTTTACTGAATGACTATTTAACCAGATCAAACTTGGGAGATTAACCTGTTCAGAACTTCTTGCGGATCTTTCATCCCTTTACCAAAGGTTGTTTAGATGTTCCTTTGTGAACCCTTTAATCTGTAACTTTCCTTGTGCCAGTTCTGGCACCAATTAACTGGCTGGGGGAAAATGTTTTTCCTTGTGTCTCCCCCTGAGCTAGAGCTCACTTTTTAATTTCTGGAAGGAATATCAGCACTAGATTCTGGTACGAATCCATCCCCTACATTCTCTATACTTCTCTTTACCCAAATCTTGTTCATCTCAGTTTTAACTTCATCTGCATTCACGTTTCCTTTTCCTTTGTCTTGATTCTGATTATGATGCACTAGACCCCTTTTGTCTTGATTCTTGCTTCTACAGAATTTAGCAATATGACCGAATCTATTGCAGTTGTGGCAAACAACATTTCTTTGCATATTTGAATGATATCCTCTTGATCTGCATTGATTAGCCATATGTCCCATTCTATTGCATGCAAAACATCTACCATTGAATAAATTGTTCATTTGCATATTTCTGCATTCGTGAGATTTATGACCATACCTTTTGCAGTTGAAACATTGTCTAGAGAAGACATATTAGTCTGATTTATTCTCTTTCTATATTGATTAGCTTCATGACCAAAGTTATTGCAGTTGTGGTAATATCCATTGAAGGATGGATATCTTTGAGCATTAGGTTGCCTTCTCGGATGTCTTCTAGGCTTGTTCCTTTGATTTTCTGATCCAAAATTCTTCTGACTTGATCCGGAGCTTTCACCTTTCTAATATCCCAAGCCACGCTTGTCATCTACCCTCTTTTGGCTTTCAAGAAGAACTTCAAGTTGAGCAGAACTTATCTTAAATTTCTCTTTGTATTCATTTGCTATTTAAAGATCCTTTTTAAGAGTGTCAATTTGATCCTGAAGTTTTTCTTCATTATCTCTAGCATCTTCAAGATCAGATTCAAGATGTCTGATTATTCTATCCATCTTGTGGCAGTCTTCTGATTTCTCCTTGAGAGATTGTCTTAGATCATCTTCAGTTTTTCTTTTCTCTTCAATTTCTTGAGTGAATTTTATAACTCCTGATTCCATTTCATGTCTTACCATAATGATCTCTTTTGATAATTTTTCACATAACTTGGTTTTCTCCTTTAGATCTTCATTTGTATCATTGGCTTCACCTTGACTTGCCAATTGCTGAAGTAGATCCTTTCTCTTTTTCATAGAGATACTTAGTTTCCCTTTTAGTTCATTTATGAAATCATTAGCTTGTTTGAGCCTTTCCTTTAATTCATTGACTTCAGAGTTAGATTGCTCAAGATGATCTAGGGCAGACTAAAGTTGATCCCTCATACAATACACATCCATTTGAATTCCCTAATCTTCCTCAAGCTATTAGGCTCTGTTTAGAGGAACTTGGCTCTGATACCAATTATTGATAACTGAAAGGAGGGGGGTGAATCAGTTATCTAGATTAATTTAACTTTCTGTTCTTCTTTAGCCATTAGTACAGTATCAAAACACATAAGCTTAAATGAACATGAAAGCATAAATAAACTCAGTACACATGACACAATATTTTTGACGTTGAAACCTTGTTAAGGGAGAAAACCACGAGGTGATTAACCCAAGAATGTATTATCTATTAGAAGAATAAGATAGAACAAAATGACACTTCCCAATTAGGGCTCACTGCCTGAGCACACTGCTCACAAGAGGTTCACTGCCTACAATAGATTATACAAGGAAACTAGACACTTGAACTGATGAGAAGCATCTACACAAGCTGAGGTTCAGTTTCGGTTAGGTTTAATATACTGATCTACTGCACTTCATTCTTCCTCTTCTTTTATGATGTTGTCCTGTCACATACCAGACCTGTAGTACTGCTGTTATTATGCTTTTCTACTTTTCTTTGCACAACACCACACATAACAACAACCTTCACATCTAAATCCATCTGGTATATATATCTGCACAAAGGATTTCATCTTCTTCCTAGTCGGCATCCAGAATAGTCAATATTTTCCCAAATTCTAGTCTGTCGGCTAAATCCTTGCTTACCAAGTGATGCGAATCAAGGAGATACTTATAGAAGTCATCTAACATGTCAGCTAATCATGGATGATACCTTAGGAACCTTGATCACCATCAATATCTCATCTAGAATAATTCTGGTGCTCTGTTGATTAGTTCTTCCTCTGTCTACTCTATCAAACTAGACCTCAATACTTAGATGCTCGTATCTCTTCACTCTTTCATCACTGGAGGCTCAAACCCTAGAATCTATCAGTCAAGGTATTCCTCTTGACTTTCCCAAGTCTACACTTTAGAAAGATACTTCCTCTAGGAGATCCGGACCTGACTATCTGACCTTGCTGCATGCTCTGTTCTTGCTTACCAGATCACAACACTCTTCAATCTGACTTCCGGTATAGGCACACCATGTCTTGCGGATGTGTGGAATAGTTTTTGTTGCCATCAATGACAACACCAATGAAGCCACATAGTGTCTCTTGCCAACAATCTCCCCCTTTGGCATTGATGGCAACACTTAGTGAAAAATGACTAAGTGTTATACTACACTTCCCCTTGGTTGATGCTCTGTTCTATTGTACTTATACTGAAGCTCCCCCTTAGCTGGAGTCCTCATTTTTCACTACTCCTCACTCCCCCTTTGACATCAATGGCAAAGGGTGGGATCCACACACCAAAATTTTCAAAACTCAATCTATACTTAGTCGCATAAGTATATTATCTGGTTATACTTTACATATACTTTAGTATATCTGCAAAAGTGTTCTTTAATTGTACAACATTTGTTGCCCAACTCTGCTTCATCTTGTCCAAAATTGAGATGTGACCACTCAACAAGAATGCAAAAGCTTCTGCCCTCTTCAGATATGTCAGATCACTGGTCCGAGCTGTGGTTTGAGCATCATTTAGGGCTTCATGCATGGCCTCTAACTTAGGGATAATTATTCTTCTAAGTTCATTCAACCTACTTATTCTATTTTTCTTCTCCTTCTCAAGCTTCTTAATTTCATTTATGACTACAATAGTCTGACACTCTTGATTTACTATAGAGGAGGATAGGGGATCAAAACTTTGAGATAAACTTAATAGTTTATCCTCTTGCTCTTTTACCTTCTTTTCAATGTCCTTGGTTACTTTAGACCAGGATAAAAGTTTTTTGTAAATATCACCGCCATCTTTGAGAGCATTTTCTAAGCTCTTTAACCCAATATTCATAGCTCTCCTATCATTGGTTATTAACCCTTGCACTTCTGATAATCTTTTTACCAAAATCTCCTTCCAGACCTTATCTTCTGCTGACTTCTCTAATGAATCAAAATGTGTGCTAACACTATTTACTAGAGATTTGAGATTACTGGATGAGGAGGTTGAGGGATCCTTTGAAAAGATGACATGATCTTTTCTAGTACACCAGATGCAATGTCTATGAGCTTGCAATCCTCCATGTGAGACTTTAGGAGTTTTTCTTTTGCTTATGCTGAAGTAAAGGATGCTAGCTTCATGGTTTGAAGTGGGGAGAGGGAGTCAAAATTGAATGGTCCTTGAAGAAGTTCCGGTTCATCAAATTCCATCATCTCCTTGATTAAGAATTCTTCTACTGCTTCCGCTGTGTCTCTTGCCGGTGACAGGGTTTTGTCCCCTTCTGCAGCCTTACCACTATCATTTGTGGCCTTTTCTGTTGGAGTTTTCTCTTCTTCTACAGCCTTACTACTGACATCTTCTTTTTGCTTCTCCTCTGCTTCTTAACTGATTTTCTCTTCCACTCTTTCTTCTCCTTTAGGTTCAGAATCTGCAGGGGAAACCGGATGAGAGATATTTGCTTCTTTTTCGTCACCTATCTCCTTTGACTCTTCTGATATTTTCTCAGTGAATTCTTCTTTGTTATCTATTCCTGAGGGATCATCACCTAAATCCTCTACAACAGGAATATTGAATCTTTTATAGGCATTTTAGAGGATTTCCTCTATTTCTTTTGCCTCCTTATTAGTTTCTCCAAGCATGAGCTGATTCATTCTAGCCTTACTCTGGAACTCATCCTTGCAATCTTTGAAGATCATATCCATTTGTTTTGGAGTAATTGAGGGATAGAGATGGATAGCTATCTGATCTCTAATCTCTAAGTCCTTAGCCTTGGCATTTTCTTTTTTCATATCAAGTTCCTTCTCTAAACTTTTAGGAATTAGAGAATTTATTTCAATAAATGCTTTATTGTATATGTTCAAGTATTTGACTATGGCTTCCTCCAAGATCTTTTTATCTGCATCATTATATGTGCCATAGAATTCTGTTATTGGTTGTAGGTTCCCATCCACAGTAGCTTCTTTAACCACATCATCTAATGACAAAGTGGGCTTTTCAACAAACTCTTCTATCTCTGCCTCCTTGGTTTCACTGGATACTTTCTTCTTTTTCTTCATCTTCTTGATCTCTTCATTAGATTTAGCTTCCTCATCATCCTTGAGGCTTATGTATGATCTTGTAGCTTTTGTCTTTGTTCTCTTTTCTCCTTTACCAGATGATTTTGCTTCCGATTTTGATGCCTTTGAGCTCTTAGCAGTGGAAGATGCAAAACTTTTAGAGGATCTGGTCTAGGAGGGGGCTTCTACAGGAGCACTTTCTTTTTCTGCCTCTTCCTTTTCCACCCTTTCCATCTTTTCTCTATTTGCATCTAGTGCTGCTTTTGAGATGCCATACCTTTTGGCAACATTCTCTACTTCTTTTCTAACTTTTCTCTTCATTTCTGGTTGCCTTAGCTCCACATGGATCTTCACACTTAATTCCTCAAATGTTCCAAACCTTTCTGTTTTAGGATCTTTGGGTTGACTGAGCAAGTGTTGAACATGTAGCTCAACAATTTTCTCGTCTACTTCATACCCCATTGGCATGATCTAGACTATTCTTGGCTCTACTGCCTCCATTAGACATTGATTAGTTTCTACCATAAAGCATACTGTATCTTTATACTTTTCAATTAAGGATTGGGGGATTCTCTCTCTTGCTTACATCATGCTCTAAAAATTCTTGAAATAGCCCCATAGTGCTATATTGTATGCCTTGGCATCTCCAAGCCCATGTATATAGTCTTTGATTTGGATGGCTACTGGTCTATCATTCTGCCATACCCAACCACTAGATCCGGGAAGCTCATTCAAGAAGTAGAAGAACAAGCATAGTAATAGTCCACCATACTTTAAGGAGTTCTTCTTGTCTTAATCTTTTGTAGATTTTCTATTATTTGGTTCAGAAGGAGTTCACAAAGATCATAATTTGCATTTTTTTTCAACATTTCATAAGCAGTGTAAATTGTAGTTCCAAGTACTGAATTTTTCCTGCTAGAGTGATATATCTTATAACCGATGATCATGGAGGCAAACTTGACATCCAGATCAGTGATGTCTTCTATTGTCATTGCTCTTTTGTCAAATTTTGATATGGTAGCCTCACTCATAGTTTGAGTCTTGATGGATTTGAGAAAAGGAATCCCACCAGATGAGTGTAGTCCGGTTATTGCCCTAATTTCATCCTTGGTTATCTTAAATGGTCCATTCAACCACATGAAGTTATCATGCACTTTGCTTAAATTATACCGGACCCATTCTTCTTTTGTATAACAGGGAAAATGAATGCATTGTGCAAAATGCTTGTCCCGAATGGCTTTATACTGAGTTTTGAGTTCAAATGAGTCATCTATCAAATGCTTGTGATAGATATCAACTAGCTTAGATTCTCCAAAATCTTCAATATTCACATGAATATATGCCATAACATCTTCTACATGTAGAACCCCATGCGGAATGCTTGAAAAGGTGCCTAGAGGATCAACTTCTAGGGACTTATATGGATGTTTCTTAAATTTAGGATGCGGCCTATCAATGATCTTTACAACATTCAGTGTAGTCATCTTTGAAAAGATTTACAGAGTAATATTCAATAACAAAAAATACCTTTTGTGCTTCTAGGGTTCGCAGAGTGAGCCGAATTGATTTGTTGGAAGATTCGACTTCAACGGTTGATCTTTGAGAAACTTGAGACAATTTGACTACAGAGCTGTTTTTCTCTTCCTCTTAAGTGCAAATGTGTAAATGATGATCAAATGAACCCTTTTATCTCTGAGCAAAAACCCTAATTCCACATTGCAATAAATGCACAACTTAAGTTATTCCGGTTGCTATGTTCTCCTTGTCCTGAGAGATTTTTCTGGTTCACTAAGATGCACTTAAAGTTATTCTTGGGGGATATAAGCAATTTATATACCTTTTGCAATCATTCCATTTAGCCTCAGATCAAGATACCTCAAATTCGAATCATGCCGGATCTAACTGTGAAAATCCTATTTTTACTGAATGACTATTTAACCGGATCAAACTTGGGAGATTAACCTATTCAGAACTTCTTGCCTATCTTTCATCCCTTTACAAAAACTTGTTTAGATGTTCTTTTGTGAACCCTTTAATCCGTAACTTTCCTTGTGCCAATTTTGGCACCAATTAACTGGCTGGGGGAAAATGTTTTTCCTTATGTTTCCCCCTGAGCCAGAGCTCACTTTTTAATTTTTGGAAGGAATATCAACACCAGATTCTGGTGCGGATCCATCCCCTACATTCTCTGTACTTTTCTTTACCCAAATCTTGTTCATCTTAGTTTTAACTTCATCCGCATTCACTTTTCCTTTTCCTTTGTCTTGATTCTGATTATGATGCATCGGACCCCTTTTGTCCTGATTCTTGCTTCGACAGAATTTGGAAATATGACTAGATCTATTGTAGTTGTGGCAAACAACATTTCTTTGCATATTTGAATGATATCCTCTTGATCTGCATTGATTAGCCATATGTCCCATTCTATTGCATGCAAAACATCTACCATTGAATGAATTGTTCATTTGCATATTTTTGCATTCATGAGATTTGTGACCATACCTTTTGCAGTTGAAACACTATCTGGAGAAGGATGTATTAGTCTGATTTATTCTCTTTCTGCACTGATTATCTTTATGACCAAAGTTATTGCAATTGTGGCAGTATCCATTGAAGGATGGATATCTTTGAGCATTAGGTTGCCTTCCCAGATGTCTTCTAGGCTTGTTCCTTGGATTTTGTGATCCAAAATTCTTCTAACCTGATTTGGAGCTTTCACCTTTCTCATATCCCAAGCCACGCTTGCCATCTACCCTCTTTTGGCTTTCAAGAAGAACTTCAAGTTGAGCAGAACTTATCTTGAATTTCTCTTTGTATTCATTTGCTCTTTGAAGATCTTTTTTAAGAGGGTCAATTTGATCCTCAAGTTTTTCTTCATTATCTCTAGCATCTTCAAGATCAGATTCAAGATGTCTGATTATTCTATACATCTTGTGGCAGTCTTCTAATTTCTCCTTGAGAGATTGTCTTAGATCATCTTCAGTTTTTCTTTTCTCTTCAATTTCTTGAGTGAATTTTATAACTCTTGATTGCATTTCATGTCTTACCATAATGATCTCTTTTGATAGTTTTTCACATAACTTGGTTTTCTCCTTTAGATCTTCATTTGTATCATTGGCTTCACCTTGACTTGCCAATTGCTGAAGTAGATCCTCTTTCTTTTTCATAGAGATACTCAGTTTCCCTTTTAGTTCATTTATGAAATCATCAGCCTGTTTGAGTCTTTCCTTCAATTCATTGACTTCGGAGTTAGATTGCTCAAGATAATCTAGGTTAGACTGAAGTTGATCCCTCATACCATACACATCCATTTGAATTCCCTAATCTTCCATAAGTTGTTAGGCTCTGTTTAGAGGAACTTGGCTCTGATACCAATTGTTGATAACATAGAGGGGGGTGGGGTGAATCAGTTATCATGTTCATTTAAGCTTATGTGTATCAAAACACATAAGCTTAAATGAACATGAAAGCAGAAATAAACTTAGTACACATGACACAATATTTTTGACGTGGAAACCCTGTTAAGGGAGAAAACCACAGGGTGATTAATCCAAGAATGTTATCTCTATTAGAAGAATAAGATAGAACAAAATGACACTTGCCAATTAGGGCTCACTGCCCGAGCACACTGCTCACAAGAGGCTCACTGCCTACAATAGATTATACAAGGAAACTAGAGACTTGAATTGATGAGAAGCATCTACACATGTTGAGGTTCAGTTCCGGTTAGGTTTAATATACTGATCTACTGCACTTCATTCTTCCTCTTCTTTTATGCTGATGTCCTGTCACATACCGGACCTGTAGTACTACTATTATTCTACTTTTCTGCTTTTCTTCATACAACACCACACATAATAACAACCTTCACATCTAAATCCATTTGGTATATATATCCGCACAAAGGATTTCATCCTCTTCCTAGTCGGCATCCTGAATAGTCAATATTTTTCCAAACTCTAGTCTGTCGGCTGAATCCTTGCTTACCAAGTGATACGAATTAAGGAGATACTTATAGAAGTCATCTAACATGTTAGCCGATCATGGATGATACCTTAAGAACCTTGATCACCATCAATATCTCATCTGGAATATTTTTGGTGCTCTGTTGATCAGTTCTTCCTCTGTCTACTCTGCCAAACCGGACCTCAATACTTAGATGCTCATATCTCTTCACTCTTTCATCATCGGAGGCTCAAACCCTAGAATCTATCAGTCAAGGTATTCCTCTTGACTTTCCCAAGTTGACACTTTAGAAATTCACTTCCTCTAGGAGATTTGGACCTGACTGTTTGACCTTGCTGCATGCTCTGTTCTTGCTTACTGGATCACAACACTCTTCAATCTAACTTCCGGTATAGGCACACCATGTCCTACGGATGTGTGGAATAGTCTTTGTTGCCATCAATGACAACACCAATGAAGCCACATAGTGTCTCTTGCCAACAATATCCCCCTTTGGCATTGATGGCAACACTTAGTGAAAAATGACTAAGTGTTATACTACACTTCCCCTTGGTTGATGCTCTATTCTATTGTACTTATACCGGAGCTCCACCTTAGCTAGAGTCCTCATTTTTCACTGCTCCTCACTCCCCCTTTGACATCAATGGCAAAGGGTGGGATCTGCACACCAAAATTTTCAAAACTCAATATATACTTAGTCGCATAAGTATATTATCCAGTTATACTTTACATATACTTTAGTATATCTGCAAAAGTGTTCTTTAATTGTACAACTTTTGTCACCCAACTCTACTTCATCCTGTCCAAAATTGAGATGTGACCACTCAACAGGAATGCAAAAGCTTCTCCCCTCTTTAGATCTGTCTGATCACTGATTTGGGCTGTGGTTTGAGCATCATTTAGGGCCTCATGCATGGCCTCTAACTTAGGGATAATTATTATTCTAAGTTCATTCAACCTACTTATTTTGTTTTTCTTCTCCTTCTCAAGCTTCTTAATTTCATTTATGACTGCAATAGTCTGACACTCTTGATTTACTATAGAGGAGGATAGGGGATCAAAACTTTGAGATAAACTTAATAGTTTATCCTCTTGCTCTTTTACCTTCTTTCCTAGATCTATACTACCCTACTGTATTGGCAACTGAAGTCGTTGTGAGGATACAACAAGCTAGAAATTAAGTTGTATACTTAAAAGATCCTTCAATGAATCTCTGTGGTGCAGGAGCACCCCACAAAGACTAGAGTCTTATGTATTTTATGCATTTTTCTATATTTAATGTAATAAGGTATGTTTGCCCAATCTTGTCATTGGTGTTTGCATATTGGTTTCTGTGCAAGCCCCTAAGACACTTGTCGATCTGTCATGACAAGGTTGTTAGTTTGTTAAGAGTTTGTTAGTTGGTTAGTATCTCCCAGCTACTGGGAATCAATTCAGTACTACCCTTAGTAAGTGGATAAATACCCTAGAATCGGGTCAAGTTAGAGGGAGAGGTGTTATTTATTAGACTGAATTGTATTTTGCGAAGTGCAATTGTGAAATTAGATATCTGTATACTTTTCTAAGTGCAATAAGAAGAATATCCTATTTGTGTTGTTTTTGGCATTTTGAATTCACGGTGAAATCAATTTTCTATTTGGAACTGAGATGGGTTCATAGCCCATTCTACCGGTCAGATTCTTCAAATCGGTGGAATGGTTGTATATATTAATTTAGGGTTTTTGTGTTTTGCTTGTCCATATTCAGATTTGTAGGATTAGTTACGGGATATGCATTGACAGAATCCTAGTGTGTGCATATGCTAGGTTAACAAAGTGCAAAGAGCTGCATGTATGGAGGATAAACAGTTCTACATAGTCGCTAAGTAAAAAGTTGTTTAAAATCATGAAAATTTGCGTGAGTTGAAAGACATACAAATTATGTGTATATCGCTTTTGTATGCGATATACAATCAGTGTACATATCATTTTTGTCTCTCGCAGACAGTTGGGTGTATATCATTTTCGCATCCGAGTATCAGTTTGGGTATATTCGGCAATCGCACATCGGGTTTGTATGTTGTGGATGTTGCAAAGTGTTGATGTACAATCTGTGAGTATATCACTTTTGTATATCGGGTTCAATTCCTAGTTATACGATAGTCGCATGGTTGTGAGTATCTATCAAATGCATGTTTAAATTTCATGTTGGAAATATACAAGGCCATATATATAATTTATGTATATACTGCAAATGTATATCAGATGAAATGAATGTGTATATCCCTCTTGTATGTGAAGATAGTCCCTGTATATCCGTCGGTTGCATGTCAGGGTTGTATGAGGTGGATGTACATTGCAAAGGTACATTGGGTTGATACAAAGAAGTCAGCGGTCAACCTTCCCCGAAAGCGTATTCTGGAGGCATATTCAGTGAATGCATATTTTGGGTTGTGTATTTGAATGTATATCAGAATATACATTCCGCGGATACAACGGATTGATATAAGGGAGTCAACGCCGGTCAAAGTAATTGTTTGCATGTTTGGTTTGTATCTTGCGATTGTATATTGTAAATATACAATGCGCACATACATTGCATAGATATACAAGGCGTGACCGATAGAAGCGATAGACAAAACTGGCACAGTCAGTCAAAGAATGTATGTATTAGTTTAAGTGCGTCTGAGCGATAAGCATAGGCGGAATAAAATATGTCGAAGGACTCGATAGGTCAAATGTTGCCAATAGAAGTGTTAGAGACACATCGATGGGAAAATAGGGTTTCAGTTCGTTTCCGTTGGTAGCTCTGCATCATTGTGGTATTAGAGCGAACGAGTATCCTTTGGGAAGAAGGAGAAAATAAGATGTTAGACAAAGAGGGATCAGAAGAGTTCCCAGCAAGGATGACCAACGCTGAGTTGGTTGTCTTGGTCAAGAAGCAGATTGCAGAGATTAAAGCAATTAGTGCTCAGAATCAAGAATTGAAAGATGAGTTGGAGAAGTTGAGGGACAGAGTAGGAAAGGGAAAGGAAGATTCTGGTGAATGAGATAGGGATGAAGAGGAGATCCCTAGGTAGGAAGAGATAGAGGTTCTTGCAGACTAGAGGCCCTTACTAAATGCCCTCAAATCCATGGAGCGGAGGACCATGGACATGAAAATAGACCTGCCAGTGTTTGCAGGAAAAATGAAACCTGATTCAGTGATGGAGTGGATAGACTCCTTGAACAATTTCTTTGAAATAGAGGAAATACCAGACCACCAAAGAGTGAAGATAGCTCAATCCAAAATGAAGGGAGCTGCACTAACCTAGTGGAATTTCATCCAAGATGATAGGGTGAAAGAAGGAAAGAACAGAGTTGCTACATGGAAAAAGATGAAGGCTTTGGTGAAGGAAGCCTATGTTCCATTGGATTATAACATCCCGTTACATAAGAGGAGACAAAATCTAAAGCAGAAGGAGTTAGATGTTAGTGCATACACTGAAGAGTTCATGAAGCTCTGTCTCAAGATAAAGGTGAGGGAGAATGAAGAAGAGAAGGTAGCAAGGTATCTCAATGGGTTGAGATTCCCCATCTAAGAAGACCTAAATCTGCATAGTCCAGATACAGTTCAGAAGTACTATCAGTTGGCACTCAAGGTGGAAGAGAAACGAAAGAGAAAACTAGAGCAAAACAATAGAGGAAGAGGAAGACAACAAAGAGGGGGAAGAAGTCCATTCAGAGGTAGAGGAAATGGATTTGGATTCCAAGGTGAAACAAATCAGGAGAACAACAAAGGAGACAGCAGTCAAACTCAGAAGGGAAGTTATGAGTAAAAAGGAAACTTTAGGGGTAGAAGACCCCCATTCAGAGGGAGATCTCAGGGTAGAGGATCTATTAGGTGTTACAATTGCAATCAGGAAGGCCACATAGCCAGTAGATGCCTAGAAAAGGCAACAAGTTCAGGAGGAGAAAGGAAGACAAATTTGATCCAAGAATCTGATTGTCAAAGTGCAAAGAGTTCAAACACTTATCAAAGTGGGAATGCACCTGACAACTATGGATATCCTGAGCAAGGAGAAGCTCTGATGACTAGGAGATCAATGACCACGATGAAGGTGCCTAACAAAGAACCCCCACAAAGGAAATCTCTTTTCAAAACTACTTGCAAGGCAGGAGGAAAGGTATGTAAAGTTTTGATTGATTCTAGATCCACTGAAAATTTTGTGTCTGATGAAATGGTAGAAAAACTTAAGCTTAAAAGATTGCCACACCCTTGCCCATACAAAATTTCATGGCTCACTCAAGGACAACAAACAATTGTGGAAGAGTAGGCTTGGGTGGAATTTCGAATTGGAACATACAAGGATAAATTACTGTTTGACATTGCTAAGATGCATGCCTGCCATCTCCTATTTGGAAGACCATGGCAGTATGACTTGAAATCTCACCATGATGGAGTTAGGGACAACTATTCAATCACCAAGGATGGTAAGGTGATAGAGTTACTACCTTCGATAGAAATGGGGGTAGAATCAAAAGGAAAAGAAGTCAAGGTAATGATGGTAGAGGGTAAACAATTCATGAAGGAGATAGCAGATGAAGGTGCAATTGCATATGCCCTCATTCCATGCCTGAAGGTAAAAAAGGAGTAGCAGCAAGAAGTCAAGGGAGAGAAGAAGCAAAGGTTCATAGACCCTACTGTCCAAGAACTATTAGACAAGTACAAAGGCATCATCTCTGATGGAATGCCAAGATCCCTACCACCTATAAGGGACATCAGTCATTGCATAGATTTGATTCTAGGATCTACACTTCTAAACAAGGTAGCATACAAGCTTACACCAGAACAGAATGTAGAGGTAGCAAGACAGATTGAGGAATTGTTGGAGACAGGCCTAATTGGTAAAAGTATAAGCCCATGTGCAGTACCAGCTGTACTTGCACCAAAGAAGGAAGGCACTTGGAGACTTTGCTCTGATTCAAGGGCTATTAACAAAATCACAATCAGGTATAGGTTCCCCATACCTAGGATAGAGGATTTGCTTGATTGTTTAGGGGGTGCCAAATATTTCACAAAAATAGATTTGAAAAGTGGCTATCATCAGATCAGGATTAGGCCAGGAGATGAATGGAAAACTACATTTAAAACAAATGAGGGATTGTATGAGTGGAAGGTCATGCCTTTTGGTTTGTCAAATGCACCTAGTACTTTTATGAGGTTGATGAATGAGGTTTTGAGAGAATTTATAGGTAAATTTGTCATAGTATACCTAGATGACATTCTAATTTTTAGTAATACAAGGGAAGAACACCTCAAACATATAGACCTGGTCCTCAAAAGGTTACATGAAGAGCAGTTAATGATCAACTTGGACAAGTGTTTGTTCATGTAGGAGGAGATCATCTACTTGGGTTTTGTCATCTCACATGGCAAACTGAAAATGGATCAAGAGAAGGTAAGTGCCATACTGTCTTGGCCAACTCCTAGAACAATGAATGATGTCAGAAGTTTCCATGGGTTAGCAACCTTCTACAAGAAGTTTATAAGAGGGTTTAGTCATATTTTGGCACCCATGCTTGACACCATAAAAGAAGGACAGAAGTGTAGATTTACTTGGACAGAAGAAGCAGGTGATTCATTTGAGACATTGAAGAAAAAGGTGGCACAGTGGCCAGTCCTTGCACTGCCTAATTTCAATAAAATCTTTTAGGTAGAATGTGATGCAAGTCACATGGCAATTGGAGTAGTACTCAGTCAAGAAGGTAGGCCTATTGCATTTTTCAGTGAGAAACTAAATGATGCTAAGAAAAGATATTCGTCATATGATTTGGAGATGTATGCTCTAGTCCAGTCACTCAAGAAGTGGAGGCATTACTTGATGCCAAAGGAATTCATAGTGTTTACAGATAATCAGGCCCTTAGTTTTGTAAACAGTCAAGAGAAGATGAACCATAGGCACATGAAGTGGGTGGAGACTTTACAAGCTTTCACTTTCACACTTAAGCATAAGAAAGGAGTCAAGGACAAGGTAATGGATGCCTTGAGCAGGAGAGCTTTAACAATAAATCAGATTCAGTTAGAGAGTGTTGGCATTGATTCCTTGAAGAATATGTATAATGCTGATGAAGATTTTGGAGAAATCTACCAAGTATGTGCGTCTTTTGGAGATAAATATCATGCTGAATTTTTTGAATTTCTGATCTAGGATGGATTGCTGTTCAAAGTGAACAGTTGTGTATTCCAAAGTGTTCCATGAGGTTGAATATCATAAAGTAAAAACATTGTGGCGCTATGGCAGGACATTTTGGTTTGGACAAGACTCTTGATCTTGTTAGAAGACATTATTATTGGCCTAAACTACAGACAGATGTTAGAAAATTTGTGGAGACATGTGTGATCTGTCAGAAAGCAAAAGGAAGATCAACTAATGCAGGTTTATATCAGCCATTACCCATTCCTTCTAGACCATGGGAAAGTTTAAGCATGGATTTTGTGTTAGGTTTACCCAGACCCAGGAAGGGATATGATAGTGTTTTTGTGGTAGTAGACAAATTCAGTAAAATGGTACATTTATTGCCATGCAAAACTACATGTGATGCTTCATATGTTGCAGACCTATTTTTCAAAGAAATAGTGAGGATTCATGGATTGCCATTGAGCATAGTCTCAGATAGAGATGTGAAATTTATTGGTCATTTTTGGAGGACTCTTTAGAAGAAGCTTGGTACCAGTTTATCCTTCTCATCAGCTTATCATCCTCAAATTGATGGACAGACTGAAGTGGTTAACCATTCATTGGGAAATTTGCTAAGGTGTTTGACAAGGCAGCATGGAGAGAAGTGGGATAACATCCTATCACAGGCCAAATTTTACTATAATGACACTGTCAATAGAAGTACAGGGAAATCACCTTTCCAGGTGGTGTATGGTACTCATCCAAGAGGTATTTTGGAGTTAAGAGATTTACCTCTAGTAGAGTCAATTAGTGCACATGGAGAAGCTTTTGCAGTAGCAATCAAAGAGGTGCATGATCAAGTCAAGACTCAACTCTAGCAAACTACATTGAAGTATAAAGAATATGCTGACAAGAAGAAGAGAGATGTACAGTTTGATGTTGGAGATTTAGCGTGGGTTAATTTGAAGAAGGAAAGACTCCCCAAAGGAAAATATACTAAGCTCATGCAGAGGAAGCTTGGACCATGTCAGATTCTAAAGAAGTGTGGATAGAATGCTTATGAGATCCAACTTCCTTCTGATCTTGGATTGTCACCTATTTTCAATGTATGTGATTTAACTCCCTACAAGCATAATATAGATATCGAACAGGAACCATTGCAGGATGCAGCAGATGCTGATATTCCTAAGCATGATCCACCACAATTACAGATGATTTTAGACTCAAGAATGGCAAAGAAGACCAGGAACAAAGAGTATCTGGAGTACTTGGTGGCTTGGCAAGGGAAACCTGATTCAGAGGCTATTTGGATGACTGAAGAGCAGATCATCAAACAAGGTGTAGATCTTCAAACTCTCATCTCAAGTGGACTTGAGATTTCTTCTCCCAGGGAGTATGGTGTAGGAGCACCCCACAAAGACTAGAGTCTTATGCATTTTATGCATTTTTCTATATTTAATGCAATAAGGTCTGTTTGACCAGTCTTGTCATTGGTGTTTGAATCTTGGTTTCTATGAAAGCCCCTAGGACACTTGTTGATCTATCATGACAAGGTTGTTAGTTTGCTAAGAGTTTGTTAGTTGGTTAGTATCTCCCAGCCACTTGGAATTGTCTCCCAGCCGCTGGGAATCAATTCAGTACTACCCTTAGTAAGTGGATAAATACCCTAGAATCGGGTCAAGTTAGAGGGAGACATGCTAGTTATCAGACTGAATTGTATTTTGCGAAGTGCAACTGTGAGATCAGATATATGTATACTTTTCTGAGTGCAATAAGAAGAATATCCTGTTTGTGTTGTTTTTGGAAATTTGAATTCACGATGAAATCAATTTTCTATTTGGGACTGAGATGGGTTCATAGCCCATTCCACCGGTTAGATTCTTCATATCGGTGGAATGGTTGTATATATTAATTTAGGGTTTTTGTGTTTTGTTTGTCCATGTTCAGATTTGTAGGATCAGTTACAAGAAATGCATTGATAGAATCCTAGCATGTGCATATGCTAGGTTAACAAAGTGCAGAGAGCTGCATGTATGGAGGATAAATAGTTTTGCATAGTCACTAAGTAAAAAGTTGTTTAAAATAGTGAAAATCTGCATGAGTTGAAAGACATACAAATTGTGTGTATATCAGTTTTGTATGTGATATACAATCAGTGTATATATCATTTTTGTTTGTCGTAAACAGTTGGGTGTATATTATTTTCGTATTTGAGTACTAGTTTGGGTATATTCAGCAATCGCACATTGGGTTTGTATGTTGTGGATGTTACAAAGTGTTGATGTACAATCTGTGAGTATATCGCTTTTGTATATCGGGTTCAATTCCTGGGTATACTATAGTCACATGGTTGTGAGTATCTATCAAATGCATGTTTCAATTTCATGTTGGAAATATACAAGGCCATATATACAATTTATGTATATACTGCAAATGTATATCAGATGAAATGAATGTGTATATCCCTCTTGTATGTGAAGACAGTCCCTGTATATCCGTCAGTTGCATGTCGGGGTTGTATGAGGTGGATGTACATTGCAAAGGTACATCGGGTTGATACAAAGAAGTCAGTGGTCAACCTTCCCCAAAAGCATATTCTAGAGGCATATTCAGTGAATGCATATTTTGGGTTGTATATTTGAATGTATATCAGAATATACATTCCGCAGATACAACAGATTGATACAAGGGAGTCAATGCTAGTCAAAGTAATTGTTTGCATGTTTGGTTTGTATCTTGCGATTATATATTGTAAATATACAATGCGCATATACATTGCATAGATATACAAGGCGCGATTGATAGAAGCGGTAGACAGAATCGGTACGGTCAATCAAAGAATGTATGTATCAGTTTGAGTGCGTCTGAGGGATAAGCACAGGTGGAATAAAATATGTCAGAGGACCCAATAGGTCAAATGTTGCTGATAGAAGTGTCAAAGACACATCGATGGGAAAATAGGGTTTCAGGTTGTTTCCGTTGGTAGCTCTGCATCATTGTGGTATCAGAGCGAAGGAGTATCCTTTGTGAAGAAGGAGAAAATAAAATGTCAGACAGAGAGGGATCAGAAGAGTTCCTAGCAAGGATGACCAACACTGAGTTGGCTATCTTGGTCAAGAAATAGATTATAGAGAGTAAAGCAATTAGTGCTTAGAATCAGGAATTGAAAGATGAGTTGGAGAAGTTGAGGGATAGAGTAGGAAAGGGAAAGGAAGATTCTGGTGAATGAGATAGGGATGAAGAGGAGATCCCTAGGTAGGAAGAGATAGAGGTTCTTGCAGACCAAAGGCCCTTACTAAATGCCCTCAAATCCATGGAGCGGAGGACCATGGACATGAAAATAGACTTGCCAGTGTTTGCAGGAAAAATGGAACCTGATTCAGTGATGGAGTGGATAGACTCCTTGAACAATTTCTTTGAAACAGAGGAAATACCAGACCACCAAAGAGTGAAGATAGCTTAATCCAAAATGAAGGCAGCTGCACTAACCTGGTGGAATTTCATCCAAGATGACATGGTGAAAGAAGGAAAGAACAGAGTTGCTACATGGAAGAAGATGAAGGCTTTGGTGAAGGAAGCCTATGTTCCATTGGATTATAACATCTAGTTACATAAGAGGAGACAAAATCTAAAGCAGAAGGAGTTAGATGTCAGTTCATACACTGAAGAGTTCATGAAGCTCTATCTTAAGACAAAGGTGAGGGAGGATGAATAAGAGAAGGTAGCAAGGTATCTCAATGGGTTGAGATTTGCCATCCAAGAAGACCTAAATCTGCATAGTCCAGATATAGTTCAGAAGTGTTATCATTTGGCACTCAAGGTGGAAGAGAAACTAAAGAGAAAACAAGAGTAGAACAATAGAGGAAGAGGAAGATAGCAAAGAGGGGGAAGAAGTCCATTCAGAGGTAGAGGAAATGGGTTTGGATTCCAAGGTGAAACAAATCAAGAGAACAGCAAAGTAGACAATAGTCAAACTCAGAAGGGAAGTTATGAGCAAAAAGGAAACTTTAGGGGCAAAAGACCACCATTCAGAGGGAGATCTCAGGGCAGAGGATCTATCAGATGTTACAATTGCAATCAGGAAGGCCACATAGCCAATAGATGTCCAGAAAAGGCAACAAGTTCAGGAGGAGAAAGGAGGACAAATCTGATCCAAGAATCTGATTGTCAAAGTGCAACAAGTTCAAACACTTATCAAAGTGGGAATGCACCTGACAGCTATGGATATCCTGAGCAAGGAGAAGCTCTGATGATTAGGAGAGCAATGACCACCATGAAGGTGCCTAACAAAGAACCCCCACAAAGGAAATCTTTTTTCAAAACTACTTGCAAGGTAGGAGGAAAGGTATGTAAAGTTCTGATTGATTCTGGATCCACTAAAAATTTTGTGTCCAGAACAAGGTTATCTAAGAACATTCCATATTTCTAAGCAATGTCAGAAATCTTCTCAACTATCTCCTTTTGCAACTTCTCAAAATCATTCTTGTCTCTACTCATCAGAGTAGTTAATCTTTGCTTTACTCTGAACTTAGTTGAGTAAAGTTGAGCCAATGTAGTTCTGTTCTCCATAGTCAAAGAAGTACCAACTTTTTGTAGTGCATATTCTTTTATTTTTCTGTCCTCTTGAATAGCTTCATGTCTCCTCTTCATCAAAACATCCCAAAGTTCTGGAGGGATCTGGTCTTTAATATTTTTCAGATCTACTTCTAATACTATTATATACTTCACTATAGCCTCCACAATGGTGGCCTTATCCACCTCATTTGCCTCATTATACAGAGCAACAATCACTCCTATTGTATCATGCTGCACAATGCCATTGAACAAAGATTCTAACTTCATGGGAGAATTTGGTCTTTACCAGTTTAGATTTGCTTTGTTCTTTGCCTTCATTCGGAGACCTTTCTTTGCTAGCTTCTGCTTTCTTTCTTTTTGGTGCCACTTTCTTGGTGGCCTCTTCTTTTCTCTCATGTGAACGACAAATTTTTATTTTTCTTAGTTAAGGTCTTCTTTACTGTCAAATTCTACAATTTATGTTTTTCTTCTCTTGGCACTCGCTTCACTTTGTGAAGTATTATTTGTCCTCTTCCAGAATAATTTAGGTTTTGCCTTTTGCTCTTCTTCTTCCTCATCTACACTTGTGTAATACACCTTGGTAGCTTTTAATTTGGCTCTTTTCTTCACAGGGCCAATAGATATTGCTACCAGAGCAACCTTCCCTTTTCCAATCCGTACACTCTATGTTATTGGAGAGGATTTCTCCTTTACCGGTGCACCAGATTTCTCTATAGGGACATTGGTCTCTTTTATCTTCAATCTACTGGTTGTAGGCATAGTCCTCAAGGGGGTGGTAGCTGTTCTACTAGATCTTCTTGACCCTTCTGCACTCTCAACAACACTCAAATCTTCCTTAGCTCTTGCTCTTGCCCTTGCCTATTGCACTAGTTTCTTTGAGATGCCTATGCTTTCTACATACTCATCTACCATTCTTTCAACCTTCTTCCTTATTACAAGCCTTTTGTGCTCTAAATGAACTTCCATTGATTTCTCCTCAAAAGTACCAAATCTTGCTTTAGAAGTGTCCTTAGGACTTTTCAACAAGACACTAGCCAAACCATCAATTTCTTGTTCATATACTTCATATCCCATTGCAGGGATCCATATAGTCATTGGCTCAATAGCTTCCATTACACATTCATCTATGGAAACTAGAAAAGTAATGTGATTATGATATTTCTCAACCATTTTCTGGGGTATTCTCTCTCTTGCCTGCATCTTCTTCTGAAACACTACAAAGAATGCAGTGAGGGCATCATCTTAAGCCATAGCACCACTAAGACTTCTTATGAAGTTTGCAATCTAATGTGTCATAGGTCTCCCTTGTATCCATCTCACATTTTGAGTTCGAGAAAGCTCTTGTAGAAAATAAAAGAGTATGCAAATGACAAGAGTTCCAATCTTGAAAGGATACTTCTTTTCTTTAATTTGCTTCAAATTCTCTAATAATTGATGTCTCAACTTATCACAAAGGTCATAATCAGCTTCTTTCTCAACCATCTCATATGCCACATTGATAGCAGCGATAGAAACTGAGTTTTCCCTGTTAGTAAAATAAATCTTGTAACCTATCACCATTACAGCATATATCATAGTTGGATTCTGGATGGGATTAACTATGAGGGATATCTTGTCAAAATTTGCACCAGTTAACTCCATTACAACTTCATTCTTGATGGACTTCAGCATTGGAATAGGTCCAATGGAACAAAGACCTATCACTTCTCTAATCACTTCCTTGGTGATCATTGCCGGTACATCTAACCATACAAACTTATCATGAAACCTGCTTAGAGCTAACCTAACCCATTTGTCATAAAAAAAGTTTAGGAACCACTGCCATATGTCAAGTTTCTTTGCAACTAGATTTTGGTATTTAGGTTTAAGAGAAAAATCATCTCCTATAAGTTCTTTTACCCAAATATCCCCAAGCTTCCTATGATCAAACTCTTCCATTTTTCCATGGATGTAAATCCTAATGTCTTCTATTGGAAAAACCCCATGAGGAATAGATGAGAAAGCTCCTAACAGGTCATCCTCAATCAATTTGGCTGGGAATTTCTTAAACTTGGGTTGTGGTTTCTCTGTTAGCTCTATAACCCTCGGAGTAGCCATTTGTAAATGTAATGAAATACTTCAAAACAAAAATCTCTGTGAAATTAGGGCTTAACTAGAAACTAAAAAATACCTTTACTTTCACTTTGCCAAACTAGGGTTTGAATGCACTAAACTTTGAATCACCTTGATCTCTTCTTCTGCTACTTAGCTCTCTTCGAATGCTTTTGTGAATGAATTTGCTAAGTAAAATCCCTTTTATAACCTTTTGGATATGACCTAATTCACATTAAATACTTCAAACAATAAAGTTGTCAAACCTTTCTCTATATACATAGTCACTTTCAAATGCTCCACAAACTTTTGCATTATGAGATTTTCTACCAAAGTTTTCTTCAATAGTTCAAGCATATTGACCTACACCATTTATCCTCGTGCTGAAGCATCAGCACCGTTTCTTTGGCAGGGGATGAAAGATTTTCATTACCCCTTGAGCCAAAGCTCTCAACTTAGTTTCTAAGGAAACTTCTGCACTAGATGTAATTACATATACATCCTTAACCTCAGTTTCTTCCTTCTTTCTCTAGATCTTTTCTATTTCCTTCTTTGTTTCTGCAAGATCAATCTTTTGCACTGGTTCATTCTTCTCTACTAGATTGTCCTTCTTCATGTTTCTACTTCTGCATAGCTTAGAAATGTGTCCAGGCCTACTGTGATTGTAGCATATAACATTCTTCAGACTAGTATTCCTTTCATTCCTTCTAGATCTACATTGATTAGCTTTATGCCCAAATCCATTGCAAGTATAACAGTAGCCTTTGAAAGATTGAACCATTCTACTATTGTTATAGCCATTCATCATTTGACTTTTGCATTCACTAGCTCTATGACCAATTTTCTTGTATGTAAAACAATGACCAGAGAAAAATGGAACATTTTGATTCATTCTTTTTCTACATTCTATTTCCTTGTGTCTAAATTTATTGCAAGAATGACAAATGCAATTGAAAGATGGGTACCTTTGTGGATTTGGTTGTATTATCGATGGTCTTCTAGCTTCATTCCTTTGATTCTAGAGCAATTGTTCTTCTTATTTTCAGCATTTGCTGTTTGTCTTGAATTTGAACTTTCACCCTTTTCAAATCATAAACCCTCTTTATCATTAGGACCTTTCTGATTTGCAATCATTTCATCAAGCTTTGCAGTACTCATCTTGAATTTGTCTTCATGACTCCTTGCTTTTTCCAAATCTGATTTTAGATTCACAATTTCTTGTTCAAGCCTTGTACATTCTTTAGATTTACTTTTCTTTTCTTCAACTTGTATCTTGAGACCTGTGATGGTTTCATTTTCTTGCCCCATTTGTTCACTGATTTCCCTATGCTTTTCTATGAACTTCTTGATTTGCTCTTTTAATTTCCTAATGTATTCATTTTCTTCCTTGACATTTTCTTTCAGGTTGGTATTTTATTCTTTAGTTCTTTCAAGGTCTTAAAGAGAAACATTGAGTTCTCCCACTTTGTCAAGCATACAATCTTCTTCAGTGAAATTAATAGGAAGAATCTCTTCCAGAGGAATAGGTAATCTTCTAGTAGCCATGTGTTCAATCTCTGAGATCTTCCTTGAGCCATTAGGCTTCTTCCAAAGGACTTGACTTTGATACCAATTGTTGAACACTTGAAATAATGAGAGGGGAGGGGTGAATCAATATTCTTTTAAACCATTTAAACATTGGATGTTCAATCCATTTAACATACTTAATTGCAACAAATGAAATAAAGCATAAAACATTTAGATACAACTCAAACCACATGAACAAAAGGATTTTTACATGGAAAACCCAAAATGGTAAAAACCATGGTGAGGATTAGCTTACAATATATTATAATAAAGCAACTAGTTAAGGTTGATACAAATGGTGGACTCACTATCCAAGAATTCTCACTACAGGTGGCTCACTGCCAAAGGACTCACTGTCCTGAAAGAAAGAGAAAGAAGAAGAGTTGTGGCTCACTGCCAAAATTGAACTATTACAATGACATCTAAATTATGCATCAAATACAGTTCCAATGAATCTATAATCAAAACTCTTCACACTCATCTAAAATATCACATTGCTTTGCTCTACATTTGCTCAATTCAGATTCACAAGCACTTGTTGCATCACTCAGATCACATATCTAACATTCTACATACTTAAACACTGAAAACAATCCTCTTTAAATATCTGCTTCACTCACAATATCAGTTAGGTCGGCCTAATTGGATGTAATGTGCAAAATATGCAATATAGGACTTTTCAGCCTCAAACCTTCACACACGCTTCGTGCCAAGATTTAAACTTTGAAACAAATTGGAATAGGTTGGCATGGACCTAAAATATCTCCCACACAATGGATCAAAACATATTCATCTTTCGCAAATCATTCCACTGATTGGGTCCGCACCGATGAAGACCTAATTCAAAAATTTGCCAATTGTACAGTCACATTCTAACATGCGGACCTCCACAAATCATGAGAACTAGAATATGGAATCTATTGACACTTATGAATCATTTCTTTTGAACTGCAAAGCAAGAAACTTATCCGAAGAGGAATGCAGGCCCATTTGCTCACATGCTCTATACCAGAAACAACTGTAAACTGTCAGGCCTAACTTCTGTCATTCATAACTTTCATTTGACAAATCACAAATAGATAAAATTATGGAATTAGATACTCCTAACAACCAACAAACACATATTAGAACTACAGATCCATATCTTCAATAGTAGATCAATGCAGACCAAATTACAAGAGCTTTGTAACTCAAAAATGTCAGAACTGACACTTGGCCAAATTTCATCATAGGGTTCTTTACCAAATCAAAACTTCTTGCAAATTAATCTTTTACAGAGGATCAAACACTCTTGCAAAATGATCAATTATCCAAAATGTTTTGCACCTTACCAAAATGCAATGTTGAACAATGTTGACATCAATGACAACACTGCAATGTATGACTGTATATTCATGTTGCCAACTGCAACATCAATGTCATCTCCTCATTATTCCAACATTAAGTACAATAATCCTCCAATCATAGATCTATAGAGTCTAATCAACCTCCAAATATTCATCATTCTTACTCAAGTGACAACCAGTAACCATGGGAGTACTTACTAGTTTGGAATCCTCCATACCAAACTTCTTCAACATCTCTTTAACATATCCTAAGAAATAAAGATACCAGCATCTAGTTGACAAATTTGAAGCTCAAGGAAGAAATACATCTCACCAATCATGGACATTTCAAATTCTTTCTACATTTCTTTTGAAAATCGCTTACACATATTATCCTCTCCACCAAAGATGATATCATCAACATATACTACAACTATTAGAACCATGTCTTCATTTTCCTTATTGTAAAGATTACTATCTATGGTACCTTTCTTGAAGCCTTGCTGAAATAAGTATTTATCCAATCTAGCATACCAAGCTTTAGGTGCTTTCTTGAGACCATATAAAGCCTTTTTGAGTCTGCATAGTATGTTTAGATCTTCTAACAATTGTAACCCATCCGGTTGTTCAATGTAGACCTCTTCCTCTAAATCACCATTCAAAAATGCTGAATTGACATCCATCTGATAAACTTTGAAATTCTTGTGAATAACCTTTACACACCAACCTTGATTTGTTTCTTGCAACTTCACCATCTTCATTTAGTTTATTCGAGAACACCCACTTTGTTCCTATAACATTCTTATTGGATGGTCTAGGAACAAATTCCTATGTCTTATTCTTCTCCATCTGATTCAATTTGTCTTCCATTTCCTTCATCCATCCATCATCTTTGCTAGCATCATTAAAGGTTTTGGGCTCTACCTTTGATAATAAACACAAATTCACTTGCTAATTTGTCTTCACAAACCTTCTCCTAGTCTGCACACCTTCATTCTTAGCTCCAATGATCTAATTTGTAGAATGGTTCCTCTAAACATACTTTGCTAGAGTTTTAGGGATCTGCTATGGTTCTTCTTCTTTTTCTTCTTCTTCTTCATCTTCAATGCATCAAAGGATATCATATCCAGAGTCCTCTAATTATTGTGAGATCTGACATATATATCTTCCCTTTCATGTTCATAAACTAACCTTCTAACAATGTGGTCTCTACTTATTATATGCAATTCTCCTTCTATGAGTATATAGGGTAGGGATTTACACAATAGTATTTTTTTGTCTTGTGGTGTGATATTATGTGGAAATTCCCCTATGGATAATAGGCTTTCTATATCATGAATTTCATCAAGTGTCGCAGTTATTCTAAAAAGTTTTCTCCAAGGAGATCATCTTATTGGCTATCAAGTTCTTCTCTAGTTTGTATTCTGGAGAGATAGTTCAGGCCTTGATTATTCTTTCTTGGTTTAACCATAATGTTAAACTCAAACTCCTAAAATAGGAGTAATCATTTGCATATTCTTCCATGTGTTATAGGTCTATTTAATAAGTACTGGAGTGGTTCATGATTTGTGTAGAATGTAAATGGTGTAGAGAGTAAGTAGTGTCTAAATTTCTAAAGTACATACACCATTGCTAATGCTTCTCTCTTTGTAGTTGTATAGTTCTTTTCTGCTTTTGAGAATTTTCTACTTGAAAATTCTATGGGGTGATCTTTGTTTCCCCTAGGTTGCGCTAGGACTACCCCTATAGCTATGTCGGATGCATCTACATAGACATGAAATGGTGATGTCAAGTCTGGGAAGATTAAAATTGGTTCTTCTAAAATCTTTTTCTTTAGTGTGTCAAAGGATTGTTGACACTGTTTATTCCATTCAATGTTTTTGTTTGATTTTTTTTCTTTAGTGATTCTTTCAACGGGGTTGCTAGTGCCATATACCCTCTAATGAACTTGTGGTGGTATTTGGTGTATCCTAAGAAATTTTTTACCTTTGGTGGTGTCTTTGGTGGTGGTAATGCCATAATTAATGCAACCTTCAAGGTATCTACCATTAATCCTTCCTTACATATGATATGTCCTAATAATGTACCAAAATGCACTACAAATACACATTTCTTTGAATTCAAAGAAATTTGTAGACTTCTACATATGTTTAACATCATCTGGAGTGTTTGTACATGGTCTTTTACAAGTCCATAAACTATCCAATCATCTAAATAGACTTCCAGAAAATCATGAATAAATTCTTTGAAGGTGTTGACCATTATCTAGCTAAAAACTACTGGTGCATTTTTCAATCTAAAGGGCATTACTATATACATGAATTAGCCCCATTCTATAGAAAAAGTTTTTTTGGGCTGATCTTCTTCTCTAATTTTAATTTTATGGTAAACAAAGAATCCATCTATAAAAGAATAGATTTCTCTCCCTACAACTGATTCTAAGATCTCTTCTATGAAGGGTGTGGAAAAATGATCGTGTATACATGCTTTGTTTAGTTCTCTAAAGGGTCAATGCACAAAGATGAGGGACCAAAAAGTGACCACAACCACTTTTTGGTCCCATAGGAGCTATAACGTGAGCACGTATGGCTCAGTATTACCTGCATTCAGTCACACTTAACTCTACATCAATAGGTTAGTTCCTCAAAACATAGCCGAAGCAAAACATTATGTACTTCCATAATCACATCAATAATGTTTAGTATTAAATCAAATTTCTAGTTCACACAAATATATCAGTACGATAATTACCTTCACACACGTGGAATTACTCAAAGTAAAAAAATGATAGAAAATGTTCACTAATCTAGAATAATAATATAGTCCATAAACGAGATGTGACATCCTTCTCCACTAGGAAGAGACATCATCCCAATGTCTTATTACACAACTAAAATAATAATGTCAATCTACCACCAACAATGTATCCAAATTATCATAAAACAATAATAGTAACTCAAAGTATCATAATCCATGCATGAGTAAGAAATCTATGCTATATCCTCAAATGAGGAAAAGATCTATAAATCTCCTCTGCATCCTCCCATGTGCCACTATCCTTTGAATATTGGTCCCATTGGACCTTATATTGCACCACATCCCTACTACGTAACTTAATGTTGCGCCTCTCCAAAATTTGAGTGGGCTCCACCAACACCACTCATGGATCCTGAACCTATAAAGCACGCCAATCAAGAATGTGTGACACATCAGGATGATAAAGCTTACGCAAGGACACATGAAAAAATTATGGATTCTAGCAAGTGTAGGTAGTAGATAAAGTCTATAAGCTACAAGATTGATCACTTCCAGGACATCGAATGGTCCTACAAATCTATGAGCTAGTTTGGATGCTTTGCCAAATGAAATTGAACTCTTCTAAGGTTTGACCCTTAGGAAGACTTTGTCTTCAACTGAGAATTGTCTAAGTGTTCTATTTCTATTTACATAACTCTTTTGATGATCTAAAGCTTGTTTCAATTTTTCTTTGATCAATCTCATCTAATCATCCATTTCCCTTAACATATCAGGACCAATCACTATTTTGTCCTCTACCTTATCCCAACTAATAGGTTTTTGACACTTATGTCCATAAAGAGCTTCAAATAGTGCCATTCCCAAAGATGTATGGTATGAATTGTTGTATGCAAACTCCACCAATGGAAGATACTCCTCCCATTTATACTGTTGATCCATACAATACATCCTTAGAAGGTCTTCTACAACATGATTGACTCTTTCCATTTGACCATCCATTTGAAGATGATATGTTGAACTGAAATTCAACTTGGTGCCCAAATTTGAATTAAGAGTTGTCCAAAATCTAGATGTCATGCGAGTGTCTCAATTTGAAATGATCATCTCAGGCACTCCATGCAATCAAACAATCTCCTAAATAAACTTCTTATCTAATACCAAGCAACCATCTGAAAGATTCCCTCAAATGAAATGTGCTACCTTTGTCAACTTGTCCACAACCATAATGCCAATTCTTAGACATGGGAAACCCCTGAATAAAATCCATACTTATTACTTGTCACTTATGCTCAAGAACACTATGTGGATTCAACAATCATGTTGGATGCACATGCTCGGCTTTGATTCCTTGGCACTCCAAACATTGAGCCACAAATTCTATCACATCCCTCTTAAGTCTAGGCCAAAAGTATAAGGGTCTCAAACCTTTGACCATCTTGGTCACTCCAGGGTGTCTCGAATATGGTGCATTGTGGATCTCCTCAAGCACTAACTTCCTCAACTCTCCTAATTTAGGAATATACATCCTTCCCTGATATCTCAAAAGTCCATCTGACTCAATCACATAGCCATCAAACTTGTGATCTAAGGGGTCTACTTCCAAAGCTTGCTTCCCTCTTTCATAATGCTCATCTCCTTAACAATTTTGGATCACTCTCTTCTTCAAATTAGATCTCGTTGTAACCATGGCATCCATATGTCTTCTACTAACAACATCTACTATTCTATTCTCCTTTCCTTTTATGTACTCAATTCCAAAGTCATACTCACTAAGGAATTCTAACCACCTTCTCTATTATGCATTAAGGTTAGGTTGAGTAAATATATACTTGAGCCCTAAATGATTTTTCTTTAACTCAAAGGGCTTACCTAGAAGATAATGCCTCCACATCTGGAGTGCATGAACTATGGCAGCTAACTCAAGATAATGTGGCACATAGTTTAACTCATATTGCTTTAACTTTCTTGACTCATATACAACCACTTGCTTATTCTACATCAACACTCCTACTCCTCCTGAAGCATCAGTTATAACTATGAAGTGACCATTAGGATCTAGTATGGTCAAGATAGGAGTAGTTGTGAGCTTTTCCTTTAGCACTTGGAAAGATTGCTCACACCTTTCTATCCATTCAAACTTCTTACCCTTCTTTTGTAGCGAGGTAATCGGTGCTACTATAGTTGAGAAATCTTCCACAAAATTTCTATAATAAATTGCAAGTCCCATAAAACTTCTGACTTCTATCACACTTTGAAGTGTAAGCCATTCCATTATCATTTTAATCTTCTCGAGATCAACTGTAATCCCTTATGCCAAGATCACATGACCAAGATAGTGCACTTTATCTTGAAATAAAATACATTTAGATAGCTTACCAAAAAGATTCTGCTCTCTCAAGCATTGTAAGACTATCCTCTAATGTCTTTCATTCTCTTCCATTGATTTAGAGTATATCAATATGTCATCAAGGAATATAAACACAAAATCATCTAAGCAATCACTGAATATGCTATTCATCAAATTCATGAAGGTTGCTAGTGCATTAGTCAACCCAAATGGTACCACTGTGAACTTGTAGTGACCATATCAAGTTCTAAAAGATGTCTTAGAGATGTCCTCATCCTTAATCCGCAATTGGTGATAGCCAAATCTAAGGTATATCTTTGAGAACATCGTAGCTCCTTTCATCTGATCAAAGAGCTCATCTATTCTTGGGAGTGGGCACTTATTCTTTATAGTAACTTTGTTAAGCATCCTATAATCAATGCATAACCTCAAAGTACCATCCTTCTTCTTTACAAAGATAACTGGTGCACCCCATAGTGACACACTAGGTCTAATGAACCCTTGATTTAGCAACTCTTGCAATTGTGCTTTAAGCTCATACAATTTAGTAGTAGTCATCATGTAGGGTGCCTTAGATTGAGGCTTGATCCCTGGTATCAAATCAATCGAGAAGTCAAATTCTCTCTTTGGTGGTAACTCTATCAACTCCATAGGGAATACATCTTGGAAATCTCTTAGGATTGGGTAGTCATTGAATGTCGGTTCTTCATTGTCAAGGTCCTTTACTTGGACAACATAAATGGCACACCCTTTCCTCTTGGCTTTCTTCAATTACATAGCTAAGATTTGTCTAAGCTCTAAAGGTCTCTTAGATCCATTAATTTCTACCTAATTTCCTAAGTCATCCAAACATCTAACAACTTTGTCTTCATAGTTTACTAGAGACTTATGTCAGCTAACCAGTTGATTCCCAAAATTATATCATAAGACCCTAAAGGCACTACATATAGATTAAATTGCATCTAAAAACTTGGGAGCTCTAGCTCACTACATGCTAAACATGAGTCTACTCTCTTTTCTGTTCTATTGCCATATTGTACCATCCAAGAGTTTTCCATATGCCCAGGTCTAATAGATAACTTAGATACTACTTAGGATCTACAAAACATTCTATGGCACTAGTATCAATCAAAATAGAAATAGGTAGTCCATAGAGCTTACCTTGAAATTGTACAGGAGCTACATGAAAGTCAGCTTGTCGATTGTCCACTGTGGCATGTATCTGATGTTGAGGTGCTCCTTGCTGATTTCTGTTTCCTCGTCCCATTGATATCTGTGGACATGAATTTGCATAATGCCCTCCTCCATAGACATTGCATACACCCTTAGGTGCTTTTGGTCCTCCAGTCCTTTCCCACTAATTGTTGTTTCAGTTGTTATACCACATCTTTTGTTTCCTCCATGTTTTCCACCATTTCCATCTTGAGAGTTATTACCTCTCTTCAAATTCTTGATCTGTCGATTACTATTACCTTGATTGTTATTCTGATTATAATTCTATTGGTTATTCTGAGGTCTCTTATTGGCAAACTCCACATCTCTTTGCTTATGGTAACTGGTTGCTTGTTATAGCTTATGCTCTTGTTTAATTGCTTTCTCAAAAACTACATCCATAGCCAGTGGATTATGAATGTCTACCTCTGCTCCAATCTAGGGCCTTAAGCCTAAAATAAACTTCCTGATTCAAAAACTCTTGTCCATTTGGTACTATAGAACATACTTAAGTAGATGTGAGAACCTCTCCCAATAACTGGTTACGGACATTCCTCCTTGAATCAAATTTTGAAACTCTGTCATCTTCTTGTCGAAGAAGAATTGTGGTAACCACCTTTTTCCTGAAAAGCTAAAGGAAAATTTCCCAAGTTATTTCACCAGGTAATAGTTTCTTATCTACCTTCTCATTGCCCCACCATGTTTTTGCTTCACTAGTCATCTGATATGATCCCCACATTGCCTTCGTGTGATCAGAAAGATTTTGGAGCTCAAAGTATTTCTTCATTTCTATGATCCACACCTCAACTCCATCTCCAATTGTCTTTCCATCAAATTTAGGTGGTGAGACCTTCTTGAGGTCTTACCCCAACTCCTTTGAAATTCTTACTTGATTATTAGCATTCTCTCCAATCTCAGGAACCTAGACTTCTATCCCTGGGTTCTCATTTTGTGCCTCAGCCCTTGGGTTTTCATTCGCATTTGCACCTCTTAGGTTTTCATTAACATTTTGCTCTATATGATTCCCTCTGATCTCTTGCTCAAGAGCATTCATTCTCATATCTTGTTGGGTCAAGAGAGCAAGAATACAGTCCAATCTTCCATCTTGATCATTATTAGCCTCTCCATGATTCCTTGCACCATGGTTTATTCTATTTTGACCACTTCTTGATCCTCCACCAGGATTAGTGTTTCTAGTATTCATGTTGATTAATCTGCATCAAAGTCACTTCTTAGCATAATAGTCCCAAATAGGCCTTAGTGTTTAACCTAGGGCTCTGATACCAAATGTAAAGTACTCAAACCATCACAAAAGTTACATGAAGTAAATAATCCACTTAATTAGATCATCTTAAGTAAAAGATAAATCTCATAAATATTAACCAAAAAAAGTCATTAAATCTTACAAAATCACATGCTTAATCCAAGTTTTAGCACTATAAAAGAATATACAAAGTACATTGGCTTCCATGTTGTAATTCATCCAATTTACAAGATACAATAAAAATGTACATCAAGTATAATAAATCAAACAAACTCTCCAGTCACCACAAACCCACATGGTTCTCCTACAAACCAAGAGACGGGAACATGGATCAGGCACTTTTCCACCCAACCATGAAGAAATTACACTTCCTTGGATCCCTTCACAACATGAAGGAAACCTAGCGTTGCACAAAATGTCTAGCTACCTGGAAACAACTAGCAGGAGGGAACACCCAATGCAACCTGATGTATAATGTACAAATCTAAATAATGATATGCAAATTGTCTCACAACAGGATGTGGCAGAGATATATATAAATAAAGTTTTCTAGACAAAATATTCATCTTTTTCAATAACTCCTCGCTTAGATCTAATCATTAGAAAAATAGTTACAAGTTCAATAGAGGAAAAGCCATCTCTTATAATCCACAATCGACATCCTAGCCCAAAAGTAACCCCAAACATTTATATCTAATAATCTAATTTATTTTCAAAATAAATAACAACCCATATTCACCTATAATCCATCGTTAATCCCCTTCCAAAACATCAATCATGAAAACACATTTTTCAAACAAGAAATTCATCATTTGATCACACAAATTGCATCTATAAAGCTATTAAATTGGTTTTATTTCCTAGTCAATATTTCACTCAAATATTCATAAAGTAATAAATTTCCTAAGTCATTCAACAACCTTACTATCACAACTGTGACATGAACTATGATAGGGAGTTAAAAATGAAGCAAAAGAACTCACAAATAGGTTTGCAGTCACTCTAAAAATAGTAACTAGATAGGTCTGAAACAACACTGAAATAAATAAAAAGATAGCTTACAACCAAAACTAAAATCTGAGATAGGAAGGTTTTAAACTTGCTGAGATGAAACCTTACAAGTAGTTTTTAAATCAGCATTAAATAAATGGTGACTGGGTATTCAATTCACATCTATAGGAACCTCTGATACAACAATACAAGACTACAACATGAATTGATTACTGTCACCTAAATTTAAGAGTTATTTTTCAACAGTAAGACACACAGATCAACCAAGAAGTATAGGCTGACTTCTAGAAAAAGATTGACTTCTAACAACATTTACAGAGAAAGAAAGAATTTAAGACTACTAGAGAATAAATTATTGGTGACTGAAAACTTATTAAATTATGATTTCAAAGGTTTAGACAATGGCCAAGGAAAGGGGCTGATCTATTTAGCATGAAAACAAGAAAGCAAAGAACACAAGGGAGAAATAAGAATGGCCGGAAAGATGCTATGCATAGGCAGAAAGATGAAAGCACATGCGGCCAACTTCATGCATGTTTAGTAGGCTGAACCTCCAACGGTAAGGAAGAAAAGAACATAGGCCAGATCATGTATATTTTAGTGGTCAAATGATATAAGTTTAGAAATCTATTCTATAGGCTAAGGGTTAGACTAATCACAAGACAAAGCAGAGGGGAAGCAACAAATTTCAGAGGGTCAATTCCCAACAGCAAGAAGGATAGGACGCAAACCAAAAACAAGAAAATTTCACTAGCCAAATAACTATGGTTTTAACAGTCATAAACAACCATTATTTATTGCAAACTTAACAAAGAAAATACTCAGTTTTTTGAGCTGAACAAGACGGTTGATTCTACCTTTGTCGCTGACCACTTCTACTTTTCTGATCATTGCCCTTGTTGCTTCTTGTCACTCCAATTAAAAATCTTCTCCTCTCCTTCTCAAAAATAATAGTCATTGTCCTCTTTTTCTCTGTTGTCCTTCTTTTATTCTCCAACTCTCCTAATCTTGGCATCCCATTTTAGGTTTTTGCACTACTTTTTAATAACTCATGTTTACCTTTGTTTTGCATGAGATTTGCATAGCCGAGAGACTTTGAATTTCTTTTTGAAATAGAATAAATTAACTTATTTTATATTTTTATCACTTGCATGATAGTAACTATATATATTTCTATCATTTGCATGACAATTGTAGAAGTTGTGAAACCAACCTCACAAGACTCGGTGAACACCTGTAAAACCTAAGAAACCTTCCACAAGAGAAAAAAGCAAAGAGAGTAATTTGCACAAAAAAGGATGCAATTAATGAAAATGGATTAAAGAATTACATGAGAGCACTTTATTTTATATTTGCAAGTTAGAAACCCTAATGAGAGATTCCTAAGTTTAGCTTAAGTGAAATAAAGTAAAGGTGACTTAACTAATTAATCAATATGATTAAATTAATTAAGTAAAGAACCTGTTACTCTAACACCCCCCCTTAATATGAACTTAGGGAGAAGCTAAAAAAATAAGGACAAATGCATGAAAGCAAAGATGGGTTCCAGCTATTAGGCTTGATGAGGTACCCATGTACAAAAGAGTCTCTCACAAATAGAGAAAAGGAGAAAACCATGTGGGAAAAACTCCTCCCCAAAAGAGAGAACAAACCTCCCTACAAGAGAGAGCGAAATAGTGAAGGACTAAGAAGCCTCCACAAAGGATGTCCCAAAAGAATAGGAACATGAAGAACTCCATTGAAGCATGAAGAAGCTGCAAACACTATCGAAGACTGACTGCTATAGTGTTGAAAGAAGAACCTCCTCTAAAACAAGAGAAGATCAGAATCAAGAAGACAAGAATATGCATGAGTGCCCCCAATGACACTACTCGAATTAGATGGAAAACAAAGGTGAACTTGAAGATACAAATGGCACATGTACCAAAAGTCTTAAGAACCGATCAAGTAAAAATAGAAGGTCGCTTCCACAAAAGGAATGTAAGAGTGTCCATATGATAAATGCTCCATCTCACCAAAATGCATGGGTAACTAGCCACTAATGTACTGTTGCATCCACCTAGTACATAGGAACAAATACTAGATACATAACTCACTCCAACACAAACCCAAGGAAGCATTAGTACCAACAATAGAATCCCCCCATAATGCAGACAAGGGAGAGCCATGACAGGTACACTGAAACTGTGTCAAAGCAAGAAGTGCATGTAGAAGAAACAAGAATATCTGAACATAAAAACATGAAAGTACCAGCAAATAAAAGGGTGTGCAAACCAAGGCACACATGCATGAGGTAAAAATCATGTGATTCACTGCTTTCATGTAAGGGACACCCACTTGACAAAGGTGTGATGGCAAAACAAAAGGAAAACAACCCCCATGGCACTTTATATCATAGTGCAAGTACAATAAGGCACAAAATGATATCCAAGATCTCAAGAATACATTTACAATGTTGAGGCACTTTATTTCAATGTGTTTACATATGAGAGGTGCTTACAATGAAAGCTCACAATGTCCAAAAATGACCACATGCTGAAAATACAATTCTTTGATAGAAATAGAGGAAACTGATAGCACCATGATGAAGTACATAGAAAAATATGCACTTTTTTAAAAAATGGGACCCAAAAAGGAGTTCGGATGCAGAAGATATGGCCCGTCAAAGTCTCCAAAATAAGAACTGCACAGCAACAACACTGAGAAAACTGATTTCTAGGAAAAACTAGAAGTTCAAACAAAAAACTACCTACACCACTACGAAGAGCACAAAATTCTACCCCTTTTTAAAAAGAAATTACATGGAAAAATACCACCGTATGATCGAGATATGACCTCTGGAAGATGGAGTGCAAAAATGAAACTACTAATGGTGAAGGGTAGATTTGGCAAAAAGTCCACCGACGCCAAATTTAGAGGAACTCCACCAGATTTGGAGCAAATGCCAGAAATAGATTCACCAGATGATTTGGAGGTTTGCCAAGTATAGAGGGGCCCAGACAAATTTAGAGCTCTGCTAACTGGAAAAAAACCCACCAAATAAGCCTCTAAAATAGAGGTTCTGCTAAAAAGGCCACCAAATGGCACAAATCCTGAGGCAGGTACAAAAGTACAAGGTTTTGCATGTGTTTTTTTATTAAAAAAACACAAAAAAAATTGATGCTTTTTATTTTAAAAAATAGCCAAAAAAAAACTTATTGAACAATATTTTTTTGTAATAAAAAAACATTGAATTAAAAAAAAAAAACTATTTTTTTTGTAAATAAAAAAAGATTAAAAATAATTTAAAGGATGGGGAGGAGAATCCCCCCCCCACCACCCCTGATAGGGCAGGGCCCAAGGGTCGCCTCCCTACCATGGCCTTGGCTGTGGACAGCTAGCGGTACCCTTGGGTACCTCCCCGCAGTGTAGGGCGGGGCCAGAGGGTTTGCCTTCATGGCAGAGTCGTGGTAGGGAGCAGGGTACCCTCGAGTACCCCCCTCTGCATGGGGAAGGGGATGGGGATGAACCCCGACCCCTAAATTTTTTTTTTAATATATTTTTTTTGAAAACAAAATATCAATACCTCGAACTGTGCACTGAGGAGGTTGTATGACTTCCCTGGGAAATTTTTTTTGCCCTAGATGAGCATAAAGCCAAATTTGACGATTTGATAGTTGATCTTAAGGTTTTTGGGCCTTCTGAGCGCGATTGTAAGGTCTGTTTGGGCTGAAAATGCTCCAAAATTGTAGGTACCCTCTGGATCTAGAAAAAAGCACTAGCTAAAACCCTGTAGATCTGGCCTACAAAGCTCAAATCAAGCCAAATAAAAGGCTAATCTAATTATTTTGACTACTCTGAATCTAATGAAATACTCCATTTTACACAAAAATGAACCAAGCAAATGGCTCTTACTCAAAATTTTCTGCAAATCTGAGAAGGGGCTTGTAGATCTGGAGCTCTGATACCATGTAGAAGTTGTGAAACCAACCTCACAGGACCCAGTGAACACCTACAAAACCTAAGAAACCTTCCACAAGAGAAAAAAGAAAAGAGAGCAATTTGCACAAAGGATGCACTTAATAAAAATGGATTAAAGAATTACATGAGAGCACTTGCTTTTATATTTGCAAGTTAGAAACCCTAATGAGAGATTCCTAAGTTTAGCTTAAGTGAAATAAAGTAAAGGTGACTTAATTAATTAATCAATATGATTAATTTAATTAAGTAAAGAACATATTACTCTAACAACAGTAAATTCTTTTAATTCTTTTAATTAGATTCTAAATATAATATTAATATTATTAATATAATTTATCTATTTTTAATAAAACAGAAATACTTAAATTAGCTGAAGAAGTATTTGCAATATATATATAAACATAATTGTTTTAAGTCTGAATTAGATATCATTTTTCAAACAATAATATTTATATAATTAGGAAAACACTTATTTATTTATTATTAAATAATATAAATACACCATTTTAAATATAATCGAAAGAACTTTAATATTTATAACTAAATCATGCATTCAAAAATGACTTATTGTAGCAATTAAAACACATATTTATCTACTCCCAAATCATCAATCACATTTATCGACTAATTAATAATGCATAAAAGGATCATTCAGAAAATGCAATATGCCATGAGACTATGTGAGTGTGTGAGTGCATCAGGGTTATCCATCCCAAACAGTTCTTGCCAAGTGGCTAGAACATCTCTACCTCAACCATGTTCTCATCTTCAACGAGTACCTACATTCAGTCGCACTTAACTCTACGTCAATAGGTTAGTTCCTCAAAACATAGCCAAAGCAAAACATTATGTACTTCCATAATCACAACGATAATGTTTAATATTAAATCAACTTTCTAATTCACACAAATATATCAATACGATAATTACCTTCACACACGTGGAATTACTCAAAGTAAAACAATCATAGCAAATGTTCACTAATCTAGAATAGTAATATAGTCCATAAAACGAGGTGTGACATTATCTATACTATATTCTCCTCTATCCAGGTCTTCTCTATCTCTTATCTATCTACTACTATTTCTAATATTCTTAATACAGTAGGGATATGTCCTTTACAAAATAGGTATGTTCTTACTAGGCTTAGTTAGCCTTATGCTCCGCATTTCCTTTGTGGCCAGTTGCAGTGGCTTCTAATCTCTACACTAGCTGCTGCCAACAACAAACATTCTCCTCTTCTCCACATAGCTACTTTATTCTCTAATCCCAAGGAAATAAGAGACACATTTTTTACTATGTACTATGTTAGTCATGTATGTAAAAAAAGAGAAATATACTTTGTACATAAGTCTTTTGGCTGGGCATATTTTCTCTCCAAGATTATTCTTAAGTGTTATTTTCTTTTGGTTCCTTATTGGCTATAGCCTATAACTGCAACTATTTTTGCACTATTATCAAACCATTAATATTTTCAGATTAGCTGCATGTTTGGAATGTCAATCTCCTAAAATGTTTGTATGTATCAAATTCAATGTTTAATAAATAGAATTTGTGTTGCAACAATAAAGGTATTTACTGAAACATCTTTTATTTATCTTGAACAGAGTATTAATCTTTATTACAACTAATTATGTTTGATATTCAAGTACGTGTTTAGCTGTAGTCTTTGACTTTGCCCTTCATATGATAAGAAAAATTTAGTTTAGGGAGGTAGAGAGAGAGAGAGGGTAGGAGGTAGGGAGGGGAGGGAGATAGAGAGGTGAGAGAGAGACTAAGGGTAGGAGGTAAAGAGGGGGGAGAGAGAGAGGAGGGACATAGATAGGTGAGAGAGTGGGTAAGAGGTAGAGAGGAGAGGGAGGTAGATGGGTGAGAGAGAGAGGGGGTAGGAGGTAAAGAGCATAGGGAGAGAGAGGGGGGTAGGAGGTAAATAGGGTAGGTAGAGAGAAAGAGAGGGTGAGGGAGGTAGATAGGTGAGAGAAAGATGGAGTAGAAGGTAAAGAGGGGAGGGAGAGGGAGGTAAAGAGGTGAGAGAGAGAGAGGGAGGGTAGGAGGTAAAGAGGGGAGGGAGAGAGAGGGTAGGATATAAAGACAGAGAGAGAGAGGCAGGGAGGGAGGTAGAGATCTAGAAAATGTAGGAGATAGGGAGGGGAGGGAGGTAGAAAGATGAGAGAGAGATAGAGGGTAGGAGGTAGAGAAGGGAGGGAGAGAGAGGTACCGACCTAAAGAGAGAAGAGAGAGAATAGAGGGAGAGTGTTGATCATGATGTTAGTCATAAACAAACATAGAATAAAAGTTATACAACAACCATTACTCATCTTGAAAGATACGATGAATTAAAAGAATTCATGATCCCAAGTCTCTGTGGATTAGTTCTTAATCTACTGACGTTACTCAGTGGTTGATGTGTGTTGCTATTTCCATTTAGGGGCCTTATGTTTGTTCATCAGCAGGATTCTATTTCTGAAAAGATGCTACACAGAAAGGTTATTTTACACAGTATATTTCTCTAAGTATTGTGTCTATGCTTAAATCTTTGCATGATATTTATCAATTGTACATGCTTTACTTCAAATATGCTATGAATCTTCAATTATCTACGAGATGTATGCATATTTTATGTAATTTTCTTTTGATTATCCATTATTTACAATTGTGATGGTGAATTGTTCTAAAATTAAAAGAAATTGTAAAAAAATACTTCAAATTATGGTGAATCTTCAGCTATTGACCCACATACACACTTGATATTGTCATTAGGAGAAGAAATCAAACCATATGTTCACCAGGATGTTCCACAGCTAGATACAGATGATGCTAACTCCAAAGGATGGTGAATGAAAACAATACAAGCAGACTTATGAGAACTCCAAGAGACACAGCTAATCAATGCAAGTATGAAGAATCCAGACACAGATTACTCAAGATTTACTATGATTTGTAATCAAAATGGTCTTCTCTTTTATTAAGTATGCAAAGACATGTATGTATACAATAACTTTGAAACAGGCCCTGATATTTCAGCAAACAAATTTCAATTAAGCTTTGAATGTTTAAAACAAGGCATCCTTGCACCTTTTATAGAATAAAGTGAGGGAGTGGTTACACATGATCTATGATCAAGATTCATCTATTAAGATCAACAGTGCATATTTCTTTTGACTTGGTTAACTTTGTCTCACGTGGCATAGGTTGCCAGCTGGCAACCATCCAGGTAACTTATTTTCTTCAAGTACCTAATGCAAGTATTTCCTTTGTAGCGCATCTTCATCTACTCATTAGGTTCTTCTTCTTCATCCTAATGATCATCTTGATCATCACTTTTCATGTCTTCATCATCTTGATGAATGTCTCCTTGTATATGGACCTGCATGATTATCTTGATATTTTCATATGCTTCTACCACTCTTTCAACTTCTTCACCATCCTAACTTTTGGCTTTGCTGATGGCATGCTTATGTGCTTGGAATTTATCCCTGAGGATCTCCAATTTATTCTTCCTGCTGCTCAATGTTTCATTGTAGTTCTCCACCCTGACCTTGATCCTCATAATCTTGTTCATTGCTTCTTCTGTCAGGTGGTTAAGAGGGTCATCAGCCATCGATTGGAAATTATTATGCAGAGCTTTTATGGCAAAATCTGTGTCTTAGTTCTCAATTTTCCCCTCTACCTTTCCTTCTAAAGCCTCCAGGATTTCTACTTCAAATGACATCATGTCTTGCAACTTCATACTGATATCTCTTAATTTACTGCTGCACTTCTTCAATACATCACATTCAAACTTGATGTCCTTATACCAAATATCTACCAGCATGGCAATGTTATTGTCTAGCACCTGATTGTTTATTAGGACCTGAGGACTAATCTTCTTTATTTCACTCAAAGCACTCAAGGCTTTCTCTAACTGAAATGACCTTCTTCCGGTCTCAGTCTATAATTTATTCACTTTCTTCCTAGAGATACCTAAAGAATTCCACCTCCGCAAAGAGGCTTTCACTACTTCCTCAGCTCCTGTGAGTGTGAATGACATCCACCTTCTCATGATAATTGACTTATGCTTCATAAGGTCCAATTTATTAACCTCCTCTTGAGAAATTACAGCCAATGGGACTACCTGATCTGATACTATATTGTTAGGGTTAATCAACCCTTTTATGTATGAATGCAGCTGAGCAATGTGCTCTTTATTCTGCTTATTCTTTTCCGTTTCTTTCTTCACCCTTTGGGTCAAAGAATCTATTATGTCCTTCCCTTCTTGACCTTCTTGGTCTTCATTAGCAAACCCTAAGTCAACTGTAGTGATCTAGAATTCTTCTAGGGTGATTTCGCCTTTCTCCTTCTCGACCATGGGAAGTGCTACCTGGGCGGTCCTTCTGCCTGTAGCAGGATCTCTTCTTATTGCAAATGTTAATTTGGCCTTCCTCTTGGGCTTCATGATGGTTTCTGAGTAATGTCGAGGCATCAAATTCTTGAATCTCGAAACCTGATTCCATACCTATTTCCTTCTCTAGCCATTGAGGTATTTGGTCTCCACATCCTTGATGTCCATCATCATCATGTCTGTCATGATCATGTCCACCCTGATCTCCAACATTTATCTCTGTTCTCGATGGAGAGGGTGATCTACTCATTTCTTCCTCATGATATTCTTCATGAGGGGGATCCTGTGGTACTTCCACCTATTGAGGAACTTCTTCTTACAGAGGAGGATCATGTTGTGTATTTACAAGCTGGTCCTAGACTTGATCTTTCACTTCCTCCTTTTGTGTCTCATCCACTTTAGGAATTTTGTCATCCTGAGGTATACTGGTATCCGTGGATATCATTGTGTCTGTACTAGGTGCATCTACCTAATCTTGAATCACATTATGATCTGCACCTAATATATCTACCTCCTAGGTCTTTAGGTCATCATGACCTGATATTTCTTTATTACCTGAGGTTTCTTGAGTCCGGAGGGCATCATCAGCTGATGTATTTGTATCCTTCCCACCCTTTTACTGGACTTCTAGTATTTTGGGCTCAGCGGGTATTTTTTGTTATTGCTGACCCATATCCAGAGTGCTACTTTATGTTTCTACCAGCTTGACTTCTTCAACATTTTCTATTTTATCAGGTGCACCCGCTTGATGTTCAAGATGTGTTACATCCTCCTTGTATGTTAGGTCTATCACCTCGGGGCTAGTTACCTGATCAACTATTTTATCCAGCCCTATTTGTTGGGTTGCCCTTTCTAGGTTGTTCTCTTTCTCTTGCTCTACTTTCTTCAACTCTTCTAATACCACCATCTATGTTGATGGGGTTCCCTGTGGAGTTATGTGAGTACTAGAAGCAAGGGTCTCCATCTGCTGAGAGGCTATGTTCTCTACCACTTCATCATCTGATAGGTCCACAGTCTCCTCTAGTGAGAAAGGGCTGCCTTGACTTGCTCTAGTGGCTTCTTTGACTTGCTCTTCAACCTTCTCAGTCTTAAATTGAATGATGGTAGGAGTGGCACATCATGCTACAATTCTTTCCTGAACACTTCACTACCTGCTCCCCTTAATACTATGGGGTCATGTCTTATTTCACCCCTCATAGATGTTCTCTGTCTTTTAGGTGGTGATGCCACCAGGGGTGCTTTCCTCTTTCTTGTGATCCTCATGGTGTCATCTTCTATAGGTTCTTTATTCATTGGCTCCTCTTCAATAAGGATATCCTCTTCTACATTTTTCTGTGAGGTTTGGCCCTTATCTGGCACTCCTGCAGTTTCCATAGCTGGCCTTTGGATTCCTTTTGTCTTTGGTTCATTTGTTAGAGGCTATGCAGATGAGGTTGATGCCTGTCTTGATGCAGATGCACCTTCAGCTAGTATATCAACTCTTTCAATTATTACCCCTTTAGGTTCACTGTCAGTCTTCTTCTTTCTGGGGGATCTCTTGCTTTGTTTTTGAGGTGGTAGCCTTTCTCCCTTAGATTTTCTCTTTTCAACGAGAAAGTCATGATATTCTCCGTCAGGAATCTCCTGCCTTTTCTTCTTGTTGTCTATTGTTATGGCCACACCCTTCTTCTTCAGGATACTTATTTGTTCATCCACCCATGCTTGGGTCAATCACAATACCCCACCTATGAATTGATCTAATGATATATCTTCAAGTTGTGTCAGGTCAGGGGCTGAAATGGTGTCATTATACACCTTTTTATCTTCATATTCATTGGATATGGTCTTGCCATTATCTTTCTTCAATTGTGCAGGCACTGGAATACAATCAAATGTCTTGATCTGATTGAGGGTGAGTCTTTGATATTTTCTTCTTCTAACCTTAGCCTCATCCTCACAGTTTGCCCAGAAATCTCCTAAGTGCCATGATCTTTTGCATTCTCCCATAGGGGCCATATGATTTGGCCAATGGAAATGGCTGTAAATTCATCATGTTCAGACCGGCTATGGCTTTCTTTATATTTTGTGAATCAAGGCATATATACCACCCTATAGTTACTGGGAACAAAACTAGAGGGATCTTATTATTTCCTTTGTATGCATCCAGTATTGTTGATACCTGTCTTAAGAAATCCATCAGGACTGCCCCATCAGTAGGGTACCTGGGTAGCATTAATGGATGGCCTGCAAAACCTTCTACTCTGATGTAGGAAAATGTGGCAAACTGGATAAACCAGGCACCATGTCTGTATATAACTTCCTAAGCTTCCATGCTCAGTCTCTTGGTTCTGTCCTCCATTGTTCTGACCAGATGCATAGAAAATGCATCATTCACTAATTTGTAATAAGGGAGGTAGTTTGTTCTCTGCAACTGAGGGTAATGATCCCATATATGGGCATCATTCAAACTGCCACCAATCTTCCTGACTGTGGTAAGTGCAATGTACCCTTGTAAGCACATGAATATACAACATATGAAGTCATATAAAATGAACACTCTAGGCCTCCTAGGTTCATCATCTGCATATCCAGGGCATCACTGATCATTTTAGCCCATAATAGCTTGTTATCAATATAAATGCACATTATGATGACCCCATACATCCAATCCTTGAAGCTTCTAGTAGGAGGCTGGCCTGTCACTCTGTTGAGTAGGGCAATCATATATTGATATTCATCATCAAAGTCAAATTTGTACAGGTGCACTGATAATTTGGCAGAGGCAGTGTAAGGGCTGTTCTTTGATCTCCACTGATATATCATTTTTCTTGTAGTTTTCTTGTTATTTTCATATTCAGTTTCCAGTTTCTTCAGATCCATGCTGACTACTTTCTTTCCAAGTGGGAGATTGAAAGTAGTTGCAATTCCTTTGATGGACAAATCTGCATAAACCCTGCCATGTTTTTCTACTTTCCTCATCTGTGGGTTGTATTTCCTAGCACATTCTATTACCAACTCTGGAGCTTCCATGGAATATGGAAATCCAGCTACATACCACATCCCTGATACAAAAATGGCATCTAGTAGGGCACTTTCCTTATCATTATGCATCTTAGATAACCATGCTACTAGATTTGTGTTTCCCTAGTGTGTATCTCTAATGACACCATACTTGAACTGTACTCCTTCAGGCTGAGCAAACATAGGTTTAAGAAATTCGGCCTTAGACTTATTTCTCCTGACGTCCGCCATGGATCCCTACAATGAACAGGACTGGTCTTACAATTTGATACTCACATGCATGCATACAACACTATTATATATTTATAGTATCATGCATATTATACCTATAATCTCTATTTCATCATGATATGCATGATCTATAGTTTCAAACCATAGGAAAAATCATCCTACCTGGACATGCAGAAAATGACAACAGGATGGTTTTTATTTGCTTACTTGATAATGCTTATCTCCTTGATTATGCTGGTGATTACAAAAAAGGGGCTCAAATACCAGTGATAATCACGTGTTCTGTTCTACTGCAAGCTATTAGTGTCCATAGGTAGCTCGTACGAGGGTTTGAATATCTGCTCTAGAAATTCTCAATTCTTCACAAGGTAAGTGTAAAATGACCCTGAAAATTTACTTTTATCCTCATTATTAGGGAAAATTAGGGCAAAACCGGATTAAATTGATCATAACCATTGATCTTCTACATGAAATCCATGGATGTTGCCAGGTGTGCACATCGCATTCGCAATTGGTGGGAACCACCTACTGCACTTATGGCCATTAAATGTCACGCGGCAAGAGGAGGGGGGTGATCTTCAGAAGATCAGGTGATATTTGGAATATCAGGTGATATTTAGAATATGACCCCCTCGGTGTAATATGACCCTCCGCCTTTGAGCAGGAAAACTCATGTCAATAGATAGGGTCATGTTGAGAATATCGAGTGATGTTTTGAAAGTCAGTGGATGTTCAAAATGTCAGGTGATGTTTTTAATATGACCCCCTGAAACTAAAGTGACCCACCTTTCGAAAGATCAGGATGACGTCGCCATCATATTGTGTAAAAAGGGAGATCGTTGGAAATATACCTCTGTGAGGTAAAAAGGATAATGACGTCATCGTCAGGGTGATTTTCTTGTCTATCTGGATTGGATGACGTCATTAGCATATTGTGTAAAGGGTGATATTTTGTGACAGGGTGATATTCAAAATATGACCCCCGCAAAATATATAAAGATGTTTGATGGGTACATGTCACTACCACGTAAAATTGACATCTGGAGCATCGGACTGAATGATTATCAGGTGATGAAATTGGATTGGGGTGATCTTACTTAAGATGATTGATGTTAAGAAATATGATCCCCCCTGGAATATCAAGTTTGACCAGGACTTTGACTCACCATAACTCATGTTCCCTAAGGAATATCAGGGTGATCCAAAAAGCAAACCTACATGAAATTTTGTACTCTTTCCAATCATGAGGTTATTTATATGAAATATTAAATTTGACTAACTAACCTCATCATGATGACTTACCCAGCTCCCTTATGCAGGATCACTTACATGACTTACTTTTACTAGATCGCCAAAAAGTAGAAAAACACAAACCAAGCCAAGCATAAAAGTTGGGTCCTTGTTTTGTCAAGTCAAAATGGGGCATGTTGTGTAACCACACAATAACTTGCCATCAAAGAAAATAAACAAATTCCAATGATTCAAGTGAGGTGAACACATTCATATATAGTATTCTAACTCTTTCTAAGTATAAGCATCATAATCTTTATGTATAATAAAGTTTCATCATGGCAACAATGCTAAGAAAGGATCAGGTGTGTGCAAATGATTAATTATCCTCATCTTGAAAGCAAGTTGAAAACATGAGTAACTGATGTTAAGCTACATATTTTGGGATCATCCCTCATAGCTAACCTAGATAGATCCTTGCTGCCAGCAGGCATCCATAGCCCCGACAAGGTTATCTATACAATCCCCCTAAGTAGATCCCCACTGCTAGCAAGCGTCTATAGCCCCGGTAGAGTTACTTAGATGGCCTAATTTTATTCTTTTTTCTAATTTTCAATATTTTGTATTCTATAAATCTGATGTCATCATGTAAGCTTAGTGTGCAAGGTATGGTCACTTGTTGATTTAGGTTGGAGATTGTATTGGTAGCAAGGGAGTCCCTTTAGATTTTTCACTTAACACCTATACTTGTTTGTTCAACAAACCCAAGGTTGTTAGGTGAGTCATTGTGAAAGAATCACTTTGATCAAGAAAAGACACCCTGATGAAAGGATATTACAGACCTGATCACAAGTACTTCTCAGAATGAATCATAACCTATATATAAATTTGTTCTCATCACTTGAATCCTAACAATTTAGTTACTTTCTAGGGTGATGAGTTGCATCATCTTGACTAACCAAAACAAAAACTCAACAAGCAAACCAAAACAAAAACACAAAACAAAACTATAGAAACAACTGTACAAATATACACTATGATACACATGACTGTCATGAAGCTACTTAGGCTTGGAAATAATGTTTGAGGGACTATCCATTAACTGGTAATGGGACATCCTCACCTGTCAAGTTTTTAAGCCTATAAGTGTTGTCTCCTAATGTCTCAGAAATTTGGAAGGGACCTATCCATAGTTTGTCAAACTTACCATGATCTCCTTTCCTCTCATGTGCTTTGTCCCACATCAGGACTAAATCTAAGATCCTGAAGGCTTTAACCCTAGCTCTTTTTTCAAACTAGCATTTGACAACAGCTTGATGTTTGGCAAAATGATCAATTACTTGACTTCTTTTCTCTTCCAGGTGCATCAATTGAAGCAACCTGACTTCTTGCTTATTGTCTATGCCCAGGTACTCTTGTGCAAACTGCAGTGTAGGAATTTTCAGGTTTACAGGGAGGATGGGATCCACCCCATATACTAAGTGAAAAGGTGAGTTTCCTAATGCAACTTTATTCTTGGTTCTGTCTACCCATAAGGCATATTTCAGAAGGGTGTTCCACTCCCTAGGGTTCCTGTCTACTAACTTTTTTATGATATTCAACAAAATTTTATTGGTGGATTCTACTAATCTGTTCCCTTGGGGATAATAGTTGGAGGAGAACTTCAGTATGATCCCATAGTCAAAGGCCCAGCTTGACAATTTGGTTGAAGCAAAAGCAGAGCTGTTATCACTTACCAGAGCATAGGGAACTCCATACCTGGTGATTATATTACTTTCCATAAATTTGATAACGTCTTCAACATTGCAGGTCTTGCTGCTAACTGCTTTAGTCCACCTGGTACAGTAGTCAGTAATCATTAAGACATACATGTGGCCTGAAGATGATGGAGGATTAATTGGTCCTATGAAATCTATGCCCCATTTGCAAATGGGCGCATCTCCATCACTGGCTGCAAAGGTTGAGCAGCATATATCTCTCTGTTAGCAGCAACCTGACATACATGACAACATTTAATATGTTCAGCAATATCCCTGAAAATGGTGGGCCAATAGTATCCTACCCTGAGGATAGCGTGAGTAGTGGCCAAGGATGACCCATGTGTTGTTCCAAACCTGTCATGTAGCTCTGATAATACTTTATTTGCTTCTGGCCTCTCTAGGCATCTTAGGTATATCCCTTAATAATTTTTCTTGAAAAGGACTCCCCCTTTCATCATATACTTCTGTGACCTTATTTTTAGGGCTCTCCTTTGTGAGGCCTGCAGTCTAGGAGGACATCTTCCAGTAATCAGGATGTGCATGATGTCTGAGTACCATTCTCCATTGTCCTTAGCATTAATAGCATATTGTTGACTCATGATATTGGGGTCAATCTCTGATATCATTTGGCTTAAAGCCTGTCCTCTCACCAGCTTCATGGGTGTAATGTCCATGTCATATTCCTGTAGGATAGTGATCCACTTAGCCCTTTTCTCACCTGGTTCGCTCTGCATTAGTAGCATTTTCACTACTGCATCAAGCACCACAACAATCACTTTACTTCTCAATATATAGTGCCTGAACTTCTTTACTGCTCTGACCAATGCAAGTGCTTGCCTTTCAACATCCATATATCTCAGTTTAGCATCTTTGAAAAGGCAGCTCATGAAGGCTATGGGCTTCTCTTCCTTTTCTTCATTTCTCTATGTCAGCATTGCTGTAGAGGTATGCTCTGAAGCAAATGAATAAATATAGAAGTCCTTGGTATAGTCTGGACTGATCAGAATTGGAGCATCGGATATAGCTTTTTTAATGTCTTCAAAAGTTGCTCTAGCCTCTGGTGTCCACTCAATTTTTGCATCCTTCTTGAGCATGGCATTTAAAGGTTTAACAATTTCAGCACAAAACTTCCTAACAAAATTAATCTTACCGAAGTAAGATTTGAGCTCCTTTTTGCTTCCAGGAAGCTATATTTTCATAATAGATTCCACCCTGTTAGGATCAATGGTAATCCCATCTTCAATTATAAGGTGGCCTAGTAATTTTCCTGTTGTCACCCTGAATATGCATTTCTTGGGGTTTAGGGATATCCCATATTCTTCACATTTTTTAATCACATTTATGAGATCTTCTACATGGTTTCCTCTATCTTTAGAGAATACTATTAAGTCATCCATGTATATGACTATGCATTTTCCTATCAAGCCTCTGAAGGCTATGTCCATTGCTCGCTGGAATGTTGCTCTAGCATTTATTAGCCCCAACGGCATGCGCCTGTAGGTGAATATCCCCCACTTTGTCGTGAAGGCAGTTTTTAGTCTGTCTATCTTATCCACCATTACTTGGTTATAGCCTAAAAAACCATCCAGAAATGACATCATTTTGGCACCATTAACAATTTGCAGGACCTCATCTAAGGAAGGTAAAAGATAATTATCCTTCTCAGACACTCTGTTTAAATTCCTGAAGTCCACACATAGTATGATGTCTCCATTTTTCTTCCTCACTGGGACCAGATTTGCTACCCAGGTGGAGTGCCTCATAGGAAATATGATCCTGGCATTTAACAGTTTCTTTACCTCTTCAAAAATAATAGGTTCCAACAAAGCATTGACAGGCCTTTACTTATGTCTGAAAGGCTTGGCATCTGGCTTGAGGGGTATGGTGTGAGTAATGACTGATGTGTCATACGTTTTCAGCTCATCATAGGTCCAGGCAATGACATGGATGTAATCTTTGAGAGCCTGGGTGATTCCTTCTAACTCTTCTTATGTGCAAACTTTTCCTATCAAGACATTTTTCTTCTCATCATTTTGTCCAATATTAACCTATGAATATTGTCCTCCATCAACTTTTGGAAGATCTTTTTGCTTCAACATGTTGTCCAGATCAAATGCTCTCTCTAGCTCTATCGTTCCTTTTGGAATCTTATTGCTGGGCAACTCTAAGATTTCTTCCTCTTCCCAGACATGATCCTCTACATTGTTCTCATCTATGATCTGCACATCAAATATATCTCTGTTGGAGATGAAATCTAAGATATGTTGATCATCGTCGAATACTTTGAGGTTGGTTACATTGTCAGGCATAGAAGGTACTAATACCAGTTCTACTAAAAATCTTTTTAGACTAGAAATAGATAGTGGCTCCAATGTACTAGTAGCCTAGGCTAAAGTATCTGCCCTATGGTTCTATTCTCTGGGTACGTGGGTGATATTAAATGCATCAAAGTCCTCAATCAGGTCCCACACCCTATGTCTATAATTAGATAGTTTTTTATAATTGCAGGAATAAATTCCTCTTACTTGTCTGACTACTAATTCTGAGTCTCCATAGACATGCAGAATTTTTACTTTCTTCTTGAGGGCAAACAGTATCCCATGAATTAGAGCTTCATACTCTGTCACATTATTGGTACAGGAGAACTGTAGTCTGTATGCTACCAAGTAGGATTTTCTAGATGGATCAACAAGATCTATCCCTACTCCAGCTCCTTGTTTTGATTTGGATCCATCGAATCTTAGGATCTAGGGCTTGTCTTCAACTAAAGGCTTATTTGAGCCTTCTCTCTTCTTTGCAGCTCTGATAGCTACTCTGCTTGATATCCACTTTAACTTAGGTATCTCAGCTTTCTCAGACTTCATCTTTCCTTTCTTCTATGAAGATGATGTTTCTTCTTTCTTTTCACCACCAGAAGGATGATCCTCTGGACTAGGCAATGTATGTCTTTTCAAAATATGTAGACACAGTGAACAAGTAGTTTCTGAGTGAGGTACCTCATGTAACCTGCACCAGCCTTCGATTAAGACATCCTGTGGAGGTCTCTGCTATTGTGTCATCCTCTGGATCTCTTTTGACAAAAACTCCTCAAATTTAGACAGATTACTACCTCTGTCTTCATTAGATAATTCGTAATCTGATTCAACTAAATAATCACTCCCAGGGGTGATTTTCTCCTTTCTCTTAATATTACTCTGGTTGCATACCAACATTTCCTCTGTCATCTAAACATGACCTTCGTCTTGTTGTATAGCTTCCTTTATTCCTACAGAAGACAAACAAAATTCAGTGTCACTATTACTGTCTGTAGAACTTACCTCTGATGATGATAGTGACTCATCACTGCATGCTTGTTCTAGCTCCATCATATCTATGCATGCTTCACAAGTCTTCTTAGAATGTGACTCATTATGCAACCTGCACCATCCATCAATTAAAATATCATTAACAGGTATCTTTAATAATTTACATCACTTTACCTGTTTAGATAAATGCATCTCAAAATTCCTGAAGTGGTCTACTTCATTTTCATTCTTAGGGTTATAATCAAATTCTACAATTGTTTCATCACCCTGAGGGTCATCATCATGATGATGAATGTCATACATCAATATTTCTTCTATCCTGACAGTCTGAGGTCTTATGGAGTAAACTCTAGGTTCCACATCCACGTACATGATCTCATTAGTTTTGTTATATTCGGTGATCATGTGCTTCATTCGAGGTTTAGCGTCAATTCTTATTTGGTTTGGTATCCCTTTCCAGGGTAACCACATGTGACTAAAATCTGTGGACATATATCCATTAAGGTTTTTGGACCAGTCCCTGCTGAGTAACATCCCATATGTATCAGGTATGTCTACTACCTGAATATCAATATAATATTGGATTTTGGGATCTGATGCTAGTTGCATGTGAATGTGAGTTAACTCCCCTACCACACTCACTTCTATTTTGTCCAGTTGTGTGACTTTCTTCAAAGATTTAGCAGGATGTAGCCCTAAAGCATTGCATATGGATAGGGGCATTACATTTGTAGATGCTTCTAAGTCTACTAAACAATTGTGCAGGTTTTTGCTAAACATTCTTATGGTAAGGAGAAATGGAGGTGACTCACTCTTATCTCTATATAAGGTCATGTGGGAGGTCTCTGCAACTTGAACAGTAGCTGGCACCTTATGTTTAACATTATTGTCTCTAGCAGCATGATCCTTACTACCAGACTGACCTAAGGGATGACTATCCTCTTTCGTAGCAGGATCATCTAGTGATTTCATAAATGCTTTCTTAATTGCAGGAGTTTTGAGCAATTCTAACAAAGATAGGTTGATTTTGATCTTCTTCATCTCATCAGCCAGATATGAGACTAATTTGTCAGATTCATGAGGTAGACTCACAACCTTTGATGTTGTATTTGGTGATGATAAATACTGAGCATTCACCTTGGGGAATCTTGGGTTATTACTTGCCTTAGGATCAGGAGGTGTATTGAAATTGTTCGGAGGCAAGGAAGAGGTCAAAGGACCAGTAGGTCTGTTGGCATTATTTCTCAAGTTATAGTTATGCTTACCTTGATATTGCTGCTGGTAGGCATGTACCTCCTCATGTTCATTTGAAGGCTCATTTTCATCTTCAAAGGGGAAAACATAATTTGACTCAAAAGCCATGGTTGATTCCTCACATGCCAGGGTGCAATATTGATGAGCAGGCACTATCTGCTGATAAGGATGATGAGTATAACTTTCAAGCACTAAGGCAGTATCATATCCACAAGGAACAAGTTCATTTCCTTCTACCTGAGGTTGATTTCCTAAAGTATTAGAAACTTTAGTTTGAAAAATACTTGCAGCATTTCTGAATTGAGGACAATCTAACTCTGCATGTGCATTGGTGTTGTGAATTATGCACCAGTTAGTGAGGGTTGCCTCTACAAGGTTGACTCTAGTAGTTTGTTTGGGTTCACCAGGAGGCTGATTGTCTAGGGGTGATGGCAAGGAACCATTGTTTGGCCTAGTGTTCCACACTCTAGGTTGTCTTTGAGGATTATTGTTGCCATTATTGTTGTTATAATTATTGTTGTACCCCCTATCAGGATAATTTGGTATATCATTGGTATAGCCTCTGTTCTAGTTAGGCTAGGAGTAGAGGTTTTGGCTTCTTAAGTGAGTAATCTTAGTTGTAAGTTTCCTTAGCTGAGCTGATATTTATTTGATTTCTTCTTTCTCCTCTTGAGCCTTAGCCACTATGTTTTATGTTAAAGGCCTAAAAAATGAAGATCCATTGTTGTTATTGTTCTGGTCTACAACCCAAGGTACTTGCATTTGTCCAAGATACTGCATCATTTGGCCATTTCCATTTGGAGGTGGCATTATACTCAATGGAGGTATCTGCAAAGGTGCTGGCATCATAGCTGGAGTCATCATGGCTCCATTATGTTGTTGTTGGGCAGGATATCTTGGATAACCAGGAAGTGTGGGAAATGCTATGTTTGGTGTAGGAGTAGGAACTAGCTGCTGATTGACTTTGATAGCTTCTTGGAAAGCTCCTATTAAAGTTGTGATTTTAGGATGTGCTCTCTTGATGAACATGGAAGTTAAAGGATCCAGGGCTGAATAATAAATGCTCCTAGCAGCTTCATCTACTACAACATATGGGGCAACTATCTTAGATAACATTTTCTGGAACCTAGCATTGAATTTGGCAATAGGTTCTCCTTCAAACCGTTTGCTTGTGGCAAATAGGTGATAGTTCATTGAAGGATTGATAGGTACCTTGAACCTATTAGTGAAAGCTTTCTCCAGGATAGCCCAAGATCTGATTGAACCCTGACCCAGACTAATATACCAATTATAGGCTTCTTCCCCTAAGGAAAAAGGAAATAATCTGCATACAACGTCCTGATGCTCTATTCTGGCTCTATAGCAGGCTTCTTTGAAAGTTCTGATATGATCATCTGCATCTTGATATGGATGATATTTTAGACAGATTTTATTTGGATTCTTTGGTAACAGATGATATGCATTAAAAGCTAAAGGCAATTTTGTAGCAAAGAACGACATTGCAACTGGTGGAGGTTGACCCTGAGGTATGACAGGTTGTGGTTGGACTTGAGGTATAACCGGTGATTCTGTAGGTATCTGCAAACTAATAGGAGTCACAGGAGGACATTCTAGTGATGCTCCTGATGCACTAGAATTGGGAGTATGATGGATATCAACAGTTCAAGGTCTGAATCCTCTGACAGGTAATTCTTCAAAAGGTCCAGTGGATCGAGACCTGGTGTTTGGCCTAAAAGCCAGGATGTCTCAAATTTAAGGAAATTGGATGGATACTTGTAAAGATTAGTTGGAATTTACCAGCAAAAGTTGTTTTATGGTCAGAAAGTGAGACTAACTAGATATTTACGAGATATTTGCATGAACAACACAAATATGAGGTGATACTTAAGTCTGGTGACACTTGCAACTGGATATCAGGTTTCTAAGGCTTATTACCTCAAAGCTTTGACAAACTTACTTGAAATAGGACTGATCTTTGCAAATTCACTATGATTTACCACAAAGCTTGCAATATTTATGATCAATTTTGAAAACTTCACAAATGATTAGCATGTACAAGCATAATACAACAAATCTTTGCATATTACTTGAAATTCAAAAGTACTTCAGTGTTACCTTACTATCGGCATCATCAAATCTGATAAAACTTACTGATGATGAACTTCTAACTTCAAGTGGCCCTCCTTCTAGTGCCAATTTATGTTGATCATGATGTTAGTCATAAATAAACATAGAATAAAAGTTACACAACAACCTTTACTCATCTTGAAAGATACGATGAATTAAAAGAATTCATGATCCCAAGTCTCTGTGGATTAGTTCTTAATCTATTGATGTTACTCAGTGGTTGATGTGTGTTGTTGTTTCCATTCAGGGGCCTTACATTTGTTCATCAGCAGGATTCTATTTTTGAAAAAGATGCTACACAGAAAGGTTATTTTACATAGTATATTTCTCTAAGTATTGTGTCTATGCTTAAATCTTTGCATGATATTTATCAATTGTACATGCTTTACTTCAAATATGCTATGAATCTTCAATTATCTACGAGATGTGTGCATACATTTATGTGATTTGCTTTTGATTATCCATTATTTGCAATTGTGATGGTGAATTGTTCTAAAATTAAAAGAAATTGCAAAGCAATACTTCAAATTATGATGAATCTTCAGCTATTGAGGCACATACACACTTGATACTATCATTTGGAGAAGAAATCAAACCATATGTTCACCAGGATGTTCCATAGCTAGATACAGATGATGCTAACTTCAAAGGATGGTGAATGAAAACAATACAAGTAGACTGATGAGCACTCCAAGGGACGCAGCTAATCAATGCAAGTATGAAGAATCCAAACACAGATTACTCAAGATTTACTATGATTTGTAATCAAAATGGTCTTCTCTTTTATTAAGTATGCAAAAACATGTATGTATACAATAACTTTGAAATAGGCCCTGATATTTCAGCAAACAAATTTCAATTAAGCTTCAAATGTTTAAAACAAGGCATCCCTACACCTTTTATAGAATAAAGTGAGGGAGCGGTTACACATGATCTACGATCAAGATTCATCTATTAAGATCAACGGTGCATATTGACTTGGTCAACTTTGTCTCACGTGGCACAAGTTGCCAGCTGGCAACCATCTAGGTAACTTATTTTCTTCAAGTACCTGATGCAAGTATTTCCTTTGTAGCGCATCTTCATCTACTCATCAGGTTCTTCTTCATCATCCTCATGATCATCCTGATCATCACTTTCCGTGTCTTCATCATCTTGATGAATGTCTCCTTGTATATGGACCTACATGATTATCTTGATATTTTCATATGCTTCTACCACTCTTTCAACTTCTTCACCATCCTAACTTTTGGCTTTGCTGATGGCATGCTTATGTGCTTGGAATTTATCCCTGAGGGTTTCCAATTTATTCTTCCTGCTACTCAATGTTTTATTTTAGTTCTCCACCCTGACCTTGATCCTCATAATCTTGTTCATTGCTTCTTCTGTCAGGTGGTTAAGAGGGTCATCAGCCATCGACTGGAAATTATTATGCAGAGCTTTTATGGCAAAGTCTACGTCTTGGTTCTCAATTTTCCCCTCTATCTTTCCTTCTAAAGCCTCTAGGATTTCTGCTTCAAATGGCATCATGTCATGCAACTTCATACTGATATCTCTTAATTTACTGCTGCACTTCTTCAATACATCACATTCAAACTTGATGTCCTTATACCAAATATCTACCAACATGGTAGTGTTATTGTCTAGCACCTAATCATTTATTAGGACCTGAGGACTAATCTTCTTTATTTCACTCAAAGCACTCAAGGCTTTCTCTAACTGAAATGACCTTCCGATCTCAGTCTACATTTTATTCACTTTCTTCCTAGAGATACCTAAAGAATTCCACCTCTGCAAAGAGGCTTTCACTACTTCCTCAGCTCCTATGAGTGCGGATGACATCCACCTTCTCATGATAACTGACTCATGCTTCATAAGGTCCAACTTATTAACCTCCTCTTGAGAAATTGCAGTCAATGGGACTGCCTGATTTGATACTGTATTGTCAGGGTTAATCAACCATTTTATGTATGAATGCAGTTGAGCAATGTGCTCTCTATGCTGCTTACTCTTCTCCTTTTCTTTCTTCACCCTTTGGGTCAAAGAATCTATTATTTCCTTCCCTTCTTGACCTTCTTGGTCTTCAATGGAAAACCCTAAGTCAACTGTAGTGATCTAGAATTCTTCTAGGGTGATTTTGCCTTTCTCCTTCTCGACCGTGGGAAGTGCTACCTGGGTGGTCCTTCTGCCTGTAGCAGGATCTCTTCTTATTGCAGATGTTTATCTAGCGTTCCTCTTGGGCTTCATGATGGTTTCTGAGAATAATGTTGAGACATCAAATTCTTGAATCTCGAAACCTAATTCTGTACCTATTTCTTTCTCTAGCCATTGAGGTATTTGGTCTCCACATCCTTGATGTCTGTCATCATCATGTCTGTCATGATCATGTCCACCTTGATCTCTAGCATTTATCTCTATTCTCAGTGGAGAGGGTGATTTACTCATTTCTTCCTCATGATATTCTTCATGAGGGGGATCCTGTGGTACTTCCTCTTGTTGAGGAACTTCTTCTTGTAGAGGAGGATCATGTTGTGTATTTACAAGCTGGTCCTAGACTTGATCTTTCACTTCCTCCTTTTGTGTCTCATCCACTTTAGGAATTTCCTCATCCTGAGGTATATAGGTAACCGTGGATATCGTTGTGTTTGTACTGGGTGTATCTACCTGATCTTGAATCACATTATGATTCACACCTAATATATCTACCTCCTGGGTCTTTAGGTCATCATGACCTGATATTTCTTTATTACCTGAGGTTTCTTGAGTCTGGAGGGCATCATCAGCTGATGTATCTTTATCCTCCCTGCCCTTTTGCTAGACTTCTACTATTTTGGGCTTAGCAGGTATTTTTTGTTGTTGCTGACCCATATCCGGAGTGCTACTTTCTATTTCTACCAGCTTGACTTCTTCAACATTTTCTGTTTTATCAAGTGCACCCGCTTGATGTTTAGGATGTGCTACATCCTCCCTATATGTTAGGTCTATCACCTCGGGGCTAGTTACCTGATCAACTAATTTATCCAACCCTATTTGTTGGGCTTCCCTTTCTAGGCTGTTCTCTTTCTCTTGTACTACTTGCTTCAACTGTTCTAATACTGCCATCTGTGCTGATGGGGTTCCCTATGGAATTATGTGAGTACTAGAAGCAAGGGTCTGCATCTGTTGAGAGGCTACATTCTCTACCATTTCATCATTTGATAGGTCCATAGTCTCTTCTAGTGAGAAAGGGTCGCCTTGACTTGCTCTAGTGGCTTCTTTGACTTGCTCTTCAGCCCTCTTAGTCTTAAATTGAATGATGGTAGGAAGTGGCACATCATGCTGCAATTCTTTCCTGAACACTTCACTGCCTGCTCCCCTTAATACTATGTGGTCATGTCTTATTTCACCCCTCATAGATGTTCTCTGTCTTTTAGGTGGTGGTGCCACCAATGGTGCTTTCCTCTTTCTTGTGATCCTCATGGTGTCATCTTCTATAGGTTCTTTATTCATTGGCTCCTCTTCAATAAGGATATCCTCTTCTACATTTTGTTGTGAGGTTTGGCCCTTATCTGGCACTCCTGCAATTTCCACAGCTGGCCTTTGGATTTCTTTTGTCTTTGGTTCATTTGTTATAGGCTGTGCAGATAAGGCTGATGCCTGTCCTAATGCAGATGCACCTTTAGCTTGTTTATCAACTCTTTCAATTATTACCCCTTTAGGTTCATTGTTAGTCTTCTTCTTTCTAAGGGATCTCTTGCTTTGTTCTTGAGGTGGCAGCCTTTCTCCCTTAGATTTTCTCTTTTCAACGAGAAAGTCTATCATATTCTTCGTCAGGAATCTCCTGCCTTTTCTTCTTATTGTCTATTATTATGGCTACGCCCTTCTTCTTCAGGATACTTATTTGTTCATCCACCCATGCTTGGGTCAACTGCAACACTTCACCTGTGAACTGATCTAACGAAATATCTACAAGTTGTGTTAGGTCAGGGGCTGAAATTGTGTCATTATACACATTTTTATCTTCATATTCATTGGATATGGTCTTTCCATTATCTTTCTTCAATTGTGCAGGCACTGGAATACAATCAAATGTCTTGATCTGATTAAGGGTGAGTCTTTGATATTTTCTTCTTCTGACCTCAGCCTCATCCTCACAGTCTGTCCAGAAATCTTCTAAGTGCTTCTGATGGATGGGCTTCCCCATGATCTTCTGCATTCTCCCATAGGGGTCATATGATCTAGCCAATGGAAATGACTAAGAATTCATCATGTTCAGATCGACTATGGCTTTCTTTATATTTTCTGAATCAGGGCATATATACCACCCTATAGTTACTGGGAACAAAATTGGAGGGATCTTATTGTTTCCTTTGTATGCATCCAGTATTGTTGATACCTGTCTTAAGAACTCCATCAGGACTACCCCATTAGTAGGGTACCTAGGTAGCATTAATGGCTGGCCTACAAAACCTTCTACTTTGATGTAGGAAAATGTGGCAAACTAGATAAACCAGGCACCATGTCTGTATATAACTTCCTGAGCTTCCATGCTCAGTCTCTTGGTTCTGTCCTCCTCCATTGTTCTAACCAGATGCATAGAAAATGCTTCATTCACTAATTTGTAATGAGGGAGGTAGTTTGTTCTCTACAACTGAGGATAATGATCCCATATATGGGCATCATTCAAACTGCCACCAATCTTCTGGACTGTGGTAAGTGCATCAAATGTACCCTTGTAAGCACATGAATATACAACATATGAAGTCATATAAAATGAACACTCTAGGCCTCCTAGGTTCATCATCTGCATATCTAGGGCATCACTGATCATTTTAGCCCATAATGGCTTGTTATTTGTATAAATACACATCATGATGACCCCATACATCCAGTCCTTGAAGCTTCCAGCAGTAGGCTGCCCTGTCACTCTGTTGAGTAGGGCAATCATATATTGATATTCATCATCAAAGTCAAATTTGTATAGGTGCACTGGTAATTTGGCAGAGACAGTGTAAGGGTTGTTCTTTGATCTCCATTGATATATCCTTTTTCTTGCAGTTTTCTTGTTATTTTCATATTCAATTTCCAGTTTCTTTAGATCCATGCTGACTACTTTCTTTCCAAGTGGGAGATTGAAAGTAGTTGCAATTCTTTTGATGGACAATCTGCATAAACCGTACCATGTTTTTCTACTTTCCTTATCTGTGGGTTGTAGTTCCTAGCACATTCTATTACCAACTCTGGAGCTTCAATGGAATATGGAAATCCAGCTGCATACCACATTCCTAATCCAAAAATGGCATCTAGTAGGGCACTTTCCTTATCATTATGCATCTTAGATGACCATGCTACTAGATCTGTGTTTCCCTAGTGAGTATCTCCAATGACACCATACTTGAACTATACTCCTTCAGGTTGAACAAACATAGGTTTAAGAAATTCAGCCGGAGACTTGTTTCTCCTGACGTCTGCCATGGATCCCTGCAATGAATAGGACTGGTCTTACAATTTGATACTCACATGCATGCATACAACACTATTATATGTTTACAGTATCATGCATATTATACTTATAATCTGTATTTCATCATGACATGCATGATCTACAATTTCAAACCACAGGAAAAATCATACTACCTGGACATGCAGAAAACAACAACAGGAGGGTTTTTATTTACTTACCTGATAATGCTTATCTCCTTGATTATGCTGATGATTACAAAAAAGGGGCTCAGATACCAGTGATAATCATGTGTTCTATTCTGCTGCAAGCTGTTAGTGTCCACAGGTAGCTCGTACGAGGGTTTGAACGTCTACTTTGCAAATTCTCGTTTCTTCACAAGGTAAGTGTAAAATGACCCTGGAAATTTACTTTTATCCTCATTATTAGGGAAAATTAGGGTTAAACCAGATTAACTTGATCATAACCATTGATCTTTTGCATGAAATCCATGGATGTTGCCAAGTGTGCGCATTGCATTCGCAATCGGCGGGAACCACCTACTGCATTTATGGCCATTAACTGTGATGCGGCAAGAGGAGGGGGGTGATCTTCAGAAGATCAGGTGATATTTAGAATATTGGGTGATATTTGAAATATCAGGTGATATTCAGAATATGACCCCCTTAGTGTAATATAACACTCCGTCTTTGAGCAGGAAAACTCATTTCAATAGATCAGGTCATGTTGAGAATATCGAGTGATGTTTTGAAAGTCAGGGGATGTTCAAAATATCGGGTGATGTTTTTAATATGACCCCCTAAAACTAAAGTGACCCCCCTTTTGAAAGATCAGGATGACATCACCGTCATATTGTGTAAAAAGGGAGATTGTTGGAAATATACCTATGTGAGGTAAAAAAGGATAATGACATCATTGTCAGGGTGATTTTCTTGTCTATCGAGATTGGATGACGTCATCAGCATATTGTGTAAAGGGTGATATTTTGCGACAGGGTGATATTTAGAATATTGGGTGATATTCAAAATATGACCCCCACAAAATATATGAAGTTGTTTGACTAGTACATGTCACTACCACATAAAATTGACGTCTGGAGCATCAGACTGAATGATTATCGGGTGATAAAATTGGATCAGGGTGATCTTACTTAAGATGATTGATGTTAAGAAATATGACCCCCCCAGAATATCAGGTTTGACCAGGACTTTGACTCACCATAACTCACGTTCCCTAAGGAATATCAGGGTGATCCAAAAAGCAAACCTGCATAAAATTTTGTACTATTTCCAATCATGAGGTTATTGATATGAAATATTAACTTTGACTAACTGACCTCATCATGATGACTTACCCAGCTCCCTTATGCAGGATCACCTGCATGACTTACTTTTACCAGACCGCCAAAAAGTAGAAAAACATAAACCAAGCCAAGTAGAAAAGTTGGGTCCCTATTTTTTCAAGTCAAAATAGGGCGTGTTGTGTAACCACACAATAGAGAGGCAATAATAGAGGGGTAAGGAGGGAGGGAGAGGTAGAGAGAGAGAGACCTATAGTGGGCACAAAGAGAGGTGAGTGAGAGAGAAAAGAGGGAAGGATCAATAGAGAGTGGGAGAGAGAGAGAGAGAAGGTAAGGGTGAGATGATTTTATTTCACAATAATGCTAGCACATTATAATGTGCTCACGTTATGTAAATTCATGCACATAATGTGAGTGTGTTATATACACTCGTGTTATTGTTTGCTTTGGTAATTTCCAAGCCTTTGGCTTGAATTTTCCTTGGGCTTCCAACCCAAAGACTTGGACTGAGTTCTGAACATCTAAAGACACATTTTTGCAGATTGTAAAAAATTTTACATAATCTTGAGCATGCTCCCCATCAGGTTTGTACTTGTTTCAATGACAAGTCAAAAATACCAAGATAATGTTAAACTCCCTCTTAGCTTTCTAACCATATAATGTTTTTCACTTTTTGAGTATGTTAAGGTTTTCATATTTAATTTTTTTTGTTAGTGTATCTGTGTTTTGTCAAAAACTAGTGTGTGGTATTTTTGACTTTATTTTTCAACCATTCATACAAATTTCAAATAAATTACATTTTTAGAAAGTAGACTCCATTATACATGTATTCAAAAAAGAAAATTTGGATTTTTGATTAGTTTTCAAAAATTTTAGGGGGGGGCATTATAAGCACCAAAATCACACACAGCCTCTACGAGGACCTGTATGATGAGTCATAATCCTTGTCACGTACATGTAAGTATGAAATAACATCCTCTTAGCAGTAATTCTCTTAGTGACATGTCTTTTCTTCCTCATTGTGTTGTTTGCCCTTTGTCATTTTCTCTCTCTCTCTTCACTTTCAACACTTTTTGGCACTTGTCAATTTGTGTTTCCTGTGCTTACGACCTTGTTCCTAAGCCGTGTATGCATCTTGTAGGTGAGTTTTCACCTTTCCCCAGTGCTTTTCATCCATTCCCACACCTAGAGGTCTTCTAGAGGTCCTCCCTGGCCATCTCTCGCTTTCAATTTTTAGTTTCACTCAACCAATCCAAATCTCCCCTTATTATTTCTAGATCTCCCCTAAGAGATCCTAGTTTTGCAAGTGGAGATTTGGATTTTCACACATGATTGACCTATTCTCGAGGTAGATCCCATCCTTTTCATATCCTCTACCATCTCCCACCATGCACTTCCACCTAGGTGTCCTCCTCTAAGGGTCACCCATGGGTCACCCTCGAGCGACCCTGACTAGTGAAAGGGGTGACCCATGGGTGACCTTGTTGTGTTTTCAGCCATGGAAAAACTCAAGTTTCTAACTCAAAAAAGCTTCATTTTCACTTGTTTTTCTTCATGTTTGCATGGATTTTCATGCCAAATATAGAGTTAACTATTTCATGCACCTACACATGCACAATTAGATCTATTTCATATTTAATTAACAACTCATGCATTCCCATGCACTCCTTTTTCTTCACGTCTTCTTGAGTGATAAGCTGTTATTGGGTAGATCACTCCAATTTTAGTCTAGTTCACTCTTGAATCTTCTAAGTTAACTCTCCAATCAAATTGAGTTAACTCTTCTTCTTCTTCACCTCTCATCCCTTCTTCTAACCTCTAAATACCCCCTCCCTCAAGTACAAAGCGAGGCAATTTCATTTGTGCACACAACTCTTGCAAGTTATTGCTCTCCAAATCAAGCATTCTCATGCTCATATAGGACATATGAGTCTTTTACTTTCATTTGTTATCTCGTTTAGCTTTTCTAAAGCTCATTCACGTCCATACACTATTCACATCAAGCCAGAGTGCTCATCAAGCTCTCATTGAGCTCTTTTTCAAAGCTTCAAAGCTTCTTTTGCTTCCATTTTCATCTTGTCACCAAGAGGATCACCCTGCTACTACAAGAGGATTCAAGGTTGCCATTAGAAGGATTTCTAAGGGTAGTGGAGTCTCATGGATCTCCAGGTTCCTTTATGTTGTTTTTTAATTTCATAGTAATTAGATAATCAAAACTTTGCTCTTGGAAATAGTAAAATACATGTTTACTTTTTTCTTAATAGGCTAAGTAGATTTGCATTGTTAAATTAGTTTCCCTTTGTAAAGTTCATAGATTAAAAGCAATTTCCCTTTCTTAGATTGATTGATCCATCTATTCAGAAAACAAACAAAAACATAGGTTACATTGCATTAGATAAATTCATCATAGCTTACATACATTTTCTAATTCCTAGATTAAGAAAAAGCACTTTTGATTTCTAAAAACATAAGAAAGCACAAAAAAACATTTTGTAATCATTTAGACTTGCATTCATAAAATTCAAAAAGAACAAAAACATTAGAAACGTAGAAGGTTCACAAACCCTTGGTCCCAACACAAGGTCAACTATAGTCAAACATTGGTCAAAACCCTTGATTTCATCACAAGGTCAATCAAAGTCAAACCTTAGGTCACACAAACCCTAAGTCAAAACCCTAGGTCAAGTCAAGGTTAGCCTAATTTGCCTATCTCTTGTCTTGGCTCATGAATGTGCCCTAGATTGAGAGGTGAGTGGGTGAGGGCAATCCTTGATGAGATAGAGGAGATCCACCCAAGACCGCAACAAGACCCATTAGTCATTCAACAACAAGATGAATTTAGACAACTCCTAGTACAACAAGCATTCATTCAATAGTCTGAAAGTAAATGCCAGCTTGAATAAAGCATTAATGAGAACAACAGTCTACCCACACAATGGTGGAATATCAGAAACCCAAATAGGAGAACAGTGACTAGTGACCCTATGGGTCATATAGTTATCTTTACAACTATGGTCATAGAACATTGTATCCACACAAGTACACTACAACACAGGGCCCATGACGTGTCAACCCCTCTCTATGAAGTCCAGCTCTCTAATGATCTAGACCACTCCCGTGTCTTGCCTCCTCTCGACTGGCTACTCCCACGAGAGTGAGAGTGACGTGGTGGTTCACCTTGTGACAAGGAGAGAGGGTTTGTGTGTGAGCCAAAACTGACTAAACCAACCCCGAGGCCACCGAGTCATGATTTTGAGCGTACAAGCACACTCAATTTTCTATTTTTCAGGATGTGTCCACTTCAAAAATTAGTAAAAAATCAATTATTCATGAAAAAATTATTAGAAAAACTAGGGATAAACTACATGGTGCTAGCTAATTTCTCACTGAAGTGATATTTGAAATACTAAAAAAAAGTTGACATTTTAGGGGGGCCACTCTAGATGCTATGTTATGTTTTTTTGAAAAGAAATAGGACCAATTTGTGTGCCCCCCCTTTTTGAACCCCTTAATCTCAACCATTTTAAAAAAAATTAGTAGTTTAAAAACTAGATTCGAAGAACTATGACTCTTGTTTTTGTTGCATCTTCAAATTTTGAGTGTAACTATTTTCAATTTCTCATCCAACATATGTCTTTCCTAATTTCAGAAAAAAAAAAGTGGCCACTTAAGACCCCCTTTTGCTCCCCCATCTTTGTGCACTTACCCTTAAATCCATGCAAATCCTTATTTCTCGTCTTTTTATTTTGGACCACCATAGGGCTAATCCATTTTGCATCATCCACTGGTTTTATAATCTCTACATCTATCATTTTATCTAGTTCCACTTTTACTTTCTTTTTCATGTTTAGATTCATCCTATAAGGTCTTTTCTTTTGCGATTTAACCCCTTCTTTTATCTATATTTTCACTACTCCTGCTTCTTCTTTAATGCCTTTTAGGTCAGTGAATGTGTAGGAGAAAATATCTTCATATTCTGATAGTATTTTTGCTACCTTTATCACCTCTTTCTCATTCCAATAATCTTCAATCTTTGCTAGTTTTGGATCTCTTGATGTAGCTATGTTTTCTTCTCTAAGTTTCAAGGGTTGATTATAGCATTTTTCTTTTGATTCACTATCAAGTGTTATCACTATTTCCCCTTATTGTACTTCTATATCCAATTTTGGGTTTTCCTCATTATTCTTTTGATATGTTATATAACACCTTCTTTCAACATGTTGGTTTTCCTTACCCATCCATTCTATAAGTTTCCATATTCCCTCTAACCTTGGTGGTGCTAGAGTTTGTTAATAAATGTCTAGTTTGTCTTCTTCGTTGGTTTGAATATGCTTTGTTTCATCTTTAGTAGCACATTATGGATTTATTTGTTTGGATTGTAGAATGAAAATGTATGTGTGGTCATATTTTGCCCAGCCCAAAATATTCCAGAATCCCTTCTTCTATTAGAAAAATCTGATCAAAGAAAGCCCTAAATAGAAGGAGAAGAACCTAAAACCCTTCAAAATCCAATGAATTTCCTTGCAAAAATCCCCAAAAATTCTTGTGGAGAATCCTTGCAAAAAACCCAGAAAAATCTTCAGAAAATTCTAAGTTTTTTGCCTATCTTTTGCCTTTGTCGGCAAAAGTGCAATTTGGTGAACTTTTCCAAGTTCGGCAGTTTGGCGACTCACCAATTCACTGATTCGCTAACAAAGGGGGAATCTAAAAAATTGGCTAAGTACAAAGAAGAAATTGTTTAGTTTTATTGACAAAATCTTGGTATGGCAAAAATTTGGCGGTTCGATAGCTTGGTAGTTCGCTAATTCACTGATTCGTCAACCAAGGGTGAAAAGTGGTTAAGGCAAAATGCATTGGCAAAGTAGGGGGTTCAACAAAGTGAATTTCTGCCAATAAACAAAGGTTTGGTTTGGGATTTGATGATTTTTTCAATAAGGCAAAATAGAGAGCAAGAATTTAACTAAGGAAGAAAGGAGAGTGCCCTTGTTGGGGAATCAACAGAAGGCTGAACTAAGGAAGCAGTTCAGATTTTTATAAGTTTTTCGACAGCTCCTTTTTCTAAGATAATGAAGAGCAAAGTGAAATGGTTCAATGAATGGCTATTTTTCTAATAAAGTGGAAAAATAAGGAAAGTAAGGATAGTTCAACAAAATTGGGTTCCACCGAAAAGAAGGAAAAGAGGTTCAACAAAAGCTACTTTTGTCGACAAAGCACAAAAGGGGTGCTAGAGGCTTGGTTCTTAAAATGTAAAGTTTTCTAATAAGGAAAATAAGGAGGTTCACTAGGAATAACTTTTGCCAATAAGGCAAAAGTTGAAGTAACTAATGGTTCGGTAAGGGAGATTTTTATCAACAAGGCAAAAATGAGGCCAAAAGGCCATGGTTTGGTGAATGGATAAATTTCTGATAAGACAATGATAGCATCAGAAAGGAAAATGATGAGGACATAGACAGATTGGTCTGTAGAGATGGGAATAGAAAACAAATATGGAGTCTGATGGTTCTAGAAATAAGGAAGTTATCGATCATGGCAAATTCAAAGGCACCGTGGAAGAAAAAAGGTACAACAGGTTGAAGTTTTGTAAAAGCTTGCCTCTCCCTAAATCGTACCATTTTCTTAGAGAGAGGTACTCGGGATTCAAAGATCTACAGGAGAAGTCAAACATAGGCAATTGAAATAGTGAAACTCTTCAATGTTGGGGTACAAATGAAGTTGCAGAGTAGATTTTAAGGTATGTAGAGGGACTTTCCACATTCCCTCTTAAATGCACCTAGCACCCATGCGTGTAAGCGATCTTTGTTGCAAAGTTGCAAGCCTGTCAAGGGCATGGGTTTTGTCCCAAGTATGTAGGGCTTCTAAGCCAAAATTTAATGGAAGTGTGGGCTGTCCTAGGCAATTGACCAACTTGAGCGCCACTATTGTAGAATGAGAATGAAATGTTATATATACAACAAAATGCAATGTATTTCTATTAGTTGTTCTTCTGGGCTATTACAAGTTGGAAAATTCTTGTGACCAAGCCTTTGTAATGCAATTACACGAACTAGCTAGATTTGATGGACTATGCTCTTCTGCTGAGCCACTCATGTCTCCAGTTGATAGTTCAACAATGAATGTAATTGATTATTCTATATCTTTTTTTCTGCATGATTCTCTCTCTTTTGTAATGGCTATTTGACCTCTATAATCAACATAAACTGATGTTTTTGCCTCTCCCATGACTCTTGCACTGTGTCTACTTTTGATTAGTGTGAGTTGTGTATTGTGGACAAAATAGTTTGTTTCATATCTCCATTTTTTTGTTCTGACCTCTGTTAGAATTAGTATGCATCTGTTTCATCTTTGAGATTATCACCATGTTGAGTCAGTAGCAGCTAAACATATTTAATCTGGTGCATCACCTTTTTTCAATTTCAACAATCCTTCTTACCCTTTTTCCCTATAAGCAGTAGCACTAGATTTAGTTAATTCTCTGAGCCTTAAGCTCAGAAAGAGGAACCAACCTTCTATGGAGGCCTGATCCCATCTACAAGGTCCCACACCTTGAGATCAGTCCCATTGTATCATTTAAGTGTTTGAACTAGTTTCAAACAGGGTACAATTTCACATGACAATAATATGTATAAAATCTTCTTGGAGTTCTACCCAATCTTTTGTTTTTGTTCTCCCTTCCTAGTTAATGTACCAAGTTTGTGTTACTAGTGTCAAGGTCCAGTAAAATATTTGTATATATAGTTTGCATCATATTCATTTTTGTCCTTCCATACAATTATACAGATGTCTAGATGTTCCCTTGGTGAGATTGTCCCATTATATTTCAAAATTATTTCATACTCTCCTTCCTCTTGTAGGTATCTAGTTTTTATTAGAATTTTAAATGGTTTCCATTGTGAAATATTGTCCTTGTGAGTTTTCCACCAACTTGATACATTGCACACTAGTGTATGTTGTAAGGCATATAACCTTGCATTTTTTATCAAAGGTTTGTTCCATATCCTCTAGATAAGTGTTCATGCCTTCAATCCTTGAGTACTTTGGTATTTTAATGTGTGAAATACCTCAGGAAATGTATTTTATTTGATGTGATTTTTGGATGCAATTTATATAGTAGTCTCCTGATATGTTATAAGTTCTTTGTGGTGGGTTTTCATTTAATGGGATAAAATGCGGCAGTTTTTCTTATGTTCTATGTATCATAAAAATCCTTCTGAATCCTCTAACTTTTTGGGATCTTAATTTCGGTTCTTCCCTAAGCCAAGCATTTAAGATGTCCTCACTATTAGTATTGTCATTATCACTTTCAATTTCTATCTTACACTTTGAGTTAGGTTCTTTTAAAGGTTTTGGTCTGGGTATCTTGGCTATAGAGTAAAGGATTTTAGAGTCCTCATCACTATGTTCCTCTTGGTTTACCTCCTCTACATATGTGTTGTTTATGTTTATATGGACTATTTTATCTTCATTTGCAAAGAATATTTCTTCTTTTCTTGAGTCTACTATACCATTTTTGTTGACAAACCATTGTAACCCTAATAGTGCATTGAAAGTGTCGAATGGTTTTTTCATAGCAACAATTTCAAAATTGATAACTTGTTTCGTCCCTTGTACATTAACTTCCACTTTTGCCATGTTCCTAAGGTACCATTGTTGATCCATCAACTAATCTAATGTTGTATGGAGTCTCCTCCAATTTTGGTTTACCTAGCTATTCCTAGATTCTTTTTGGGAGCATATTTACATCTGCTCCTAGATCTACCATCACTTGTTTGATTTTTATATACTTAATGTGTACGGTGATCATTCATGGTCTAGTTTTCCATGACCTATTTGTTTTGGTCATTTTTCTAACCTGAGGTTTTTGGGATATGTGTTTGTTCTAATATTTATAAAATTGTCTCAATTTTTCTAGTAGGTTATTGTGTTGTGTCAGCTGGGTTAACTATTTTAGTGCTAAAAATTCTTCTAATTTTTTTTTATTTTTTTCTATTTCATTGTTTTGTTCCTTGTTTATAATGTGTTTAGATTCCTCTATTATTTTATCATGTTGAAGTTTACTAGGGAAAAATTATCTTCTTCCTCATCATCTTCATTTTATATATTATATATGGGTTGTTTCACCTTTGCGGTGTTTGTCCCTTGCCTTTTTACTACTGTGGCTTTGTTTTTACCCTTGTATTGGATCAAGTCTTTCTATTTTAGCTTTTGATTCTTTTCATAGTTCTTCTCTTTGAAGGTTTCTTCATCAGAAGTGTCAAAGTTGTATTGTTCTTCTTTTTGACCTCTTCTTGTTGATTGCAGTATGTTCTTATAGATTTTTCTCCTAATCTTGGAACCTTTAGTGTTGTTGAATCCCTGTCATTCATCACTCTTTGATTGAGGTGGTGCATTTCTTAAGTACTATTGTGCCTTATCATAATTAAATAGATCATGGTCTAAACTTCAATAGAAAGGACACTACTTTTTATCAAACCATCATTCACTTGCATAGTGGCCCTACTTACCACATTTGTAATAGGTAGCATCATTTCTTCTTTGGCCTCTACCTTGGCCTCTTCCACCTCTATAGTTTCTATATTATCCTCTTTCCTAATTTGAGTAATTGTTTGAATATGGTACATAGTTTTGCGAAGATATATATTTTGTAGTGTGTTTATGTTTCTCTACTTTTTCCAGTTAGGTGCTTTGTACTCATGGTATTGGGTGTATAGAGATTTTTCTACAAGTCCTTTGACATATGCCATCTCTTGGTTCATTGTTTTGTTATTGCAGTGACTATTGCACCAAGATTCATGTTCCTCCTCTTCACTTCTGAGCCTGAATAGTAGAGATGGGCAATCATTAGTATCATGGTCATCACATTCTCTGCATATTCCACAATACACTATGTGTGTCCTTGGGACTATTTTTAGATTTACCCTTAACACGGCAGCTCTCTTTCACCTTTCAGGAATGGGCACACATTTTTAACATGACCCTCTCTTGTGCAATATGTACACCAAATATTTGTCCTTTGCTTTTGTGGACTAGGATCCTTCTTAACTAGTATCTCTTGGTTGAGATTGAGTTGTTCTAAATCTAATTTTAATTTTTCCATTTCTTTATTCTCATTGGCCTTTTCTTTCCTTCTCCAAGTTTGTGCTTCTATACGAAAAGTCAGAGTTACTGCTTCAAAGTATGTTATAAATGTTCTTCCATCTACTTGGATGTCCTAATTTTTGGAATTAGTCCTAAGACAAACCATTTTATCCATTGTTTCTCTGATAAAGGTTCTTCTAATTTCCTTGATATATCCTTGAACCTTTTGTCATACTTTTTTATTGTTTCTCCTTCTTCTTGAACTAAATCCCTCATTTTACTAGCACTTTCTATGGGAATTTTTGGGGATTAAAAATTATCTAAAAATTCATTTTTAACTTCTGTCCATTCCTTATCATACTCTAGGTAATTTTTTCTATACTAGTTAAGGGATTCATTTCTCAATGTTCCCACAAAATTGAATAATTTAGTTTGATCCCTATTTGTGCCTCTTCTTTGCCAAATGGATTCTAGTACAAATATATGTTCCATAGCCCATGTGGTATCCTTTCCAAATACTGGCAGCTTGATTGGGGAATCCATGTAATTTTTGCTTTCTTTTTCTTCCTTACGGTAACTTTCTTTTGGTACTTGTTCCTTTTTCTTTTTAAGACTTTTATGTTGTCTAGGTTTATTTTCCCTTCCTTTATCCCTTGGTAATTGAATTTCAAAATAGTCTTTCCCCAATATGGCTTTGCAATCACTTATAAACTATTGTTGTTGATTTATTTCTTGATTCAATTCTTCACTTAGGATTTGTGATGAAATCCTTCTTGATTTATAGGGCATGGGGGATGACTCCTAGTTTGGGGGTTTCACCTCTTCAAATTGGTGTTTTGTTTTAGGAGATATTCTTTTATTTGTTAGAGACATTTCATTGGTCAACGATGTAATCCAATTTCTTCCTCTTATTTCAATTACGTTATGGAACATGTTATTGTTTTCATCTTGTGTGGCTTCTAAATGACTAACTGCTCCAAATACTCTACATCAAATTGTAAAGGTTGCAAATTCCTTATGGCGTTTAGTAATGGTTCCAAATTTTCACTAATTGTGATCTAGATATTGGATTAATTAGGTTTGATATGTGGTGTTCTACTCAATTACTATAGGAGTAGAATTTCTATCTCTCTACACCCTTTTTCCCATATTTTCCTAGATCTCCCATATGTTGTGATACTTCCAAATTATTTAGCATCTTTGTTGCTTTCTCTAAATGCAAGTTTATTTGTGTTGGAGTATTGTCAAACTCTATTTCTATGATACCAATTGCTACCCTTGTGGCATGCTCATTTATGGTCTCAAAGTTAGGTAAACTATTATTGTCTTGTTCAGTTGTAGCCTCTCTGGCGCACTCATTCTCCTTCTCCATTTCTTTCTTAGTTGCAACCCTCTTGGTGCACTCTATTTCTATCTCTCTTGCCTTCTCCAATCTTTTGTGGTACCTTTCTTGATGTTCCTGTGTTTGTTTTTGTTTTTTATCTTCCATGTTCATTTCCACCGCAAATTGAATATGTTCATTAATTTCTCTTAATATTTTGTTATCTCCTTTTTCCATGGGTGTTTATGATATGATATTCTATTAGACCTTATGTATCCCATGGTTAGCCTACTTTGAGTGGTTACATCTTTCCAGGGATCTTTTCAGATCTCCACATTTCCATTTGTCATCCCCTAGGTGCCTACCCCCCTCTCGTAGGGTTACCTGACCTAGAGAATCTTTCGTAGATCATTAAAAAAATTCTCTCATTTTTATAATATTCCTTTTACTAATTCTTTTTATTTTGCAATTCTTCCTTTTTATGATCTAACTAGTTCTTCATTGTTTTTCCATGGTCCCGACAATAGAACCAAATGTTGGCAAGGGATTGAGAGTCACACTTTGGAGATTTGAGCCTAATGTCCCATATGTAGTATTTATACCTCAGTCATGATAGTGAGAGAAGAGTTAGATTATTTGTGGTAAGAATAACATAATGCGATAACTTATAATGACATACGATATATCATATGAATATAAAACAATCAAATAGTCCTTCAAAACCCTTATATCTTCTTCATATATATATATATATATAAAGTATTACAATAGAAGGTATGTTACTTCTGCTCTATACTATATTCTCCTCTATCCAGGTCTTATCTATCTACTACTATTTCTACTATTCTTATACATAAGAATACAATAGGTATGTGTCCTTTACAAAATAGGTATGTTCTTTCTAGGCCTAGTCAGCCTTATGCTCCGCATTTCCTTTTCAGCCAGTTGTAGTGGCTTCTAATCTCTATGCTAGCTGCTGCCAACAACAAACATTCTCCTCTTCTCCATGTAGCTACTTTCTTCTCTAATCCCAAGGAAAGAAGGGACACATTTTTTACTATGTACTATATGTTAGTTATTTGTGTAAAAAAAGAGAAATATACTTTGTACAGAATTCTTTTGGTTGGGCATATTTTCTCTCCAGGATTTCCTGAGTGTTATTTTCTTTGTGTTCCTTGTTGGCTATAGCCTATAACTACAACTATTTTTGCACTGTTATCAAACCATTAATATTTTCAGACCAGCTGCATGTTTGGAATGTCAATCTCCTTAAATGTCTGTATGTATGAAATTCAATGTTTAATAAATAGAATTTGTGTTGCAGCAATAAAGGTATTTACTGAAACATCTTTTATTTATCTTGAACAGAGTATTAATCTTTATTACAACTAATTATGTTTGATATTTAAGTACTTGTTTAGCTGTAGTCTTTGACTTTGCCCTTCATATGATAAGAAAACTTTAGTTTAGTATTTGATTTTCTCTTCCAAAAACCCAACACTTTTGAGTCTCTGACAAATTTAAGTAACAACTAATCAATGGATGAGCCATTGTATAAGAGACTATTAGAATGGCCAATAATAATGTCATTTCAATATAGAATCTATAGAAGGAACTGAGCATATATTTAAGCTTTGAATCAAGCTAACAAATTTAAGATAACAAAAACCATCACAAAGAAGACATGACAAGAAAATTTTGTTACTTGGAAACTTTAGAAATGCAATTAGTAAAAGTGGCAACACCTAGATCAGGAAAGGATAAACACTTTGGATTTGACTATTGAAGGAAAGGGCAAGAATTGGGAATTGGAGGAAACATTCTTGGAAATAGAAGACATGTCTTAAAAAAATTAGAACTAATATTGGTAACATAAGAATTATTCCAGAAACCTGAGTTGTAGCACATGACATTTCTTGAATCTCCTAAAAATGGTTTAAACTTTAAGCTACTAAAAAAAATTCTAACAAGGGTAAATATTGCAAGAAGTTTATCACCCCTCTCCATGTCTTTCCAGAGGTTTCATGTATAGGAAAATAATAACAAACAAGGATGTTTCTAAGATTTATAGAAAATCTGTAATTTTATCACTTGACCAAACCTCCTACATGTGTTAATCACTCTTCTAAATGCTAGGTAGTCAAGTATCTGACAGTTGGTTAAACCCACATACCCTAACCTATTATTTCAAATGGATCATATGGAATAATTTCTATTATCTCATGTGAAATACTAGATGAGATTAGACTCTATGTTGTTATGGATATGAAAAATAGGTCACCAAATGACAACATAAATTTTACTAGGGATCTTATCCGAAATATAGTGCATGCCTATGTAGCCTAGTGCAATCTAACCCTAAGAAAAAATGCATAAGTAATATGATTTTTTTCTTTTATTAGTTAAGATTTTGAGCTGGTAAGACCGACAGTTGAAACACTAAGTGGGGCTTATTTGGACATCCAAGTAAGGGATATACCATTGGCTTTCATGTTCAAGCAATCAAAGTGATCCAAGGTAAGGCATTTATGGTAACCTAAGGATTCCACCTAATTACACGAGAAACCACAATAGTCCTAACCTTGGCCACAAGGTCGGAATCACAACTTCCATTAATGACAAACCACTACTTTGAAACCCCCCTCAAAACACAATGCCATTGATTTTTATTTTTCATGAACTCAAAAAAAAAAAAAAAATCACCATAGAAACAAGAGAAACTTTAAAAAGGAAAACACCTCCATCAATGTAAAGTTTTCATGCACCAAAAGTGTCAAACTATTGTAGGGTATGACCATCATATAGTGCTTGAATGTATCCTACTCTTTGTCATAAGACCTCTTCACAATCGTATGACTTCTCATATACTAAACAATTGAAATTGAACTCACCACAAAGATGAGCTGCATCATCGTATTTCAAAATGATATATAATTCATAAATGCATGCAAATACTGGGTGATAAACACCAGAGCATAAAGCTCTTGTTCTTTTAATGAAATCCCTAAAGAGAGAAATTAAATAAAAATGATTTAGATAATTCAACTAAATTTGAACTCTTTATGCAAATTGATTGAAAGCTTAATGTTGAATCCGTATCACCTACGCATGATTTAATGGTGTGGATCTTGAGAAAGCGCACCACGATACTCATGAGGTGTGTCACATTCCCTGCAAACATGAAGATGTTCATTTTGGACATGGTTAAAAAGTTTCTCTCTAGTCCATGAAAAACCCTAAGCTGGTTCAAAAACTTTCAGCCCAGCAAGATATGTAGGGATGTTATTTTGTGGGGAAATATTATTTTAAATCATATAGCTACAGTTTTTTGAATTTCATGGGGCTATCCTCACATTGAAAACAACAATACAATTTCATTCCATGGAACCACATTTCAGCAATTTAATTTTTGCCAGCAACCAGACTTTTTAGCCTAACCCATAAATAATCTAAAACAATGTTATACTTCTAAATATAAAAAACTAAAAATATGTAGAAATTTTTTCATTACATACCTTATTTTTGCTTCGACGTAGACATTAGAAACAAAACATAGAACACACAAAATGAAAACTATACATAGTCGATGCATAAAATGCATTCCGAATAAATCAATGCAAAATCAATGCATTAAATTCATTTGCTTGTTGAAATGACAATACTTCTCCCATAGCCATAGTTTTTATTCTAACAAAATAATTTTTCTAAATATGAAAAATTAAGACTATGTAGAAGATTTCTTATTACATAGCTTATTTTTGCTTCAACGTAGATACTGGAAACAAAACATAGAACACACAAAATGAAAATTATACGCAGTCAATGCATAAAATGCATTCCTGACAAATCAATGTGAAGTCAATGCATTAAATTCATTTATTTGTTGAAATGACAGTAATTCAATAAATTTGTTTTCATCGTGGTACGTTAATTTTAAAATGTCTCCATTAATTTTAAAATCTACTAAAATTTAAACTACTTATTTCATTTTCCCTACTTTCACAATATCAACTAGTCGATGAATAGAAATTTGATATTTTCTAAATTATAACATAAAAAAAATATTTTAAACTTTAGCATTCTTGTTTGAAACTTTAAATTCTATAAAATGATTGGTTACATAGAAAAATGAAATTGCATCCACAATTTAATAATAATAATAAGATTGTTTACTTGTTGAAATGCCAATAATTTTTTGCATCTTGGTACATTCTCGTACGTCGTCAATTGATAATACAATGTCTTCATTAATTTTAAAATCCACTAAAATTTAAACCATTTATTTCATTTTCACAATATCAACCAATCGGTGAAAGAAAATTGATATTTTCTAAATTATAAGATAAAAGAAATAATTTTAAACTTTAGCGTTGTTGTTTGAAACTAAATTCGTTTACTTGTTGAAATAACAATAATTTAAGAATTAATAAATTCGTTTGCATCTTGGTACTACTTAAATTTTAATATTTTAAACTTTATTATCATTGTTCAAACTTTAAATTCTCCAAAAAGATGAAAACGAAATTGTATCACATAGTTGATGGAAGGCATGCCATGGATTGCAATGAAAATATTTAGTTTCATTAAAAAATCCAAGTGTTTCAAAATTTGCATTTATAGAATGCAACATGTAAAATTCTTCCATTATGACACCTATTTATAAAAGTAAGAGGTCCCTAGAATACATATAAGGCAAAGAAGTGGCAGAAACAAATATGTGGTCAGGATGGCCAAGTGGTCTAAGGCACCAGACCACATCAAAGCTAACCAAAATGTCATCATCATCAACCTTTTTATCTTTGATGAAATCAACATAGTATCTTTGATAAAGGATGAAGACTTTCTGATTAGAGAAACAATTAACTTGGCTAGATAGGTAACAAGTTTGTAAATCAAGGAACTAGTGTCGTCAACAATACGCCTTAGAGGAATGTTGGATTTATGAATGTTAGGACTTTAAATGCAACATTTAAAATTCTACCATTACGGCATCCATATATAATGGTGTCCATGACAGATAAAAAATAAGACATTTTACTTTGCAAAAATATAATATGTAAGGTCAGGTTGTCCAAGTGGTCTAAGGCGCCAGACTCAAGTTCTGGTCCTCTAACGAGGGCGTGGGTTCAAATCCCACTTCTGACACGCTGTCATTTTATAATTTTATTTGGTTTAATTAAATTGGTTAAATAAATAAATTAAATTTTTCATGTGAGGGCATTTGGTCTAGTGGTATGATTCTCGCTTAGGGTGCGAGAGGTCCCGAGTTCAATTCTCGGAATGCCCCTCTCTGTTGGTACCATCAGTGTGGTTATTGCGGGGTTGAAAGTCGTTTTTACTTGCGTAAAAAGTTCTTTTTTCCATTTTCCACTGTTGAGCTACAATTGAATTTCTCTACCACTGATACTAGATTCACATATGGACTTACGTAAAAGGTTTTCTTCCATTTTAATTTATTAGAATCTTGTATTGCGAGAAAAAGCCATTAAACCAACCTTAGCTCAGTTGGTAGAGCTGAGGACTGTAGTGGGATCAACTTTGTATGATTGATTTCGTATCAATTTACGGGATGCGTTAGCTTCTTTGCTTGCGTTCTAGTTTTTATAAATTATCTTCTCTTAAGAGTCTTCTCATAAGAAAATACATTTAACCTTAGCATTATATGATGTTAAGTGTACACATTAATAAAGTTGTTATATGAAAATTGCAAAATACTCTATCTCAAGTTAAGGCCATCTTCACTACCTTAACTCTTTCAATTGAAAATTCAGATTTATTATGCCCTAGATTGACTTGGCCTAATGTTATCATTACCTATTGGCATGCATGCCAAAAAGTTTAAATTGTGCTCCTCAAACTTTTATAAAAGGACATCACCCCTAGGTAATTTCAACAATCCATGAATCATCAAAAGATCCATCATAATCTCTCATGCACTGAAATACATTGGCATAACTCTTTCTTTGCTTTAGGCACAAGAATTACATGAACAATATAAAAACCCTAAGCTTTCATGTAATAACAATCTGTAATTTGTTATAAACTATATTTTTTGAACTATAAATCATTAAAATAATGTTATGCTTTTGTTTAGAACTATTTTCAATCTTTTGGAAGCTAAGAGATTATGTAACTTAAACCTACAAAAACATTTATCAACACATACACATTGGAAAACACAATTTTTACCCTGGAAACCCCCACTAATGGAGGAAAACCTAGCTTGGTAGGTGCCAATAACACATCTATTTGTTGCATTACTTGAAAACAAGTACAAGGAGAGATGTTTATAGCTTCAAGTTGTAAACAAGGAGATTGGAGTAGAGGGCTTGACCATGAAAATAGGATAGGGGTATTGTTTTTAATTTTGATGTTATCGAGAAAAATTGTTTTTTTCACACATATATTTATTCTTAAGCATCACAAACATTGGCTAATCTTTTTTTGTTGGGATTAGGTGTGTCATACACCTTGCAAGTCATAATATTTGAAATATTTATTTATTTGTATTTATTATGCATGCACATAATTTGGGCATCCCACTTGGAGTGACACTATGTGTCACTTGTAGTTTGTACTTTGGCATATTGTATTTATCACTTGGTGTCATGGAAGTTACTAAATGCAACTACAACAACTTGTAATGTGTGTAAGAGTTGCTAGAATGGAAAGAGCTTGGAAGAGGGAGTTACCTTGGAAACTTGACAAGCACGCTTTTAAGAGATAGTGGAAGCATGATTTTAAGAGCCAAAAATGGAGCGTCATATTTGGAGAGTTAGTTATGATTTAATAGGTGTAAGCAACTTTCTATTTTATGGTGGATTTGATTGAAACTCCTATAAATTGAATTCTTGAGGAGAGTTTTATGCAAAGTTATGCTGTCAATTTTCCTCTAGAGAAGCAATATGTAAATCTCCATGTTAAGGTTTTGAGCCTACAAGTATATTGTAACATGTTTGTTGTTGCAGATTAATACATTGGTTTGATGCTTTGGAGTGGGGTTTTTTACCCAAAAGGGTTTCCCCCATGTATATTGGTGTCCCTTCTCTTTTATCTATCTTTCTTCTATTCTTCTTCTTTCATTTTCTTAAACTATTAATTTGCATGTTATGTTGCCAAAATTTACTTAGATCTATAAGCTACATTATCTTTCCTCTAATGGTTCATGTGATGGGAAATCATCTATGTCTGATTTTGCTTAAAGGGCATAATAGTATGTGCTTTTATCAAGTTATTGAATATCCGATTAAGAAAAGCATAAGTTACTGGAAGGTGCATATTGGGTTCTCTTTCGCTTTCAATTGGTATACTATTTTATGTGTTGGTTCCATAGTGTTTAAGGTTTTGGGTATTTCTTTTGTTGTGGTTTATTTAGCCTAGCAGGCTTGAGGGAATCTATAGGAAGGAATTGGTTGATTATTAATCCTTGTTTGAGTGAAATTTTTGTAATTGATCTTATTCTTTAGAGTATAATAGGTATTTGAAGGATGGAGAAGATGGAGTTTTTTGGAGTTGATTATGGTTACATTTAATATGATATTGATCTGCAGCTCCTGTTTGATAGTATGTAATAATCCTCATGCATGGTGGTTGTGTTCTTTCATTCTATGGTTGTTTGCAATAGAATACATTCATGTTGGGTGTTTTTTCTTGGCTCCCTAATCAGATGAAGAAACTTGAGTTGTCTTGACTACATGGTTTGATGTGCTTATGTTGGGTGCTTGGCTTTAGTCCCTGGCATTGGAAGGTGTTGTTTTGTTAACCTCAAATGCATGTAGGCTATGGAGTTGGTCATTAGATGATCTGAAAGCTTTTGGAACAACCTAGCTCCTTTGTATGCTTGTACATGGTGGTGGTTGTGGAGTTGACCTATAAGTGGGCTTGGAGTTCCTGGATAACTTCTTCCTTTTGTTTGGTTGTACTTGCATGTCTCAGTTTCATATTGATTTGATTTGAGGGTTTTGTAGATTTTTTGTTCAAAATATATGGTTATGCTTATATTTGTCTGTAGACACCTGAAACTGAATTGCCTCAGAAGCCACTTTCTCACATCCTCACATCACTAACTTATCCCTTCTACCAATTAATTAAATAAATCCAATTTGTTTAATTTATCTCTACCTGTTCATCCCTAACCATTCATCTTCATCCATCCCTTGTAATGAATTAATTTGATTAATTTGTTACAACACCTTAGACGTCATCCACAATTGATAAATAAATATTCTAAATATTTATTTAGTTAATTTATCCATCTTCCTAATCCTAATTAATTAAATAAAACATACTTATTTAATTAATCCCCCTATTCTACAACATAAACCTAGCCTAATTGAATAAATATTAATTATTTAATTAGCTACCCTTGCCTGCATGACCCCTAGACCAAAATTAATTAAATAAATCATTATTTAAATAATTTTAATCCTCCATTAGCCTACTAACTAATTTCTCCAACCACATTAATTAATTTAATCACATGATTAACTTGGTCAAATCACACTTAACACCCTTTCCCACACCATTTGAATAAAAATAATTTTTTTATTCAAATGGGTCACATGACCCTTACACATCATCTTTCCCTTTTTATGTTAGAGGTCTTCTTCATGAAATGAGCTCACACATGTGATTGCTAAATGCATCCATGTGTCACATGCCAACACACTCCTCAATAAAACTTAATTTTTTATTCAAACACTCCCCCACAAAAATGGATTTTTAATTCATTAACAAGTCCACATCATCCTCACACTATCCCATGGAAATGAATTTTTAATTCATTCCTCATCCTTTCCAATGTGAATTTAAAATTCACATTTAATCTCAATCATCCAATTTTGTTGATGAGATCTAAGCCCTTGATCTCTTCCTCTCATCTCAACCATTGATTCCAACTTTGAATCTTAGCCATGGGATTCAAATTCCTCCAAATTTGCCTATAAGCACAAGGTCATCCTAAGCCATTTTCATCACAATCTCTTAGCAACATTACCATGCCAAAATATCTCCCAAACTAATCTCTTATATCCTCATAATGCCAAAATCTCTCTAAGCCTCTCATCTTCATCTCTTAAACATTCATCCATAGCCTTAATCTCTCATCCCAAATCATTATCCAATCTCTACCCATAGCCAAATCCTTATCTATATTGTGTTGAAAGCATTGGAGCAATCCACATTCACATTTCGTCATCTTGGGTAAAGCTAGGAGCTATTGGGTAAAAGCTCCTCCACCTTATCAGGGAGTGAAGAAGGTTTAAAGATTCTTGGGAGGTATAAAATCTCTTATTTTTGAATTCTTTTCATCTTATTTCAGTCTTCAAATTTTTCTTTGATCTTCAGTGTTATTCCATTGTTCTAGTTTAACTATTTTGGTGATTTTCAGACTTGTCGGTCTTCCAGATGATCAGTGGATATGGATTTGCATGTGTGTTAGTGACATTGTGGTTTTACAGGTTTTACATGGTTAATCAAAACTTGTGGTTTTGTAGATCTGTGAATAAACTATTTTTTAGATTATGAATCCCTAGGGGTGTTTTGGGATGGAAGATAGTGGCAGGTTTGTATGTATGCTTCGTGCATGGTTTGAGGAGGTTATTTGTAGCTTTATCGGTGTGGAGATGTTGATACTATTGTCACTGAAGTATGCACCCTTGTTAAGTTGAAGAAACTCAACTACCTAGTGAAACATGGGATGATCTCATTGAGTGTAGGCTCAGATAAGTTGAGATCAACCTCCAAAGAGGGTTGGTTCCCTGATACTTCACCTAAAACTACACTTAACTGCTACTACTTGCTAAGGAAAAGGGTCAGAAAAGACATTAAATGAAGACTAAAAACTTATGGAGGTGATGCACTAGCACTAAAATGACCTATGTTATTTGTTTTGACACACAACTCTTCAATAGAATCAATGGTTATTACACAACCATGGGTTTTCATACGTTATGCATTAGTGTTTTGTGAGAGGCTATTTAGTGTATGCATTGTTTAGAAGGAAATGAAGTAGTTCCACAACTCAATAGCTGTATACATTCATTACACAACTCACAACCTGCATAAAATGTATGTTTTCTACCTATAGGTGTTGGAATGAGACATATATCAAAGGTTTTTTGCATAAAACATAGAAAAAATACATTCATCATCTACTCAACACATAATAGAATAGTATCTCATGAAGGCAAAATTAATAATTTATTGAAAAAGTAGGTGTTCTTACATCAAGAATGTTAGTGTAAGTTTTTATTTCCTAGTTGGGTTATTTATTTTTCCCTATATTCCTAGGTTTTTCCTACACTTCTATTAATCTCACTTAGGTTAATAAATCATGTCTTATTAGGTGAGTGGTTGCGAGGTGTCACCTTCCTACATGTGAGCATCCATTAGCTATCTTGGGAAGATACTTTGCTATCTTTAGTCCGATAGATGGTTGCTCCTCATTGGTCGGTGTTGCCACCTCCTCCCTCTCCTTGGTCTATGTAAGCATGCTACCTAGCTTGTATTTGGTATCTCTTACTTTTGCATCCTCTTGATGCTATTTTGCTTCTAGCATTTGCATTACTCTCTAGGAGACTAACTTTGTGTTTCTATTTTGATTTCGTATCATTTGCATTCATAGTTTAATATCTATTCATTTGCACTAGTTTTCTGGGTTATTAATCTTTTCAGATTCTAACAAGGTATCAGAGCTATTCTATAATAAATCTTATTACAATTTTTTTGAAAAACCCAATATGCTCTTCTCTTGCATCTTCGGATGATCTTGAGAATCAGAAAAGTTTGACAAAATTTTTTAATCTCTGGGGTTTGCACATGTGTTTTATGAAATCTAGGTGATTACAACATTTTTGGTTATACTGGAGGCATTTCTGGCTGTTCCAACGTGTCTAGGAGGCTTAAGAAAGTCATATTTGGCTTTTGCTTCACCAAAATTAGAGATCGTCAGACATAGTTGCGGAACCAGGGTTTCAAGCTCAAATCTGACAACTAGCTTGCATATTTGGTGTTTTTAATCAATATTGTAGGTTCTAGCATGCCTTTTCTTGTCTAAGGTAGCTAATTCAACTTTTGCATTTTATTTTTTGGTTGCTGGGGTTTTTTTGTAGCTAAAGGCGTTCTATTTACATTGGATCAACATCGTCCGTACATCATCAAGAAAAATGCCTTCTAGGTTTTGTTCCCAACACAGAAAAAACATTTGGGTATGTTTTAGTTTTTGCATGCGCTCTATGTATTTTATAGAAATGCACTCAGAAATCTACAACATGACCTCTCTCCATTGGCAGCTGCAGTTTTGAAGGCAGTTTTCAAATGCTTCGTTCTTGCTCATACAGACTCCATTTCCCACGAATTTTTTTTTATTTTGGATATTTTTTCTTGCTCTATGCACTAGTGCAATAATTTTTTGATTTTGATGTAGAGATTTTTTAGAAATTGCAGATTCTCAGTCGTGACACTGCATAGTTCTCGTTTTGGAAACTTTAGAGGATCATAACTTTCACATACGACCTCGTATCAGGGTGATTCTTTTTTTGAAAGTGCATGATTTTTTTAGTAGAGCACAATGGTGCTGTTTATTTCTCTAGGTATTGTGCCAAAGTTGTATTTTTAGCATATGCTCTTTGTGAGGGTTTTGTAATGCATTGAAATCAAGACCACTTAGTATTTCTTGCTAGTGGCAGTTGTAAAAGCACTAATATAAAGTGCCAAACCATATTTTCTTGGGGGGATTCTTTGATTGAGTGAAAAGTGGGGGTTGTCTTGGTTGTGTTCTCTTCTTTTCGACATTTCTTCTCTGCATTTCTTCATCATGGATCAAACAAATGTGCCCATCCTAACTCCATACAATTACTTTGATTGGAAATTATGCATGACAATTCACTTAAGGAAAGATGGATTACATAGGATAACTATGGGACTTGAAATTGAACCTGCTAAAGATGAAGATAAGCCTAAGTGGTTTAACAAATGTGATGAGGCATATGGAACATTGTGTTTGTCTGTTTCTCCTGATTTTCTTTTTCACATTGAGTCTTTGAATTCACCAAATGAAATTTGGACAAAGATAGAAACACTATTTGGCACACAAGATTCAATGAGGGGTCATATGTTGGAAAATGAACTAATTAGTTTAAGTCCAGCCAATTTCAACACAATCCAAGATTTCTTCACTAAATTGAAATTACTAAGGCTGCAGTTAAAACAATGTGGAATTGAAAAGAAAGATGAACAACTGATTCTTAGTATTCTCTCTAAGATAAGTTTAGAATATTCTGTGTTTGTTTCCACCTTCTATGCTACTAAGGGTGCACTTGGTACTGAATTCACCATGCCATCTTTAGATGATTTTGCTGTCAATATCACTCGGGAACAGGACAAGCTAATCTAGATGGTCACTCTTAAGTCCTCTAAGTCACATGCCTTGGCTACCAACCAAGGCACAAAAGAACAAAATGGACATAGTAGTAACAACAATAGTAAGGATAAGAAATAAAAGAATAGCAAGGAGCAGAAGGATCAGATACCAGTTGCTTCAAAAGCAACTAATGAGACTCAATCTTCCAAGGGCGACAAGACTAAGAAAGAGACGGTCCAATGTGCCTATTGTAAAAGACCCAGTCATGATGAACATAAATGTCTGAAGAAACAAATTGATTACTTGACACACATTCTTGAGAAGAATAATATCAGTGTTCATGAGTCTATCAAATAGAGTTCTAATGAGGGGTCTAATAAGGCAAAAGAAAACAACAAGGGGAAAGGAAAGGGCAAGGCCCTTGTTGCAGTTGCTTCTTCACCATCCACTTGGGTTCTTAATTCGAGTGCTTCGTACCACATGGCTTCATCTAAGGAAGAACTTGCATCTTTGGAGCAGTGTACTATTCCTTCTATTTTGATGGGTGATGACACTTCTTTTGAGGTGTGTGGGAGAGGGTCTGTTGATGTGGGGGATGGCACATTCCATGATGTTCTTTGTATGCCCTCATTATCAACTAATCTCCTATCGGTATACTAGATCACTCACACAGGTTTAGACAAGCGGGTTGAGTTCACTCTTGATTCAGTGGAGATTCATGAGTTACATAGTGGTTCTACAGTTGCAGTTGGGAGAGCAGATCATCAGTCACGACTCTATCTATTTTCTCACTTTGTTCTTGATCCTCCTTCGACTATTTTTCTCACTCATTTTGATGATGTGAGTAGATTATGGCATGAGCGGTTTGGCCATCTTAACTTCTGCTACTTGCAGCAGGTCAACCAATAGAACATGGTCATAGGGTTGCCTTCAGTTCAATTTTTAGGTGGTGTCTGCCAAGGTTGCATTCTTGGTAAGCATCCTAAGGAAAAGTTTGACAAAGATAAGGCATGGAGAACTTCATAGATACTAGAGTTAGTTCATAGTGATTTGGCTGGTCCATTTCAACATCCTTCTTTCAACAAGGCTAGATATGTCCTCACATTCATTGATGACTTTTCTCGATATACTTGGGTGTACTTTCTCAAACAAAAGTCAGAGGTATTTGATCATTTTTAGGACTTCATAACTTTTGTAGAGAAGCAATCTGAGAAAGCCATCAAAATTTTGCACACTGAAAATGGTGGTGAGTATGTCAACCATCGGTTTGAGAGGTTTTGCACTTCAGAGGGGATTGATTTGCAGCATTCAGTTCCATACAATCCTCAGCAGAACGATGTTACAAAATGGAAGAATAGATCCTTGAAGAAAATGGCAAATTGCATGATTCACTCCAGATCTCTTGCACCACAATATTGGGTAGAGGCCATTAACTGTGCTTGTTATATCTAGAACCGTGTTCCTCATCGAGCCTTGAAGGGAATCACTCCTTTTGAAGCTTGGAGCGGTCATAAACCATCAGTTAAGCACTTTCAAGTTTTTGGTTCTCCTGCATGGCCCACATTCCTGCAGAGAAACACAAGGCCTTAGATCTGCAAAGCCGACCTTGCATATTTGTAGGTTATCTTGATGGTGTGAAGGGTTATCGGTTGCTCCACCCTACTACACATGAGTTGTTCATTAAGAGGAGTGTTCCGTTTGAGGAGGGCTCTTCGAGCTCACTTTCTATCACTTCTCCAAATCCTTCTACCTTGACATTAGAGTCACTTGGGATACATGACAGATCTTCTGATGAGTCAGATTCACCTAAGCAGTGTTCTACCTCCACTTCTAATGTAGAGAGTGATTCAGAGGACTCACCTCCTTCCTCTACTAGTCATCATTCAGACATTGATTATTCTCCTCCAGATTCTCCATCTTCTGGTCATCTTTGGGCTAGACAGACCTTGCAGTCTGCAGGTGATTAGGTTGGGGATCCATCAGACACTAGGCAGACTTGTTCACAGTTCCAGGATGCTCCACATGTCTTCATTACTACTACCTCAGATCCACAGTCTTTTCATGAGGCTTCTGGTATTCCTGAGTGGGATACAGCTATGCAGGAGGAGTATAGTTCCTTGATGAGGAACCACACTTGGGATCTTGTCCCTCTTCCTAAGGGAAGAAAACTTGTTCGATGTAAGTGGATCTATCAGACAAAATTTGCAGCAGATGGGTCGGTTGACAAGTATAAGGCTCACTTGGTCGCCAAAGGATTCTCCCAGGTTCCTAGGATTGACTACTCTGAGGCTTTTGTGCTAGTTTCCCAAATGAATTACATCTGACTTGTTCTTGCCATTGCTGTAGCCAATCATTGGGAAGTACACCAGATGGATGTGAAGAGTGCTTTTCTTCATGGTGACCTTCAGGAGGAGATTTACATGGAGTAGCCACAGTGGTTCATTCATGATTCTTCACTTGTGTGCCATCTTTGGAAGTCTCTCTATGGCCTCAAATAGGCTCCTCAGGCTTGGTACACCAAGATGGACTCCTTCCTTCTATCATTTGGGTTCACTCAGTGTCATTCTGATCCCAATGTCTACATTCTACAGTAGGATGATTCACTCCTATTTCTGGTTTTGTATGTTGATGACTTGTTGATCATAGGGAGTTCTTCATCCATAATTGGGGCTGTCAAAACTGCCCTTCATGATAGATTTTTTATGACTACCTTGGGCTTGTTACATTACTTTCTCAGGATTGAGATCTACTAGTCTACTTCCGGGATCACCACACAGTCCAAGTATGCTCTAGATTTGCTCTCAAGGTTTCATATGGCTGACTGTAAGCCTGCTCTGACTCCCTTCCTTTCTAGAGTCAAACTTGAGGCTTAGTGTTCTTCTCCACTTGTTGATGGCACTTTGTACCGATAGCTTTCTAGGAGTCTCATTTATCTGACTCATACGAGATTTGTCATTTCAGATGCTGTAGGCATGGTCTCTCGATTCATGCAGGAGCCTCATGAGTTGCACTAGAAAGCAGCCAAGCGGATCCTTCACTACATATAGGGTACTCATAGTTTTGGGATTCACTACGCAACAGGCATTGAGCTTGAATTGGTGGGCTACATTGATTTAGATTAGGTGGGTGATTCTCAAGATTGCAAGTCTACTTCAGGTTACACCTTCTCACTTGGTTTAGGCCCTGTTTGTTGGTCAAGCAAGAAGCAGTCTGCTATTTCTCTATCTTCTACTAAGGTTGAGTATCGGGGGGCTGTGAATGTTGCCACTGAGGCCATTTGGCTTCAAAATCTTCTCACTAAGTTTGGTATCAAAATTAGACGACCATCAGTCATATTTTGTGACAACCTGAGTGCCATTCAGATGTCATGAAATTCGGTCCATCATCAGCGGACCAAACACATAGAGGTCCACATGCACTACATCTGGGAGCTCATCCATGGCCACATCATCGACCTTCGCTACTATCTGACTTCCGAGCAAGTTGTTGATATCTTCACCAAACCCTTAATTGAGAGCAGGTTCCTTCATTTGCGAGCTTTGCTGGGGGTGTGGGATGCTTCATCTTCTGGGGGGGCTTCTTCCTCTCACTTGGAGTCCTGACTCTCTCTACTTTTGGGGGGGTCTCTTCTCTCTCTATTTTGGGGGGCTTTTCTCTCTCTTTAGGGGGAATTTTATGTACATGGGTAGCTCATCAGGCTTGATTTTCTGGGACTCATTTCTACATCCACCTAAGCTTCGCTTATGGGGGGGTGTTAGTGTAGGTTTTTATTTCCTAGTTGGGTTATTTATTTTTCCCTATATTCCTAGGTTTTTCCTACACTTCTATTAATCTTGCTTAGGTTAATAAAGCATGTCTTATTAGGTGAGTGGTTGCAAGGTTTCACCTTCCTACATGTGATCATCTATTAGCTATCTTGGGAAGATACTTTGCTATCTTTAGTCTGATAGATGGTTGCTCCTCATTGGTCGGTGTTGTCACCTCCTCCTCCTTGGTCTATATAAGCATGCTACCTAGCTTGTATTTGGTATCTCTTACTTTTGCATCATCTTAATGCTATTTTTCTTCTAGCATTTGCATTACTCTCTTGGAGACTAACTCTGTGTTGCTATTTTTATTTCTTATCATTTGCATTCATAGTTTAATATCTATTCATTTGCACTAGTTTTCTGGGTTATTAATCTTTTTAGATTCTAACAAAGAATAGGTCTAAACTAAACATTCTTCCTTAAAAATGTAGTACAAAATGAGTTTTCTTTAGTACTGGGACTAATAAAATTGAGTTACAATGTTGTTTTTGGATAGATAGAACTCTTACAAGTTACAACTCTTAGCCAAAAATGAAAGAACTATTTTTTTTCCTAACCTAGGTGTCCCTCCTCATGCCCAACATGGTGACTACTTGACCTCCTTCTTGAGCCATTCTCACACCATCAATGTCTTTGTAGTATCTTGTCAATGCCCCTTCAATCTTGCATTTTGATAGATGTAATGTCTTCTCCCTTTGGATATCTTCAAGCTTTTTGATAGTGTTGAACCTTTGTCAAAACTTTTACCAATGTTCATCTACTACTGTCAATAGCTACTCTTGGTGATGACCTTATTGTTTTCTATCAAAGCCTCCTCATAGACTCAAGTGTCATTGAACCTTATAGTGCAATCCTAAGATAGTGCCTTCTAGGGTATGTGGGCATGGTTTGATAATGTTTATAGATTTGCATACCTTCAAATAAACTATACGTTGTATTCCTATCACTGTACTTTTTTTGGGGTTTAACTTTTTATGTCATATCCCATTTTGTTCATGAAACACTATTATTAGATACAAATAGTTTTCTTTTTGTTACATGACACAATACTATGGATACAAACTTGTATATATAGTTACATGTGATGCATAACAATATTGTTAGCCCAAAATCTGTATAGACATGTATGTTCATTTAGATCAGAGATATATGATAATCTAGCCATTAGAGTGATTATGTTTTATTCATTATGATTATCAGTAGAGTTGATTTTATACCATGTTATGAGCATATCTGAATATTATTTTATATATGGAAATTGTTCATAATGAACTAACCACAACATGGTGTTTGAGTGCGACAAGAATTTTTACTTCTAATGAACGGGAGAGTATCATAGAAGAGAGGAATCTAGATTCCTCTCAAGGTCGCCTACATGACCTCTGCACACACACATTAATCATCTTCACGATTTCATATAGGGTGGGATAGTAGTTAGTTGTGTCTCAAATTATTTTTTTTGTTTCAATGCTCTGTTAATAACTCCATAAAAAGTATATATTTGGAATGCGAACACAAATAAGACATATATGTATACATGCATATATGCACTTAAGTAAACTAATTATGAGTATATGGTGCATATATTTATACATGATATATATATATATATATATATATATATATATATATATATATATATATATATATATATATATATATATATATATATATATATATATATATATATATATAGACATACACACGAGTATGCATACATATACTATAATTATTAATACTTAAGTACATATATAACATATATACATATGTGCATTATACAAGGAATAATGAATAATGTTTAAATAAAATAAATGCCACCATCAAATTTAATTTAAGTAATTAAATAAAACTTTCAAGTAATAGAGGATGGAGAAATCACTCTCCGTAAATAAAATTGAAATAATGTTTTTCTTGACCGGAAGGAATATATATAACTGTTATCATGCTGACTGATGGAAATAATTTGACAGAATATTTTTATTGCCTCAAGTATTATTTTATTTTTTTTAATAAAATAAAGAGAGTTTTCAAATGATAATATTTCCTTGGCACCAAAGAAATAAATAATATTTATCCTTTTGTCGTGCCAACATCTGTTGGAAAAGAGATAGATGGCAACCAAACTTCATGAATTGTTAAGAGGACTTAGGAATTTTTAACAGGGTTAACTTGGCAAATTCTTATCATGAAATAAGACACCTGGAAAGAGTGGGGATAAGTATATAAAAAAGAGGAATTAAAATGTGTCGAGGGGGAGGAAAAGGAAGGGGGACAAGAAGAAAAGAGAAAGCAGGAAGGAGGTCAAGGCACAAACAACAAATTTTGTTTTTGGTAGTAATAAGGTATGAAATTCTGGATTTATCTCAGCACTATTGGTTATGAATACAATAGAAAATTATTCCTATACTTGATTTTAATGTGCTTGCAAATAAGATTTTTCCTCAAATTAAATTTCTTTCCAAAATATGAAGCAAAACCACTCAATAACATTGCTGTAATTTTCTCCATTTAAGGAAAGCTGAGACAAATCTGATTTTTATTTACTAGTTGGGAAACCTGTGTAAAATCAAATAAACTTAAAATTCAACCCAATTTCTAGCAAAGCTATAACTGTAAAATTATATATATAGTGGCTAGGATTTATCAATGCATAAATCATTAAATCTCTTACCATATTGAGCAGCTGAAAAATAGACAAGGAATGCTACAACAAAGATATGTTGAAAGTAAAAATAAATAAATCCTTGAATTGCTGAAAACTAGGGCATATTTCTTTTAAAAGAGATAAATTTGTGAAGGTTCACCATGAGTGCACTTCAATGGAGATGCCTCCATCAGAGAGGCACTCTCTGATGGAGTCGCCTACATTAGAGGCACCTAATTCTGCAAAACATAAATTAATTCAAGAAAACTTGTTCATTGATATAAAATATGATGATAGAAAGGATATCCATGTAGTTTTATTTAAAAATTTATGTTTGCATACAACTGAAACAAAAAGAAGATTGTTGTTAATAAAACAAAACATATACTTTTAAATTATCATATAGCCATTAATAAATACTTATTTTATTAGATGTTCAAATTCAATATTTAGGTAAGAAAATGAGAAAGAATATTAAGCTAGGCAAAATGCTTTATTACTTAAATGCCTTATTTAGAGGAAAACAAATATTATTTACTTGAGTAAATATTATTTAATTAAAAAGCAATATGTAGAAGGTAACAAGTAATTACTTAAATGCAATTAATAAGGTAAATATTATTTACTTAAATGCAATATGTAGAGGGTGACAAGTAATTACTTTAATGCATTATGAAAGGGTAAACATTTTTTAAACTTTAATGCATTAAACAAAGTAAATGAGAAAGAAGTAAAGGGATATATTTTATATATAATATTATTTTATTAAAAACAAATAACAAGATTTCAAAAATAATAATACCAAAGAATATACTTGGTCCAAAATAATACCAAAGAATATACTTGGTCCAAAATAACCTAAATTGTTTTTTAAAGGTTAAATATCTCTAGCCAACATACATGACTGTTATAGTAGATTCCAAGCAAAAAATTTTCTGAAGGATTGGAATCATGAATACCATCTGAATTTATAGTTGCTTTCTATATGTTTGCCGAGGCAATGGGTAGAATTGCATGGTTAAATTCATGGTCATGTATGGCGACCTTGAGGAATCTAGTCTCCTCGAGACGAGTCAGGCTACCTGTGTGGGTAGCGCAGGGAAGCATGGCTTCGTGGTAGGGTGGATGTCGCTTCTATGATGCTCTCTCGTCTTTAGGTGTACGAAGAAGGAGCTAGAGTGAGGAATATATCAAGATGCCGCGGACACCTATAAACTTTCATGGAACTAAAGATATGTATTTTATCTTCAATTTATTTTGTTATGTAAATCTCAGGGAAATAATTTAACTCGACTCATGATGAATTCATGTTACTGATTATGTACTTGAATCATGATGTATTATGTTTCAAGATGGTTGATAATAATGTTGTAGGAAAATTATGATATCACTTGAGTAGTTATGGAACTAGTAAGTCACTTTCTTTACTTTTGTTATGATAGAAGATTTTGTACTTATGAAGTACAATGCTCATATATGTTGAAATAACATATGAAACATAATGAAACACATTTGTTGTTTTCTTTATGTTGACTCCATAAGATGTTACATCTGATATTTTCTGTACAGAAATGGTTTACCTAGTTGGATTTGGATGGTGTTATTACATGTGGTATCAGAGCTCTAGGATAAACTTTGGAGCCTAATGCGTCTACTTGCTTTTAATGTGACTCATAAATTTTACATAAATTTCCAATAATGGAACCTTCCTACAATGAAAACCAAAATGAGGTCAGGATTCAAGGAGACAAACTTGATCAAATTCTGGCTATGCTAACAGACACAAGGGCTAGGAAGAATGCTTTAGAACATGAAGTTAGGGCCACTAGGTCCATGCCAAACCAAAATGAACAATAGGAAACATCAGTAAACAAAGAAAAACAATTTAAACAGACTCATTATGAAAGTGAATCCACACCAGGAAGCAAAAGGGCAAAAATTGAAAATGAGTTGGCCAAAGACTTGAAGAAAATCTCACCCCCAAAGTCTGACAGCAAAGCCGTAGGGGATGGCACTGAAGCCTATATAGTAGAAATGGAAAGGTATTTTGAACTACGTGACCTCTCTAAGGAAACCAAGGCAATCTGGGCTTCTTTCCAGTTGAAAGGAGAAGCAACCACTTGGTGGGATAATGTAAAAATGGAAAAACATCTTTCATCCAAAAACCTTACATGGGATATTTTCTTAGCACTATTCTGGAAGAGATGGCTTCCACATCATTACTTTGACAAGAAAATGAATGAGTTCCAGAGCTTAAGACAAGGAGAACTCTCAGTGACACAATATTGGGAGAAGTTTATTCAGCTTCTCAAATATGTTCCACTCTATCAGCGGGATAAGCGCTTCCATGTAAGGAAGTTCATTTTGGGATTAAGACCCCAAATAGGCTCAGAAGTAGATCTTCATGGCCCTCAGACCATGGATGACACCTTTGAAAAGGCCATCAAATAGGAGCAAAAACTTCATAGCATTGAAGAATATAGAAGGGAAAATAAAGAAAAAGGAAAGAACTACCAAAATCAAGCTCCTACAAATTCTTCCAAACAAAAGAATTAAAAAGGTAACCATTTTGGAGATAAGAAAAATAAGAACAAATTTGTAAAAGGGGGTGAACAAAGCAAACCTTTCATCAAACCTAGGAGCTTCAATGAAGGGGTAAATGGCAATAATGACAAAGGAAAGTACCAAAAGCCCAAAGAGGGACTGAAAGACGGGTGCTTCAACTGTGGGGTGAGCATTATGCTAACAAATTACCTCAAAGAGTAGCTGACAGAGCTAAAGGGAATAGGTAGCAACAAACTATTCAACACCACATTCATGCAACAATACATAATAGACAATCTGACTTCCAGGCCACACCTATTGAACTGACAAGTATGATCTATGGTATTTTAGTTAGTGTACTTATAGACACTGGTGCCACAAAATGCTTTATTGACCCTAGAGTAGTGGAAAGACTACCCATGAAAGTTGGTTGCATGGCCAACTCCTGGATAGTAATGTATGGAAACTGAGAAGAGAGAAGGGTAGACCAATGTTTGGCCTGCAGTGAATTAACCCTACAAGATATTGTAACTCAAGTCAACCTCTATGTAGCTCCATTAGGATCATACGATGTGATTTTGGGAATAAATTGGCTAATCCAACATAAAGCTATTGTAAATTTTTTTGAGAAGACTATAAATTGTAGAGATGACTATGGGAACCCGACTCATTTATGTGGCACTCAAAGGGACATAAGCCATAGATAGATTTTGGCCATGCAAGTAAAAAGAGATCAGAGGAAAGGATGTATCCTATATGCTATCCATATAGAGGATATGGGAGAAGGGAAAGGATCTCCTCTTGATGAGTTCCTAGTACTCCAAGAATTTTGAGATGTATTTCTTGAGGAATTACCTAGTCTTACTCCGAAGAGAGAACTTTTCTATCAATCTCCTACTAGGTACTAAACCTCAATTAAAGGTACCTTATAAGATGACTACTTCAAAATTATATGAGATGAAGGTTCAGTTGCAAAATTGCTTGGTAAAGGTCTAATTCGATCAAGTGTGTCACCATGGGGAGCACCTGTACTTTTTGTCAAGAAGAAAGATGATACTCTTTGCATGTGTATCAATTATAGAATGATCAATAAGGTGATTATTAAGAACAAGTATCCATTGCCAAGAATCGGTGAACTTTTTGATCAAATGAGAGGTGCAAATGTATTTTCAAAAATTGACTTAAGATCAGGATACCAGCAATTGAGAATCAAAGAGGAAGATATACATAAAACAACCTTTAGAACTCGTTATGGACACTACGAGTTCATAATACTTCCTTTTGGCCTTACTAATGCACCTGTAGCCTTCATGAACCTAATGAATAGTGTGTTCAAAGATTACCTAGATGATTTTGTCATAGTCTTTATTGATGACATTCTTATTTACTCCAAAAGTGAGGAAGAACATGAATGACATTTGAGGTTAGTCCTGAAACATTTAAGGAAACACCGTCTTTTTTGAAAATTGTCTAAATGTTCCTTCTATCAGAAGAAAGTACAGTACTTGGGACATATCATTTCAATAAAAGGTATATTTGTTGATCCAACTAAAATTGAAGCTATTCTAGAATGGCCAACCCCCACAAATGTTCAAGAGGTCCATAGTTTTATGGGTCTGGCAGGATATTATAGGAGGTTTTTTGAAAGGTTCTCAAAGATAGCAAACCCTATCTCTACATTACAGAAAAAGGGAAAGAAATTTGAATGGACATGGAAATATGAAGAAGCCTTCCAAATCTTGAAACATAAACTCACTATCGCTCTAATTATCACTATACCTGATCCAAATGGGAGTTTCTCAGTTATAACATATGCATTAGGGGATGGTTTAGGTGGGGTCCTTATGAAAAATGTCTTAGTTGTAGCCTATGAATCTAGAAAGTTAAAGACCTATGAAGTTAATTACACTCCTCATGATCTAGAATTGGCTGTAATAGTGCATACTCTAGAAATGTGGAGTCACTATTTAATTGGGAAACCATTTGAGTTAAAAACTACACTTAGGACTAAAGTACATCTTCACTCAACCCAATTTAAATGCACATCAGAGAAGATGGCTTGAATTTCTCAGTGAATATGACTTTGATATTAACTATATCAAAGGAAAGGAAAATAGGGTAGCAAATGTTCCAAGTAAGAGGAAGCATATTATGGCAATTGCAGTTTTCTACTCCACTTTTAGGTGGTAAGTGTTAGAACAACTCTAGGATGATGAGTTCTATAATAAGGTTAAAGCAACTCTAGAAAAGGAACCTTCTAATCAACAGTTTGAGAACTACAAGCTTGAACAAGATGGGATACTCAGATTTGAAACAAAATGTATATTCCAAATCATGGTGATTTAAGATCAAAATTACTTGAGGAAGCTCATAATGCCCCATATTTAGGCCATCTTGGGGTAATAAAACTTTTAGTTGATCTAAAACCCCTATACTTTTGGCCTGGTATGAAAAGAGAAGTAACAAAATATGTAGCTAGATGTTTGGAATGCTAGTGGGTTAAGGCAGAACATATTCATCCAGTAGGAAATTTATACCCACATGATATACCAGAAAAAATGGCAGTAATCAGTATGGATTTTATACAAGGGTTACCTATGTCTAAATCTAAACACGATGTCATTCTAGTGGTAATTGATAAATTAACAAAGGTAGCCCACTTCATACATGGAAATCTATCAGATGGATCATTAACTTTAGCCAAAAGATTTGTACAAGAAATCTTCAGACTTCATGGAATGCCAGAAACCATTATTTCTAACAGGTATGTAAGAATGACAAAAAGGTTTTGGAAAACCTTGCATGCTACTTTGGGTACCCAACTTAATTTCAGCTTAGCATAACATCCTCAAATAGATGATCAAACTGAGCGGGTCAATCCAATTGTTGAAGATTTGCTCTACATGTACTGTATGGACCATAGAGAAAATGGGAAGAATATCTTCAATTAGTTGAATTTACTTACAATAACTCACACCAATTTTCCTTAGGAATGGCTCTATTTGAAGCTCTTTACGATAGGAAATGCTAAACCCCTATCAGTCAAGATAAAGTAGAAGATAGAGTAGTAATTGGCCTTGAAATGATCAAGGAAATGGAGTAGCAAATGAAACTAATTAGGAAATTATTGAAGGAGGCTTCTGACAAACAGAAAAGCTATGCGGATAAAAATAGAAGTTTCTATGAATTTGCAGTAGGAGACAAAGTATTTCTTAGAGTTAAACTGCATAAAAGTTTAATATCCTTTGGCAAATCCACCAAGTTGGCCCCTAGATATGTGGGACCCTTTGACATTCTAGATATGATAAACCTTGTGGCTTATAAATTGGCCTTACCACCATCTCTCTCTCGATTGTATGATGTCTTTCATGTTTCTTTGTTAAAACCATATCACCCTAACACCACTCACATTTTGGATTAGCATGCTTTGCAGGTTTAGGAGTTAGGATCTGGGAGTGGTGCAGGTAAAGCCCCTGCAAATCCTAGAGTAGCGCAAGATTAGATTATGCAACATAGAAGTAGCCCGATGCAAGGTGCAATGGGATCCATTTTCTGTAGACAGTGCTACTTGGGAGGACACTGTAGAAATGCAACGACTCTTTCCAGATATTTTCTAAATTTTTGTTATATACACCTTGGATATCATCAGGGCAATGCCAATTTTAGAGGGGAGGGATGTCATAGCCCATTTTGTTCATGATATAGTATTATTGGATACAGATAGTTTTCTTTTGTTCATGATACAATATTATTGGATACAAATAGTTTTCTTTTTGTTATATGACACAATATTATGGATACAGACTTGTATATATAGTTACATATGATGCATAACAGTACTATTAGCCCAAAATATGTATAGAGATGTTTGTTCATTTAGATCAGAGATATATGATAATCTAGCCATCATAGTGATTATGTTTTATTCATTATGATTATCAGTAGAATTGATTTTATACCATGTTATGAGCATATCTAAATATTATTTTATATATGGAAATTATTCATAATGAACTAACCACAACATGGTGTTTGAGTGCGACAAGAACTTTTACTTCTAATGAATGGGAGAGTATCATAGAAGAGAGGAATCTAGATTCCACTCAAGGTCGCCTACATGACCTTTGCACACACACATTAATCATCTTCACAATTTCATTTAGGGTGGGATAGTGGTTAGTTGTGTCTCAAATTGTTTTTTTTTTTTTTTTTGTTTCAGTGCTCTGTTAATAACTCCATAATATATATGTATGTATGTATGTATGTATGTGAACACAAATAAGACATATACGTATACATGCACTTAAGTAAACTAATTATGAGTATATGGTGCATGTATTTACACACACACACACACACACACACACACACACACACACACACACACATGCACACATATACTGTAATTATTAATACTTAAGTACATATATAGCATATATACATATGTGCACTATACATGGAATAATGAATAATGTTTAAATAAAATAAATACCACTGTCAAATTTAATTTAAGTAATTAAATAAAACTTTCAAGTAAATAGAGGATGGAGAAACACTCTCTGTAAATAAAATTGAAATAATGTTTTTCTTGACCAGAAGAAATATATATATATATAATTGTTATCATGCTGCCTGATGGAAATAATTTGGCAAAATATTTTTATTACCTCAAGTATTGTTTTATTTTCTTAATAAAATAAAGAGAGTTTTCAAATGATAATATTTCATTGGCACGAAAGAAATAAATAATATTTATCCTTTTGCCTGCCAACATCTATTGGAAAAGAGATAGATGGCAACCAAACTTCATGAAGTATTAAGTGGAGGACTTAGAAATTTTTAATAGGGTTAACTTGGCAAATTCTTATCATGAAATAAGATACCTAGAAAGAGTGGGGACAAGTATATAAAAAGAGAAATTAGAATGCGTTAGGGGGAGGAAAAGGAAGGAGAACATGAAGAAAAGAGAAAGCAGGAAGGAGGTCAAGGCAAAGACAAAACAAATATTGTTTTTGGTGGTAATAAGGTATGAAATTCTAGATTTATCTCACACTGCTGGTTATGAATATAATAGAAAATCATTCCTATAATTGATTTTAATGTGTTGTGCAAATAAAATTTTGCCTCAAATTAGTTTTCTTTCCAAAATCTGAAGCAAAACCACTCAATAACAATGCTATAATTTTTTCTCCATTTAAGGCAAGTTGAGACAAATTTGATTTTTATTTACCAGCTGGGAAACCTATGTAAAATCAAATAAACATGAAATTTAGCCTAATTTCCAACAAAGCTATAACTGTAAAATTATACATATAGTGGCTAGGATTTAGCAATGCATATTTAATCAATAAATCTCTTACCATATTGAGCAACTAAAAAATAGACAAGGAATGCTACAACAGAGATATGCTGAAAGTAAAAAAAAATAAAATCCTAGAACTGCTGAAAACTAGGGCATATTTCCTTTAAAAGAGAGAAATTTGTGAAGGTTTCCCATGAGCGCACTTCAATGGAGATGCCTCCATTAGACGCGCCTAAGTCTGCAAAATATAAATTAATTCAAGAAAACTTGTTCCTTGATATAAATTATGATGATAGAAAGGATATCCAACTGCTGTAGTTTTATTTAGAAATTTATGTTTGCATATAGCTGAAACAAAAAGAAGATTGCTATACTTTTAAATTATCATATAGCCATTAATAAATACTTATTTTATTAGATGTTCAAATTCAATATTTAGGTAAGAAAATGAGAAAGAATATTAAGCTAGGCAAAATGCTTTATTACTTAAATGCATTATTTAGAGGAAAACAAATATTATTTACTTGGGTAAATATTATTTAATTAAAAAGTAATATGTACAAGGTAACAAGTAATTACTTAAATGCAATTAATAAGGTAAATATTATTTACTTAAATGCAATATGTAGAGGGTAACAAGTAATTACTTTAATGCATTATGAAAGAGTAAATATTATTTACTTCAATGCATTAAACAAAGTAAATGTCAAATGAGTAAAGGGATAAATTTTATATATAATATTATTTTATTAAAAATAAGTAACGAGATTTCAATTTTAACAGAAGAATATACTTGGTCCAAAATAATACCAAAGAATATACCTGGTCCAAAATAACCTAATTTTTTTAAAGGTTAAATATCTCTAGCCAACATACATGACTGTTATGGTAGATTCCAAGCGGAAAGTTTTCTGAAGGATTGGAATCATGAATACCATCTGAATTTATAGGTTCTTTCTATATGTTTGCCAGGGCAATGGGTAGAATTGCATGGTTAAATTCATAGTCATGTATGGCGACCTTGAGGAATCTAGTTTCCTCGAGATGGGTTGGGCTACTTGTGTGGGTAGCACGGGGAAGGATGACTTCGTGGTAGGGTGGATGTCACATCTATGATGCTCTCTCATCTTCAGGTGTACGAAGAAGGAGCTAGAGTGAGGAATCCATTGAGATACTGCAGTGATGCATGAGTATCTAGTGATGTAAGGGCAATCTTGCATCACAAAGAAAAAAGATGTTTCCATTTCTTTTCAAAATTAGTATTTCTGGTTCCATAATCACTTGAATAATGATGTAGAACCTTCAGTTTTTCCAAATTGCTACTTTTGGAAAGTTTGCATTGGGCAGGGATTGAAGTGAAATTTTACAAGAAGCTTCATAAATGAAAAATAAGACCTTTGGCAAAGGAATCACGCAAATATCATTTGTGAGCTGAAAGATATTAAAGTTTCTATTTCTTGAAAGATGTCTAAAAATTATTCAAATTCAGGTTTGAGGCACTAAATGGTCCCGTACGGGCCTAAAAATGGCTAGAACTAGAAGATCGAGTTCTTAACGCGTAGAGCACTCCACAAGCTTTCTAGCGCTTCAAACGGTTTGTCACTCAGACACCTGGATCAAAAGTTATGGCTCCCAGAAGTTGACCTATTTTTGGAGGTAGATGCAAAATTTGAAATTTGGCTTTTGGCTGCCAAAAGTGGCTATTTATGACCATTTTAGGGAACCCTTGGGGGTAGTAGAGATAAAGGAAAAAGTGTAGCATCAGGATTAGGTGGGAAAATAAAAACCCTAGCTGATTTGGGGCTACAGAAGATAGAAGATTCTAGAGTCTTGAGATTGGGAAGATGTAATGTGTTGCAACTTGTGGAGGTTTCATCTTTTGATTGTATTTGAGCTTCTGTAATGTAATGAGTTGTCCAAATCAATAAAGAACATTCTATTTTCTGTGTGCAATTTCTGTTGTGTGTTTTGTCATTTAACCCCTTCATCAAGTGGTATTAGAACAAGGGTTCCTGAGTGTGTAGATAGATTGCCGACCATGAGTAGTTTGCACCAGGACCTGAGGTTGTGGGTTTGCTCTAGAGATCAAATTTCCTCCACAAAGAAATCATGTTGGGAAAAATTCTTTGACAGAAGAGGGTTTTAGAGCCTTGCAAAGGCAAATCGATGCATTGCAAGATGAGCTACAAAGAGGGTTTGAGCCAAGAACAAGAGATGAAAGCGAAGATGAAGTTGAAGAAGGGATATCTGAGGAAGAACAAGAAGTTGCAGGAGATCCTCCAGAAGTTAGGTTGTTGACGGCCATTTCGAAGATTAGAAAGAGGCCCAGGATTGAAGTTTCTACCTATTCTAGAGATTTGAATCTAGAACAACTTATTTATTGGATCAATGACATGGAGGAATATTTCGAGTATGAAGACATGGAGGACCTAGATCGGGTCAAGTTTACAAAAACAAAGTTGAAGGGGCATGCCAGTATTTAGTGGAAGGAGGCCCAGTTAGAGACAAATAGGAGAGGAAAGGGAAAGATTACCAGATGGTGGAGAAATTGAAGAAGCAGTTCATTCCTGTGGACTATGAGATGGAGTTGCTGAAGAAGCTACAAGGATTGAAGCAAGGTAACAAGTTTGTCAAGGAGTATACAAAAGAGTTTTATAAGATTACTATCAGGATAGGTCATGCAGAGGCCAATAAGGAGAAGGTAGCCCATTACATTAATGGGTTTAGGCCAAGTATTCAAGAGGAGTTAAGCCTGGTCAGAATGACAACCATAGAAGATGCGTACCAGTTTTCCCTTAAGGTGGAAGAGAAGTTGAATAAAAGATTTGAAAGCAAGCAAAGGAGACATTCACATGAAGGAGATGAGGTCAAATCTGATTCAAAAGTAGGAGATCACATTATGAGTGATGATGAACAGGAGTATGAGGTTGATGTTGAAGAAGAAATCATGTGTGCCCTAGGTGAGATCAAGAAATTCAAAAAGGAGAGCCAGAGATTAGAGTTGGAGCTTCAACAAGAAAATGACTCTAAGGACAAAGTTGTTTTAGACCTTGAAGAGGCTAGAAATATGATTATAAATTTAAGGAGCCAAGTAGATGAATCAGACAAATTGATTATTAGTTTGAAGACAGAGGTTGAGGAAGCTAAGAGGATAGCTGATGTAACAAAGTCTAATTTGGAAGCTAAAATAGTTGAATGCCAAAAGCTTGAAGGAGAAGTGGTCTCTTTAAGAAAAGATCTTGAGGATATTAAGAATCAGTTGTAAAAGAATCTAAAATTTGAAGAGAGCACAAGCAAGTTACATGAAATGTTTAGAAAAAAAAAACACTATAAAGACACAATAGGATTAGGATATGAACAAGGGTAGTCTTCTAAAGTTAGAGAGACTCCTAAAAAGAAGATAGACTTGAGTTATCATGTTGCTGCTCCTGAAGATCAAAGAGGAAGGACAATCAAGTCTACAATATCTCTATCTACTAGGCATTCAATGAGGTACAATTATTCTCACATGTCATGTTTATGGCCATAGAGCAAGAGATTGTGCAAGAAATTATAGGATGTTTGAGAGACATGATCATATCAGGAATGTCAATAAGAGTTTTTATAGCATGCCTAGAATAAATTATCCTTTCTTTGGTCTAGACAACAACATCATATGTTATAAGTGCAAATCTCTTGGGCATAGAGCATATTCTTGTAAAAATGGATTTATGGAACCACCTAGATATGACAAGAAGACAAATACTTTGAACAAAAGGAAGTTGTAGGAAACAAGGAGCAAGTGGAGAAGGAAACATCCCAAGAAGACGAGCATTCAGAAGGTTTTGAAAAAAAAGAAAAATTAGGATGAGGATGAGTCTAAGCTTGTGCATACTGCACAAGAAACATCTATGAGGGCATCACGAGGAGCATTGAGTCAGGGGGAGTTGTGTAAGGTCTTATCATTTATCCCCCTGAAAAATACAAAGAGGTCTTGAGTTATCTATCCTAGCTTCTATATAATATTTTAGTATGTGTTTGACATGTTTCATGCCAAAAAGAGAATGATGTTTCATGATCTGTCAGTGTGTGTTTTGATGCAGTAATGATCAAAGTAATTATTATTGACTGAGAAGTGAAATCCTTGCTTGCATTTGATATGATATCAAAGTTAGAGTTAGTTGAAAAGATAATGCTTTGACAAATAGTGAAGTAGTTTTCCTTGAATGTCTTGATATGTTAACAATGGCCATAAGGGTCTTCAAGTGTTTTATCTTAGTTTGGCAAGGGTTATAGTAATCAAGCTAGACAATCTTGGTCAAACAACAAATTACAGAGTTTTTGCAAACCTTCTTGAATAATTACAAGGGCATAGTTGTCAAATGTGTAGTAGCAAGTGCCTTGATAAGATAATGGAGTTGTAGGGTCTAAGGAGTTTGTTGGCCCTATCTCAAAAGTTGTCATTGATGTCAAGCTTTGCAGTGTTGTTGCAAATTATTGATAGTTGCAGACTTCTATTCCTCTATTGGTGTGTGGTGTGGAGTAACATCATGTTGGAGTAGAGCAGGTATGATAGCATCATGATTGCAAGCCTTTATTGATGATCCTATAGAGTGTATAGAGTGTAAACTTTAAAAGACTTCAAATCAAGGTTCAAGGTAGAGAATATGGTTTCTATTTTAGGGATATTGGTAATTATCAAGATGACAACCATGCATAGTCTTATGAGGCCTCTGCTAGGGTTCGGTAGAGCTTGTTAAGGAGGTCTACTATAGGACAATCATTACATAGATAGGAACAAGTGTTGATGCTCTTGTTTTCTTCAATGTTTTGAGGTACACCATGTGATTGAAGCTTCTGGTGTTCAGTTGCCATATTGTCGTAAAGTTGTCATGCTCAATTGAGGTATGTTTGTAGTGGCAGAAGTTGTTTTACATGATGCTACAGTGTTAGGTTCGTTCAAGAGAGTCTAGTTCACTTTTCATAATGAACAAGTTGATTATGATGTTAGATAGATAATGTTATTGTCTTAAATTACTTAGGAATGTGTTAATACTTCATTAGGATTTTGTTGAAAGAGGAAGATTTTATGTGCAGGCCTTTATGTGTCAGAATAGCAGACTTATGTTGCAAAGTATTTTATGTGTTAGAGACAATAGTTCTTGTTGAAGGAATGATTGATTTTATCTATTGGTAACATCGTTTTCTTCTCACTAATAGCAAGTGTATCTATGTTTCATCAAATGCATCTTATGTCAAGTGACAGTGATAGAAAGTGGTGTGTTGATTGGTTACACTGGTGCCTCAATGAAAAGTGTTCAAGTTCCTTATTAACAAGAGGAGAACTCTTTATGTTTATTGACACTTGGAGATCCTTATTTTGTAGTCTTCATGCAGTCAGTCTTAGTTGATGTTGTTGATGGCAGACCATATTTGATGATGGTTGCACTTGATCACCTTTGTTTCCATACATTACTAGAATGATAAGTATTAGTAGTTTTGTTTACAAAATTGACAATGGAGTACTCTTACAGTTTATAGTCCTTTGCTTGCAACAGACCTACAGTCTTGTGTTTTTGTAGCAACCTTGGTGACATAGTGTATTTTGTTGTTAGCAAAGTCCTTGTTTTTCATGAAGATATATATATATATATATATATATATATATATATATTCCTTTTGGAAATGATATACTTATGGTAGAGTTGAAGGAAGCTTTAGCTTGTTGGTTGGTCTAGTTTGTTACCTGGTCTCAAAGAATAGTAATGAAAATGGGTGCATTACTGTTCAAAATTGGTTTGCATATGCAATAACACTAGTGATTCCATTGTCATTCCATTGATCTTGTTAGTTTGAAGAGGCTCTAGAGTATTGGATCTAAGTATTCAATTGATTTGGGATAATGACATATTGGCTATGTCTATTAGCATCAGTAGCAACATAGATAACTTTCTCTATGGTAAGCATGGTAATCAGTTATGACTTTACAAAGTGCAAGGGCCGACAATAATTTGTTAGGAATAATAGGAATCTCATGAGGAGCTTTTGGTTCATGAAGTCATCCATAGCAAAGTGTAGTAATATTTGATGTCTTTATGATGCAATGATCCCTGTAGATGATTGGTGTAGATATGACAAGGGGGAGCTTCATGTAAACAAGAGGTTGTGCTTGTAGAGAAAGTGGTCATCTTAGAGTTCAGTGATGGTGATGTTCATCATATCATACAATAGGATAGTTGTGGTTCATGTGTCTTCATGTTTTTCATGGTTTAGGTGATTAGTTGTGGCCCATCTTCCCATATCTTTGTGGTGAACTTGATTTAGAAATGGTAGTGGTTTAGACTTCATTACTAAAACTATGTTCAGTTATCATTTCTATGCTGCTCATACAGTCATGTTGTTCATAACAGTTATTCAATTAAAACAATCATTTAGTTATAGTTTCAATGACAATATTCTCCTTTCACATTTCAGTACTTTTACTTATTTGACAATCTCTTTTGACCCTCATAACATTGACAGTTTGGAGCATTACAAGATAATCCTTATACAATTTTGATGCCTGTGATATAGTATATTGTTCCTTGACAATGAAGTTTGAAGTTGTGATAGTGATATTTGTAAGAAAATAGATTATGTTTATGGTGTTTATAAATTGATGCCTTAGCCCAGGGGGAGTTGATGAAGATAGGGGGTATGTTGTCCTTTGTCATTTGATGTCAAAGGGGGAGTAATAAGGTACGATAATAAGGTTTATAGGAATGTTGACATCAATGCCAAAGGGGGAGATTGTAGAAGCATTGACATTGTTTGTCATTGATCTCAAAGATGAAGTTCTCCTCAAGAGCAAATCATACTTCATGCTATGGTGGTCTCATTTGATATTGGATGCATGGGTTGGTAGTGTTTCAAGAGCAGAGGTGCGGTGATTGATCATGACAATGTTACATGTTATAGGTTCAAGCTCAGGATGATCAAAATGCAAGTCTTCATAACTACATAATATGTCTTCAAGAGCACAAGAGCACAATGTGTCTACTTATGTCTTTCTGGTGATTTGTTGATATAGGTTGATCACAAGGTCTACATGGTATTGTATGATATTAAGTGTTATGTTGATTAGAATGGATGCTTTCATGATCATGATCTTCAAGGAGTTCACACATGCATGTTCAAGACATATCATTATCTTTGGTGCTTCAAGTATTCATGGTTTGGTGTGCTTCACATGGTGATTTATCTAAGGATCTCAGTCACATGATGTGATCTTAGTCTTGTGCCTTCTCAGGATGTCTTCCGGATAGGAGCAACAAGATGTTCAAAGGTGGTCAAAGATGAGGTATTGTTGAGTTTGATTATCATGTCATGTCTGTCAGGATGGTGTCATGTCATCACAAGCAATCATTATCTCATGTTGCTTCATGGTGTTGATATACTCAGGAGTTGAGTTGAATTCATTAATGTTTGCTCTGGTGATGTCAAAACTCAGAGGATGGTGTTAAGATAAGGTTGGACATAAATGAAGGTTACTTGTTTGGTGTTGTTTCAAGTTGATATCTTCATAGGTTTTTCATATATGAGATATTAGATCATGGTGCTTTTCAAGAAATCCTTGCATAGAACTTCATCATAGGACTGCATCATTACATAAAGGATTTCATGAAGTATCAGGACATCAAGATTGTAATTATGGCAGGGTCAACAAATATAGGACTTGTTCACATAGTATTGAAATAGATATGCATTGCTTCATGCATGACATCAAGAGCATCTTGTATAATGAATGGTTCACTAAGTCAAAAAGTTAGAAGAATTGTTGCAAAAAATATCCTACTCTACAATAGAAGTGACATTGACAAAATTCACATTATGTTGAGATCTAGGAACTTCAAAACCTAAACAAATATCTCATTTGTTTTAGGTCTTAAACCCTAAGTTAAAGTTTCTAATGCATATCATATTAATCCTAAGGCAATTGTCGCATCATTATTTCTAGTTTTCATTGACCTACTCAACCAGTCTCAACATAACTTAAGTTATGTTTAAAGGGTTTGACCTCATCAGGTGACTGACCCTGACATCCTTGGGGGACCGGTGCTCAAAAGTTATTATAAAGACTTGAGCATGAAAGGTAGATCCGATGGTTGCTTTTTAAATGCTTTTTGAAGCTCAATGGTCACTCTTTGTCATTTAAAATTGACATGCAGATTGTTATAAAAGGGAGAGATTAGTTATTTGAAGGTTTTTTTATGACACGAAGGGCCAATGAATTTCTGCATGAGATTTGTATGATGGTTTTATGAATTTTGTTCATTATTTTGAGATGGAAAAGGGAATATCTACATGCTAGTATAAGGTTATCATGTTGTGTGCAAGAATTAAAGTTTGAAAACCATTCAAAGTTGTTCTTGAAGATCAATAGTTTGAAGCCCAGCAGTTTGATCATGCAAATGAATTGTTTCTTGTAGAGATTGACATTTGTTTTAGTGACTAAAATCAAGGGTGAATAGTTTGTAAATGAAGAAGATTTTGTTGACGTGAAAAACTAAAAGAGTAATAAGGTTTTTGTACAAAAGAGAATCAGGGTAACCCCCTAAATTGCTTCAATTTGTTTCCAAGGTGATTGTATTAGCCAATGAGGCTTCTTTTTTCCAGTGAGATAATTGCATAGAAGTGCCAGTGAGGCAGTGATATAAGTCAGTGAGACTTAAAATGGTGCAGGAGCACCCGTACATGATCAGGATATAGGTTAATTGTCCACATGATGACAGGGCATTAGTCTATTTTTAGTATGTTTGACTTCATCATGTAATAAGGTCCATTGGACCGATGCTATGTATTAGATCAGCCTAGGAGTATGTGTAGGCAGTTACAGATCGTGATCAGGTAGTCTGAGCTGTCCTTCTCCCAGCCGCTTGGAAGCTCCCAGCCGCTGGGAAGTGAGTTGGTAGTACTCGAAGGATTTTGCTATATATACCTTCGATCTGTTAGGGTTTAAGATATTGACAGATGTTATGTTAGTTGCGTTATGTATTGGTGTTGTGATTGAGTTGAGATTCAGGAGAACAGTTCAGACATTGTGAGACTGTATTCAGAATTCTTGAATTTCATTTGAATAAGATCTCATCATTTGCATTATCTGAGTTTATCAGCTGTATCTGTTTTGATTTCCCTTCTGTTTGCAAGTTGATGGACACTTTCAACCCTTCCACCGGTTGATCCTGTAAATCGGTGGAATGGTCCTGTATTATAGCTTAGTTTGCATTTGTGTTTTCTGTTTATGCATTGCATCGTTCAAGAGATCAGTTAGGAGCATGCTGTGAATCAGCCTAGCATCCTCATGTGCTAGGTCTAGAAGGATAAGCTGTTAAATTTTGGTTTGAAGGTGATCCGGCCCGATCATCTTATTGCCTTTGTGAAATCGTATGGTTCTGAGTGTTTACATGCAGCGGACGGATATACAGGAGTCTACATGTGCGTTTCCAGCCGGATCGAGTTGCATCGTCATCTGCGAATACACCGCCATCAGGATCGGGTCGTGAAGCTGATGAAGTTTGCATGTTGCAAGTGCATCAGGATGTTTTAAGTCGAATATATACTCAGCGTATATATCGCCGTCAGGATCATCCCTCGGGAGTGCCCATCATCCGCGTATCGCTAGCATATGCGGGAGTGAAAGTTTGTTTTTTTTGACTAAGTGTTGAAGAGGTCATCAGGATATTGAGTGACGTCATCGTCATCAGGATATGACGTCATCGTCATCAGGATATTGAGATATCCCCCGATGCAAGTTTATCCTGCTGTCGTTAAGTGCTTAGGTATCGGCGGAAGTCCTCGGCAGAAAGTTGTGCTAACATCATCAGGAGGTTTCGAGAGAACCGGATAAATCATATCATGATGCTGTTGCTTGTATCGTCGGCTATCGGGGTATCGAAGGGAAGGTGCTGAAGGTGATCATCATCAGGATCTTTGGAGCAACCGGATATTGGATATCCTGCTGACGAAGGGGGTGTTGCATATCATGATGATGCCGATGGAGCTTGGCGCCTGATGAACAGTGCAACAGTAGGATGTTTGCGCTAGTTGAACATCATGATGATGATGATAGGCGGAAAACGGAGGAAGTGAACAGTAGTCAGCAGGAGGATAATTGTGCTTGTCCGAAATATGATGATGATGCTGTTGGTGTTTGCAGGAAATATGATGATGATGCTGAGCCGATAGGGATTTTTATCATGCTGTGTGTATTATTGGCTCCTCCTTCCTGTTAGTTAGCTCCTGTTGCGTTTACCTCTACATCATAGTGGTATCAGAGCAAAGGTTAGGATCTTCTGGAAAAGAGAAGCAGGATGTCAGACAAAGAAGGAACATCTGAGGTTCCAGCAAGGATGACCAACGCTGAGTTGGCAGTTTTGGTGAAGAAACAGATTGCAGAAAGCAAGGCCGTGAAGGCTCAGAATCAGGAATTGAAAGATGAGATAGCAAAATTGAGGAGCAGAGTAGGTTCTGGTAAAGAAGAAGATAGGGAAGAAGAAGAGATCCCTAATTGGAGCGAGGAGGTCGTTCCTGCAGACCAGAGACCACTGTTGAATGCCCTCAAGGCCATGGAGAGGAGAACCATGGATGTGAAACTGGATTTGCCAGTGTTTACAGGCAAGATGGATCCTGATTCAGTAATGGAATGGATAGACTGTTTGAACAATTTCTTTGAAACAGAGGAGATACCAGAACAACAGAGAGTGAAGATAGCACAGTCAAAGATGAAAGAAGCTGCCTTGACATGGTGGAATTTTGTTCAAGATGATAGAGTACAGGAAGGAAAACGTAGAGTTGCCACATGCAAGAAGATGATGGCATTGGTAAAAGAAGCTTATGTCCCATTGGATTACAGTATCCAATTACACAAAAGGAAGCAAAACCTGAAGCAGAAGGAGCTAGATGTCAGCTCATATACGGAAGAATTCATGAAACTCTGTATGAAGACAAAGGTAAAAGAAAGTGAAGAAGAGAAGGTAGCCAGATACCTTAATGGATTGAGGTTTAACATTTAGGAAGATCTCAGTCTGCATAATCCAGATACAATCCAGAAAAGTTTTCAGTTGGCATTAAAAGTGGAAGAGAAGTTAAAGAGAAAACAAGAACAAAACAATAGAGGAAGAGGAAGACAACAAAGAGGTGGAAGAGGTCCTTTTAGAGGCAGAGGACATGGACAGGGATATCAAGGAGAATCCAGTCATGACAACAGTAAGGGAAACAATAGTCAGAACCAGAGAGAGAATTTTAGTCAGCAAGGAAACTTCAGAGGTAGAAGACCTTTCAGAGGAAGATCCCAGGGCAGAGGATCCATCAGATGTTATAACTGTAACAAAGAAGGCCATATAGCCAGCAGATGTCCAGAAAAGGCCACAAGCTCAGCAGGAGAAAGGAGAACAAATCTGGTCCAAGAACCTGATAATCAAAGTAGGACAAGCTCTAATGATTTTCAGAGTATGAATGCTCCTGATAATTATGCATACCCAGAAAGTGGAGAGTCTCTGATGATGAGAAGAACAGTGACTACCATGAAGGTACCTGACAAAGAATCCCCTCAGAGAAAGTCTCTTTTCAGAACTATTTGCAAAGCAGGAGGTAAGGCATGTAAAGTTTTGATTGATTCTGGTTCTACTGAGAATTTTGTGTCTGAACACATGGTGACAAAGCTTAAGCTTAGGAGATTGCCTCACCCATCCCCATATAAAGTCTCATGGCTTACACAAGGTCAGCAGACAATTGTAGAAGAGCAGGCTTGGGTAGAATTTCAGATTGGTGGATATAAGGATAAGTTGCTGTTTGATATTACCAAGATGGATGCTTGCAATCTTTTATTTGGTAGACCATGGCAGTATGATTTGAAGGCACAACATGATGGTGTTAGGAATACCTATAAAATCACTAAAGATGGTAAGGAAATACATTTATTCCCATTGGCAGAGAAAGAGGAGAAATCTAAAGGAAAAGAGGTGAAGGTCATGCTGATGGAAGGCAAACAGTTCATGAAAGAAGTAGCAGCAGAAGGTGCAGTTGCATATGCCCTAATCCCATGTATGAGTGTGAATAAAGAACAGCAGCAAGAAGTCAAGAAAGAGAAGAAGCCAAGGTTCATAGACCCAGCTGTCCAAGGGCTATTGGATAAGTACAAAGGTGTCATTTCAGAGGGAATGCCAAGATCCCTACCACCTGTCAGAGATATCAGTCATTGCATAGACTTAATTCCAGGGTCAACACTTCCAAACAAAGCAGCCTATAAGCTTACTCCAGAACAGAATGCAGAAGTAGCCAGACAGATTGAAGAATTGTTGGATTCAGGTCTGATTGGGAAGAGTCTAAGTCCATGTGCAGTACCAGCTGTACTAGCACCAAAGAAGGAAGGTACTTGGAGGCTTTGCACTGATTCCAGAGCTATTAACAAGATCACAATCAGGTATAGGTTTCCAATCCCTAGGATAGAGGATTTACTTGATTGTTTAGGAAGTGCTAAGTACTTTACAAAAATAGATTTGAAGAGTGGATATCATCAGATCAGGATTAGACCAGGGGACGAATGGAAAACAGCATTCAAAACAAATGAAGGGTTATATGAATGGAAGGTTATGCCTTTTGGTTTATCTAATGCACCTAGTACTTTCATGAGATTGATGAATGAGGTTTTGAAAGAATTCATTGGTAAGTTTGTCATAGTATATCTAGATGAAATTCTGATTTTCAGTAACACAAAAGAAGAACATCTCAGGCATATAGATTTGGTTCTTAAGAGGTTACATGAAGAGCAGCTGATGATAAATTTAGACAAGTGCTTGTTTATGCAAAAGGAGATCACATATTTAGGTTTTGTCATTTCACAAGGAAAGTTACAGATGGATAAGGAAAAGGTAAGTGCCATATTGTCTTGGCCAACTCCACAGACTATGAATGATGTCAGAAGTTTCCATGGGTTAGCAACCTTCTACAGGAAGTTTATCAGAGGATTTAGTCATATTTGTGCACCCATGCTGGATACCATCAAAGGAGGACAGAAGTGCAGATTTGTTTGGACTCAAGGAGCAGATGATTCCTTTGAGACACTGAAGAAGAAGGTGGCACAGCAGCCAGTCCTTGCACTTCCAGATTTTAACAAAATCTTTCAGGTAGAATGTGATGCCAGTCACATGGCCATTGGAGCAGTACTCAGCCAAGAAGGTAGACCTGTTGCATTTTTCAGTGAAAAGCTCAATGATGCTAAGAAGAGGTATTCATCATATGATCTGGAAATGTATGCTTTAGTTCAGTCACTCAAGAAATGGAGGCATTACTTGATGCCAAAGGAATTCATAGTATTCACAGATAACCAGGCTCTGAGTTTCATAAACAGCCAGGAAACGCTGAACCACAGACATATGAAATGGGTAGAAACCTTACAGGCTTTCACTTTTACATTGAAGCATAAGAAAGGGGTCAAAAATAAAGTTGCAGATGCTTTGAGCAGAAGAGTTCTAACAGTCAATCAGATTCAGCTAGAGAGTGTTGGCATTGATTCACTCAAGACCATGTATGAGTCTGATGAAGATTTTGGAGAAATATATCAGGTATGTACTTCTTTTGGGGAGAAATATCATGCTGAGTTCTCTGAATTTTTGATTCAGGATGGTTTGCTGTTCAAGGGTGGACAGTTGTGTATCCCAAGGTGTTCTATGAGATTAAATATAATCAAGGAGAAACATTATGGAGCTATGGCAGGTCATTTTGGTCTAGACAAGACCCTTGATCTGGTCAGAAGGCATTACTTTTGGCCTAAGCTGCAGTCAGATGTCAGAAAATTTGTGGAGACATGTGTGATATGTCAGAAAGCTAAAGGCAGGTCAACCAATGCAGGTTTATATCAGCCCTTACCCATTCCTTCCAGACCATGGGAAAGCATCAGTATGGATTTTGTCTTGGGTTTACCAAGGACAAGGAAAGGCTTTGACAGTGTTTTTGTTGTAGTGGATAGATTCAGTAAAATGGCACATTTCTTGCCATGCAAAACCACTGCTGATGCTTCATACATTGCAGATTTATTCTTCAAGGAGATTGTCAGAATCCATGGATTGCCATTGAGTATAGTGTCAGACAGGGATGTGAAGTTTATTGGTCACTTCTGGAGAACTCTTTGGAGGAAACTGGGAACCAATTTGTCTTTTTCCTCTGCATATCATCCTCAAACAGATGGACAGACTGAAGTAGTGAACCGTTCCTTAGGGAATTTGCTCAGATGCTTGACAAAACAGCATGGAGAGAAGTGGGACACTATTCTGTCTCAAGCTGAGTTTTCATATAATGATACTGTCAATAGGAGCACAGGAAAATCACCTTTTCAGATTGTTTATGGAATGCATCCCAGAGGAATTTTGGAGTTGAGAGATCTACCTACCGTAGACCCTGTCAGTGCAGAAGGAGAAGCTTTTGCAGAAGCTATAAAAGAGGTTCATGATCAGGTCAGGACCCAACTGCAGCAAACTACCTTGAAATATAAAGAATATGCTGATAAAAAGAAGAAGGATGTCCAGTTTGATGTTGGAGATTTGGTTTGGGTTCACTTGAAGAAAGACAGACTTCCTAAGGGAAAGTATACTAAGCTCATGCAAAGGAAAGTTGGACCATGTCAGATTTTGCACAAACATGGACAGAATGCTTCTGAGATCCAACTCCCTCCTGATCTTGGTTTGTCTCCCATATTCAATGTATGTGATTTAACTCCCTACAAGGCTAATCCAGATGCAGATCAAGATCTCCTACAAGATACAGTTGCTGATGACATTCCCAAGCATGATCCTCCACAATTGCAGAAGGTTTTGGACACCAGAGTGGTCAAACAGACCAGGAACAAAAAGTACTTGGAGTACCTCGTCTCTTGGAAGGGACAGCCGAACTCTGAAGCAGTATGGATGATTGAAGATCAGATCCAGCAACATGGTGCAGACCTTGATACTCTCATCTCAAGTGGACTTGAGATTTCTTCTTCTGGGGAGTATGGTGCAGGAGCACCCGTACATGATCAGGATATAGGTTAATTGTCCACATGATGACAAGGCATTAGTCTATTTTTAGTATGTTTGACTTCATCATGTAATAAGGTCCATTGGACCGATGCTATGTATTAGATCAGCCTAGGAGTATGTGTAGGCAGTTACAGATCGTGATCAGGTAGTCTGAGTTGTCCTTCTCCCAGCCGCTTGGAAGCTCCCAGCCGCTGGGAAGTGAGTTGGTAGTACTCGAAGGATTTTGCTATATATACCTTCGATCTGTTAGGGTTTAAGATATTGACAGATGTTATGTTAGTTGCGTTATGTATTGGTGTTGTGATTGAGTTGAGATTCAGGAGAACAGTTCAGACATTGTGAGACTGTATTCAGAATTCTTGAATTTCATTTGAATAAGATCTCATCATTTGCATTATCTGAGTTTATCAGCTGTATCTGTTTTGATTTCCCTTCTGTTTGCAAGTTGATGGACACTTTCAACCCTTCCACCGGTTGATCCTGTAAATCGGTGGAATGGTCCTGTATTATAGCTTAGTTTGCATTTGTGTTTTCTGTTTATGCATTGCATCGTTCAAGAGATCAGTTAGGAGCATGCTGTGAATCAGCCTAGCATCCTCATGTGCTAGGTCTAGAAGGATAAGCTGTTAAATTTTGGTTTGAAGGTGATCCGGCCCGATCATCTTATTGCCTTTGTGAAATCGTATGGTTCTGAGTGTTTACATGCATCGGACGGATATACAAGAGTCTGCATGTGCGTTTCCAGCCGGATCGAGTCGCATCGTCATCTGCAAATACACCGCCATCAGGATCGGGTCGTGAAGCTGATGAAGTTTGCATGTTGCAAGTGCATCAGGATGTTTTAAGTCGGATATATACTCAGCGTATATATCACCGTCAGGATCATCCCTCGGGAGTGCCCATCATCCGCGTATCGCTAGCAGATGCGGGAGTAAAAGTTCATTTTTTTTGACTAAGTGTTGAAGAGGTCATCAGGATATTGAGTGACATCATCGTCATCAGGATATGACGTCATCGTCATCAGGATATTGAGATATCCCCCGATGCAAGTTTATCCTGCTGTCGTTAAGTGCTTAGGTATCGGCGGAAGTCCTCGGCAGAAAGTTGTGCTAACATCATCAGGAGGTTTCGAGAGAACCGGATAAATCATATCATGATGCTGTTGCTTGTATCGTCGGCTATCGGGGTATCGAAGGGAAGGTGCTGAAGGTGATCATCATCAGGATCTTTGGAGCAACCGGATATTGGATATCCTGCTGACGAAGGGGGTGTTGCATATCATGATGATGCCGATGGAGCTTGGCGCCCGATGAATAGTGCAACAGTAGGATGTTTGCGCTAGTTGAACATCATGATGATGATGATAGGCGGAAAACGGAGGAAGTGAACAGTAGTCGGCAGGAGGATAATTGTGCTCGTCCGAAATATGATGATGATGCTGTTGGTGTTTGCAGGAAATATGATGATGATGCTGAGCCGATAGGGATTTTTATCATGCTATGTGTATTATTGGCTCCTCCTTCCTGTTAGTTAGCTCCCGTTGCGTTTACCTCTGCATCATAAAAGCCAGTGAGGCTTTGTAATTGGTGATTTTCATGATTAAGCTAGTGAGGCAGTTTAGAGTGGTTTTTCATCCCTATGAGGGTTTTCCACTCATGAAATATATTGTGTTATGGTCTCAATTGTTGTGTGATTCATTTTTGTTTCATGCTTGAACATTCAGTCTTATTTGTTGTTCAGTATTTGATTCCTTCCTTTGATAAAGCATATTGTCAAGTTTGATTCCTTCACTTTCTCTTTTGAAGTTTTGTAAGAAGTAAATAACTTGTTTTATCTCCAACACTGATTCACCCCTACCCCCTAAGTGTTGATTGTACTCCAACACGATGGGGCCACTAATACAACATTTGACTGACTAAAGGAGGCTATTATACCACTCTAGTTCTAGCTACTCCAAATCTCACCAAGAATTTTGTTGTGGAGTGTGATGCTTTAGAAAATGGTATAGGAGTAGATCTCATGCAAGAAGGTAGGCTCATGACTTTTGAAATTCATTAGTTGAAGGATAAGAACACATTCATACCTATTAATGAGAAGGAAATGCTAGTTATTCTTCATGTATTCAAACAATGGAGGCCATATTTGATGAGTAGACACTTTAAAGTAAAGATAGATCATGATAGCCTAAAATATTTCTTGGGTTAGTGGTTATCCTTTAAAGAAAAACAAAAGTCGGTCACTAAAATATTGATATATGACTTCGATATCATCTATAAGAAAAGGAAGAAGAATGTAGTGGTGGATGCACTATCCATAAATTATGATGAGGAGGTATTATTACATGCCATTTCAATATTATAGGTAGACTGGGTTGAAGAAGAGAGATAGAGTGGTAGAAATATGTTGCTACATGAAATTACATTCGACAATTGCAAATTAATTTGAGAAGCTTAGATAAGTTTTGTTGGAAGGGATATTTTATGGTATCAAGAGAGATTGTACCTATGCAAGTATTCCACCCTAAAATAAAAGATTTTATAGGAGCTTCATGGTTCACTAGTTGGGGTCATTTAGGATTTTTGAAGACATATCATTAAATCAAGCAGGATTTCTTTTTGGTAGGGATTAAAGGTGATGTTAAAAAATTTGTGGTAGAATGTTTGGTATGTCAAACAAATAAAGGTGAGATAATTAAAACTCCTAATCTTTTGCAACCTTTGGTTATTCCTAGCCAATGATAGGAAAAGGTCTCCATGGATTTCATCACAAGCCTTTGTAAGTTTGAAGGTAAGAGTGCCATCATGGTAGTAGTGGATAGGCTTACCAAATATGTCCATTTTGGTGCTCTATCCCATCCATTTGCAACAAGTATATAGTGTAAAAAACATTTATGAAAAATATACAAAAGTTACATGGTGCCTAAAGGTAATTGTAAGTGATCATGATCAAGTATATTTGCTAGTAATTCTTAGATAAATTTATTCTATTGTCTGGGTACTCAATCGGCTCACAACTCTTCATACCAACCCTAGTTAGATGGGCAAACTAAGATATTAAACAAGTTCTTAAAGGGGCATCTACATTGTTTTAATTTAGATAAGCAGACTCAATGGGTGGCTCAAGGCTACTACTAACAGAATGGCACTTCCTTCCATAGTGCTTCAAATATGTCCCATTTATGACATTATATGGAAACCATCCTCCATCCATTACAGAATCATTGAAGTTTACACCAAGATTTTATGCCATGGAAGATCACATAAATCATCAAAAATAAGTACTTTTAGGTCTCAAGGAGAATTGAACCATGGCACTATCATGTCCCTTTTTCCAAAAATAACACTTACTAAAATAGTATGTCCTCACTGTCTCAAAATAGTAAGTCGGAGGTAATAGGACAACTTCAAAAAATATTATTATTTAATATTTGTTACATCATAAAATGTCCCCCTAGGACTTTTACTTCCTAAGTTTATCTCCTGGCTCCCTTGTTTTTCATCATGCATGTTAGAATTGAATCCTGAGACAAAATACCCTGAAACCCATGTCAAATGGGACATAAGGGACATTGTAGAGGTTTAAATCCTCACCCAAAATAGGTCCCAGGGCTTGGACATTGTAAAGTTACCATCAAAGGTGTTCCTTTCTGACATCTTAAGTTTGAATTACAAAATTTGTAGTAGGAATGCATGTATAATCATGTTTAGGACTTCATTTGTAAACTAGAAGATGACTAGAAGATGATTATGATGTTTTGGCAAACTTATGATTTTAGAGCATTCAAGGCATTCATTGTGGCAAATCAGACTTGTGTTGTTGTGTTTGTTATTGTAGATTTGTCTTCATCTTCTCATGTTGTGAAAGATCTTCATCTACATGCGAGCTACACCTCTGAGGTGATGTCTATTTGTGTTTGAGTCAATCATTTATCAATTCATTTTACCTCTATCTTGCAAGGATACACATTCTCTATCTAACAATGGTGTTGGAAGGCTTGAATTCCATTTCAAGGCTTGATTGAGGCAAGCTCCTAAACATAACTCCCAACCCCTCTTCTTGTGATTGCAGTTGATAGGTGTTAGATCGGAAAGAGTGGAGTTGCAGAGGAGTGTTACAGAGCATAAGGATCCTAGATCTGATGAAAAAGAGCAGAAAAGAGCACTATCAGGGATTGGGTGCTAGTCCCTTTGCCCTCTAGGTTTGTAGATCCTAAAATCTCTAGAACAAGGATAATCAGTAGCAAAAAAGGTCTAGAAACCCTTGATAAAAATACCACCTTGGGCTTGGGCGTGAGTCCCTTTTCCCCCAATTATTTAGGATCTCAAACTTCAAAATCTGGTAGGTATCTGATCTTCATTTAGTATCTCTATGTGCGAGCATTTGTCAAATTTTTTTCGTTTGTTCACAATTTTACATAATTAGGGTTTTGAGCATAATTGGGTTTAAATTAACAAATTAATCATCAATTTCTAAATTTCCCTATCATTACAAGTGATAACCAACTTGTAGGTGAATCTTCTTACAGAATTTATGATTCAACTTGATTAACTATCCTTGAATGTTTGTAGTGAAAGAAGGATCTAGTTAAACTATCCATCACTCCCATCTTCCCCCTCTTTTTCAACATTACATTTTGGTGAACCCGTGTTTTAATTACATTTTTCACATTGCCGAGTATTATACATCATATTTTCATTCATACATATCATTAACATCATTTTGTATTCATAAATCTTGAAAAATTTTAAATTTTTTTGAAAAATTTGAAAAAATTTGCATCCTAGGCTTGTATTAGGGCATAGTTTGCATCAATTTCATTGCATTTCATCTAATCTCTGATTTTTATATTGGATCTGATATAAATTTTAGTAATTTATCATCCTACATGTGAGGCCTACTTTTCACTCCCTTATACTTGACTATTTATTTTACTGTTGATGATACATTTAGACTTGTGGGACTGTTGATCCTGAATTCCTGAACTATTAGATTTTATGTTGTATGTGGATTGTTATGCTTACTATGTTTACAATGTGTTTAGACCTAGATATTGCTTTACTGATGATGTTAGATAGATGGTTTATATTAAGATGTTATGGGAAAACTAATTGGGTGATGTTAGATAGAAAATTATTATGTGATTCAATCTTGGGAATAGATGTTTGAAATGCATAATTTAGAATCTAAATTGTAATGTGACTTCCTTGATGCTTATGTGAACTTGTGATATTTTATGCGAGTGTATGTTTTAATTTGCTTTGGCTATTATATATATATATATATATATATATATATATATATGTGGAATTAACTTTACAATTGAGTGCGCATGTATTTCTAACAAGCCATAGAAATTGGAGATCATCCCACACACGATGTTGTTATCCCTTGTGAAGCTGATCTAGTTCCACGAGGAACCAAGATCAACTTTGTGCATGATGAAATTCTGTAATGTTGATTGCCTATTGTTAGTCGAGTTAAGTTTACCACTCTTTTATTTTGAATTCTACTTAATGTTGTAAGAATTTTGTCTTTGAATTTTATTTTTAAAATTTTAAATTTTGAGACCCCCTTTTCAAGTGCTTTAACTCAACCCTTGGTGCTCAAAATGAGCTAAACTTGACCTTGGGTTGTAACCCTTGGGTATAGGGACCTTTTTGACTTGGGTAACCCTTGGTAAACCTCCATTTGGTCACCTTAACTTCACCCTGAAGTTAAGTGACGAAATTGGAGGCATGGGAGGGAGAGGATGAGTGGGTCCAACACTCAACCCCATGGTTTCCACTTCCCAAGGTTGGAAATGTCTCTAAGACCCCCCAATTGTGGAGGAATTTACTCCAAGTCTCTCTCACAATTGGTGAGGGTACCTTGGAGTTGTGTGGTCCCTCTTGGGAGGAAACGAGTGGGACACATGTGTCACCCATTCCCTCTTAAGCTCCACTTTTCTCTCCCACATGTTTGAGAGGGGGCAAGTGGAAGGGAGAGAGAGACTTGGGGATGGGTGAGTGACATGTGTCATCACCCATCCCATGGGTCTTTCTTGTAGTGGGGAGGAAGAGTGAGGAGGTGACAAGTGTCACCTCCCCATTCCTGAAAGCTCATGGGTAGAGCTTATTTTAATCCCACTTGGAGAAGGTTATAGGTTGTTGAATTTTTGGAAACTTTTATTGTTTGGAATTTACTTTGGGGAAAAAGTTAGAGAGAGTTTTGTGGCTTATGTTGGAGGAGGATTTGGAGAAGCTCTACATCAACCATCTACCATAATTGGGCTTTTAAAGGTTGGTTTCAAGGTTAAGGCCTTCCCTTATGTATTTTTATTTGCTTGTATGATGCTTTGTGTGAGATCTATTTTCTTGATTTTTTATTTTTATTGTGGGGAAAATTTGTAGGGTGTTGTAAGAGCCTCTCCCACTTGTGAAAAGATGCTCAACAAGTGTGGGGTGGGGGAGGAGTGAACCTCCTCAGGGTCATTACCTGGTTTTTTTTTTTGTGCTATTGTAAGCCTTGAGGGCAATATGAGATTTTGAGCAATATGTGGAATGGCTTGAGAGCCAAAATGGAAACTTGTGAAAATTGTGTTTAAAAAGTGTTGGCTTGAGGCCATAAGAGGTCTTTGTATTGGGATATTTGTAGGAGTGGCACTCTTGAGTTGAGTGTTGTCCACTCCCCTACCCCTTTGAACTCATCTTGGTTGAGTTCGTGTTGTGTTATCCATGGGTGTAAAAATTGTGTTTGGTTATTTGAATGCCTTGTTGTGATGTGGAATGAGTTCCCTAGTGTGTGGATGACCTCCCTAGATTGGGGGTGACCCACTTGCGAGTCTATGGTAGGGAGGAGAACAAGATGTGTGGCTTCTTTCCCTTGTTGTGTTAATGAAGGTTCATTGGAGCTAAGTTGTGAAGTTGGAGAAAGCACCTTGTTCTTGGAGTTGATATTTTTTTTTTCCTTTACTCTTGTGAGAGAGCTTGGCCTACTTAGGAGATTGTATCATTGTTAGTTTCAAAGAGGAGGACATTGTCCTCTCTCTTGGTTGTAAAAGTATATTTTCTTATGATGTGTGTAAGCCATTTTCATTTGTATTAGAAAGTTAAAATTTGATGATTTAATTCTTATCATTCAAGAAAAGTTGAAGGAAGAAAGTTTATTTTAAAAGTTATTTCATTTGTATGTAAATTTTAAAATTATCAATATGAAAGTTGTGGTTTCATTATGGAGACAAAATATAACATTTGTATATTGTTGTTATGAAAGAGAAAGTTAGATGATGTTAAGTAATAGAAGTATTTACTTATTTGTATTTATTTCTTTTCTTTAGAAATGAACATATTAATAATGCAATGGATGTATTTTGTTAGAAAAATGAGTTCTTGCCTTATAGAAAATTGATAAGAGAGAATATATGTATCTTGTTTATTGTTTTTAAAAAAAATTAGTAGGTGAATAGAAGGAAAATTAGAAAATGTAATTATATATATATATATTAGATGAATGTATTTTTATATGTTTTTAAAAGAATAAACTGATTTGATCATTTGTCAAAAAAAAATTGAAACTACATTATATATACAATTGTATATATATACATATATATTGTTATAATTATTTTTAAATAAACTGTAATTTGAATTAATTTGTGTTTTCTGCTGTGTATATATATTTACATAAATATATATATATATATATATATATATATATATATATATATATATATATATATATATATATATATTCATAAATAAAACTTATTGAAGAAAAAAAATGAATGCTATGTACATAAATCACAGTGAGTAGATTGTGTTACAAGTTGAATTGTTTGCAGTTTTTTTTTTTGATAAAAAAAAAGTGAATGAAGTGGTGGGGGGTTCGAACCCACCACCGTCGCTGCTTTTACTAAGGGTGTGGGGAGGGGGGTGGAGCCCCCACCCACACCCCACTGTGTGGGATGTGGGTGGGGGCTCTGTCCCCCTCCCCACACTCCCCTATCCACTAAACCACGTGGCCTCCCCTCCGTGTAGACCGCGCCACACACGCCAGACCTCCCATCTACCGTCCCATCAACCGCTACGGTTGCTGTGTCTTTACTCCCTGTGGCCACCGTATCTCCGCCCACCACCGCCTATCTCCTTCGCCCTGCAGCCTCTGCTGGCCCCCTCACCACCAACAGCTCCGCCACCATTGCTAGGGCCAATCCTCCATTAAATGCCACCACCGGCCTCTTCTCCATAGTCCCTCCATTCTGGACTGTTAATAACGCAATAATAACTTAGGGTTTTATTATTTTAATAGAAAAATAAAATATATATTTTTAAAATAAAATCCAGTTTAAAAAACACAATAAATATGTGTGTGTGTGTGTGTGTGTGTGTGTGTGTGTGTGTACTTTTATATATTTATAAACGCCATCATATGCATTTCATATGTGGCCATTAAACTTGCAACCCAAAAACACAACCCAAGGCAAAATGAGAGAAGAAGGAGGAAAGAGAAAACAAAGAGGAGAAAATGAGTTTTTTATTTGAGACCCTTTTAGGGTTATGTAATTTAAAAATTGGACTTATTTCTTTTATTCCCACACTTTTATTATTTATAATTCTTTTGCTTTAAAATTTATTTTTAGAATGGAGTATTGGGATTATATTTAGTGGGTAAACTTTATTCTTTTTGGAATTATCATTTTTTATTTGTTAGTGGAAGTTAATAACTAGATCAGATCACGATAGAAGCATTTATTTGATTTAACTAATTTTACACAATTTAAATATTGAGAGGTTTTTATTTTAAACAATCGAGTAAAGAAACCTAACTCTCTAGAATGATTTAAACCACATCGTATTTAATTAAAACTTAATATTCTTTTAATCATGAAGGGGCGATTTAATTAACAAAATTAAATTAGACGTTGTTTTAAACCTGCCTCAGAAACCTAGTAAACCATCTAAACAAAGTTAGTAAAACCTATTTTTGAGATCTGATCTACCAAGAAATTAGGAATAATGTAAATGATGCAAAGATAACTGTGATTGATCGAAAACATGAAGAAGAACAAATTGATCGAGCTTTGTTGAAAACAATTTTAAATTATAGAGAACGTGAAGAAGAACAAATTGATCAAACTTTGTTGAAATTTTTTTTAAATTATAGAGAACGTGAAGGAGAACATATTGATTGGACTTTGTTGAAAAATGATCAATTAACTTAATCATTGGATCTACCATTTCAACTAGTGAGATGTAGATAATATAAACCAAATTAGTAAACCTTTTGATTAAAATTAGTTTTAGTACAATAAACCCTACTCACGCCCGTGAGGCGTTATGCTGCCGAATTTTTCCAGAATTTAGGGTTTAGCTAGGTTAGTGAAGTTTAACCTTGTTTGGGAATATAATATTGTTTTTTGTTGAGTAACATCATTTGATTTTTGTATTATATCTTACCCTCTCATGTACTTGAATTTGATTATTGGTTTTGACTTACATCAAAACCCCTTCATTCACATAGATTAACTTAGGGTTTCGATCGTTGATCCCAACCCTATTAGTGATGTTAACCATGTTGCTTCAACCCCCTAGTTGGCCTTCATTGCGATTGGTATGCGCATGTGAATGCAGTACCCCGCATTCAACTATCTTGTTTATGCCTTAAGTATAATGCCATTAAGCATGCTTACACGTGCGAGGGGGTTTCTAGGGAAGCGTAGAATTTTTTTTGATATTTCATGCCATGACCACATGACAAATGTGGACATGACACATGTGATGCATGTCATGACTGCATGGGAAATGTGGGCATAACAGTACAATCCTTTACATTGCATTTTCATACTAAAATTGCTAGGGTTTGCTTGAAATCTTAGATTTTTCTCATAACCTAGTGACTTCAAAACCTAGGGTTTGTAGTTAAAATCTTGTTTCAGATTTTACTACTCATCTTTGGCACTTATTAAAACTAATTTTTTATTGTAGTATCTCATCATTGCGTGTCTTTGCATTTACATAATGTAGTCAATTTCAACAAAAACTAGCATATTCACTCATTTCTCCTTAAAATTGCACTTGCATTGAGCATTGTAGGATTTTAACATCATTTTCAGATCTGATCTGAGATATTTCATATCTTAAATCTGATTAGACTTCATTCACACACCATTTTTCATATTTTTATGCCTTAAATTTCACTATTAGGGTTTAAAATCTTTGCATTTTTCACTAGATTTTGACTCATCCTTCATCTAGATTTGCATGATAGGCGTGTTGTGAAAGATTTTTTTGCATTAGTGGACTGATAATAAGGTTTTAATTTTTTGACCCTCATCAATTTCATCACAACACTACATATTTTAGGCATTTGCATTAAGAAAAAGTGAAAAAAGTGAACATTTTAGGTGCATAAATAAAGGATTATTTGTGTTGTTTCATTGCATTCAATCTAAATATGTAAAATCATCAATTGGGCCTTTTTGTGTTTTACTCTTTCCTCCTATCCATTATGTTTGTTATGGACTTTGTGTGTCTTTTTAGCCCTTTCCCTTAAACAAGTGCTTAGGAGTGAAATAGTCACACATCTAGGGTGTGTTAAGTATCATAGAACTTTGCATGTCTTGTCTTACTAGATCTTATTGGACATTGATGTTTCACGACATTTCATAATGGCATCTTCATCTCATTGCTCTTTGGTATCTTTACATGCATATATCAAAAACTTTGAGAATTTCTACAAATTTCTTAATATGAATCCTCATGTTTTCACTTATATACAAGCTATGTATCATAAGGATATATTTAAATGCTCTTCATTTGAAATCCTTGACTATGTATCTAATTTTGACAACTTCACATCTCTCATGAATACATACCCCTCGGTAGTAGAAGATCTGACAAAACACATTGAGAATGATGAGTGTGAAAGTTCTATTAATGCTTTGGAACTAATAGCTAAAATATATGAGGATGATGATGATGATGATTCCACAAGTTATCCTACTTGTCCTATAGTTGAATGTTCAAGAACCTTGGATGAGAAGACCATGGATACCTCTACTTTGGTTGTAAATAATATGATCACCACAAACCTTCCTAACAACACTTCACCTTTCTTTCATTCCAATGCTCTCTCTGGCCAAGATGAAGCATTAGTGGACGAGAAAAGGTCTCTCACATTAAATCCTTTAGGGATAGATGTTGAGTATAATCAAGAGGAAAACAATGTTAATTCAATCTTCACTAATAGTCTTATTCTACGCACCAAGGGGTTACTAGATAAGTGTAGCAATATTCCTAAAATGATTGTGTGGGGGGCATCTAATGTACCTTCTTTCTTAAAACCAGTGATTATGGTTCAAGGAGATCAAAAACCACCTCGAACCCCAGATTACATCCTAAACTATGCAAGACAAATAACTCAAAGAAATCAAGGTGTTCAAAATGTGTCACAACAACCACATCACAATGTGATTGCTCACACACACAACACCTGTAATAACAAGCAAAGTAAGCAAGCACCTCATGTGCCTATCTCTCTCCCCTATTCTCAACCTATGCTCCCTCCACCACCTTGTCTTACTTTTAAAAGGGGTAAAGAATATGATCTTGTCGAGTAGCTTCACGCTACTCCGGCTAATATCTCTCTTTGGGATTTAATACAAACATCGCCTATAATGCTCCAAGAGGCTTTACAAAAGGTGATTGTACCACTTGTTAATCTAAATGATGTAGCAGCTCTTTTAGATTGTATGCATGCAACAAAAATAGATATTCTATTTCAACATGAATTGCCTTCTATGGAAGTTCAAAATTAGCATGATCCTTTGACTATCTTCATTACAATAAACAAGAAATTAATCAAGTGAGTTATGATTGATGATGGATCAGCTCCTAATGTTCGGGGTATTAATTTGGTACATAGGATTAAGGTTGATACCTCTTTGATTAAACCAGATATAATTAGCATTCATGGCTTTGATAATGTTGGGAGACAATCCATGGGGATAATAACTTTACCTGTAAAGGTTGGACCTATAACAGTATCTACCCTTTTTCATGCCATGCCTAGTTTGCTTTCATATAATATGATTCTATGTAGACTGTGGATCCATGCCATGGGGGTAGTTTCATCTACCCTCCATCGATCACTAAAATTCATTTATCAAAATAAGCTCTAAACTATGGAAGCCGATCCTGAACCAGATAAGTATTTACATATTGAAGCGTAAAAACAAGTTAACAATCATCAAAGTCTAAACAACTTACGAGTAGATTTAAAAATATTTCTTGCCATAGATAATGTTGTGCAAGACTCTAAAACATCAAATGCACTTTTTGGTGATGATTGGGGTTCATTAGATTTTACTCCTTCTGGGCCAGGGGAATATAGAATTAATAACTTCGACACATCAAAAGTTGCATCGATCTCATCTAAGCAATCTTTGGAAACACCTAAAAAACTTAAAGTCTCCTTGGTAGAAAATAAAGACAACACCCTTACTTATACTACAAATTATGAGACCTATGAGGCTTCATCATCTTCTAAAGAAATGACATCCCTCTATGGTCGAGGATTTAAAATTCTTTTGATGAAGGGGGTACATCACAAAACACACAATAACAAAAATGGCACACAGAAAATAAAGATGTTATTTTATTGATTTGGACAACACATTACATTACAAAGCTCAGTACAATCAGAGGATGAATCCTCTACTGGCTGCAACACATTACAGCTTTCCTAACCTCAAGACTTTGGAATCTTCAGCCTTCTATAACCCCAAATTAGCTAAGGTTTCTATTTTCCTGCCTATTCTTAACTCTACACTTTTCCCTCTCAACTCTACTTCTTCCCAGGGTTCTTGAAATAGTTATAAATAGCACTTTTTGGCAACCTCCAGCTAAATTTCTAAATTTGCAACTCCCTCCAAAAGTAGGTCAACTTCTGAGAAGCATAACTTTTGATCCGGGTGTCCGATTGACAAACTGTTTTAAGCGCCAGAAAGCTCGCGATGTGAACTATCATACCGGAAATCCATAAATGGATTTTTGTCATTTTTTGGGATGTTATGGGATATTTTAGTGCCTCATATCTCATTTCAAAAATTTTTAGGGGCTTTTTGGAGAACAAAAACTTTAATATCTTTCAACTCACAAATGATCTTTGCCTGATTCCTTCGCCAAAGGTCTTATATTTCAGTTATGAAGCTTTCTCTAACTTTTTGGCTCAATCTGTGCCCAAATGCAAACTTTCCTAAAATGGCAGGTAAACTTTCCAAAACTGGCAGTTTGCTATTTTTAGTAGTTTTGGAAAAACTGAAAGTCCTACATCATTATCTTGAATATTATGGAACTAGAAAAACTAATTATGGAAAGAAATGAAAACAACTACAATGATTTTGAATTAACTTCTTTTTGCGTAATGCAAGATTACCCTTACACCACTGGATGCTCCTGCATCACCTTTATAACAATTGTGACTATGTAGGTAATGGATGTGGTGTAAATCAATAAGGAATCAAAGTACCTTTACAAATTTCTACAATTAATTATATAGCTGGTATTGGATATCACTCTTCGAAGCCCACCAAAGCCTCTCGTCATCCTAAACTCAATGTTAATACAATATCAATGAGACGGAAACGACATGCAAGATATCTTGAGCTCATAGACAAGAATTGTTTGCCAGGAAATATCCCATTAAATCAGGTAAATATTTATCCCCCTTTAGCCACACTCATTGTAGCAACTATTCTAGTTGCTCTCAAGGGTGGCCTCCTCCTAGATATATATGTTGTTAGAATCATGTTGTGTTTCCTCGTGTTGTGCTATATGTGTTATGTAGGCCTCCTAGGACGACCCTTGATAGTCTTGTAAGGTCAAGGATAGACCATTCTTCTATTTGTTTCATCATTATTCTATTGTTCCTCTCCTCTATTTTATTGTTGTGTGTCATGCTTTAGGGGCAAAGCATTATGGTTGATGACCTGGGGGCATCTTCCTATGTGGCATTCCTAAGGCATGTGTTCTCCTCTCTCATTTTATTATTTACCTTCTTCTAGTGGTTCTATCTAGTTGGTGGATGAAAAAAAAAACAAATTACTGATACGAACCACGTGTCCCTTCAACAAGCAAAGCAAAAATGGACCTAGTCCATATATTAAGATGGGGTTGATTCATATATCCAATGCTTGGCTAGTAGAATCACTCTGTGTGATTTTTGATGTTGTCTTATCTTTGCTAACAAATCATAACAATACATCTGCTCCATGTACTTTGTTTGTTTTGGTGTCTCGCCTTGTTGTTACACTCGATTATGAGATGCCTCCAGTATAAGCCCAATGGCTATAGTCAAATTCAAACCCATTTGTGTAGCCTTGGCTTCTTTGTTTTCATGCATAGCTTTCATTTTTTTCTTAGATTACAATGTGTTTGTGGGAACATTCGGCGATTGTAAGCACATCACCTTTGGGGGCACAGGCTTTGCGAAAGCTCTTGTTCCCTTGTGTGTTTTCTCTCTACCTTAATGTGCTTGATATTGGTACATAATATCAACCACCTTAAGGTGGGGGCATATATAAGGTAAGCTGTCTGATGATTTTGGTACTAACAAAGCATTTTTGTAAGCCCTTTACAGAGGTGGGATGTTGTATCTCCGGCACGAGTGCACATCTTTATCTATATTGCAATAAAAAAAGCCCTCTACGGAGGTGGGATATTGTGCATATCATTTTATTCAAAAATCCCTTTGTGGAGGCGATATATCATGCATATCCTTTTATTCAAAAAGCCCTCCATGCGAGGTGGGATGGTGTATCTCTTGAGCTAGTGCACATCCTTTTATTTCAGAAGTCCTTCAGGTAGGCGGGGTTGGATCTGAGACTATCCTCCCTTAAGTGTGTCTTTGGCAGTTGTTGTGGCATAAGCCCAACCATCAGGTGTGCCTGTATTGTGTTTGAGATGGTGGGAAGTTAGCAATAAGCTCCTTCCATCGCCTTGTTTGTCATGTTTAAGATGTATATGATGTCTTTGGCATGCTATACGACACTTGTGTATTCCATGTGTTTTCCCCTTGTGCGGTTAAACCCCACTTGGGCTTTGTATGGCATGTTTTCCCCTCTTGTGTGTGTGTAGAGATGGGCTCCACCTACACTCGAGGTTTGTTTGGCGTGTTTTCCCCTTTGGGGTTTTGTGTTGCAATTTTATTTCCATGCAAATGTATATGAAGATGTTAGGAATATATTATGAAAATACTATATCAGTGTATTCATCATGTTTTGTGTGTCTTCAAAATTATCTTCTTTGTGTTTTGCATGCATGTTCCCATCTTCACTATGTTTGGTGTGTCTGTGATGTGTTTTCTCTAATGTCTACCTGAGACTGGGGGCTAGAAATAATTCTCAATCTTTGTGTATGCATTAGCTTCAAGTACCTATAGTGTTTACTATGTTTTGATAGTACTTTAATGCATGTATGGGTCGTAAAATAATACATACATTAAAGTGGGGGCTAAATGTTACGTCATAAAATGTCCCCCTAGGACTTTTACCTCGTAAGTTTAGCTCTCGGGTCCCTTGTTTTTCATCATGCATGTTAGAATTGAATCCCAAGACAAAATGCCCTGAAACCCATGTCAAATGGGACATAAGGGACATTGTAGAGTTTTAGATCTTGACCCAAAATAGGTCCCAGGGCTTGGGCACTCGTACCCTTGCCTTGCCCTATTTGGGTGGGGTCCCAAATTTTAATGTTTGTAATGTTATCATTAAAGGTGTTCCTTGCTGACATCTTAAGTTTGAATTATGAAATTTGTAGTGAGAATGCATATATAATCATGTTTACCTGACTTCATTTGTAAAGTAGAAGATGACTAGAAGATGAATATTATATTTTGGTGAACTTATGATTTTAGAGCATTCAAGGCATTCATTGTGGCAGAGCAGACTTGTGTTGTTGTGTTTGTTATTGCAGATTTGGCTTCATCTTCTCATGTTGTGAAATATCTTCATCTACATGCGAGCTACACCTCCCTGGTGATGTCTATTTGTGTTTGAATCAATCATTTATCAATTCATTTTTGTCTCTGTCATGCAAGGATACACACTCTCTATGTAACAATGGTGTTGGAAGGCTTGAATGCCATTCTGGGGCTTGACCGAGGCAAACTCCTAAACACCACAACTCCCAACCCCTCTTCTTGTGATTGTAGGTGACAGGTGTTGGATCGTGAAGATTAGAGTTATAGAGAAGTGTTGCAGAGCATAAGGATCTCGGATCTGACGGAAAAGAGCAAAAAAGAGCAATATCAGGGCTTGGGTGCTAGTCCCTTTGCCCTCCCGGTTTGCAAAGCCTAAAATCTCTAGAACAAGGATAATCAGTAGTAGAAAAGGTCTGGAAACCCCCTATAAAAATACCACCTTGGGCTTGGGCCTGAGTCCCTTTGTTCTTGACTGTTTAGGATCTTGAACTTTAAAATTTGGTATGTATACATGTATGATCTTCATTTAGTATCTCTGTGTGTGAGCATGTGTCAGAATTCATCTGTTTGTTCATGATTTTACATAATTAGGGTTTTGAGCATAATTGGGCTTAAATTAACACATTAATCATCAATTTCCAAATTTTCCTATCATTACAAGTGATAACCAACTTGTAGGTGAATCCTCTTATAGAAGTTGTGATTCAACTTAGTTAATTGTCCTTGAATGTGTGTAGTGAAAGGAGGGTCTAGTTAAACAATCCATCACTCCCATCTTCCCCCTCTTTGTCTACATAACAATATTTATATTGTTCTGATGCAATATTCATCCCTTGGACAAATAAATATTAAATTAATAAATATTTTAGTGGTGCCAACATAGGTAGGGTGTGGGAATTCAAGGAGTCAACTATGGTAGTTAATTGCTAATTTTAAATTAGCATCTTATGATAGGTGGTTATTCTTACTAATTTTTGTTCACACTTAAAATTAGTTGGACCTAAGTGCAATTGTTCAGAAGGAATAAAAGAAAACTTTAATTTATGCATTCATTGAACAATTGATGTCTTGACAAAGCAGAGATGATATCCAGTTGTCAGGATAACCCATTAGTCTAATAAACACTGATGAGTTATCATGACAAGAGAATAAGATTTGTCAAGAAATCAAAGATTCAAGAAATACAGTTGTTCTACACAGTTTGATCTTTCAAGAGTTATAAGTTAGATTGATTATTCAGTTAATCAGTTTTGAATAAAAGAAAGAAAGATATTTGTATTGAACTATTATTTCATGTCATGTTTTGAACATACATTCAATTATCAGTTACTTTATCTCATGCATTGATTGAAAAAGGAAATATATATACATCATATGCATAAGAGAAATTAATTGATCATGTTTAAAAGAAGTGTTCAAATGTGTCCCACACAAGCCGTGGGAGTAACTAGACTGAGAAATTGTAGACATGCAAGGTATGCATCTATTTGATAAAAGGAAAAGAAAAGAACACATGATAAATTTAAACATCCATCATTGCCCGATGATGGAGATTGCTATTGATGTTGGCCTTCAAGTCTTCAACTTTCAATCTTCACTTCAAGCTTCATCATTAGTTGAACCTGCAAAATTTTGGGGACAACCCTATTAGTGCTCTGGATGTTTAAAGTTATCACATGTTTTTATCAAAAAAAGACATCTACTTATCACATCATGCATTCAGATAAGAGATGAGATCAGATAAATGACACAAATAAGGAAGAAACCATGAAGAAGATCAATCAATACTATCAGGTACTTTTTTATGCTAACTTGTTTGTTCACTGTGTAGGTATAGGACAAGTTTTGTTGCTAATTTGAAGACAACTAAACATGTGGATTAAATGTGGCTCCCACAAGGGTTTGAGCTTAGCATGTTTCTTTTCATTTTTGAAAAGAGTATCAGAAAAGATAGGATGCATCATTCCAATCTATATCATGCATCATCTAATCAACTTACAGAAAAGATATGTCATCATGGCATTATTATAGTTGATTGGAGCAAATCAGATTAACATAACTGAGTCAAGTTGACAAAGACAAAGTGTAGAAATCAAATTACAGTCATCCAGGCTATAGGAGCCATCTAAAGTACATAATCATTTTGAGCATTTGTATTTATTTCATCATAAGTAATGAGAACAATTGACATAGTGCATTCATAGTATAAGGTTATGCTACATGTGTTCAGATTAATGTGTCTGATAAAGAGAAGAGAAACAAAATAAAGCTTCCAAGATGTAGAGCTTATGTGTTATTTGAGCAAGTTATAGAATAAATCATGTGAAGGTATCATCTCATTATGAAAAAGAAGTAAGAAGTAAAATAACATGATACAGATACTCAAAGTGATCAGCCAACTAAGAGATACAAGTTATACCTTTAAAAAGACAAAATCAAAACAGCAAGGCATCAATAGCTCTAGTTGATATATGGCAGTTTGAAAATACAGTCATGAATATATCATTGTCATAGACTATTCTGGGCAGTCATATAGTGACTGAAAACAATGAGAGGCATCTATCTTTTGTAGGAATAGAGAATAATTAAAAGAAATTTTATGAGTACATATCTATGGAAACATAGTTACTTGAGTTGTTTCATAAACAACAAAGAGTACAATCATCCTGAAAGAAGGATTTTCACTTTGTAAAAAGGCAGTCATCAATGCCTCAATGCTTCAAAGCATCAAGATACAAGGAGGTACAAATGAGATATACGGAGGGGCAACATCCAAAGATGAAGCACATGATGCATAAACAAATATCAGAGTATACATGACAATCATGTATAAAGAAAAGCAAGTGACAGTCATGTCTAAAACAAAGAAAGAGTCCAACATCAAACCATAGTCAAGACATTGAGCTGTCAACTAGAACATTATAGTCAAGGTGATCACTACAGTCAAGTTATAAGATGGTTTCCATGCATATCATATAGGTACTATACTGGAGAAACAAGCTTTATCTCATGCCTTGGAGCTACAGTGAAGACATCACGATATAGTCAGCAAATGCCAGAAGGAGAGATACCATGCAAGAAGACAAAGTGCAGTTAGAACAGTCATGACAATGATCAATGAAGTGGTTTATGCAGGTAAAAATAGTTAGAGTAGGTAGATCACAGTTTCCATATCCATCAACAGGAGTAGAACATTGTTGAAGGAGAATACCACATCAATGATGAAGAAGAAACAACAGAAGAAGAACATGATATGCAAAAAGCTACAGTGATGATGATTGACAGAAGCACAAGGTAAGTAGTTTTATTTCTTAGATGTCATTGTTTTGGATGACAACCATAATAAGCATTTACAATAATAAAGGACTAAAGGAGAAGAAAAAAACATGATATATATGCTACTATAAGATCCAAATCATGGGATAAACAGTGAGTATGCACAAGGACAACTACAAGAGTATCTAAAGAATGCCAAAGATAGCCAGGAGATCATCCCACAGTCACACATGATTAAACATCCTACAGTTAGCAAGCAGGAGAGATGTATGATATGCAAATAAGCTAAAGGAGCCATTTGTGCAATAGGAGAGCCTTCCAAAAATGTCAATAAATAATACAGATGAAGATAAAGAGACAACAATCATACCTTTTGAATATCAAAATCTTGTTATCACATGATGCCCTAGAGCTACAGTGGAAGGTAGATAGGTAAATACATCATCATCATCAATAGCTATGACAATCACAAGTTCTAAAGGAGGAGAAAGTTCTGTGCAAGACAAAGTGAATTTCATTTATTGATACTTTCAAACCCTAGTGCCTTTTTGCCTACAGATCAAATATAGTCAAGGAAGTTGCTAGATAGTGAATGAGATGCCATAGGCATGCCAGAGAAAGACATTTTCATGTTTAAAATGTATACCCATCTACAAAAGGATAAAAACCTTGTTTCTTTTTTGCACTTATAGTCAAAAAGAGACAACAATGAATATTGCAAGAAGAGGGTTGTGATAGTGAGGAAGTTTTTGTGCAAAGAAGGTTGAAATC